>CM060935.1:562460663-563710663 GCA_030765085.1 Allium cepa
TTGTTTGCACACACTAGTCTCATGACTGACCTAGAGTTTATTGTTCCCTTTCTAAACTCTGGGTGCCCATAATTTTCCACACGAGCAGTCTAGAGTTAGATTTTTTAGATAATCAGATAGTAGATGTAGATTCGATATCTTTGGAGCCTTTGGATTTGGCAATTACATTTGCTTCATTCTGGAGTTACCTAGTTTGCTTAATTCAACGAAATTGGGGGTTCGAGCTATCTTTAGTTTGGAGATGGAGTTGCGGTTGCAGTATGGAGTTGGATTCTTTTGGGAACTCTTCTGTCTTTTGGTGCTATCTTTCCGCTACTATTGGTTTCGCTAATGTATATTCTTGTCTTTGATATTGTTGAGCATCTATTGTATCATATTGTATCAGATATTGTATTCATTGTTGTATCAATGATATATTCTTTTTCTTCCGCTGTGTTATTGTACTTAATGTGTTATAAGCTCCGACGAACCAGATTCGACGTTTGAATCTGCGGCATTCGAATACGGGTGATGTATTTAGTGTCATTTTCAAAGGTCGAATCAGGATCATTATAAGTTACATGACATAAAGGAACCTTGTATGAATCGTCCCAAAAGAATTTCGAGATTGATAGTTAAAAGGTGACTAATTTATGTTGTGAACATAAATATATTATAAACTAATGCAAAATCAATTTTATATAAAAAAATTCTTAAAATGTTCATGAATGCTCATTTCATTGCATTGAGAAACAACTGTTGTTTCAAGAAATATCAACTTCTTAACGAAGAAATTTCTATAAGAAATTATTGGTATAAAAAAGTGTGGATATAATCCAAGGATAAAATTGATTGCAAGGGATGAAATGAAATTAACCAAACCTAAGTGAATACAACACATTATAATGTCTAATAAGTATTCTTGTACATTAAAGAGAAATTGTGAGTTTCTTGTCAATGTCAAGAATAAATATCCTTAAATTGTTTAATCATACCATTAAGAATATTAACTCTATGATATGGTATGATTCGCAAATCCAAAATAGATTTCGAGTGCATTGTAAAAAGATGATATTGGTGTATCCAAATGGATATGAACCTTTTGTTCCCAAATGTTTCTTTAAGAGAAAGATACATGTAATTCGAATATAGTGAGCCATGTTGATAAGAATAATATTGTAAAATTCAATTGTTGAAATTAACAAAATAGGTTTACCATTCAATGTGCTCAAGTAGGTTGGATTTTACTCACAAAATTATCATTTAGTATCAATTTATGTTTTGGTATTTATGCATCGAAACAAAAATTCTAAATAATGATTTAGAGTAAACTGTTCATACATAATAACCAAAGTGTCTCAATGTTAGTGGGATTAATGGGAACGATATTGGTTTTGTGAATTTTTGGATATGATCTAAGAATAGATGCGAAAGTGACATTCGATGTGCATCAAAATTGAACAAATGTTTTGATAAGAATATCAAATAGTTTGATTGTCAATTAAAATGCAGAGGAAGCATGCGCTTCTGAGAAAGAAAGTTAAAAAGGGTACATAGATATCGCTAAACCATAAGTAAACAACACAGCAATGATTGTTAATGATATACATATGTTCAATTTCTTTAAGTAGTTTTAACACTTGACGTTCAATTTATAAATGAATGTCTTTTGTAGTAATTATAAAAGATATTGGGAATGTCCGAAAACGATATGCAAGGACACGTTACAAATGTTTAATATGGAACATGTAAGATAGATTCCTTATGCATTGGCAATAAAAATTATCTTGCATATTGTGTTGTCTATGATATCATAATTTGTTTACGTAATCGATACACAAAGAAAATATTGAATCCAAATTGATATCACTGGATAGTTGTTTGAGGTATTCGTGTGTATTTATGAAATACTAGAGAATTGTTTCCACTAACAATAAACTCCTTATAAAGGAGTGTTCAGACTCAAACTTCATAATTGATATTAAGTATAATATGTCAATATAAATTTGAGTTAAGAATCTTTAAGTTGGAAATGTTTCAAATGAAAGATTGTGGATGATTCAATGAAAAAGGCTAGGTACATCGCTTTGAATAAAGCCATAATAAAAGCAATGTATATAAATATAAATGCACAATTTATAATTGAGCCGAGGATGGTTCTAAATGTCGAGAATCCCATAACATTGTTATATGATAACAGTGTCATGATATAGTTCATAATAGAACTTAGAGCTCACCGGAAGTCAAGAGACATACTTTTAGTTGTTCACATGATAAAGGTAGTTTATCTATGTCAAAGAAAGTTGATTGATAGAATATATATTTAAAACATAATAGCACATATTCACAGAGGGACTAATCCAACTGGCTTTGAAAAAATCAATTGGAGAAGTTCGAATAAGGTTCCATAATTGACCCCAAGTGCAAGTGGGAGATTAATAGAGTTAGGTGTATGCTCTAAGGGCATTTATGTAATTTTTTATCTAACTTGATAGCCAATCTTGTTTAAAATAAAATGTGTTCTCTTTTTATTATACACTTGATATACTTTATTATCTACATTAATTAATTTATTAAATGTATATTTAATTAAAAATCCATAAATGGTATATATTGTGATAGTAGTTACAAAGTCTTGTAATTGTGTGTAATTTATCGCAATGAAACAAACATACCATTTTAAATGTTCCTACTCAACATGCACTTATTTTAGATATCGATGTATCTGTTGAGCTTAGAGTATGTAACACTCTCAAAATATTATCTAGTGTATTACTCATGACTGCCGATGGCATCTAGTGGCTATGTACTATTACTTATTAGATAAGTATGGAACGACCCACTCGATAGTTTTTTGTTAGTCAATATAACTAAGGTCAAATAGAAACTATCGATGTGACTGATTTACACGGTTCTCTCAACTTGGGAATACCATGGATCTTTAATATGATAGCTCCACTTTGATTATAGTCAAATCATGGTATGACGTCCATCGAATGACTATAGATGGGTCATGCAGAAGTATTGGAAGTGAAGTATTATTCAAGTGAGGATTCGTCTCTCCAACTATGTGGAACGGTCAACTCAAATCAACTCAAAGTCAAAATCTTTGGCTATAGCGGTACGGTTAATAATAATAGTTATTATTAAACCAAGGATTTTATATTTGGACTATAGAGTTGAATATGGACGGTATTGGAATTTTGACCATTAACAAATTCTACATGTCCAAAGTGATATAATTTTGATCAAAAGAATTGGTGTAAATAAAAGTCAACCAAGTAACGCTTAACAAAGTGAATTGGATTTTATTAAAACCAAGTAAGCGATAAATTTAGCTAAAATGTCACACCACTTGCTAAGTGACCTGTGAACATTGACATTCGAATAGTTCAATGTTTATCGTTGACCAAATTTACACCTGACAAGTCACACAATCAAAATGATGAATTCTCTTTTAACCAAACGATTTAATTAGCTTATAATTGTTATGAACTAATTAAATCATTTGGTCAAAAGAGAATTCATCATTTTGGTTGTGTCACTTGTCAGGTGTAACTTTGGTCAGCGATCAACATCGAACTATTCGAATGTATTATAAATTAATTAAATTAATTAATATTTATGAAATATTAGTTACAAAATTTTGATTATGATTTGAGGAATAAATATTATTAGATTAGCATGAGAGAAGGCGGATCAATTAGGTTAGGATTGTTGGTTTTGGACAACTCGGATTAAGAGAGAACCGGTTTGTGATATAATCCACTATTTTCTCTTTTCCATCCATTATTTAAACAACTCTCACCCTAATTAAAAATTTGTTTTTTTCTCCCACTTTCATCTTTTATTGTTGACCAATTTCAACCCTAGGATCCCCACGATATCAACCTCAAATCAATTCAAAATCAATTACCATCTGATAGTTAAAGGTCAAAAGTTCAAGGATTAGCAGTCTGTTGAATTGAAAAGCTTGTAAGAGGAGAGAGTTCATCATTATAAGGTGTGCTACAAGGCATTGTTTTTCAAGTATATTATTCATTGAATTATAGAATATGATTTTTGATTATCAATTCATTATATATATATATATATTGTTAGTTAGGTGAGATTCTTATATTATTGTTGTGTCATAAGCTAGATTGGTTATATGTATGTGTTCTTTAAATAAAACTATTTTTTTATATACTAGATATGTACAACTGAATTTTAAATATAATATTATTATTATTTTATTATATATATGTATGTATGTGTATGTGTGTGTATATGTATGTATACATACGCACATCATTTAATTATATATACATAGTTCATATCTAATTAAAATGTCATTCTATGATAATAATTGATCCTATAATTCTAAATATGTTTATTTATAGTAATAATAATTTCCAATAGGTACAAAGTATTTTTGTAAGTATTTATTATTTTTAATACTATTTAAATCAATATACGATCTTAATAAATCATAAAAAATGAAATATGTTTCTAAAGTTATATTTTAAATGTTATAAAATTGTTTTCACATAAGAATAATTCTCGGTCCAAAAAATGAGAAGTTAAAAAAACCAACCTTATTGTTTCTAAAAATACAAATAATGGCCAAAAACAAAATAAATAATTAAAAATATATTTCTATCAAAAAAATTATGAAATTTATTTGCAAACTTCAAAATATTATATAAGAATTTCTGGAAATTTAAAATTTGGATAAAATGTTTGGTAAATATTTTTACTAATATTTTAACCATTTTCAAGTAAATAAACGAATTAGTATTATTTTAAATATTAAAATGGATAATAAAATTATATATTGCTATATTTACAATATTTAATTATAAAAAATTATTTTGTTAATTAATTTATATATATATATATATAGATATTATAAATATTTTTATACATGAATTTATTTATGTATAAAAAAATAAAGGAAAATTTAAAAATAGAATATATTATGTGTCTATATTTAGATATATATATATATATATATATATATAATTTCAATACTTATTATAATAATATGCATATATAGATTCATACATACATGCATACATATATATATATTAATAATTATATATATATAAAGGTTATATATGCATATAGATAAATATAAATATATATATTTATATATATATTGAAATATTTTCATATTCATAAAATTGGTTGAGCAAAATTAACATATACTTATATATGTGTGTGTGTGTAACAAGTTTAAATACATATACATATGCATACATACATACATACATACATACATACATACATACATTCATATATATATATGGACAATATACACTACATATTGGATGAGCAAACGTGTCCGTTGCGATGTAAATCCCAATATCTATACACGGGCATGTATATGATACATATCTATATATTATATGTATTCAATTATAAATTAAATAAAACTATATAATTTTTAAATTTAAATAAAATAAGAGGTTTTATTTAAATAAAATTTAGAAATATTCTGAATGAATTAAACTTCATAGACCCAATATAGATCCAATGAGGGATTTTTTTTTAATTCACCCATGATTTATGTGGGCTGGCCTGCCCAGTTCCAACAAGATAATGCTACCAATGAAACTCGATTTGTTTGTTGAGCGAGTAGACTTGTCAAGACCATCAATTTGAAAGCAAACCATCATACTAGTTGATGGCTTCTCATCATATAATGTCTCCTTAGGATAACTTGTCCTCTTGGACTTTAAAGTAATTTTGACCTACTGGTGTTTGAAGCTAAAGTTCCCAAGGCTATCGAAGTTGAAGTTATCAAAGGTGAAGAAGATGCAGATCGAGAATGTAATGTGATGAAAACTTATGGGAATCACCACTTGGAAAATGGGAAGAATATGGAGAATGCTCTCTGCATTAAAAATCTGAACGCATAGTAATTATAAAAATAGCCCCTGTTGAGTCTTACAAGTGATGCTCACAACAAATTAGACCCAGGGGATGAACATGAGGTTGCAACCATCAGACCAATAGAAGCTACATGATTCGTAATAATCAATGAGGATAATTCTACCAAGGTGATAAAGATTAGGTCCACCCTTGATTGAGAGATGAAGGAATAACTCATAGGATTTCGATGGACCAACCAAGATGTGTTTGCATGGCTTCATTCTGATATGTATTAGGTCTCTCCCAACATAACATGTCAGGTATTGAACATTGATACAAAGGTGATCGGTATTAAATAGAAAAAGTTAATATGGGGCCAAATGGAATCGAACCCTTAATAGGAAGCAAAGAACCCAGTTGATAATGATTTTTTTAAGGGATACTCGGTACCCAAAGTGGATAGCCAACCAGGTACCGATTAAGAAGCTGAATGGGAAATAAAGGACTTGCATCGATTTCTCGACTCTAAATGATGCATATCCAAAGGATTATTCCCGCTTCGATGAATTGACTAATTGATAGATGGAACGACAGAACATAAATTACTCTCATCCATTTGATGCTTATTTTGTATAATCAAATAGTAAAGCATGTCCCTGACCAAGATTAATAGATTTTCATTACTTATGTGCGACTGTATTACTACAAGGTGATGTTATTTGGTTTAAAAAATGTTAGAAACACAAACCGATGGCTGGTAAATAAGGTATTCATAGAGAAAATTGGATGAACTATAGAGGTTTATGTACATGACATGCTCATGAAGTTTAGGAAGGCAAGGGATCATATAGACCAATATGCAATATGTTTCAAGCAGTTTGAAAGTATGGGATGAATCTTAACCCACTGAAATTTTGTTTGTGGTTTTGCTTTGGAAATTCCTTGGTTTCATCATGGATGCTAAGGGAATATAAGCTAACCTAGAAGAAATTCAAGCCTTGAAAGAAATAAAAATCCCAGAAACTAAAAGAGAGATGTAACATCCCTCATTTTGAGACCCAAAAATAGACACTAATTATACTGTAGTTATTGTTAGTATTATTTTCAAGCAACAAAATAAGATCAATTATTGTATCATTAAAAACTAAGCACAGGAACTTCAAAATATTATACAAAGTAGATTCAATCATTCATACATTTTCATTACATAACCCCATGATTAAATCGTTTCGACAATATAATGAATACAAAATATAATTTCAAAGGTAACATAGCTACCGATGGTTATGAAGCCTACCTTTACATACAAACATAAGCAGTTAGACTACATAATGATATAAACTAAAAATGGTATTAGCTTGCTTCCTACACGTCTCCAGAAAGCTTTACTCGTCTAAACCTAAAACCTCTAATCTCAACCAACTCAAATGAGCACTCAAGAGTTTAAGGGGCAATCAAAAATTTTGGGTTCGAAAAAAAGTCTATTATCAATATTATTTTTCATCCCAATCAGAATAGATGCATAGTAAGACCATGCCACCGAGTAGAATGATTTTTTCCCTCACTAGTATCTTACAATCAAATGCCAAACATAATGTTCATTAGATAGGATGAGACATGCCATACTCAAATACTCTCCACAACCACCTGCAACCACAATGATTAGAACATCATGCCAATATTCAATGGGGTCCAAGGGTTATAAATTCCTTATATCTACCCATCCTATTAAGTGTTAGTATGTCTATATAGTTTTCAAAAGGTCGTAATAAACCCATTAGTTTTCATGGCCCAACAAAATCTATAAGGATTGCTCATACCAATACTCGATAATCCAACATCTTCCATTCTTGTGAGAGTACTGTAACATCCCCATACTTTAAGGCCCAAAACTAACGGCTATGGATGTTGTAGTCATCCATAGTTATTAATCCTCGGCGACCAAATACAATGATATTAGATACATTGATATATAGAAACACAAGAATATTGAAAAATTTAAACAGCAAATAAATTCCACATTCCATTTCAAAATATTCAAAATAGATTTCATAATCCCAGTTTGCAGACCACGTTCAGATAATATATAACTATTACAAAATACGCCAAGAGCGACAAATGAAGATGCCTCTTGGTTGATCAGAGTATATAATAAGGCACTAAACAATTTTCCTTTACAATCAAACACACAGCGATATAAAATAACTCTAATAACAAGCTTGCCTCCTACATGTCCTTGAAAGCTTTATTCGTTTAAAAGAACGTCTGGAAACCCTAACTCTCAGCCTACTCAAAAATTAATTGAGTACCAGAGAGTTTATGAGGGAAAACAAAAACTTCGAGTCAAACATAAAGCTTAGTATGAATAATAATCTACCATCTCAAACCATTTAGATATCTAGTGAAACTACGCGCTTAGCGAAACGGGTTTTTCCCTCACTAGTATCCTAAAACATTTATAAAACCACATGCTGTGCTCTTGCTTCCACAATGGTTAAAACATTGTATTTAAAAATATTATGATGATATGCAAAACAGGTAAACCAAATCTGGATTACCCCTCCCCATTCGTTTTGACTATCTGTCCTAATTATAAATTTTTAAGGGTCACTATTAACCTATTAAATGTTTATGGACTATCTACCCGATTTCATAGTTTTCATGGAATCACTAAGAACCTATTGGTAACTCTAATATCATTTTTCATATCCTAGTTTTCATGGGCTAACTAGGGACCTATTGACTGTTTGTTAATATCTTAATCCAGATATAGTTTTCAAGGGCTAACTACAAACCTACTGGCCCTTTTCAGTATTGAATCATAGTTTTCATGGGCTGACTTTGAACCTATTGGCCCTACCGATATCATTTGTTATATATAGTTTTCACGGACTTACTATAAACCTATTGGCCCCTGCCAATATCTTCAATTAAAATTTTAACATTTCTTAAGTTATATTCACTACTGGGTCAACCTAACTGGTTATTCTGCCCTTTTCCAAAATAAAGTTATGGGTTAATAACAAAGATAATAAGTATATGAAGAAGTAAATATAGCAACAATCATCTTTATATATATATATATATATATATATATATATATATCATGGTTAAACATCTTTAACCTTCTTAATCAAGGAAAACTTCTTCATTTCAAAACCCTTTGTTTATGTATGTCATGGTTATTCCTTTAAACTAAGATGAGGTTTATGTTTTGAAACCTTAAAAACATCTCTTTTGAAACCTCTAGATAGCCTCCTTTGAAAGCAAAGAAAACCCCTTTTCAAAACACAACAAAACATCTTTCGAATCCCTTGATAAATAATCTCTTTTGAAACCAAATATACCATTCGATGGTATCAAAAAATCCTTTAAAATATAGCTTCAAAATAAATGAAAATGCTACTTTTTGAAAGCATTGGGTTTACTCTTTAAAAACATACTTTGGGTCAAATGGTTATGTACAAAAGTATCTCTTTCAAGCCAACTATAAAACTGTTTTGGGGAAAAATTTGATGGTGTTGAAACCATCTAGTCGAAAGCAACAAATTTTTAATCAAAACTTCGAAGGACAGAGTCGAAACCCCCTTTCGACTTCATTTCCTTCGAAATCCCCAACCCCTTTCAAAAGAATTTGGGAAATAAGCTTAGTTTAGGTTAAATCAAAGGTAACCCTTCGACAACATAGATGGCTTCAATGCAATCGAAAATAAAATTAGCGGCCAGATTTCGGCTTGATTAAAACCAATCCTTTCGAAAGCTCTTACTTAAAGAAAAAAGTATCTCTTTGAAAGCTAACACCTTTTCATACTATGGCAACCTTCTTCGTAAACTATTTATAAACCCTTTCGAAAGCATATGTTTCAACTATGTCGAAGGCTTTAAGTAAAACAAAGCAAACACTTAGGTAGTGTTTGGTTTGTTGTTTTAGTTTTGGATTTTTGTTCATACAAAATTGCACATGATGCATGTATATTATCAAAAACGACCAATTTAGAAAACGAAGTTAACATAAAAAATAGAAAACAACCTTTTTTATTTTTCATGTTTTGAAATTAACACGAACACGTGAAACAATCCTTTCTTTCATCATCTTTCTATCCCCTTCGTCCTTCATCCATCTTTCATTCATCCCCTCCATCGTCCCTCTACTCTTCTCATATTTGACATATATGTTGAAAACCAAAAACATAAAATTTATTTTCAAACCAAACACTACCTTAACTTTTGAAAACCACACAGGGTTCCGACCTCTTCGAAAGCATTCCTTTCGACACCATAGCTTCTGCTTTCCTTCCAATCCACTATGTACTATCTAAGTGATACCTTATGAATCAGTTTCAATTACGTTGGTTTCGACTAGGATGGTTCCGAATGAGATGGAACAGAGTCAATGGAGTCGAAAGGTGCTACTATTTGAGGCGGAACCTACTTTTCTAAATTAAAGGATGAAATTTAGCTTCTTTTAGTAATTGCTTTATAACAACTTGCCTATTTGTAAACCTTTGATTGGTTTCCATATAAGCTTTTCAAATACTTCACATTTATAACTACCGCATTTACATCGGATCTAAATCATAGAAAGATAACGTTTAAGTCCTTCCATATATTAAAATCAATTGCAGAAAAGTCCTTTTAAAATAATTTATTTTACCTAGTAAATCGACTAGGAAAAATCCCAAAAATTACAGAAAATCTCTTTCATCATTAAATTAAACATATTAAAATTTCAGACCCAATATTTCTTGAAATACATGAAATAAATTTTAAATATCATATTCTCCTTTGGAAATTCACAATAAATTTTCCATAGCTTGGAAAATTTTGAAAATTAAAACCCATCTTCAAAATCATATTTTAATTAACATAAATTTTTTCATGTAATTATAAAATCATAAACTTTCGGTTTTACATCAACACCATGCAAATTCATATCTAGTTGAATTAAAATAAATAAACATAATATAGATCAAGCATATCATCATCCATGTCATCATCAAAAATGAATTTAATCATAAATCCGAAAACATATAATCATCATAGAATAATAGAGATGGTAGGAAATTACTATTCACCTTAGATATGATAAGGAATTTGATCATAGAATAAAACAAAAATGGTAGAAATTATTATTCACCTTAGATATGATAAGGAATTTGAGATTTTTGTTGATTAATCCTCCCTAGCTTTGATCCTTGGCTTTATAAAGAATTTACTCCTTTCCTCATTGTTAATGGCCGGCTGTAATTTTAGTTTTTGATTTGCGTTTGTGAAAGTGGGAAATGAAATGTGAGTGGGCATGGGTAAGAAGTGTATAGCCGTGTATGATAAGGAGGCTATTTTACTAATATGCCAATGTGTGATTTAATTAGTTTAATAATTAATTAAAGCCCCTATGCTTTATTAATAAGCACAACCCTATATAAGGTTTATTCGAATCACAATCCCCTTATCATCATTATTCTATTTAATTTGTGTAATTAAATTTTTTGAATAATTTTATTAAAAATTAGGGATGTTACAAGTTCCAAGATACTCCCATTACAGAAGAAAAATGTTAATGGATTCTATTTTCATAAGGATACCTAAATATCCACATGATAGAAGAAAAATAATAGTAGGCATCTCACTCGATTCCCGAATTCGTACATATAAAAAATTGGCCCCGATGTTAGCAAAACCCTATGCATTAGAATCATTGACCTTAATAATCAAGGGACTTAATCAGTTACAGTGTGAGGGGCTTCCCTGATACCTATCCACGCAACTTACTCTTGTTGTACAAATATCGAATAAGTCATTTCTCTCAATCAGTTCTAGAGATCCTAGTACAATTTGAACTTCCCGATCTATTTAATCTAATTCTACTTACATAGGAGTTTAGTATGATTGTACCCACTAATGGAACAACTCTACGTCGTTATCAATTTATAGTACCAAATATCACCAATATTTAATGATTTCATACAAGTGGGTGCATTAATAATTTTCTTGGGTAGTAACGTAACTGATCGAAGTAAATTAATGAACATATAAAGTATCAACAATAATATCAATATATTCTTATAATAGCCATTCATACATATTTCACATATAATTAAGCATGTAATTAATTACTTTAAACGTAGGTAACTATAGTTGCTATATCAATTCCTTTCTTCTTAATGTTTTTACGTAGAGATTTAAGTTATCAAAATGAAACTTTAAGGCAAATCTCACCCTAATCATTCCAAAAATGCGATAGAGTTTATGGGTATCGCAGATATAAAATGCCATCGGACATATAGCTACCGCATACCTAAACACTGTCGAGTATGTAGCCATCACATGTTTAAAATGTTAACACACATGTAAGCTATTATATGTTTATAATTCTATCAAACATATAAGTGTAGGGTCTAGATTAACCCTAGAGGGGGGGTGAATAGGGTTATAGCAAATTTTCTCGACTTAAACACAGAAACAAACTGCAGAAATAAATATGCTGAAAAGTAAATCACACACAAAATTTACCCAGCTTCGGCAACCACTGCCTACTGCTGCATTCACATATTTCTATTAGAATTAAACAGTTTCCCGCTTACAAACACTCTAACAGACTCGCACACCCTGCTACCGCCTATAGGGTTTTGCAAACTCGCACACCCTGCTCACTGAACTAATTCTAACTAGACAGTACCTACAACCTAGGTGGTGATTTACCAAGGTTTGACAACCTTAAAAAAGGAATTTAAATTTAAAACAAATTAAAAAACAAATTAAAACCCTATAAACTAAAACCCTTTTAACAAAGCCTCTTTCATAAAACAAGGTCGGCCCATTATTGTTTCTTTAACCCGATCCTTCTTTGTGACTCGTGAAAAAAATGTCGGCTCTGTTGATTTGGGGCTTTTGTTCCCTTGGAAAATTAGGGCTTTGTTTCTTCGTTCGATCTTACGCCTTGCTCTGTTGATCGATGGCTCTTTTGAATTGCACTTGGCTGCTTCTCTTGATCACTCTGTGAACTTAGGGTTTTTGATGTAAACGGCTTGGTTGCTTTGAGATGCTTTTATTCGAATTCTCTCTGGTATGTGATTTTATCCTTTTGTTATCTATATAGATTGCTTGAATTCGGTTTGCTTATCTGTGCCGATGATGATGGTGGTGTTTGGTATTTATATGGATTTCGAGACACTTGTATTTGCTCGTATCAATTCGATACTTTCCAAATTTTTTCTTTCCTGAATTTTTTTTCGACTTGATACTCACGGCCATGATTTTGTAGCGTTCGATTTTTACTTGAGACATACGGCAGAACCTTTCCTCTTTTGATTTTTGACTTTAACAAAGATACGCAGATACATACTTGATTTTTGGCTTGGTAATCACGTTGTTTGACTTTGATATTTTCGGCAATTTCCATTTTTATACATACTTGATTTCAATCCACGACTCTGCACTATCTTCGGCCATTACTGTTTTTACTATTCTCACATGTACATGCTTCATGTCATACTTCCATGTGATTTCGACTACACTGTGTATTATGTTAATTTTATTTGCATGTTGATATTCTTTGTTGCACTTGCTCATTTTCACTGCTTCATCATGTTGTATTCATCCCTGTACTTGTAGTTGTGTAGTTCTTCTGGCTTCACATGTGCATAGAGTTGTTTGCTGTCATTAACACTTCCATGCATCACTTGATTGACTCAAGTATTCGACATTGCCATGTTATTCACTGTTTGCATTGTAGTTTGCATTAGTTTCACTGGTGCATTCTTACTTTGGTTTCATGATGTATTTGCTGCCTGGATTGATTCTGTCCACTTCATGTTGTTGACTGCATTACTGCTGTCTCATTTACTTATGGTCTTCACTGAGTTTGTTGTTGCATTCATTTCATGTTTGCATTGTCATATTGTTGTCAGATACTTAGAACTGTTAAGAACAGTTCGACTTCGACTTGGTCTTTGGGCATTGCATTACTTCATGTATGTTGAGCTCTGGTCATTTGCACTTGCACTTGATATTGTAGTTTCTGGCCTTGTACCTGTAGTTGTAACTGGACATGTTGCATACTCTCTGATTGTTTGCAGTATTATGTTGTTGCCAGTTTGCCTTGTACTGTCCACTGCCCTTGTGTTGCTCACCATTTTGCATACATGTTTTTTTATGCTTTCATGTTCTTGCAGTTGCTATGCCTTTGACACAAATGCTTCACTTAATATATATATATATATATATATATATATATATATGCATTTGCCACTATGTTGCATTGAGCTTCACCACTCTTGTATCATTGGTGTCTGCACTGTGTTGCATTACCATCATTGCTACCTGGTCGACTTGATTCTCTGCACATATGATCTTGGTGGCATTTCTTTGTGGCCTTGCACTGTGCATATGAATTTCTGGTTGGTCTGCATTTTTCAATTGTTGCTGTCCTATATATGATGTTTGACACTGTTGCAGTCGCTATGCAGTTGAGTTGTTGTTTGGACATTTGTGTTCTGGTCATTAGTGCTCTGGTGCATTTTGCTCGAGTCACTTGCATTTGTTTGCTGTCATGTTAGTTCGAATTGCACTTGCTCTACTTGCAGTCTCTGGTACTTTTGTTGGCTGCGTACACGAGTTGGCGAGGCAGTGCACACGTGTATGAATGTACACGTGTGTATTGTAGCCACTTATGTTTACCTGTCCCTGATAGGAATACAAGCGTATATATCTATGTGCACGACTTTGTGTGTGGTGAATTCAAATGTAAATGATGACACACAACCCAAATAACTGAGGCACCAATAAAAAAAAAATTTATATTTTTGCACACTCAATTTTGTTTATCTTCAGATTACTGCTGTAGTTGCTAATTATACAGGTACACAGGAGACAGGACTAGAACTGCAGCTGGACAATGCAGGTAGATGCAGATTTATGATTTTGTACAGTGTTGTGTGTTGTAGTGAGAGAAAATATGAATATGAAATGTATAAACATGTATATGTATATAGAGAGAGCTGAAATCTTTGTAAAATATTGTATTAAATAAAAATACCGATTGAATTATATAAATTCTGTGCAATAGTATACTGGTTGAATTATATAATTTCTGTGCAATAGTATTATTATTCAATATGGATATTTATGTATATATGTATATAGTACAATCTGCAAACACATATTGATATATGTATGTTTGTTATCATCAAACAAAAATTCACATCAAACAATCTCCCCCTTTTGATGATGACAAACATATATATTAAAGATTTTGAAATTCTAATAGATGTGTTTGAGCATGAAATATTTAGCTCCCCCTATATGAATGCTCCCCCTATAACTGAGACCACTCCCTATTTGGAAGATTTAAAAAATTACAGAAGAATAAAAGAACTAAAGAAAATTAACTAACAACATTTAACAAATTATTTTTGAAATATTCCAAAAAATATTTACTTCCTTATCAAAATCTTGTTCTTCTCCCCCTTTTGTCATTATCAAAAGACTGACAAAAAACAATGGAACAGAAGGAGAAAACATAATATATCAAAACGAGATAACAATTTTCACATTGTAAAGAATGGATCGATGATTTGGTTTTTGTATAATAAGAAGAGAGATATTTTAAAATTAATTTGATATTTAAGCACAAAAATAAGCACTTACTAACCACGCATAATCATAAGGACTTTTAAATGGGATTAGCAGTTACTTATTAGTCTAAGCATTCGGACTTTTAAGTGAGACCAGAATACTTAGTTACCATACTCCATCCATGCATAACCATAAGAAATGAGAATGGAGTAATGATAAAAATAATTCACTCACATGCTCCATCCATGCATAACCATAAGGACTTTTAAATGAGAATGGATGCATGAGAGTTATTATCATTAAAAAAAATTTAACAAAAATAATCCACTCTTCTCATTTTACAAAACCATTATGAACGATAGAAAGATGGTAGTAATAGAAATGATCGTGGAATAAGTTACCAAGTTAATTATATTATATAATATCCAATACTGAATACCATATTCGAATCAATCTTTGGTAATATCCAAAACTGGTTTGAATCCTAGAAATTGAAGTTGAAAGTATATATCCAAGAATATTTCAACTAAAAAATGGAAAATGATCAGTCAATTTGTATAATCCCCAAATCCAAACGTAATCTGGAAAATCTGTCTTCGGGGAGGGGTTTTGTGAAAATATCAGCAAGTTGAGCCTCAGTTGAAATATATTCAATGCAAATGTCTTCCTTAGCAATGTGATCTCTAAGAAAGTGGTGTCTCACATCAATGTGTTTTGTGCGTGAATGATGAACAGGATTATTTGACAAGTCTATTGCACTTTTACTATCACATTTTAATGGAACATGTTTATAAACTAAGCCAAAATCAGAAAGAGTTTGCATCATCCATAAAATTTGAGCACAACAACTTCCTAAAGCAATATATTCTGCTTTAGTGGTGGATAATGCAACACAATTCTGTTTTCGACTTGACCATGAAACTAATGAATGTCCTAGCATGAAACATGTCCCACTAGTGCTTTTCCTGTCAGCCAATGAACCGGCATAATTAGCATCAGAATAACCAACTAAATCAAAATTTTCACAAGAAGGGTACCATAATCCAAATTTGTGTGTGTGTGTGAAAGATATCTCAAAATTCGTTTAGTGGCTTTCAAATGAGATTCTTTAGGATTAGATTGAAAACGTGCACACAAACACACAGAAAACATAATATCAGGTCTAGAAGCAGTAAGATAGAGAAGTGAACCAATTATCCCTCGATATTTTTTCTGATCAACAGCAATTCCTTTCTCGTCTTTGTCCAACTTTGTTGATGGGCTCATAGGAGTTCTCAATGGTTTGGAGTTCTCAACTCCAAATTTCTTCAACAGTTCCAATACATACTTGGATTGTGAAATAAAAATACCATCACTGCTTTGCTTGATTTGGAATCCAAGAAAATATTTCAATTCTCCAACCAAGCTCATCTCGAATTTAGCCTGCATGACTTGTTCAAATTTCTCGCACAAGAGTTCATTAGTAGCACCATAAATAATATCATCCACATAAATCTGAACAATCAAAAATTCACTTCCATTATGTAATAGAAACAGTGTTGTGTCAGCACTCCCCTTTTTAAAACCATTTTCCAAAAGATATGTACAAAGGCAGTCATACCAAGCTCTAGGAGCTTGCTTAAGACCATATAATGCTTTTTCTAGTTTATACACATGATTTGGAAAATCATGATTTTCAAAACCGGGGGGTTGTTCAACAAAAACTTCTTCTTTCAAATCACCATTTAGAAAGGCACTTTTTACATCCATTTTTTTAAGTTTGAAACCCTTATAACATGTAAAACTTAGCAAAATCCTAATGGCTTCTAACCTAGCTACTGGAGCAAATGTTTCATCAAAATCTATGCCTTCTATTTGGTTATATCCTTTAGCGACCAACCTAGCTTTGTTTCTAATTACATTTCCTGATTCATCAAGTTTGTTTTTGAACACCCATTTAGTTCCAACAATTGGATAGTCATTAGGCCTAGGAACTAATTTTCAAACTTTATTTCTTTCAAATTGATTAAGTTCATCCTGCATTGCTAAAATCCAACTTTCATCATTAAGAGCCACTTCAACAGAATTAGGTTCAATTTTAGAAATAAAACCACTGTGACAACAAAATGCACACAAATTTTTATCAAACGAAGATCGAGTGCGTATACCTTCCGTAGGATCACCTATAACCAATTCAGGAGGGTGATTGGATTTGAACTTCAATCTATCAGCATCAACAGCCCTATTTTCAGCTTTCTTACTAGATGTCCCTTCTTCAATGCCTTCATGATCTACCCCATCATCAATCGTCTTTCCAGTCGTCCTTTCCAGGTCAGATTCATCAAATTTCACATTGATTGATTCAACAATTGTCTTTGTTCGTTTGTTGTATATCCTGTAAGCCTTGCTCCTTGTTGAATAGCCAATGAGAATTCCCTCATCGGATTTTGATTCAAATTTTCCAAGTTGATCGCCTGTGTTAAGAATGAAACAAGGACATCCAAATACACGAAAATAAGAAATGTTAGGTTTCCTTTCATGCCACAATTCATAAGACGTTTTGCCAAGTATTAGCCTAATCATTACTCTATTTATTACATAGCACGAAGTATTCACTGCTTCTGCCCAAAAGGTTAGCGGCGGTTTATACTCACTCAACATGGATCTAGCCAACTCCTATAATGTACGATTTTTCCTTTCAACCACCCCATTTTGTTGAGGTGTTCGTGGAGCAGAAAATTCATGTTTTAAACCATTTTCTTCACAAAAGCTTTCAAATTCCAAGTTTTCAAATTCGCCTCCATGATCACTTCTCAAGATTTTAATAGAAACTCCTTTTTCATTTTGAACAAGTTTTGCAAATTTTGAAAAACAATCAAAAGATTCACACTTTTTGGCTAGGAAATAAACCCATGTAAATCTAGAATAATCATCAACCAATACATAACAATAACGTTTTCCATTCAAGCTTGCAATTTCATTTGGTCCAAATAAGTCCATGTGAATTAATTCAAGGACCCTTGATGTGCTAACAATGTTTTTAGGGAGAAATGACGATCGACTAAGCTTGCCCAAGGAACATGCTTTACACACTTTATTATTTTTAAATTTCTGATGTGGTAACCCTCTGACTAATTCTTTCGTTTCAAGTTTTTCTAAGAGGCTCATGCTAGCATGTCCAAGTCTTCTATGCCATAGAAATGCCTTTTCGTTAGTGGCTACCAAACATCTAGAAAGATTTAGATTATCAAACGAAAGTGAATAAACATTTTCTTTTCTTTTGCCCATAAAAACAATGTTATTAGAGATTTTATCAATGATTTTGCAAGTATCACTATCAAAAACCACATTCATACCTTTGTCACATAGTTGGCTAATAGAAATGAGATTATGGCGCAAATTATCAACGTATAAAACATTAGTCAAGGAAAAAATACCATTACCTACTTCACCTTTACCAATAATCTTACACTTGCTATTGTCCCCCATGATCACATTTCCACCTTTAAAATTCTCTAGGCTAAGGAACTTCGATTTGTCACCTGTCATATGTCTAGAACAACCTGAATCTAGAAACCATTCTTGTTGTTCCTTAGCCCGCCAACAGACCTACATAGAGAGAGAGGAGAATGACCTAGAGAAACTCTTAGGTCCAATGATATTAGTGACTGAAGCATTGTGAATAAACAGTCCCTTTAGAACTCAAACTTGTTTTGTCCTTTTATTCTTGTTCCAATAGACATGAAATTTGTTTGTAGAATTCTTAGGAACCCAAACTTGTATAAATTTTGTGTTCTTGTTCCTATGACTACAATTTTCAACATGATGTCCAATTATTTCACATCTAGCAGAGACACTCTTACCTATTGCATCATCATCAGCTTGTGTTTTTTCAAAACCTAGTCCTTTTCTGTTGTTAGCAAAAATTTGATTTCTCAATAACATGTTGAATGATTTTTCTCCTCTTGAAAAGTTATTCAGAGATTTCTCAAGATTTTGGACTTTGGTTTTTAGTGTTGTGTTTTCAGTGACAAGTGAGGTGCATCTATTTATAAAATTCTTTTTCCTAGTGTCAATGGTTTCCTTAAGACTCAAGTTTTCTTTTTCAAGATTCTCAAAGCTATTCTTAATTCTTGATAATTCTAAATCTAAAATTTTACAATTTTCACAGTCAAGATTTTGAATGTTTTCAAGTTCAGTTTCTAACCTAAAATTTTCATGAGCAAGTTCTCTCCTATCAGATTTCAATTTTTCAATTTTAGATTCAAGAGTATCAACTACTTTAGTAAGATCAAGACACATAAAAACAAGATTTTTATAAGAATAGTCACCTACCTCACTAGATTCCTCTGAGCTTGCTTCTGAATCTGATTTTGCCACAAGACACAAGTTAGCCTCCTCTGAGCTATTATTTGAAACTTCCTCTCCTTCTTCATCATCCCAAGTCGCTGCAAATGCCTTCTTCTTCTTTTTCTTTCCTTTGTTGTTTTTGAGAAGTGGGCATTGTTGTTTGAAGTGGCCAGGCTTGTTGCAGTTAAAGCACATCGATTCATTATCAGAATTGTCAGAATCTTTTGACCTATTACCATTTGTTTTCTTCTTGCGTGGCTTGAATCTTGACCATTTTCGAAGTTTATTGACAGCCATTGCAAGCTCTTCAATTGGATCTTCTTCTTCTTCATCGCTCTCTTCTTTGCTCTTTAAGGCAATCGTCTTCTTCTTTGATTCGGAGTTGTTGCGTTCCTCCTTTGCTTTTAGCTCAAGCTCATATGTCATCAAGTTGCCAATCAACTCCTCCATGCTTAGTTTACTCAGATCTTTCGATTCTTGTATTGCCGTGACTTTTGCCTCGAAGTTCATTGGTAAGACTCGTAGCACCTTCCTCACAAGCTCCACCTCAGTGAATACCTTCCCAAGTGCTCTAGTGTTGTACACCAAAGTTGAAAGGCGTCCAAACATGTCCTTTATGCTCTCGCCTTTGTCCATCACAAAGTTCTCGTATTCATTGCTGAATAGGGCTTGACGAGACTCCTTGACTTGAGAAGTTCCTTCATGTGTCACCTCCAAGGTATGCCAAATTTCCTGTGCAGTTTTACAATGAGAAATTCTATTAAATTCATTCTTATCAAGAGCACAGATCAAAGCATTCATGGCTTTAGCATTTGTAGTTTTTAATTGCTTATCGTTAGCATCCCACCTATCCTTAGGTTTAGGAATCTCAGTATCACCAACGGTTATAGTAGGAGATTTATAGCCTGTTTCAATAATGTCCCAAACATCATAATCAACAGAACTAAGATAAATACTCATCCTAACTTTCCAATAAGCATAATCATTCCCATTAAACATGGATGGCCTAGCAATAGATTGCCCCTCAGAAAAGGCATTATTTGGTGGATTCATGACTCTAGAGTTAAAAATACCTTGCTCTGATACCACTTATAGGATCTAGATTAACCCTAGAGGGGGGGTGAATAGGGTTATAACAAATTTTCTCGACTTAAACACAGAAACAAACTGCAGAAATAAATATGCTGAAAAGTAAATCACACACAAAATTTACCCAGCTTCGGCAACCCCTGCCTACTACTGCATTCCTAGATTTCTATTAGAATTAAACAGTTTTCTGCTTACAAACACTCTAACAGACTCGCACACCCTGCTACCGCCTATAGAGTTTTACAAACTCGCACACCCTGCTCACTGAACTAATTCTAACTAGACAATCTGACACTACCTACAACCTAGGTGGTGATTTACCAAGGTTTGACAACCTTAAAAAAGGAATTTAAATTTAAAACAAATTTAAAAACAAATTAAAACCCTATAAACTAAAACCCTTTTAACAAAGCTCTTTCATAAAACAAGGCCGGCCCATTATTGTTTCTTTAACCCGATCCTTCTTTGTGACTCGTGAAAAAAATGCCGGCTCTGTTGATTTGGAGCTTTTTTTCCCTTGCGAAAATTAGGGCTTTGTTTCTTCGTTCGATCTTGCGCCTTGCTCTGTCGATCGATGGCTCTTTTGAATTGCACTCGGCTGCTTCTCTTGATCACTCTGTGAACTTAGGGTTTTTGATGTAAACGGCTTGGTTGCTTTGAGATGCTTTTATTCGAATTCTCTCTGGTATGTGATTTTATCCTTTTGTTATCTGTATAGATTGCTTGAATTCGGTTTGCTTATCTGTGCCGATGATGATGGTGGTGTTTGGTATTTATATGGATTTCGAGACACTTGTATTTTCTCGTATCAATTCGATACTTTCCAAAAAAATTCTTTCCTGAATTTTTTTTCGACTTGATACTCACGGCCTTGATTTTGTAGCGTTCGATTTTTACTTGAGACATACGGCAGAACCTTTCCTCTTTTGATTTTTGACTTTATCAAAGATACGCAGATACATACTTGATTTTTGGCTTGGTAATCACGTTGTTTGACTTTGATATTTTCGGCAATTTCCATTTTTATACATACTTGATTTCAATCCACGACTCTGCACTATCTTCGGCCATTACTGTTTTTACTGTTCTCACATGTACATGCTTCATGTCATACTTCCATGTGATTTCGACTACACTGTGTATTATGTTGATTTTATTTGCATGTTGCTATTCTCTGTTGCACTTGCTCATTTGCACTGCTTCATCATGTTGTATTCATCCCTGTACTTGTAGTTGTGTAGTTCTTCTGGTTTCACATGTGCACAGAGTTGTTTGCTGTCATTATCACTTCCATGCATCACTTGATTGACTCAAGTATTCGACATTGCCATGCTATTCACTGTTTGCATTGGTTTCACTGGTGCATTCTTACTTTGGTTTCATGATGTACTTGCTGCCTGGATTGATTATGTCCACTTCATGTTGTTGACTGCATTACTGCTGTCTCATTTACTTATGGTCTTCACTGAGTTTGTTGTTGCATTCATTTCATGTTTGCATTGTCATATTGTTGTCAGATACTTAGAACAGTTCGACTTCGACTTGGTCTTTGGGCATTGCATTACTTCATGTATGTTGAGCTCTGGTCATTTGCACTTGCACTTGATATTGTAGTTTCTGGCCTTGTACCTGTAGTTGTAACTGGACATGTTGCATACTCTCTGATTGTTTGCAGTATTATGTTGTTGCCAGTTTGCCTTGTACTGTCCACTGCCCTTGTGTTGCTCACCATTTTGCATACATGTTTTTTTTATGCTTTCATGTTCTTGCAGTTGCTATGCCTTTGACACAAATGCTTCACTTAATATATATATATATATATATATATATATATATATATATATATATATGCATTTTCCACTATGTTGCATTGAGCTTCACCACTCTTGTATCATTGGTGTCTGCACTGTGTTGCATTACCATCATTGCTACCTGGTCGACTTGATTCTCTGCACATATGATCTTGGTGGCATTTCTTTGTGGCCTTGCACTGTGCATATGAATTTCTGGTTGGTCTGCATTTTTCAATTGTTGTTGTCCTATATATGATGTTTGACACTGTTGCAGTCGCTATGCAGTTGAGTTGTTGTTTGGACATTTGTGTTCTGGTCATTAGTGCTCTGGTGCATTTTGCTCGAGTCACTTGCATTTGTTTGCTGTCATGTTAGTTCGAATTGCACTTGCTCTACTTGTAGTCTCTGGTACTTTTGTTGGCTGCGTACACGAGTTGGCGAGGCAGTGCACACGTGTATGAATGTACATGTGTGTATTGTAGCCACTTATGTTTACCTGTCCCTGATAGGAATACAAGTGTATATATCTATGTGCACGACTTTGTGTGTGGTGAATTCAAATGTAAATGATGACACACAATCCAAATAACTGAGGCATCAATAAAAACAAATTTATATTTTTGCACACTCAATTTTGTTTATCTTCAGATTATTGTTGTAGTTGCTAATTATACAGGTACACAGGAGACAGGACTAGAACTGCAGCTGGACAATGTAGGTAGATGCAGATTTATGATTTTGTACAGTGTTGTGTGTTGTAGTGAGAGAAAATATGAATATGAAATGTATAAACATGTATATGTATATAGAGAGAGCTGAAATCTTTGTAAAATATTATATTGAATAAAAATACCGATTGAATTATATAAATTCTGTGCAATAGTATACTGGTTGAATTATATAATTTCTGTGCAATAGTATTATTATTCAATATGAATATTTATGTATATATGTATATAGTACAATCTGCAAACACATATTGATATATGTATGTTTGTTATCATCAAACAAAAATTCACATCAAACAGTAAGCTCTCGTATGTCTAAATGTTGTCTAACATGTAAGCTATTGCATGTCTATAATGCTGTTGTCATGTAAGTTATCCACGTCTAAAATGCTACCGATCTGTAAGCTATCGCATGCCTAAATGCTATCGAACATGTAAGTTATCATACGTTTAGAGCTGTCAACCCACTTAAACAAAGCTATGCATGAAAAGTTTAGGTATCGTAAAAACAGCCTTCCGCAAAATCCAAAACCCACACATATAAGAATCGGATTCTCCAACAGTGCTGCGGATGACGTTCCGTTAAGGGTAAAATATGAAAACAACAATATATTTTATAGAGCATATCTATCATAATTGACCATTTATAAGAGCAAAAGGATATAAAATATAGTATCAACATAAATATGTAGAAGACTAGATGCATATCGTATAAAGAGACATAAAATTCAACATCATAATACAAGCGTAAATAATATATCGAACCCAATATGAATACATGTCTCAACATAATGCATAAGTCTACATGTCAATACCTGATAACTTGATAAACATAATCAAAACAGTAATGTAGCTATAGCGCTACGAATTGCGTCAAACTAGCAAATATTCATCTCTATTCCAACCTACTCAAAGAATAAATAGCAAAAAGAGTGTCAAACGTAAAGTTCAGTGAAAATGAAATATAACTATCTCCACGATTACTAATATGTGAACACATCATGAATAATACCAAGTGGTACTACTTGCGGTAATGGAACCATACATCGATCTACATCCAACAAGTTAGCACATTTTTACTATCATGTTACACTATACAATATAAATTATCGTATACAAAACAACAAGCACCAATTGTGACTCAAACGTCATGCACTAGGCTAGTGGGCCACAGGCCTCTTGATAAGGATAAACCCACCAAGTATAGCCACTAATATAAGACCAATACTTACGATGTTTCAATGCATCCACCACCTAAAATCATATCGAACCTAAATTGATATACACATGCCTAACTGCAACCATTTGTATACCATGAGAACCGATGACAAGTACATTTGAGTCTATAACCTTGTTACAACGTAGCCCAAGATTACAACCGTAGTACCAAGATTAAATGTTTTCTAACGACAACGTCGATTCACTTAAAGGCGCTCACCTAACGCGATAACCGCTCATGCCACGAATGGTCTATAAATGTAACAACCCATCTTTTCGCCATATTTTATTGGAATTTATCGATATTTTTATTTAATAAAATACGGTAATTTTCGTTCAACATTTACGATGAATTCGACGCAACTTTTCAATACAGATAAACTATAATAAACCGTGTGTATATATAATTAGTACGGTGAGTTGGGCAAACTTGAAATTTATTTTAATAAATGAACACCCGAAAAAGGTCTTTGCATATGCCTATCAATCCGGAAATGTACCCATTTATATACAAGTAAATATAAATGTGTTGTTTTCGTTCTTGCAGCAATTATAATCAACGTGTTCTCAAGCATGAGTGGAATGTGAAAAGCGGCAAAAGACATCAACACTTCCCTTACTTGTGACAAATGGCGGTACTGTATTCTGTGCAAAACTAAATTTGTTAAGGACTAAAGTGTTAAATTTTAAACATTGTAAATATACATACATTTTCTAATTGTGGGAATTAAGCGCATTTATAGATTCATAACCTCAGTCTTCTACCGAAATGCCTCAGCTCCATGCAAAGAAATCCATACTCTACACTTTTGAGTATAATAACATGGACATTTGATTAGGAGGAGTATATAGTAAATGTCTTTATTTATTATCAATTAAAGGCAAAAAGGAATTTAGCTCCCAATAACTTCTGTTGAGGCATAATAAAATACCTCCAATACGTATAATATTTTATTATTATATAATGTATTACTTATAATAGAAAAAAGGACCCTAGGTTGCTGACTTGGACAATCTGAAATCCCTGCATTTGAAAATAGTTACTACTTTACGTGCTCTCCTTGTTTCTTTTACTTCCCTCCCTACCTTTCCCCCCACTAACGCGTCTGCACGTTGCCTTTTTTGACAAATTCTATTCCAGCTCAGGTTTTCACCTAGCAGCCTCCATTTTTTGAAAAATCCCGTAAACCCCTAAAAATGCTCAGTAGCCCCTAACTTCTTCCACAATTGCCTCTCACGTGATTTCTTCCTTACGTGGTTACCACGCACTGACAAGACGACGTTACATAGAAAACCACGTAGAGGTAAGACGAGGTTAGATAGAAAACCACGTAGAGGCAGTGTGTGGTTCAGCACATAACCACGTAAAACGCCAACGTGGTTACCTTACCATCTACGTTTGGCAACCACTTTCTTAAGGGTATTTTTGTCTTCAAAAAATTATTTTTCCAAGAGGGCTACTATAAAAACAAACATGGGTTGGAATAATTTGCCGCGTTTTTTAACTCCTGCCAACTGTTCTCATAATCCCATTTCTTCTTTCTGTGCAAAATTATTTTCCACAAATTTTACAACCCTAGTTCCCAATTTTCACTCATTAATTACTCTAACGTGACAAATCCCTAATCTAACACCACCACAGAAAGTGGTAAGGACAAAACCCAACATCTTTAATCTGCCACCATCTCAGAAAATAGGACAAAGGAGAAAATCCTACATCTTTCAAATTCAAACATGCTTATGTTTCTATTCCTAATCGTACCAAGATTGTTAGTAAATGTTTCTACGTTTTAAGCGATATCGTCCAAGGCTCTACCATACAGCATATGCCGTGACTGCTAAGCGATGTCTCATTTTCTGTCATCCGTACTCCTGAAACTTCGATGGCCTTCATTAAATTATCAGCGTCGATCGAAATCAATGATACAAAGCTCCTAAATTTTGAGTTCACTTCAGGTAAATAATATTTTAACTATAATCCTACCTGATAATACCGCTGAATGATTTGGATTCTTAAGGACGGTCTACTGTACGTACATGCATTGAAAATTGTTCACGTATCAAAATCTCTTTATTTCGAGCCTCAAGTTCTTTGAGTTTGCTAATCTTTGTTGTGTTGTAGTACTTTGAATTTGGGTAGCTGATTCTAGAACTGGAAAACCATTTTCATTCGAAATTTTTTATTACCTTTTGTATGTACTGCTGATACTATTATACGGTATGCAACCATAGTTGGATAATTGTCGCTTGAGACTGTAAAAATAGAAGCTTGTCGATGAAATCATGAATTTCAATCCAAACAACAGCAGATTTTGTTCAATGGTTAGCTAATGTGATCTACATCCCTTTAAGCTTATTATTGATTTGTAAATTGATACATGTGATTACTTATTTTAAGTTCCCGGTTTTGTCTACTTGCTTGATGGACCATTTATTTCAACCAATTGTTTGAATGTGTTTTAGTTCAGTAGAACTTAATTTCAACACAAAATCAATCACTCCATTGCATTTGATCAAATCATGCACCGTAGATGCTTCGATAATTGTTTGAAAATAGTGTCATCTGATTAATTTTACATATCTTTATCGTAATTTAACTTACCCCGAATTCCTTTTGCCTGAAACCCGTATTGTTGGTACAACCAGTTGTTTGAGATCATTTAAAGTTGTAAAATAGGATTATTTGCCCTGAACAAAAAATCCCCACTTTCAATTTTTTTTCCCTTTTTAATATCATTAGGAAAATAGATTTGCTTTGGCCATATTTCTATGAGGTTTGTCTTTTTTACGTCTTTTAATCCTGACCATTCCTACATGCAAATTATTAAACGACGGATTTGTTTGCATATGTTTAAGCAATTTATCAACGGAAATGGTTAAGCATATATGGTCATTTGAGTTAGTGTGATGTAGGAACACGGTTTTTACTCACCGTAGCCAATTAGATCAATGTTCAAAAAAAAAAGAAACATGGTATATTCAATTCTTCTGTCAAGCCAACCGATTCTCATTATAAACTTTGCTGAACAGTGCACACCTGCCTCTACTCGGTCATGGTTTTGATCACTGTGTCTTCTCATGTAAATAGATTTGAAATGGATTGCTAAACACAGTGGCGAACGAAGGTTGTGTAGTGGATTTTAATTATTACTGGCTGAGTTTTTTTTTCACTGTGGAGTGGGAATGAAATCCAGATGAAATACCTTTGTTCATTCCCATGAATGTCAAGTTTCAATAAAATAATTCATCATCCTTATGTTAATTTGAATTTAATTTTCAAACCAACTACACTAACTTTGTACTCTTAAAATTATTACAGCTACTATCATGCCATGTTAATGTAAAATGGGTAAAACTATTATTTGAACTGTTAAGTGGGCAATGTTAGGCAATATATCATATGACTAACATTTTTACTATTGTTAAAGGTAAGTTTCTGTTTTACATAATTTTGACTTTAGATTTACCACTAAATATTAATATTTAGTATTCTCAACTTTTTTTATAAAGTGCTTTTAAAATTTAGACCTTATCAACATAGCAGAACTGCATTTTGGCACATTCATTTGCACATTATATTCATATATCAAAGCATCCCTCCTTCACCAATGTTAATATAGTGTTTATTA
Source organism: Allium cepa (assembly GCA_030765085.1). NCBI lineage: Eukaryota > Viridiplantae > Streptophyta > Magnoliopsida > Asparagales > Amaryllidaceae > Allium > Allium cepa. The sequence goes on from CM060935.1 coordinate 562,488,861, forward strand.
AAAATTGTTTATAGTGCGCAGTATGTTGGGTTGATAGGGGAATCATTTGTTTACAAATGTATTGATGCTCCTTTTGTTGTTTCAATTTTCATCTCCAGAATAATTAATCAATTTTTACAAAAAAGGCTGATCAACAATCATATGCCTATAAACTCTGTTAGACCAAATTTGTTTACTAATTATATAAAACCAAGAAGCTAAAGTGTACGGGCGTACCTATCAAAAGTTGGAAAAAGTTGGCATCCAAAGTAGTTCACAAATGATAATGGTCATAGACATATTGCACTTTAGGGTTTTAGCTAGCTTCCATGCTATGATTCATCTGATACATAGTAAAGTATGTTCAAAATAGTAGTGAATTCAACTTTAATGAATCTGAAGATGAATTTTGAACTAAAATTATATAGTGTAAATTTTGCTTAGTTGTTTTGATTAATGATTGTAGGAAGGTATCATAAAATTTATGTTTATAAAGTGCTAAATTACTTTTTTTGGTTCTAATGTTAATGCGGTTAAATGATTCAAGTCCTGAGTCATATGGTTTGATGTGTACAACTGAAAGTACAACTTTTCTGACCCTTAGTTCAAATACAAAATGTAGTCGTTTAATGTCACTTAACACACATCCAAGTGTACATATTCAACAATCAAAAAAAAAATTCATTCGTACCTGCGAAATTAAAGCTACATACAAATAAAACATCATTTATAGACTAACATCGAGTTAATATAATTAAATTGCTATACTTATTTTTTTGATTTACTTTCCTAAATTTTCAAATGGCTCTCATTTTTGTGATTTTCAACTTCATATGGAAATTGTGTCAGTTCTTAAGCATCCATGCAGAATACAACAATCATCAAAAAAAGATATAACAATCAAGCTCATATGGGGATTTCAGTTATAACTATACATATGTGCTGGATGATTCTACAAGGGAATAATTGCTAAATATGGCATTAACTATTATAAAATATTGGATAGAAGGATTCAATTTTATGCCTGTTTGACTGTAATCTAATTATACAAATATTAGAAACTTTCAAATGCAGATCTTGGTTAACTAATCTCGTGGGTGAGAGTTCTTACATGTGAGTATGTTTGTGCTGAATCATGTAGAAAAATTGTTGCTCGTCATACTGATATTATGTAGTCAAAATAAAATGCATTTTACCATCAAAAATACTAGGTCTGTATAGTTTGCTTTGACAATGCAGCTAGGAAAATTTCTACTATTCTTGATGATTTTGCACATCTTCGTATTCATAATATTTCTACTATTATGGGAACTGATTGAAAAACAATTGCATTGTATATTTTACGTATTTATTGTTTAAGGTTCTTTTGTATGCATAACTTACATGTTAGCATTTATAATTGTAATATTTGATTGCAATACTATTTTAGTATTGAACCATCTAACGTAAAGTTGTCACCATGATTTTCTCTGCATGCATAAATGTTGATATCCTCCCATTCGCTATAATACTGATTTCAAACTACTTCAACAACATAAGGGAATCTGTGTGTACTTAAACCGTGCGATGCACTTATGTTTCGTTAATATGACTTCACACTAAAATCTCTCATGCACCCTTACATAAAACATATCACCTACTTTCAATGCTTCAGAATATTTTTCAATTCATAAGTACTAGTAATTTAATTAATGACAAGATATATCTCTCCTTTCTACCTTCCTCTAATAAACTCCTACTGCTTAATTCATTTCTCATTATTTCCTTTTCTACATACATAACCCAAAATTTGCCTTTCCTTTTCCCTCTTTACAAACCCTATAATTAAAAAAAAAAAACAAATAATCCTAAAATTGATCAAATCTTGTGATTTGTAACGCGGAATTGATGCCTCCGGCACCTTTATTGACACTATAGAGAGAAATAGATCTGTAATTTATTAGCAGTTATCAAGTGAAAGTACTGCTTTGTTTATCGTCTCTCCTACAAAATGTGACAAATAAATAGCTCAATAGATAGACTGGGTTATTTTGTATTCATAATGAAAATGCATGGATCTAAATCTATTTTATCTTTTCAACTGTATTTTTCTGATATGTGATGTAAATTATGAAATAAACAATACATATTAGCATCTCTTATTTGACTTTTATTTTAGATGTTAAGTAAATTTATAGAGATTTTATTGCTAAATATGGAATGAAATCCCTTATTAGTGATAGTGATTTGTAAATTAACATAATTATGCAATGGAACATCTTCTGTTTTTACCTATTTGTTACTTGGTCTAAAAGAAGCATACATGATAAGAAAAGATTGTCTACCAAGATAGAGAAATATATGCATATAGACTTTGTAAGCTCCATTTCTCTTCCTTATTTATATTGTTTAAGTTGTTTCTTTACTCTTTACATTGAAAGTGGTAAAAGATTTGCATAACTACACTTTATGAAACATATATATGAAATAAGCACAAGGCATCTCAAATATTAAAGATTTACCATGAATTATGGTAGCTTCAGTTGAGATACTAAATATGGTATGTTTGTCTTTTTATGCCCAAACCACTATTTGATTATAATAAATTTGTCTACAAGAATTGTTTGACAATGCTAAGGATATGAACTTTGAGTTGTTTTCATAATGCATAGAAAATTTCCCTGGATGACAATCTTTATTTATTGATGCATATATTATAGCAATGGAGATATGTAGAGGGAATTTTTGGTACTATACTTTCTTTGTGACAAATCTAATCAATATAAAAGGCAACTTAAAATGACAAATGGTTGATGCATGATCATTTCATTTTTATTTTTTGTCAAGCATATTGATGGACATTGTTAACTCTCTTTGTCGAAAAAAATGCATATTAGATTGAAATAAGGCTCAGAAATTATTATTAAAACATTTCTACAACATTTATTTCTATGGAGGTAATTGTCATACTTATATACATACATGCATTTAATTTTGTAATGAGTCGTGTTTAACAAAGTAAAGCTTTGTCAAAAATTTCATAGTGGTCGTAAAGATATAAAAGTGAAAAAACTTAGTTGATATTTGTCTAGAGATAGATTGATATAGTTAATTTTTGTATTTTGAACTAATGCGCAATTATCAAGTGCAAAATTTATAAGTAGCTAAATTTCACTGGTGTGAAATTTTACATATTTGTTCTACTTGCTTTGATAACCACTTTGGTACTAGTAAGGATGAAAATTTCACTTCTAATACATCATACACTAGCTACTTTGAGGTGTGCTACAACAATGAATTTCGAATTATATTTAGTTGATGGTTATAACATTTTATTTCTTGCGCATATGGGAATAAATGACGTAAACTTGTTGGTGTTTCATTGTGATTATTTTTATTTTCTAGAATTATTTTGATTTATTTTCTTTTATAGTTTTTTTTTAGGTTTTGAGGTGCATAGCTTCTAGAAGCATTCATATTGGTCATTTAGCTATCATAATTAACAGTGGAAAATTGCTTTTTTTACAAATTTACATTGTTTATCATCATATTAATTTTAATTATATGGTAAGTTACGATTTTCCTTTTTTTTGATAGCAAGATAAGATATAACTTGCCCTTAGCATATTTTGGCAGCACATACACAACATATAATACATAAAACATTCATACATAAACAAATACACACTAAAACACAAAGACAAATGACTCTTAGTGCTAACAATTTATAGTTTTAACCTAACTGCCTTTATAAATCATACGTTGCTATTCACCTTTCAAATATAATTAATTTTAACATGAATATGATAGCCACTATCACATTTATTTTTACCAATTTTTCATATCGCGATACTTGATTTTTGTTGCTTTTAGTTGTAATTGAATTCGAAAAACCATTAAAATAGTCCAATATGTAACGATCGAGATTTTTCGTCTTTCGAAAATTCGACATCGATACTCACTTTATCGACTGCCGAGAAATCGAAGGCCGAAAAACCGAAATGTTATGGGTTTAAGAAAGAAGAAAGGAAGAAGAAGAGAAGAAGGTAGAAGATGGAGAGAAGAAAATAGAAAATTTTAAAATAGAAAGAAAAGGGAATAGAAAATGGAACGGAACAGAAAACAACAGAACAACATCTGAATCTCACAATTCGCAGCGGAACAACATATAATAAGTAAATGAATAATCTTTAAACAAAGAACTATATCAGTTATTACATCACATTATATTACATTACATCAAATCATAATCAGAGTGTACAACAACAAACAATGCAGCGAAAAAAAGAAATACTATATAACTAGTAATACGCCATGCCATCCAGCTTGCCTCCAGCAATTCCAGAATGTCCAGAATATCTTGATAAACCTAACTCTTAACTGCCCGTGTGGAAAATTGGTGGGCACCCAGAGTTTAGGAAGGAAAACAATAAACTCCAAGTCAGTCATGTGACTGGTGCGAGAACTCAAAACAGTTTATTTTTTTTCTTTAAAATTAAAATGGAGGAATATTTTTAAAAATCAATTCGCAATGCTTTTAAAAATGAGACTACCATAAGACCTCCTGCCACACACACAATGCAAACGCAGACTTGGAGAAGATTTCTCCTTATGATAGCCAAACATGCTTGATACGCATTAAAGTCAAATCAATTTTGATATTATTATTAGTGCATAGTGTATAAAATGATTTCGAAAGTAGAATATAAATCTTAGCCAGCATAGGTACCATTATATTATGCCTACTATAGCTACCATATTAGATGGCAGGTTCTACAACTAAAACCGTACAAGTCACGCATTGTTTCTTTGGATTTCCAACAAATGGTCAGGCCAAGGAACTTCCCATTGCCACATGAGAATGCCTCTGGAAAGACATCCCCGAGAACCAAACCGGAACTCTACCAACACAAGGCCGGGTTACCCCTAACTGGGTAACTACTGACACGAGCACGCCATTCCCCGATCGTAAACGACCTTTCTCACGGGATCCCGATAGCCAACAACCACAAAGTAATAAATTCGCAGTAACCACATAGGTTAAATATCTGGGCTCCATACCATGATATCACCTCTATCCAGAAGGAAATGTACATACCCTAAAGGGTGCTACCCCTCATAACCTTGCTGCTTCTTTCCTGTTTTGACCATTTCCGGGGTGTGAGGTTCGACGAAGTCACGTCCACAAAAACATACTTTATACAAAAGCCATGCTTTGGGTCAACAAATGATCAACACAATGATCATCAAGATAGACGATCAAATAAATGATCCTATCACAATAATCAACACAATGATCATTTCAGCATCACTCAGCATATCACATTACCAAATTGGGAATATATTGCTGATAACTTCAACTATATAACCTCTGAGCTCGTACGTCTCAGAGAAGGGTGTTAAGCTAAAAGAATAAATTCTCCGCCACCACAGAAATATATTTGAAAGAAATCGGCTTTACATTCTCAACTTGTAATGTCAGACACACAATCCATACAAGTCTGTTCCGGGCTCGAACAGAACCGAAGGCACTTACAAAGAAGTCCTTGCAATCCGAATAATCTCTAATCACGTTCGGATTTCCCATCACATATGGAGATCTCAATACCAGGGATCATCCAGTGCAGAGACAATCAACAAGAAATCCTTTCGCTTTCGAAAATATCCGATCTTCAACACCGATCTTCGAATGCAATTCATAACGACGTATCACATATTCGGAATGGGTTATACGACCCCAAGGTCCTTTCCCGGTTAACCCGAATAGTGAGCGCTTATTTTAAAAAAATAAGTGTGGCATTCAATTTCAAACAATTCACAACAAATACCTATTTAAAGGTAAATATTGATAGTCGGTTATTGAACTATCAATAGATATGCCAACATCACCAGATTCCAAATAATTTTCCAAATTATTTATTTCACAAAAATATCTTTATAAGATATACAGTTTTCACACTTCAAAAATAAATCAACATTTATTTTCAAACAAATCCCCTTTTTTATTTATAAATTCTATAATGAATTTATATTCCCAAAATATCCATGAATATACTATTTTAATTATTCATTTCAATTTATCTTCAAAAAGATAAATTCTCAACATTTTTACTTTATATTGGAAACCATTTCCATACTTCAAAAATAAATCAATATTTATTTTTAAACCCATTTTCCCAATTCCATTTATAAATTCCATATTGAATTTATGTTTCCAAAATATTTATGAATATACGATTGCTATTATTCATTTTCAATTTATCTTCAAAAAGGTAACTTCTCTAAACTTTCCATTTCACATTGGAAAAACAATTTCCATACTTATTTATTTTATAAGTAATCCATAAATCTTTTATTTTTAACCTTAGAAAATATTTCATATACTTTAATCGAAATTAAGTATATATTTCATTCTTTAAGAAAATCATTCTCTTAAACATATTTATTTGGGCCAAAACGAATGTCGCGTAAAACATCGTTACGACAACCCAAATTCACTAGTATAGGGATTCGAAATTAAAATAGATATATAAATCCCAATACTATACAAAACATTTCCTTTCGGAAATCATTTACTATAACAATAGTGTTATAGTCCATTATTTCCTTATATTTCTCAAAAGCATCTATTTCAACAATAAATGTTGAAATCTATGGTTTCGAATCTCAATACAGTTTAAAACATCTTTAGATCGTTTTAATTCTATTTAAAACATCACATCTAAAATAATTTCTTTAACATAATATTCACTATTCAAAAACGTGAATACACTTGTCAATAAATTTCATCACTTCTATTCATTTTATTTTAAAGAATTATTCACCGTCTAAAACATGAATATAATTCCATAAATAAATTACAACAATTCCTTATCAAAATAAGTCGTTGCGGATTTATAAAACAACGTTTATAAATTCTATATTGAATTTATTTTATAACAACTTCCTTTATAAATTTCCTTTATAAATCTATTTAATTTCATATCTCAATGATATATTAAAATTTCATATTATAAGTCAAATACTTATAATTTATTTATTTATAAAAATCATTCCTTCAAACTTCTCAAATCTATAAATCTTATAACTTCTAAGATTCATTTATTTATCCACATCTATTTCCTAAATAACTTTATAAATTTTATTTATAAAATTCTATTTAGAACTTCACCGTTATAATTCTATAAGTTTCATTCATTAGTGAAATTCATTCACAATTCTTTCTAATACTTATAAAAGCTCGTTTTATAATTCCAATATTTTTAATTTATAAATATCAATTTATAAATCTTTTTAATATAAAACAATTTATATTACTATTTTAAAACATCTTTCAACTCCTTTATAATTTATCATTTTGATTTATAAAATAATCAAATTTGATAAATCCTATAGATTTCATTCCTTTATGAAATCTATTTACAAATCATCTTATCATTTATAAAAGCTCGTTTTATAATTTAAGATATTCTAAATTTATAAATATCAACTTATAAATCTTTTAATATAAATCAATTTATATTATTACTTTAAACATCTTTAAACTCTTTTATAATTTCATCATTCTGATTTATAAAATAAAAATTTTTATAAATCCTATTTTAAACTTCTTATAAAAAAATTCAGAATTCCCATTTCAAACTATTTTATAAAATCACTAATCCCATATTTTCAAAAATCAACTTTTAACTGTATTTCTCAAAAATCATAATTTTCATAATATTAAAATTATAACGTTTATTTGTTTAAGATGAATCAATTCCAAAAATATTTATAAAGCGTATATTTTCAAGAATCACTTTAGAAATTAAAATCGTTGTTTTAACTTAAAATTTGGATCCGATGATGCAACACATCAATATTCAATCACAACTTTCAAACATCATATATCATCCATGATAACAATCAAATATCACAATATATGAAATCAAATAAATATTTGTGAGGAATCCAGTTGGATCCCTCCAACCTGTTTCCCTGCATCCACAGACATTAGCACAATACCATTCCGTTTCAAGACGGAATATCGCGGTACATGGGATTTTATAAATATATATCCGCTTACTAACGGCGCAATAGGGTCTCATCCGCTAAAAGAAAATGCGGGAAATCAATCAACTGCAATATATACATATGCCAATATATATATAGTGCTATATATAATATAATACCAATTCCACTTCGAGGTGGAATATCGCGGTATATGCGTGTAATAAATAACCTCCACTTACTAACGGCGTATAGGGTCTATTCACATCCAATATATATATATATCAATCATCATTCAATCATTCAATCAACACCGTCAAGCAAATTTTAAATCTATCTATTTAAAATTTAAATAAACAACAAAAATTCCTTTTGAGTAAGAAGTTCTCACCTTTATTCCTGTTTGCAATCCACTTCCAATTCAACTTGTTTTTCTTCATTCACACCTTGTATAAATATTTACACAATTTATTAATATTCGAACCAATCGAATAAATTAAATTTTCATTAGATAATTTCGATTCATTGGTGATTTCATTTTAATAGTTAAATTAACTCATAGTTTCGTTTAAACCAATTTCTCGTTTAATAAATTTATTTAAACTAATTTTTTTCTTCTTTAATAAATTTATTTCAACTAATTATTTTACTCTAAATTAATATCTTAAAATCGATTTTCTTTTAAATAAATTTGTTTGACTAAAATTTTAAAATAACTTCTTTGTAATAAAATATTCTTTAGTAACTAAAAATAGTTAAATAGTTTAATACAATAAGTAAATCATCACATTCGTTATTTTTATTTTAAACTAAAAATTAAAAATTCAAACTGATTTTAATTAAACTTGTTTAACTAAAGGTTACAAATTTAAAAATTAAATTCCCTTTTTAAATAGATTGTTTTTTTTGCTTTCAACATTTTTGCTTATATAAATTTACTCAATCTTTTAAAATTTCTTTATTTAATAAATTTATTTTAACTATAATTTAAACCTTTTTTTTTTATTTAAATTTATTTAAATTAACCAAGGGTTTTATTTTTGAACTAATAATTTGAACTGTAAACAAATTTTCTTTTTACCAATCTACTTAACAAAATTTTAAAACTACCTTTCTTTTTACAGTAACAATTTATTTTTTTCTGTTTAAACCTAACTATTTATACTTTATTTTATTTTTTTACTGTATATATATATTTTCAATATATATATATATATGTTTACTAAAAAAAAAAAATCAATTACCTTAACTCGAGACACGCCGCGACTCACGATGCTCGAAATCGAGCTTGACGTCGCCGCCTATCTTCATCAACCCCCAATCACGAGCGCCCTCCTCCTCTCGTCGCCGTCCCAAATCGCCGCTGCCGTCGCCCCATCTCCACGCGCGACCCACTGCAGCCATCTGAACACGCCGCCCTATCATCATCGGCCTCGACCTGCGCCTACGCGCGCACGCCACCGCGCGTCGCCTCCATCGCCACAAATCATCGCGACTTGAATCGCAGCCCTCCTCTTCAGTTGCTGGAACCGCCGCTCGAACTTGCTTCGCCCCATCGACTCTCGATGCCGCCATCATCGCGCGTGCTTCACCCTCCACGCGAGTCGCGCTCGAGAATCCTCACTGAATCGCGATTTCGATTTGGGGCTTCGGCCCTTATTTTTTTTTTTTATATACCTGGAGTCGCGATTAAATATGAAAGAAGAGAAGAGGAAGAGGATTTTAGGGCTTCGGCCGTTGTTTAGAACGAAAGGAGTTGATTTTCATTTCTGTACGCGGCCATTTTTTTTTTATTTCTTCGTTTTTTTGATTTTGAACGAGAGTGAAGGGGGAGAGGATATTTAATATTGAGAAGAACATGGGCTGCATGATTCAGTGTCGTGATCTTAGGCGTGATACTAGGCGTTGATTTAGGGAGAACGTGGTGTGTGTTGACTTGAGTATTTAAATTTAAATTTAAATTCGTTTAAAATCTTCAACGCGTTTATGTGTCGTGTGCTCACATATTAACTCCGAAAAATACGAAATTTGAAATCCGAGAATAATTCAATATTCCGGACCCAATGGAACTGGTTTCGTCGAATTCCGAGACTGTGCCTCGGACGGCTATTTTTAAATATCGATTCGAACGATTAAATTCCAAAACTGAACAACTCACTTTCAAATTCAATTCTGAAGCTTCTAAAATCTTCAATATTATCAATATGAATTTTACAAGCCTTTAAAATATTTTTAATCGGCTTAAAATTGAAGATTCAAATTTTTATTCAACACTCAATAGATTAAATTCTATAATTTAATCGTTATATTCATTCTGATAATTTGAAATTCAATTCAAACCATCCTTCAAATATTTAAAATTAATTAAATAATTGCAAATTAAATTATTCAAAATCCTGGGTCGTTACACAATATTTAATTTTGTTTTGAAGAATGCTTCGTAATCATCTCAAAACTCAAAATCTTCTCTGTACATGTGAACGATTAGTTATAGACATTTTATTATATATTTGCACTATATTATTTTGGGTTCTCGACAAATGCTAATGATATGTATGCATTATATTCTTTCTGGACAAATGCTATCAGGTGTGGTATAACCATAGTTTCGAAGAACCGACCGTCAATCTAACGGTCGTGCTCCAAGGTCGGAGGCTCAAGTGGTTCAACCGGTTGGGCCGTCGATTTTTGACTAAGGTGAGTTATGAGGCCTATGCATTAATAAGTTAAAAAATGACGTAGATTGCAAAATTCATTCGCTGCAATAAAAAAAAGTCAAGGGTTTCGGGTGAAAAAATATATGCTATAAGCCAATACCTCTTCTTCTTCCTCCGTGCTTTCCTGACCCCAAAAAGCCCTAAAAAATTTATCGTCAAATATGAAATTAGTCAGATAAAATCATTGATTTTTAGCTCCTACTCAATATGTTAGAGTTTTGATTGGTTTAATGACAGCTCGATTTCTTGATGTAACCTCTGGCACAACTCCGCTCCAGGCCGTCGTCCCCATCGGGTCATGGCTAGCCGCAGTTGAACCTTTGGCCGGGTTTGGTCTTCAAAACACTGGGTATAACATAGAGGATGGGTTCTTGATAATGCGCCTTATTTTATTAGAAGCACCCACTTATAAAGATATATGTTATTATGCCTCTCATAATCCTAACAGCAGGTTAACACATATTTTTGCCCCTAATTATGTTATTAAAGGCATTTTATAACTTCCTCTATAATAGCTATTTTTAATATCCTAACCTATACCAACCACTTGCATAACTTCTTCACTACATGACTTCTCGAACATTATTCGATTACGACAAATAAATAAACAACCCAAAGAATAATAAGAAGTGTTTGACATGGCTGGTTGCCGTTGATGGTTTGTGGTTGCTACATGAGCAACCTGATAGGCAATTTCAAGAGGAGAAGCTATGCCAGGTCATCACAACTAAAGGACGAGGCAGACATTATCGAGCTCGGGACTGCAAGACCAAGCGAGTGGTGGTGGTTGCACGCCTAAGCAAGGATGTGGATGGCCGAAAATGAAGGAGGAAGAAGGTCCAACCACGGTTTCTCGAGTTCAAGCAACAACGACCAGAGTGGAAGAGGACAACATGCATATGTACGCTATATAAAGACGAGGGGGTTGGTGGTCGTAATTTTTCTGGTGGTTAGTGTCAGGCGTGCGAAGCAAACAATGGCTTCAGGTGGAAGCCTTGACCAAACTTAAGGAGTACTGGACTTCCCAAAACCAGTGCCAGTATACACGTTTCGTGGAGCTCATCAAAATTATGGCGTTGCTTGGCTCCTAGTGGGCCATTACGGCAGCAGTAGGCGTAGGTGGCCAACGTTGGGCTTACGATAAATAAGCACCAAGCTGGAAGTTACAAGAATAGAGGGGTGCGTTTTTGAGTGCCGAGTTGAATGGTGAAGGGTTTATAGCTTGGCATGGCCGGAGCAAACAGCAACGGTGGTGAGAAGAAGGTCGGGATTTGTTTTAGAATGAACAAATTTTTGATATAAACCATAGAAAAGAAAAGAATTTTTTTTTATACAAGAATAGGCTTTCAAAAGAACTAATTGTAGAAATAGACCTGGTTTTATATGGTTTATACAATTATAGATTGCAAAAGTAATTTTTTTAAAAAAATTGACCTTGTGCATTTTTGGACTGTGCAATTCAATATTTTTTCAAATATATAGCTTTTGCAATCCATAATTTTCCAAGCTATATATTTGTATTTGCAAAATTTGGGATCGCACAAATATATTTTCGAAGCTGAAATAACAACACAACTCCATTCCTTCCTCATTCCCCTCATTTCCTCCTTTACTGTGAATTTCCATGTTATCAACATGAGTTCTATCTACGTCATTCATACAAGCGACTTGCATGTTATCCAATTACACTTGGTTATCGTTTGCATTATCAATGTAATCATCATCATCATTAACATGTGCAATGAGTGCTTCTTCCACTTGATTCATTTGAAAACTACATGTATCAAAATTATTGATAAGCGTAAAGCGTGCAAAGATAATCCGAAGTGAAAATATTAAAGTCAAATTAACACCAAATTCGCAGTTGTTTGGGATACTATAGGACAGATATATAAAGCTATGATCCAAATATTGTACTTGACTATACGATCCTCCAACAATTCCGCTATATATATTTAATATATTTGTAAACTCTTCACCACAATGAGCTGTCGTATAAGAAGGAAGTGTCGAACATTGTATTTTTGAAAATTGTTTAATACATATTGACTCTTCCACTTATCGCGCGGAATGATGTGTTTCTACAACACTAAAATGTATTGTTTTCATAACAAAATTTCTAACACTTTCATTCCAACCAAAAGCATATGATTAGTATCATCGTCATCTTCCGCATCAATAGCGAATGAACAATCATCTCTAACTCATTTCGCTACTATATTTAAATCATATTCAAGAGGATTGATTTTTTTTACATTAAATGCGCATTGTTTAACCTATATAATAATACAACATTTTTTAATTTTCGATCCTTTCCGTTTACCACCAATAAACATTGGTTTACCATCATCATCAACAAACAATTCCCCATTATGGTAAAATATAATTGGAACCATTAACATTATCTAAAAAAATAAAAACAATAAATTCAAAATCTTGATTTATGAAAAGCCCTAAATTCAAATTTTAAAATTAAAAACTTACTTTGAGAAGAATATGAAGTTTCCTTAGGAAATTTTCAACTAAAAGCACTTTTATTTCAATAAAATCATTGTAAGATAACAAAATTTTGAAGATTAGAAGAAATTAGAGAGAAATAAGTAGGGTATTGTAACATCCCGTAAATTGAGCAGTAATGAATTAAAAATAATTATTACACAATTATTAAACCTCAAAAACAGTATTTTTGGAAATGTTAGAATATGGACAAGAAACTTGCACCATTGTGTGGCCATTTTCCAATTAATTTTCATATAATTTTTTTATGACTGGAGTTTAAATGAAAAAACTATTAGCGTTTAAAGATATCAGATCATATATAATTAGAAATGCATTCAGAAAATAAATGTTATTAATTCAATAATGTTTAATTAAATCAAATTAAATCCGTCACACAAGGAAACAAATAAAAAAGTCAATAACTAACGTAAAACAGCGATGGGTCGACCCCTTATTGGGACCAACTGACCGCTAACAGTCAACCAGTGGAAGTTGAGCGGAATGACTATCGTCTGATATTGAACCTAGGCCGAATGATTTGGATTTAATATAATTCAATCTAATGGATGGAATTGATTCGAGCGCCTACAAAACAAACCTAGCCCCTCAGTTTTTTTTCCTCATATTTTCTAAATCTAGGCGAAGCTATACCATTTTCTCTCCATAAATTCTAAGGATTGTAGAAATTATAAACTATATATATATATATATATATATATATATATATATGAGTGAAGAATAGCGGAATATAAAAGAGAAGAAGAATAGAGTCGAAGCGTTTCGCAAAAGAAAATGGTATATTGTAGATCCGAATTTAAATATATGTTTAATTCAAATCTCTTCATAGATTTATAGTTATAAAAAATATGCATATACTTTTGATACATATTTTTGTAGAAAGAAAGAGAGTCAATCAAGAATAATGGATTTAGATCTGGAGATTTGGAAGCTTAGAGGTGAGTGAGAAATTATATATTTGTATATAATGATAGATTTTATCATTTGTGAATCTATTTATTTTATGCCTAAATATGAACTATGGAGTTATAAGCTTAAATATACATGGATAAAATGAACTTTAGATTCTTGCCTACATATTTGGTAGATTGATTATTTTAATTAAATGTTTTATATACCTAAATCTGGAATATAAGGGTGAAAGTAGTTTCTAAAGGTTATGGAATAAATTATACAAATAAGACTGTTTATAAATCCCAGATTTCGTTAATTTAATGTTACAAATCATTGAACTTGAATTAAAGATGTTCTAATTTGATTTAAGACTAATTGTATATTTTAATCCATTGGAAAAAAAGAATGTTTCATTATCAATTTCAACAAATTGTCCATGTAACAACCCAGAATTTTGATCATTTAATCTTAAGTGTAACTAGTTTTAAATTTTAAATATTTAAATAATTGGATTTTGAAATTTAATAAATTGAATTCTAATATAATGATCATTTTAAATATTTGAATTGTAAACTAAACATTATTTAAATGGATTTAATAATAATTAACTTCTTTTGATTATTAAATGATATCGATGAGTTCAATTTGTAAATTTATTTACAAATATAAATAGATCGGATAAATACCGATGATTGGATCGAAAATATAAACGATATTTAAAAATGTGAAAACATCATTTCGAAGGTACTATCTCGGATTTTGATGAAAGCAGAGCCATTAGATTTGGAATAATAAATTGTTGTACGCCGTTGAGTTTCGCAACGATCAGCCGTACTTTGAAGTCGTGCGAGCTCAAAACGCATTGTGATTAATTTTAAATATAATTTGATTTAAAAAGCTAACTTCCGCATACTTTGGAACTGGGTCTTGAAAATAGTTCCATTGAGTTCAGAATATCGGTATTTAGTATAGGACACCAGTCGACATGCTACGATTGGAGTTCGAGATTTTCAGAGATGTATAATGTAAAATATTATAATATAAATAATCCTATACATTATATTTTAATGCCATACTCCATGTCTTTACCTATAGCCCCCATGTACTCAAAACCATATCCCTTCTCTTTATATAATGTTGCCTATAAAATTTAGAAAGAGAGCCTTTTGAATTTCTAAAATCAAAATAAAATCACATAGTTAACTAAAAATCCTAATTTTGGACCGACCCAGAATTTGAACATTTTAAAATATACTATTTAAAGTGATTTTAAATATAAAATATGTAAGGTTATATGATTCAAATAATATTAGATAAGATTCGAAAAGAGAAGTATACACAAAAATAGTAACATTTGCCTGTAACGACAAAAGTGACAAAATGCTGATTTCAAAAAAAATAAGTTTCAATGATTAAATAACTTAGTTTAATTTATTTATGAGTGTTTATATTTTTAAATAGCATTATGCAAATTTATTTTTAAATTTAGTTTACATAAATAAAATAGTTTAACTAAAACCTCAAAATGTGACCGTAATATTTTGTCGAAAAACGACGTTTTATCAATTAAAGTTGTCGCAACGTCGTCGCACCTTTATTTTCTTATGTAGGAACATATTTCAAATAGTATAAAAATTAATTAATTCACTAATCAAGTTTACTTTTACTAAACATACTTAGAAAATTCTAGAATATAATTAAGAAAAAGAAAGCACAAAAAGACAAAAATGTCATTTCAAAGCATAAAGTAAAAATCAAATCAAAAAACATAATTATTACTTTCTTTACTTAATATCTAAGTGAAAATTACATAAAGTAATGATTTGAAATGTGATGTTAAAACTTGAAAAAAAGGCAACTTAAGAAGTGAGTAAAGTTATTTTGGTAATTTGGTAAAGGGACATTTTGATAACTTACGACTTCATTTCTTTTTCTATAAATACCAAATACTTTTTCACATTTTTCACATCATTTCTACCTTCTTCGTCTTTCTCCCTGAAGCTCTCTTTAATGGCTTCTTCTTCTCTTCCATTTCCTTACTAACTTTTTCAAAATCATGTCAAATCAACTCCAAACACCACCAAACTTTGCCAAAGACCTTAGGATACCATTAAAACATGGTCTAGCATTTAAGAAGTGAAAAAATGATGGATGGAGAGGTAGAATGGGGTGTGGCCGAACCTATGCTAGAAAATGGAGCAAGTCGTGAAGCTCTGAAGCAAGAAAAAGCGAAGGAAGTACCATCGATTTCATTCCAAAGAGCTAGGAGAAAATTCAAGGTTCTACGGAAGTTCTACCAGATTTTCGAGAGTTTGGAAGAAGAGGTCGATAACATTAAGCAAAAGAAATGGAGTAGAAGTTGATTAGTTGAAGTTTAAGTGAAGTGTTGTTGCATATGAATGTTGGTAGGAAGAATTTGTTAAGTGAAAAGGTGAGTACTCATATTTACTAATTAATCTATAACTTATTTTAAGTATAATTATTGAAAAGTTTAATTATGTTGAATGATTAAATGTTTAGTAACTTGGTTGCAAAATTTGTTGATTATATGATTGTTTATGTGATTGATAACTTATTTGATAAATGATAAGATAAATGATCAGGGATTAACCATAATTAATTCAATGGAAATTAAGTCCATTTAAATGTGTGTATGGAAATTATTTAGCCTCTTAATGATTTTAAAATATCTAAAAAGATTTAAAATGATATTATAGTAATATAATATTATAATATGAAATGGAAAATGAGTTTGAAATGATGAAAATATTGTTTTAAATAAGTGAAAATAGTTTAAATATGGTTTAAAACAAATTTAAAGTGTTTCGGACAAGTTCCGAAGCAATTCATAAAATTGGTCAAAATCGAGCTTGTCGCGTAGCGGTAGTTCGTAAATTTCGACCCGTAACTTCAAATTGATGTAGAAATGATTTATAAGTCGGATTTAATCGAATTAAAATTCTTTGGTCCAAAATGATAACACATTTCAAAGGAAGAAAGAAAATCAAGATTTCATTAAGTAGATTTTGAAATATCTCCAAAATAATTTTCTAAAAATATCGCGGTTTTTGAAGTTCGAAATCCGAAAAGGGACTTATTTAAAATTGATATTTTAAATATTTTAAAAATATGAAATAAATCCTAAAAATCTTTTAGATGTATTAAAAGAGATTTGAGTTGAAAATATGGATTTCTAAATGATATAAAAATTGTTTTGAAGAATACAGCTTTCAAAATGCTATTTGCAACACTTTTCGCAACGCTTTTCGCAGTAGTTTGAAATAACTTTTGAAAGGTAATTTTGAACTTAATAATTCTTTCCTAAGTCTTTGAGATCTGGAACCAGTGCCCTGAACTTACCAGTGAGATATGGAAAGATAAAACAAGGTGTGTAACTAAGGTTAGGGATGGAGAAACCAGTACCCTGAACTTAGCTGACCTATGTTTTCTTTTTTTTTTTGGCGAGGGGTGGAATACATCGAAAGAAAAGCCCGAATGCTCTAAAAGATCATATTTAAGTTTTTTCAAGATAAGAGAAAAGAAATAAATTATTTGAATGTTAACTAACCACTTAACATCTTTTTATCGATGATTAGCATAAAGGAACCGGGATCGGATTTGGGTGATTCCTATCCGAAGAATCGGGATCGGATTTGGGTAATTGCTATCTGAAAATCATTTCAAACTAATTTTCAAAACCTCGTATGAATTTAACATCTTTTTGGTGATGATTAACACGAAGGAAACGACACAGATTTGGGTGATTCCTGTTCGAAGAACCGAGAACGGATTTGGGTGATTCCTATCTGAAAACCCCTTCAAACTAATTTTCGAAATAAAACATATTAAAGACAAAGATCTTCATGATTTAGGATTTCTTACCATTAGTCCCTGAAAGTGAAATTTACCATATTTAAAGTGGCAGTAGTGCTCTGTTATGAAAATTTTCGATTTGCAAAAATATGATTTGAAGTTAAGAAAGAAATCTTTGATTAAGGTTTAATGAATGATTTGGGAATATTTTCCCTAAGTTAAAAGTTATAGATTGAATATAAGAAATCTTTGATTAAGATTTAATGAACGATTTGGAAAGGTTTTCCTAAGTAAAAGAGAAAATGATTTGAAATTATTACAGGATTTAAGAAAGGTTTAAATAAATCAAATGATTTGATAAACGAGGCTTAATGATTCCATATACATTTGGGAAGATAATGGAATAAATTGAAAAGAATATATCTAAGAAAGATATTTGATTAAATAAAAGATAAAGTAATTGATTGATGATTGATATCCGCTTATGAACTTAATATATTTTTAAGCGATGATTGGCTTCGAAGGAACCGGAGTCGGATTTGGGAGATTCCAATCCGAAAACCACTTCGAACCAATGTATACATTCGAAATTGAAGACATGTTGAAGATGATGATTATTGATGACCGTGGATCTTCATAGCACGAGGACTGCTTGTTGGACATGCTCTGGGTCGCTTCCATATAGAGTTATTTATTGCAGTGGTCTTTCCGTTGTGGAGATTTTTCGAATTGCAAGGACTACTTGCTACTAGTGGTAGTAGGAGAGTGCCTTCTGTTTCGTTTTGTCCCAAAACGAACTTGTATGGACGAATGTCCAACATTGCATTTTTGAGACACAACGTTTGACTTTTACAAATGTACATCTGCTTGGTGGCGGAGAAGACAACTTCTCTTAGCTTAATACCCTTCTCCGAGACATACGAGCTCAGAGGATGTATGCTTGTGGGAGTCAAATAGTGATCAAAGGAATGATAGTGTGGCGTTCAAAGTGGAACCGCTATGATCAAAGCGTTGTTTTGTACGAAAAGCATGGCATTGAAGAAATTGATCGTAGCTCGTGAGCCTCACACCCCAGTTTTGATGGGATATTATGTGGTATAACAGACGCAAATTCGGAATAAGTGATATATATGGTGGTGTCAAATACGTTTGGCCCTTTGGAGGATACGTCCCTCAAGGCATTTATTAACCATGAGGATAAAGTGGTTAGCTTGAGAAATGCAAGGAACTATCGGTTATCAGTTGTAGTGTAGCAAGTATAGTTTCAAATGACTACTTTGAGAATAGCGATTAAGGCACCGTGTGAACTATGTTTGTTATGCGTGGATCGGAGAAAAGGCCACTAGTGGCCTATCATGTTGGAAATCCAACCCCAATATGAGATCTACTATTTTGATCGTATTCCCAAAATAGTTGTAATGACTTGCAAACATTTCAACTACCTCCTTTCTGGTATCATATATTACGTTCGGTATATTCTGTTAATCTACTCCGGATATATTACCTTAGACTTAGTCCAGATATTGATACCTTATTTGAATAAGTTTATTTGAAAAATGTTTTCAAAAGAATGCCATTAAAAATAATATCAAGAGTATCTTGGTATGAAGTGTTTTCATTATCATACGGTAAAAACCCATCCGTGTTTATGTGTGGGCGTGGTCCTATGAGATACTTGTTTTCAAAGGTTTTGATAACGTAGTCGTGATCTATACATTTTAAATTTTGAGTATCTTACGTTGGTTTATCAAGCCTGATCCGGGTATCTTTAATACTCGGGTCAAATCCGAGTAGTTTCAGGTTGTGTTAAAGACGGTTGGAGTTTCAAGAGTAGAACTGGAGATCTTCATCATCGTATAGACGTATTCTATTATCTGCTACATCTATTGCATTTATTTTTGTTTATTGTTTGTCAGCATTTGTAAGGGCAGGTTTCATAACTTTCCAGGCTGAATGTAGGTTTAGACTCCGATATTGTATTTTAAAATTTTCCACTGTAAATATTATTATTGAAATAATATATGCTATTCCATTCGTGTGAGATTTTGTTCTGTCTTTATTTTCTTTCTACCCTTAATGATCCGTCTTTTCATGCAATTTGTAAGGGCAGTGCGTTAGTGCGAACGACATCGAATTTTGTTGAGAAACGAAGGTGGAATCGTGGATCATAGTTCGTGCACTTTTGAGTATCATTATGTTTGTGTTTAGAGAAATTTAGAGGGAAGAGGAAGATGGATTAGTGAAGATTAGGGGGTAATAATTATTTAATTAAGTTATTAATTAATTTAATTTAATCAATGACTTATAAATGAAATTACTTTTGCATATGAGGTCGGATTCGAACGCCCTTTTTTGCTTTGGACTCATAGAGACAATGGCTAAGCAATAAGGTTAGTTTGATTAGATTTAGAGCTAGTGGAATTTTTAGCCAAAATCGAATGCTAGTTCAGTGTTAGTCCAAATCGGAACGCTTCGGTAG
Organism: Allium cepa; assembly: GCA_030765085.1. Lineage (NCBI taxonomy): Eukaryota > Viridiplantae > Streptophyta > Magnoliopsida > Asparagales > Amaryllidaceae > Allium > Allium cepa. The sequence goes on from CM060935.1 coordinate 562,509,228, forward strand.
AAAGTGGAATCAATGAGTTCAATTTTACTATATCATATATATGATCCAGCATCAATTATTAGTCATTGCTTGGATGTTAATTAAACTATTAATTGATTATGTGTTGAATTTCCATTTGGAAAATGGATGGTATATCAATTTGATTGTTATGAACCCATATGATTATTTATGGACGTCCCATCCCGAGACTAGGCCTGCAAACAGATACTTTCGAATACGGATAGTGTTATATCCATATCTATATCCGAAATCATTTTCGGATATCGGATATCCATATCCGCGGATGTGGATGGATATCGGATAATCATCGGATTTTCTGCGATTAGTTCGCAACCGATAAATCTAAAGAAATAAATAGAAAATTTTGATTTATTATAAATTCGTTTTGTACTAAATATATAGAAATAATAGTATACTAAGAAAATAATTTTAAGCAGTAAAAATTGATTTTTATATGCATATTAATTTTTTTTACTGGGATATAATAGTAAACGAAAATCATTTTGTGTATTAAAATACATAAAAAAATAACTATAATCTTGATAAAAACCGGACATATAATTATCGGATACGGATATGGCCATTTCGATATCCGTATTCGTTTTTTGGATATCGGATAATTTTTCATATTTTGGATACAGATACGAATGAATTTCGGATTTTTCGGGTACTCACTGACAGTCCTACCCAGACCCACATTAACAAAGAGAATTACATGGTAATTCTATCTGCTAATGCGGAGAATAAGGCTGGTTAAGGGCGACCGTCATAGTCCTGCATTAGATAAGAGTTAAGTATGTCGGTTTTGGCACTTATTTTTTCATTTCATCTCGAGTATTCGACATACTTAATTCCTATCTAATACAATATTATGGTGGCTGCAGGATCGATTTAGAAACAAAATAAATTCCAAAACCGACATATTTAGCTCTTATCTAATGCAGGACTATGACGGTCGCCCTTAACCAGACCTATTCTCCGCATTAGCAGACAGAATTACTATGTAATTCTTTTTGTTAATGTGTGTTTCGGGGTGGGGCGTAACAGCTTGGTATCGGAGCCTTTGAATGGCTTGCCTTCGAGATGGGTGAAGTCGCTACACATATGCGCAAATGCGGATTTGTGCGGAGGAGAGGAATGAGTAGAAGCGGGAGGTTGAGTGCTCCTAAGAAGTTGGATAATCTGATCGGTCGACATATAAACTCCTTTGGGAGGAGAATCACTAGACGGTCCCGCCTCCAAAATGCGACCTCTACCTCTTCCAGCCATTTGCTAAAAATTAAGATAAGCTAGGATTATTCACAGGGGTAGATATTAGCAATTGGAATTCGTTGAATAAGTAATACTATGAAATTTAAAATTAACATTCTTAGACATATTCTTTTCTATCTACACCCAAAGGACTCAAAAGATTAAGGATAAGGTTGGGATCAACTATGATTTGGGGATGACATTTGCACTTGTGTTGTACTTGATGTATAGTAATTGTCTATACTATTCTGTGTTTATTATATTTTTGTTCTGAATCCAACTCTAATACCTAGCTGTGAAGCCTCAGCCCGAGACCCATATTAATAAAGAGAGTCACATGGTATTCTGTCTGCTAAAGCGGAGAATATGGATGGTTAAGGGCGATCATCATGGTCCAGCATTGGATAAGAGTTAAGTATGTCGATTTTGGCATTTAGGGGTTTGAAGACATTCTCCAGCTAGATGGTCTCAAGAACCACAATTGAAGCAAGCGAACACTCTAACTGAAGGAGGCACTGCTCCGGAATGAGAACCAGAATTGCCTTGCTTCATCTTCTTCATAGGAGGAAATGATTGGGATCTCTGAAAGGAAAATTTCTTCTCATTTGGGTTCATTCGAACATCGGCCTTGTCACTCTATCCCTTTCTTTTCGACGGCTTCAAGGTGAAGCGTGGAGTCCACAAGCTCCTCGATCGAGAGCTTAAGCTGAAGCATGAGCGACTTATTCAAATATTTCTCAAGTCCAAATACGAACTTAAGATTCTTCTTGTATGAAGTACTAATGAACTCAAACCCATACTTGTATAGAGACTTGAAGGAGGATACATAATCTGACATAAAGTATTTTCTCTACTTCAACTGAGGAGCCTCACGGTCGACCTGGCGGTCGACTTGAGGAAGTGCAAGGTCGACCTACATATGGTCTTTTCATAATTCGGTTTTTCGAGTTTTTCTACAAGCCTTTTCTTCCGATTCTGATGCCTTCTATGGCCAATTCCTTTGCAATTTTGAGATGTCTTTGATGATGGTTATGGGCTATGATATCCATCAATGGATTAGCCAAGTTTTGAAGGAATTTGAAATTCAAAAATTTGAATTAAATTCGATTTGAATTCGAACATCGATGTAGTGTATTTCCTTCGTATTTTTTCGATTTCAAGCACTATTTCTTCCAAATAAATTTTGAGAAAATTTCTAAATGGTTTGGTTTTTGAAATCTTTATATTAAAATATTTTCAAATTATTATTTAATTATTTCAAATATATTCAAGCATAATTTTAAATAAAATGTCTTCAAAATGATTTCAAATAATTATTTTATAATCCCGTTTTCTCAAGTAAATTATTTCATAAAAAATATACATTATTTATATACTTTCTGGACTTATAGGATCAAAACTATCTGGTTTATGATTTCTAATTTATTTAGCCAATTTATGGCGAGTTTTTGAGATTATAATTCATATCTTTAGGAATTAACTGGGAAGGCTAATATATGGCGAGTTGTGGTTCAAGAACTCCTATTATAAGAGTATGATCAATGAGAACCCATTATAATGTTTTACTTGCCAATGAGATGAGGCGAGTCTGAGTTTTTCAAGTTTTAAGATTTTATGATGATTTCTGTTTTCTAATGCGACATCGATTAGCGGTTAGTAAACTGTTCAGTGCAAACGTGTGGTATGGGACGCACGTTAGTACTTTTCAGGTTTCTATCTAGGATTTTGTGACACATTCTAGGATTGCCAGTACTATAAACCTTTGGATCATCTGGGATTTACGACTTCGGTCTTCTGGGATTTATGACTTTGGTCGTCTGAGAGAGGTACCTAATATATATATATATATATATATATATATATATATATATATATATATATATATAGTGCTGGCGGGATGGCACGTGCAGCATCGCTTCGGCATGCAAATGGGATTTGACCAATCCGGGGAATTTTTATGAGTTATTGATTTCGATCTCACCAATTTGTGATGATGAATTTACTTATATCCTTGAATTAGAGGAAGGCTTATATATGTTGTTTTATAGTGATTTCGATATTGGGATTATAAACTCTTATCGAGATTCATGAGTTTTGATTTGGAGGTTTTGATGATTTCACTTATGGCTTCTATGTTCCTTATTTTCACTTACATTGTATAGCCCTTTGAATGTAAAACATCTATGCCATGTTAAACCTTATCATGTGATTAACTTTGAGCCTTTATGGAATACCTATTCTTAGTTGTATAAATAGACTTTCTTATATCATTCCTTTACCTTTTAAGGAATGTTTCCCTTATGCACATGTTCTTCTTTATCTTTTGCTAATATCAAGTTCTAGTTAGCTCGAACAGTGTATTTATTACTTAGGTCAGATCAAGTTCCAGGTTAGGTTTTGGACCTATGCTAGCTTTACCTTTTGGGCTTCTTCATCGACTTTGGTTATGGCATAGTTTTTGTGTAGTAGTCTTTTGTTTGGAAACCTTATGATGTATCTATTCTTTTATGGCGATATATGTATATAATGTGGTCGAATACCACTTGTGGCATGCTATATTACATTTGATGTAAGTGTATATGTATATTATCAGTGTTGCTATTCTATGACTAGAGATTGTTATTGTTATCATATTTTGTTTTTGAATCGATCCTGTAGCCACCATAGTAGTGTATTAGATGGGAATTAAGTATATCGAATACTCGAGATGAAATGAAAGAAAAATAAGTGTCGAAGTTGACATACTTAGCTATTATCTAATGCAAGGCTATGCATTGCCCTTAACTAGCCCTATTCTCCGAATTAACACATAGAATTACTATGTAATTCTCCTTGTAAATGTGGGTCTGTGGGTGGGGTGTCACAATATATATTATCCATAACCATTGTTTTGCAAGGAAAATTTGTAGAGAGACCCTGAGAGGTTTCTCGCCAATAATAATTTATTTACATCCCTATGCTATTATATTGATGTTCAATTGAAATTAAACTCCATTTAAATTGTTTAAATGTCACTATAGCAATTTTCTCTATACCGCCATTTATTGACTTTCATCCCCAAAATTCTATCGTGTGTGTTTTGAACTTGAGCTTATGTTTTCATTAAACCGGATATTAAAATTCACTAATTAATTTGATTAAGGATAATTTAAAGTAATTAATCATTTTAATAGATTATTTTGAAATTAATTAACCAATTTAATTAATGCTATATAAAATTGGTTTATCTTTTGATTTAAATGAGATTGGATTTAATTAATTATTTTAACTAATGGTTATTTGAGTTTAATTAATGATAATGGAGTTTAATTAATTATTTTAGTTGATAATATTTTTAATTAATAATAATTTTTGTTAATGATATTTAAAAGTAATTAATCATTTTAAGTTCGATATTTTAATTTAATTAATCATTTTAATTAATGATATTCGGTTTTAATTAATCATCCTAATTTATGATATTTGAATGTAACTAATATTTGTAATTAATGATGTTTGAAATTAATTAACCTATTTGATAAACGAGATTTAAATAATTAAGTCATTTCTAATGATTTTAAACTTTAATTAATCCTTTTACTTAATTATTTTATTAAATTTAATTAATTGTTTTAACTAATGATTTTCAAATTTTAGTTAATCGTTTTAATTGATAATTGTTCATAACTAATTAATCGTTGTAATAAACGATGTCTAATTTATCGTTTTAATTAATGAAGTTTAAATTTAATTAATCCTAATAACATATGACTATTTGAACTTAATTAATTGTTTTGGTTAATGACATTTAAAATTCGTTTAATCGTTTTACTTAATGATGTTTGAGATTAATCTTCATTCTAATTAATGATTCTTTGAATTTATTAAATCTTTTAAATTAATGATATTTAAAGTTAACTGATTGATTTAATAAAAGTGACTAAAGTAAATTAACTAATATAATAAAATTGTTTTAAGTTAATTAACTGATTTAGTGTTTTTTTCTAAAAGTTAATAAACTGATTTAATAAAGATTTTAAATTTAATTTACCGATGATATAAAAGTGTTTGGAAATTATTAACTATTTTATTAAAGATATCTGATTTATTTATCTAAAAGAGATTATAAATGTGATTAATTATCTTTCGGGATAATTAATATTGTCTTAAATTTAAAAAGGCATTTAAATTGTTTTATTTTCTTTTGGGATAATAATATTGTTTTAAATTTACAAATGATTGTTTTAAATGAGAAAACCCTTTAAATGGAATTATTTATAAATAAAGCTTTGTATAAACTGCTTTGGGTTTATAGTAAATAATGTTTTAATTTAGATCTATTTTTAACCCTTGTTTTACTATGCTTAGTATTATAAGTTTGTCTTTTAAAAGAATATTTTTTTTTTAAAGATTATTCCCAAAGTGTATTTTTACCAGTACTGTAATATGGAAATCAAACACAAGTTCAGCTTTTAAAGAGTAAAGTTCGATTTCGGTTATGGAAATGTAATTCTGTAAACGATATCTCTTATATAGAAAGGATGTAGTCATAATTTTAACGCTAGACATTGAGACTTGGACTCATTTATATCTTAAAGGTTAAAAATGTCATTAAGATGATACTAGAGGCAACCTTATCTCAACTTGCCTGGCTTCATCTTTAACAGAGAGATAACACTTGTTGGAATCAATGAGTTGTGGTAAATATATGACATTTAATTTTCATTTACGATCATTTTAATTATCCCCTGTAGTTGATTTATTAATTATTGGATCCATTTTTCTTCATGGTGTGTTTTCACCTTAAAAACAATTTGCTGCTCTTTGAGCTTTGTTATCCTTTATCGGCAATGACTAAATCAAAGCTCGTGTTTTTGGAGGCCAAGTTATATGGGGTTGCTCCCATTAGGGTATTTTCACATCTCATCTAGATTTTGGTGTATCTCACCTTGAAACTGTTATAATTTAGATGTGAAATATTCGGATTCTCAACAAGGTTTGAGGGGGTCCGGCTTGGAGTTTTTGGGATTTTCAAGTATATTTCTAGTGGTATACTTCATTTAAGGGGGATGAACCCTCCTAGTCATTTGTTGGAAAATTTTCTTTCCTTGTTTGATTTGAACCTTTGAATATGTTTTTCCTTTAAATTGCAACGAGAAGAGTCAACCACTCTTCGCTATGTTTAAATACTGGTTTTGTCCGTTCTATCAAGTTTGGACTGTTAACTTATTTTATCCATTCTATCAAGTTTGGACTATTACCTTATTTTGTCCATTCTTTCAAGTTTGGTTTTTAATATTGTTTATGCCTATTCTTATTTGAATTTATTTTCTGTTGTTTATCCCCACTCTTTTATATATGGATGTTATTCTTGTGAGCAAAAACCCGTTCCACGTTAGCGGTGTGGTCTCACGGACCATTTATATGTTCCCCATTATTTGAGCTACCTCACGTTGGTATTTCTAGACCGATCTGGGTGTTATTTTATTATAATGGTTGGGTCAGAACGAGTATTTTCCTAGGTTGTCTTAGGTGTTATGGAGATCTTGGAAGGAGCTAGAGGTTCACCCGCCGTAATGTTTTATTTTCAGCTATATTATATAGTATCCATCTTAGCAATTGTAAGGTTAGAGTTTCATAATTGTCCAGTTCATAAGGTTTGTTTTTAACTCTGATATACTCTGTATTTTTGGAGTGACAGTTTTTACTATCCTTGTTATATTATATGTTGTCGATTTCGCTGTGAGATTCTGATTTTCTCTGTTCCTTGTTCTTTTCTTTTTTATTTACTCTAACAATATACCCTTTTGTCAATTAGACGTTCGACATTTGAACGCAGAGGTAGTGTTCAGTGTTGACTTTAGATGGTCAAAAAGGCGGGTCGTTGCATTTCTGTATCAGGGCGCAAGGTTAAGCGAGAACATTGGCTTTGGTAGGGTCTGGCTTATTAGAGATATGGTAAGCGACACCCAAGAATGAGTTTGAGAGCATCATATAGTTAAAAAAGTGTTTGTTAATGTTATAAAAAAGGAATTATATTAATTGGCCTATTGTGTTTTTATGAATTCTGTTAGAGAAGTAGGACTCCACAGTATTGATAGGGATTTCAAAACACTCGAACAAGGCCAATGGACATGATATTGATTTTCGAAAATTTGGCAAACTTAATATTTTTCCTAGGATTATATTTTATATTTATAAAGGAATAATTTTCAAAATTTATATAGTTATATAAATGTGATAATATTTATTTATTATCACTATTGTTTGTTCAATTATGCTTAATTAAATTAGAAGCATGGACTATTGTTTGTTAATTGTTAAATTGTGCTCGGTTTATTTAGAAGCATTTATCGCTTTGATTTAAAACGAACCCTTAGGAACTAAGTTTCACTAATTAATTATAAGGTGTTCGAAGAAAATGTTAAGTTAAAATTCACCTTTTAATAATGGTGAGTTAAGGATTAAATTTTAATGTTGTTTAATATAATCTAAACGGTAGTTCAAGACATTTAGAGAATGAATATCTGAGAAAATTCTATTTACTAAAAAGAGTTATTATAATATAAGATGACTTTGTATAAAAGAACTTTCACATATATTTAATTTATAAAATGTGCTTTAAAAATAATTTCTAAATTTAGAGTCCTTATTTTTGAAAATAATTTCAAAGGAATTTTAGAAATGAAATAATAGTGAATAGTCGTCTAAGTAACGATCAGATGTTTGCTTAGAAAAACGTTGTAGAATACCTAGTAAATTATTCTCGTTATCATTATATGATCGAAATGAGTTCAAATCCGAATGAACCTAAAGTGGGTTTTAATAAACAAATCATTTGAAGTTATTATATATAAAAACATGTGTAGTATGCTTTCAAAAATGAGTTTTGAAAATAAAAACCAAGTAATTAATTTTTAAGTTCCTTAAATGGGAATTGGTTTCAAAATAAAAAGAATTTCTGATAAGAGATTGTTTTGATAAATGAGATTTTACCCTTAGATAAGGAGGGGATAATTTAAAAACAGGTAAATTATGTTAAATTGAATATCGAGGTTCTAATAACATAAATTTATCAAAAACCATAGGTTTTATTTAAAACATTTAAGCAGTGTAAATAATTGGTGTTATTGGGCCAGTCCATAGGCATCATTCATTATGACACCTAAGGTAAAAAGGTAGGAAGGTTTTAATGAACATTGTTCTATTAAAACCCAAGCTTTTGTTTAAAACTTCTATGTAGTGTGAACTATTTGCAGGTTTGGGTAAACCCATGAAACATCATAACACTATAAGTTAAAGTGGTTAATAGGTTGACTCAGTTTTAAGGAACCATAATTTGATTTGATCTCCATTAAGGTGTCTGAAAAATTAAAATTAAAATTACTTTTATACGTGCTCTTAGAATATGGAGGATTATTATACAAATAAATAAAGTAAAGTAATTTTTGTTTTGATATTTTATAAAGAAATATCTTTATAAGATATTTCTAAACTTTGGTGGAAAATTATGAAATAATTCATAAATAATATAATTATTGAATAAAATACTAACTAGAAAATGTACTTGACCTAGAAAATTGGTGTAGTTAAGAAATCAATAATTTTAGAGTATAACTTATAATTTTGTGCGAGTGAGTTTAGATAATCTTCTAAGCAATAACCAAAGGCTGATGAGAAAAATGGTACAGTTAGATAATTATTTATACTTTTGGACACTCATGAATGGTTTGAACATATGTTAAGATTTGTTTATTGGTCAATTGACATTTTGAAAAAATGTTAGTTCATATCTTTTCCCTTATGGAATTTGATTGACTGTTAGTGTTAGTTTATTCCTATATGGAATTTGATTTGATTTAACTGAATTTAATTGATTAATTGTGTGATTTTATATACCATAGTTTATAAAGTTAAAATTTATAAACCGAATTTTTTTTGATTTGTTGCTATTAGACCTAAATGCTTGTGATTTTGAAAATGAGATTTTCTAAAAGATTTTGGGAAAGAATAATATTTATTCACTCTAGTTGATTGTAACGGCCTGGATTTTTAGACATTGGATATTGGGCAATTACTTGATTTTTATTTTTAGAATATTAATTTTTACAAGCCGAATAGATGAGTTTTTCAGTATTTAAGATCTCTGAATATATAAATTGATTAAAACTATGTAAATTATAAAAGATAAAATTCTTGGATATGATAAATTTTATTGAAAATGTATATAAACTCCACCATTTAAACTTAAGATAAAATATCCATAAATGTGTGTGTGTGTGTGTGTGTGTGTGTATGTATATATAAATATATACAGGCTTTACAATGATTAAAATATATATATTTAAGTCTATATATATATGGTTATAAAAATATAGTATATGAAAATAAATATGAATATATATATATATATACACACACGTGAATGCATAAACTCTAAAACGGCAATTTCAAACTTATGAATATATATATATATATATATGGGTATATGTTTATGAAATATAGTGCTTACGGGGGTGTGTATAAACACACACATCTATATCTGTAAAACCATGTGTGTATTTAAATGTATATGAATATATATAGTAACATAGGTAAAAGTATATGTATATATGTAATGTAAAATAGTAAATAAGTAGATACATACATACATACATACATACATATAAGTATTTTATATGTAAATAAGGATATATTTACACACACACAATGAAACATCATCATGGCAAGCATTTTATTCAAGCGTACAATAAGTCACACCTAAATCAAAATCAAGTCATATAATATCAAATCTCTCATAATAAATCAAATCATCTTACATAATTTCAGATCGCCATTAAAATAAAAAGAAGAAAACAAATAAATGAAAAATGAAGGATCTGTACAATCTCAGCCACCCTATGTATACTAGCCACCCTCTAGACTCCACTATATTCACTTCCATGTTCTTCTATATTTATCTGCATAGTCATGCTTTGTTCACGTATTTTTAAAAAAAGGGAAGGGATCATAAAGATATGAAAATCAGTAGCAGATTTCATCATCTTTTAGAAAGTAAGTAAACACTTTCAAGTATTTACTGGGTATCATATTTATATCCATATGATTGTGTTGGAATGGATTCTGATCTGTGTTTACTGTGCAGGTACATGTTATGTATGTATACATATAAGTATGAATGTGATTTGCATGATTAAAACCTTGTACATCTTTCTTCAAAGATCTGTACAATCCATTTTGGCTTAAAGAGAAAAATATACACACAAGCCTACATCTTTAAAAATCATCATCTTCCCATATATTTAGTTTTAAATCTTGATTCCAAAAAAACTATTTGTTTTTGAGTATAGGATATTTTAAAATTGATTTCACTGGATTCTATTAAACATAGTGGTAGAAAAACCCATCGTACACTAGAGACCCAAATATCGTTGAATTTTGAATATCAAGACTTGACGATTTAATTATATAAACGAGTTCGTTTATGGAAATCATGCTTTTGGAGTTGGTTTGGCGATTTTTAGTTGAGTATGGGGCGAGATATGTAGAGTTGAACGGTATTGGGAACATGGTAAAATTCTAGCACCCTAGTTGATTTCACGATATGGCTGTTGGCATGGAGAGGCGTTGGTTGGTGGAGAAATGATGAAAAATGGCGCGGCCATTTGTAATTGGTTGGAATTGCCAAACGAGGTAGATTTGGGGTTTGAGATGTGTTGTGCGTATGGTTACGGGTTTGAGGGAATGGCGAAGAAAGGGGGAGAACGAGGGTTGCGCACCAGGGGGAAAGAGAGTAGCAAGTTCTGAAGAAGCTATGGATGGAATTTGGTGGCCAACGGTGATCGGGGTTGGCAAGGCGAGGCGTTGGAAGTGGTTCAGTTAAGTCCCCGTATTTAAGTTGGAAGTTCGAAAACTTCGAATTGAGGTGGTGTGGGGGTTTCAGGGAGGTAGCGGTGGTGGCAGGGCCATAGGTATCGTGGGAGGTTGATCGACGGTGAGGTTGGGTGGTCAGTAATCGTGTGCACGTGCACACGATCATGCACAGTTGGGTGAATTCGAACGTAGAGATAAGGGAAGGTAAGAACAGAGGAACGTAGGGAAGAGGAGAAGAAGATTGGGTCGTTGTTTTTTCTTTTCTTGGTTTGGGCTGGGTTGAATATGGGCTGAGTTTGAAAAAAAAGAGCAAACAAATTAATTTTATATTTAATAAACTTATAACACTATGTTAAAATGTCGTTTTGAATCGAATGAACGAGTGAATTTTTGCATCGAGACTGTATCGCCGAGCAATTTTATTCGAATCAATATTATCAAGTTTTCTGAAATGTCAAAATTTAAAGACTTATAAAATTTAAAATAAAGGAATAAGCAATTTCTTATTTTAGTTAATTATATGTTAGTTAATTAATTAATTAATTATTAAATGATCGGTTTGAATTTTAATTTTTTAATAATGAGTTATTTATTTAATTTCTCTGATTTACAAGAAATTTGATTTAAAATATATAATTTGACTCAATTATTTGGAACCAACTCAATCCAGAATTGTAAAATTGATTTAATATCAATTATAAATTGTCGTTCGAGTTAATGATCTATGCTTAGGTTTATTTGCTCTTAGATATTTATTTAATTGTCCCTATCTGTGCCATTAAGTAGCCAAACGAAATTAAAACGTTTGGAATAAATTGTTGAGACCTTTTATTGAATAAACATACGTAATAATTCCCATATGTGAATATTGACACTATGAATATAAATTGTTCATTTGAAACAATTTGCCCTTTTAAAATTTATCGTTTCGGTTCGAAGAGTCTGGAATCAGATATCAGTGTATCTAAAACCACTTTGATTTAATAATCATTACGAACCTTTGCGACTTGATTTATAGATTCGAATATGTTGAAATTTAGTTAATTTAACAAATTCGTTAATATTAATAAGTATTTTATACTTATACAACATTGTAATACCACCAGATTTTTCTGTAATAATATTTTGATTTTCATAAGATAAAAAACTCACCGTGTTTGTACGAGCTACATTGGATTCAAAGGATTTGTGTAGTTTAAGCATTTCAAATTAAAAGTGTTTACTCACGCTAGTTTGCAGCCTGACTCGGGTGTTACTTTATTGTAATGCCCTGGTCAGACCATGTATTATAGTTTTTAGGTTAGGACGCTTTGGAGCTCGGAAGACCAGCTAGATGGTAGAGACGTATTGCATGTATTTGACTATATTTGGCTATGTATTGTAGGCTGTATATTCGCAATAGGGACAAGTTATTATAACTGTCCGGATTGATTTTTTGATGATTGTACCTTGATAAATTGAATGTATATTAACAATTACAGCTTTCCTTTGAAAAAAATGTTGTTTTGTATATTATAGTTTATTCCGCTGCGATTGTGAGATTCTATGCTGCTGTTTCTGTTTCTTTTTTCTATCTTTTTCTTAACCCTAACAACCTAGCATTTCCGAAACTCGATTGCTCGGCACTCTATATAGTGAACATATTAGTGTCGATTTTCGAGGGGTCGAAAATCGACCAGTCATTACATTGGTATAAGAGCAGAAGGTTAAGCAAGAACCTTGGCTTTGGTGGGGATTACTCATTAGGGATAGGGTCAGTAGTACCCTAGAATGAGTTGAGTGAAATATACGAGGGCGTACTTGTTATTTTCTTATATAATGATTTAAAAATGATTTTTAAATAATTTCTATAAGATTATATTCTGATTAAAAAAAGAATATTTCAGAATTGTTATAGTGTAATAAGGTGATTAGTTGTTGTTATTGAAATTAAAATAAGATCATAAGAATTAAGTGGTTATATATATGTATATAACCAAACGGAAATTTGATAAGAATGAATTATGCAGTGAGTTAAGCTAAAAATAAATTTAAGACAGAATTTTAAATCTCAAAGATTTCGTAAATGTTTTTTCAAAGTGTTTTGAAATGAAATAAGTTTACCCTGATTGCATCTTTCAAGAAATTATGATGAAATATATGGTGTGTTGGGTTTCTAGATATGATAATATTGATTATTATCATATATTGGTTATTGTGTCTTAATAAAGGATGTTTATTATAGAATAAACAATGATGAAACAAAGTGAAATGTCTTAGAGAAGTAAAATTGTGTAAGCATGACTTATAAATTAAAAATGGATCAAAAGTGTGAAGTTTTGAATCTACGCCCAGAAATTTTAAAAATTGATTCAAAGTGTTGAAGGAAAAAATAAATAATATTATTTATAATATTTTAAAATATAGAAATTTTTGTTTTAAAACAAGAGTTGTTGAAGATGAATTTGTTTTGGATTAAAAATCAAGAATGGTTTAAAATTTTAACTGTGACTTGATATGTGAATGGGATATACATACACACACACACACACACACACACACACACATATATGATTTCAAAGTTAATTTGAAATAAATAACCGAGTGTCTAAATTCTGGAAAAACCCTTGAAATGAGAAGTATAACCCAAAGGAAATTAAGTTTCTGGGCTTACAATTGGGAAGTGATATTAATAGAATTTAAATTTGGGATGTAAGAATTTAAATAGAGTAAGTTTAAACGAATTGAACTTATAACCTGAATTAGAAATTTCAGGATGGAATTAAAATTTAACTTATGGAAGTTAAATGCACTTGATTGTAAAAGAAAAAGGTATAGATTGGATAAGGGGTGCAAAAGAAGTAAGTATGTATAAATGATTCCAAAACGACTTTTGAAATAAAAACGGGTTTCGAATCCTGAAATTTGTGATGGATGCTATTGATTGATGTTTAGATAATTTGGACTTTTATTTATTTGATATATCCTGCCATCATACTATATGTTATTTATAGTATATAAAACTGTAAATTGAACTATTTCGAATTAATTAAGAAGTGGATTGAAATGATATATACACACAACCCCGAAATTGAATAGGAATAAAATTGAACTTATGAAATGGAATCATTTCGAACTTAAGTTTGAAATGTTAAAATAAACTTGTACACTAGAATTATTTAAAGAATCGGGTTTAAAATCTTGAAGTTATAATTGGGAAATAAATTGAATTTCAAAAATTTATTTGTTTAAAAAGATTTAAACTCTTGCTTGAAATTTGAAATGTCCAAGAAAAAGTAATTTAAATGAATACTTCCAAATTTGGGCTTAGACCTGAATTATTAAAGATTTAGGTTGTTAAATTAAATATTAAAGATTAATGTAGTTTAAGTGATTTAACCGATATTTTTGAAATCGAACTCGAATTTATATAAATTGAGATGGGTTAAAGTTGAGAATTGAATTGAAATTAATTCAATAGGAATTGGATTGAATTGGATTTGTAATCGAAATTGAATTAATTTGGAATCAAAATGGAAATTGATTTGAATTAGAATGGGAATCGAAGTTAATTCGAATTAGAATCGGGATTGAATCAATTTAAAAGAAAATGGAAATGGAAATTGATTTGAATGGGAAGATTGTGAATTGAATTAGTTTGAGTTTAAAATTATTTTCAAATGAATTATTTTAATATAAACAGTGCTAAATCTATCTGCTTAAATACTCGAATTATTTTGGATTTTTCAAGATATTCACTATAAAAACCATCCTTTTTAAAACTCAAAACTCTCTTATATTAACTATTTAACTATTTTACAAATATTCAAGCTATTTTTTAAATTCAAACTGGTCAGACTGGAAATGATTTATATTTGAATCATGAATTTAAATACAAATTGGGGTAAACTGAAGTATTTGACCAAATGGAAACTCGAATTAAATTTTGAATTGGAACCGAAATTGGAATATTAAGGCAAAATTGATTTTGAAGTGAAATAGTATATTTTGAGAAAAATACGATGATTTTAAAATGAAGATTGGATAGTACTATAACTGAAACTTACATTGTAAGAGGTAAGAAATGTAACAAATAACTATGTAAAAGGTAGTCGAACTTGAAAATTTGATTTGGCATTAATGAGAATATAAATGTTAGTTGTATATTTAAACTTCCCCTTGTTGAATTTATAACCGGAAGAAAAGATCTTTGAAAGATATTTGGAATACTAAATAGAGTTTATATAAGTATGGGATGGAGCTAGAAATTATTGATCCAAAATTATTCAAGTTAAGGAATGTTTTTATATGTATATAAAAATGAACTGGAGTGAGTTTTGAAAGCCATTGATTTTAAGAGACTTTTTGTTTTCGCAAAAATTCAATTTTAGAAATTTGGTAAACCAAATTTGAAAACTATCGATTTTGAGACATCAATTTTGTATAGATAAAGTTTATATGTGATACATATGAAGAGTATGATTTGAAAGGTACCATGTATATAGTATGATATGTTTGAGACAAAGGTATGGAAAAGGCATCCGCATGAAAGTTGAAACTTATAGTAGGAGATCCACTGGGTGGTTCTGCCTATGAATCCAAAAGGTGGGTTCAATGAAATTGTGATCTTAGAGGACATCTGGACAAAACTCATGAGTACCTGATGATCATTTGGTAGGTAGCATAAGTCTAGTTGTTATGATGCCTACAGTTACATTGGATTTTGCTACGATGGCAATGCAACCTTTGCTGTAACTGCAATCTATCGCAGTTCCATAACGTAGGTCGAGTGGCAGTGATTGCCCACAATCTACATTTGATTTAGCTGGGATAACGACGTAACATCGGTAGATTGCGATCTATGTGGTTTGATTTCATAGCGTAATTCGTGTGGCAGTGAGTTCCTACAATCTACATTTGGTTTCACGGGGATAGTGACAAAACCTTTGTGTAGTCTATGATCTATGTGGTAAAGTTTCGTTTGGCAGCGTAATTCGAGGGGTAATGATTGCCTACAGACTACTTACGGTTTTGCTATGATAGCAACACAACCTTGTGGTAGCTGCGATCTGTGGTGTTCCCATGGTGAAAGTCGAGAGGTGCAGATGCCTACAGTTTTCTTATGGATTTCGCTAGGATGGCGACGCAATCATCATGTTAACTGCGACCCATGGTGGTGAAGGGGAGTGATACTTTCCATAGCATTTTTGAAAAAGGTTTTTCAAGTATTTTCATTGGGTGTTGAAAATGAGTCTACTAAGTACTTATAGATTTTTAGTCCTACGTCTGATCAACATATGACTGAATTTCTATGAGAACAAGAATGAACTTGTTAAGACATCGAGTTATAAAAAGTATTTTTATATAAAACTAGCCTGGTAATACTACAATTTAAAGTGTTTTAAAATGTATAGTAAAGGAGTAAGGGGTCAAATGTTTAAAAGAATGATTTAATTGACAGTACGTATAGAAGTTCAAATTCGCGTTCATTCCTTTTCGAGGACGAAAAGTTCTCAGGGGGGAGGAATGTAACGACTTGGATTTTTAGACATCTGATATTGGGCAATTAACTGATTTTTATTTTTAGAATATTAATTTTTATAAGTCTAATAGATGATTTTTTCGATATTTGAGATGTCTAAATATATAAATTGATTAAAACTATATAAATTATAAAAGATAAAATTCTTGGATTTGATAAATTTTATTGAAAATATATGTAAACTCCACCATTTAAACTTAAGATAAAATATCCATAAATGTATATATATAAATATAAATAGGCTTTATGATGATTAAAATATATATACGTAATTTTAGATATATATGGTTATAAAAATATAGTATATCAAAATAAATATGTGTATACACACACACACGTGAATGCACAAACTCCAAAACGACAATTTCAAACTTATGAATATATATATATATATATATATATATATATATATATATGTATGTATGTATGTATGTATGTATGTATGTATATTTATATGTGTATGTATGTATGTATATTTATATGTGTATATGTTTATGAAATATAGTGCTTGTGGGGGAATACACACACATACACATCTATATTTGTAAAACCATGTGTGTATTTAAATGTATGTGAATACATATGGTAACATAAGTAAATGTATATATGTTATGTAAAATAGTAAATAAGTGTGTGTGTGTACACACACACACAAAGGTATTGTATATGTAAATAAGGATATATATGTACACACAAGTAAACATCATCATGGCAGGCATTTTATTCAATCATACAATAAGTCACAACCAAATCAAAATCAAGTCATATAATATCAAATCTCTCATAATAAATCAAATCATCTTACATAATATCAAATCGGCCATTAAAATAAAAGGAAGAAAACAAGTAAATGAACAATGAAGGACCTATACAATCTCAGCTATCCTATGTATACTAGCCACCCTCTATACTCCACTACATTCACTTCCATGTTCTTCTATATTTATCTGCATAGCTATGCTTTGTTCACGGAATTTTTTAAAAAAAAGGAAGGGATCATAAAGCAGGATATGGAAAATTCGCAGCAGGTTTCATCATCTTTTAGAAAGCGAGTAAACACTTTCAAGTATTTACTAGGTATCATATTTATATCCATATAATTGTGTTGGAATGGATTCTGATATGTGTTAACCGTGTAGGTACATGTTATGTGTGTATATATATAAGTATGAATGTGATTGACATGATCAAAACCATGTACATCTTCCTCCAAACTTCTATACAATCCATTTTGGTTTAAAAATAAAAATATACAGTCAAGCCTACATCTTTAAAAATCAATACCTTTACATATATTTAGTTTTAAATCTGGATTCCAAAACAAAACCTATTTGTTTTCGAATATAGGATATCTTAAAATTGATTTCACTAGATTCTATGAAACATAGAGGTGGAAAAACCCATCATACAGTAGACGACCCAAATATAACTGAGTTTTGAATATCAAGATTTGACGGTTTAATTATATGACTGAGTTCGTTTTTGGAAATCATGCTTTTTGGAGTTGGTTTGGTGGTTTTTAGCTGAGTGTGGGGCGAGATATGTAGAGTTGAACAGAATTGGGAAGATGGTAAAATTCTGGCACCCTAGCTGATTTCGCGGTATGACTGTTGGAATGGAGGGTCGTTGGTCGGAGGGGGACTGACGAAAAAAGGCACGGCCATTTCTAATGGGTTGGAATGGACAAACGAGGTAGATTTAGGGTTTGAGATGGGTTGTGGGTATGGTAACGGGTTTTGAGGGAATGGCAAAGAAAGAGGGAGAACGAGGGTTGCGCACCAGGGGAAAAGGGAGCAGGAAGTTGCGGCAAAGCTCTGGATGGAATTTAGTAGCTGACGGTGGTCGGGGTTGGCAAGGCGAGGCGTTGGAAGGGTTTCGGTTATGTCCCAGTATTAGGGTTGGAAGTTCGAAAACTTCAAAGTGAGGTGGTGCTGAGGTTTCAGGGAGGTAGCAGTGGTTGCAGGGTCGCAGTTGACGTGGGAGGTTGATCGACGGCGTGGTTGGGTGGTCGGTAATCATGTGCACGTGCACAGTTAGGTGAATTCGAAGGAAGAGATGAGGGAAGGTAAGAACAGGGGAAAGTAGGGAGGAGGAGAAGATTGGGGTCGTTGTTTTTTTCTTTTCCTTTCATGGTTTGGGCCGGGTTGAATATGGGCTGGATTTGAAAAAAAGATTAAATAAATTAATTTTATATTTAATAAACTTATAATACTATGTTCTCATCTCGTTTTGAATCGGATCAATTAGCGAATTTTTACGTCGAGACTGCATCGCTGAGCAATTTTAGTCGAACCAATATTATCAAGTTTTCTGAAATGTCAAAATTTAAAGACTTATAAAATTGAAAATAAACGAATAAGCAATTTATTATTTTAGTTAATTATATGTTAGTTAATTAATTAATTATTAAATGATTGGTTTAAATTTTAATTATTGAAGAATAAGTTATTTATTTAATTTCTTTGATATACAAGAAAATTGATTTAAAATATATAATTCGACTCAATTATTTAGAACCAACTTAATGCAGAATTGTAAAATTGATTTAATATCAATTATAAATTGTCGATCAAGTTAATGATCTATTCTTGGGTTTATTTTCTCTTCGATTTTTATTTAACTGTCCCTATCTCTGCCATGAAGTACCCAATCGAAATTAAAATTGTTGGAATAAATTGTTGAGACCTTTTATTGAATAAACATATGTAATAATTCCCATTTGTGAATATTGATACTATGAATATAAATTGTTCATTTGAAAAAAATTTCCCTTCTAAAATTTATCGTTTCAGTCCGAAGAGTCCGGAATCAAATATCAGTGTATCCGAAACCACTTCGATTTAATAATCATTACGAACCTTTACGACTTGATTTATATAGTCGAATATGCTTGAATTTAATTAATTTAACAAATTCGTTTATATTAATAAGTATTTTATACTTAGACAACATATAATACCACGGGATTTTTCTCTAAAAATGTTTTTATTTTTTAAGCTAAAAACTCGCCGTGTTTATAAGAGCTACCTTGAATTCAAAGGATTTTGTTAATTTAAGCATTTCAAATTAAAAGTGTTTACTCATGATGGTTTCCAGCCTGACTCGGCTGCTATTTTATTGCAATGCTCTGGTCAAACCGAGTAGTACAGTTTTCAGTTAGGATGCTTTGGAGCTCGGGAGACGAGCTAGATGGCAGAAACATATTACACGTCTTTGACTATATTCCGCTGTGTATTCAGCATTAGGGATAAGTTATTATAATTGTCTAGATTAACTTATTGATAATTGTACCCTGATAACTTTAATGTATATTAATAGTTATGACTTTCCTTTGAAAAAAATGTTGTTATTGTATATTATAGTTTATTCCTTTGCGATTATGAGATTCTATGCTGCTGTTTCTGTTTTTTTTCCTACTCTTTTTTTTAACCCTGACAACCTGGCATTTCCGGCACTCGATTGCTCGGTACTCTATATAGTGAACATATTAGTGTTGATTTTCTGGGGTTGAAAATCGCCCGGTCGTTACATTGATGTTTTAGGAGGAACCGGAGTACCACTGGATACTTCATGTTGTTTTGATTCTAGAGTGTCACCATACTGCATTAGAAGGAATCCTCTCCTTGTCATTTTGATTTTAATCTTTGATTTAATTCCTATCTAAGAAACATGAAAATAAAATTTTAAATTTATAAACCCAGGCATTTAGTTCTAAACTAATTTTGAAACAATTGGATGCATTGTATTTATTTCATAATATTCTCTGTATTTTGTTGCATGTTATAGAGATATGGTTATTGGTTACATGTAGATTTATATCAAGTTATTTTTCTCATGTAAATTCACATTATATTACTTTTGTCAGCTTGATTCTCTTTCGGATTTCGTAAGTACGGGTATGCAAGAAATTGCTATTTGATTCCTGTGCACTTGTATTTGCATAAAGATAATAAATTACTTTCCAAAATATAAATCAAATGCAAAATGGAACATAATAGATTTAGAAATTTAAATTATTTGATGATTTTATGCCCCGATTATGAGTAGCCACTTGGCTTTTGTTTTCTTTGGTTAGTTTAGAGCTCGTAAGGCAATTTGTAGTTGTTCCGATCGAACCTCACAAAGGAAAACCTACCAAAAATTTTTGTAAATTTTTTAGATTTAATAATAAGTTTAATAACTCATTTTAATTAATAGGTTTAAACTTAAGGGTTTTAAACATTTTTTCCTTGGGAATTTTGGGTATGAAGTTCATTTAACGGGAAGAATGTAACAGCCTAAATTTTTGATCATTTAATCTTAAATGTTTAACTAATTTTAAATATTTAAATAATTCGATTTTGGAATTGAATAAATTAAATTCAAATATAGTGATCATTTTAAATATTTGAATTGTAAATTAAATATTATTTAAATGGATTTAATTATATTTAACTCCTTTTAATTAATAAATGAATTCAATTTGCGAGTTTATTTGCAAAAATAAATAGATGGGATAAATATCAATAATTTGATAGCAAATATAAAACGGTATTTAAAAATGCAAAATTACCATGCTGGTGAACCATCTTATATTTTGATGGAACCAGATTCATTAGATTCAGAATAATAAATTGTTGTACGCCATTGAGTTTCGTAACGATCAGACATACTGTATGGTCGTGCGAGCTCGAAACGCATCATGATTAATTTTAAATATAATTTGATTTAAAAATCTAACTTTCGCTTACTTTGGAACTGGATCTCGAAAAAAGTTTCATTGAGTTCGAAATAAGGGTATTTAGTGTAGAACACCAGTTGGCACGCCGCGATTGGAGTTCGAGATTTTTAGAGATGTATAGTGCAAAATATTATAATTTAAATAATCCTATACCTTGTATTTTAATGCCATACTCCATGTCTTTGCCCATACCGCCTACCTATTCAAAACCTTATCCCTTCACTTTATATAACGTTGCCTATAAAATTTAGAAAGAGTGCCTTTTAAATTTCTAAAATCAAAATAAAGTCACATAGTTAACTAAAAATCCTAATTTTGGATTCTTTGAACTCGTAGCAGTGTTAGCTTCTCATCTGTGCTCCTGTAATGTGGTGTGCCTTCATTTTTGGAGGTCGACATTGAACGATGTGATCACTTTGAAACTAGGGCTTGGGTTTCTTGGATATAGGAGGAGTTTGGTTAATCGAAGCTTGTATTGGGGCTTTTAAGGGTGAATGACATCTAATGGCATGTTTTGAAGTCATCCAGCACCTTGTGGTGGTTTTCGTCCATATACGGATGGAACGGGGAGCAGCAAGTCGGTCGGAGAAGGGGGGTGCAAAAATTTATATAGTGGTGTCGAGGTCAAAGCTCTTGTAGAGCGTGGTGCATTGGCGTGAACGACATCGAATTTCGTTGATAAATGAAGGTGGAATCGTGGATCATATTTTGTACACTTTTGGGTATCATTATGTTTGTGTTTAAAGAAGTTTAGAGGGAAGAGGAGATGGACTAGTGATGATTAGGGGGTAATAATTATTTAATTAAGTTATTAATTAACTTAATTTAATCGATAACTTATAAATTGAATAACTTTTGCGTATAAGGTCGGATTCAAACGCCTTTTTTTGCTTTGGACTCGTAGCGATGATGGATAAGCAATGGATTTAGTTTAGTTGGATTTGAAGCTAATGGAATTTTGGCTAAAATCGGACGTCCGTTCGGTTTTAGTCCGAATCAGAATGCTTCAATGGATACTGAAATCAATGTGAGTTTAACTCACATTCAATTTTACTATATCATTCTATTATGCTATAAATTATTATTGATTTCTTAGATGTTAATTAAATTGTCGGATTGATTGTTTGGTTGAATTTCCTCTTGGAAACTGGGTGGCATATTAATTTAATTATTATGAACCCACGTGGTTATATATATTATCCGTAATAATTATTTTTTAATGGAAATTTGTAGAGAGACCTTGAGGGGTTTGTGGTCAATTATTATTTATTTACATCCTTATGCTATTATATTAGTGTCTAATTGAAAATAAATTTTGATGTTCCATTTAAGTTGTTTAAATGTCGTTATGGATTTTTACTATACCGCTGTTTATTAACTTTCATCCCCAAAATCCCGTCATATGTGTTTTGAACTAGAGCTTGTGTTTTCACTAAACAGAATTTTAAAATTCATTAATTAATTTGATTAAGGATAATTTAAATCAATTAATCATTTTAACTAATTATTTTGAAACTAATCAATCAATTTAATTAATGATGTTTAAATTTGGTTTGTCTTTTGATTTAAATGAGATTAAATTTAATTAATCATTTTAATTACTGATTATTTGAGTCAAAATAATTATTTTAATTAATGATAATGGTGTTTAATTAATTATTTTAATTAATGATATTTAAAACTAATAATCATTTTTATTAATGATATTTAATGGTATTAAATCATTAATTAATTATTTTAATTAATGAATTTGATTTTAATTAATCGGCCTAATTTCGGATATTTGAATTTACTAATCATTTTAGTTAATTATGTTTGAAATTTATTAATCTTTTTGATAAATGAGATTTGAATCTAATTAAGTCATTTTAGTTAATGATTTTAAACTTTAATTTATCCTTTTAATTAATTATTATTTAAATAATTTATTGTTTTAACTAATGATAATTTAAATTTAGTTAATCATTTTAATTGATGATGATTTATGACTAATCATTGTAACAAACGATGTTCGAATTTATCATTTTAACCAATGAGGTTTGAATTTAATTAATCCAATTAATTTATGATTATTTGAACTTAATTAATTATTTTAATTAATGGTATTTAAAATTTATTTAATCATTTTAATTAATGGTGTTTGAGACTAATCATTTATTCTAATTAATGATTCTTTGAATTTAATAATAAAAGTGATTAAAGTAAATTAAGTAATTTAATAAAAGTATTTAAATTAATTAACCGATTTAATGTTTTTAATTTTAGTAAATTGATTCAATAAAGATTTACAAATTAATTTACTGATGATATAAAAGTGATTGCAAATAATAATTAACTATTTTATTTAATAGCGGATTTGTTTATTTAAAAGAGATTATAAATGTGATTAATAATCTTTCAAGATAATTAATATTGTTTTAAATTTAAAAAAGCATTTAAATTGTTTAATTTTCTTTTAGGATAATAAATATTGTTCTAAATTTTACAAATGGTGGTTTTAAATGAGAAAATCCTATAAATGGAATTATTTATAAATAAAGGTTAGCATACGTTGTTTTGGGTTTATAGTAAACAATGTTTTATTGACATTTATTTTTGACCCTTATTTTAATGTGCTTAGTTTTATAAGTTTTTCTTTTAAAAGAATTTTTTAAGGAGTATTCCCATAGTGTTTTTTGTTAGGAACCGAGTTGATGATGTTTTGATGACAACAACCTTATATAGTTATTATACTTGACTTTATAAAATATATACTAACATTTCCATATATATATATATATATATATATATATAGGAAGTATATGCAAGTATCATCGAAGACTGATCAGTATAAAGACTCAAGCATCAAGATGAAGATTAGAGATTCAAGATTAAAGACTCTAGAGAATCAAGATTTCAAGATCTCAAGATAAGTGTCTAGTATTTTGTTAAAACTTCATAATAGGACTCTCATCTTTCTTCCAATTTTCTTTTGGGATGGAACCCAATTTCTATCGAAACCAGTGGCTTACAAACCCACGACAAGTAGCTTACAAACCTACGACAAGTGGCTTACAAACCCACGAAAATCAAAATCATTTAAACTACTTTATACAAGCTCTCGAGTCCTATGGAGGAGCTCAGTAGGAAGGTTCTTGCAATTTCAGTTTGAATAGATTTTTTAAAATGTTTTTAAATCTGTTTTCAAAATGTTTTAGCGTTCAAAATCATGTTTTCAAAAATATTTTCAAACTTTATTTTAGCCTTGAAATATTCCTCTATTCTGATTTTAAAAAACTTCTATTTTTAAAACATCAAAACTTATTCTGATTTTAAATATTACGTATATAATTGACGGTCTATATCAATTATATATATATATATATATATATATATATATTTAAAATAATGTTTTACATTCATTTTCTATCTCAAAATATTGTTTAAACACTTTACTTTGCTTTAGAGAAGTTTCAACTTGTTTTAAATTCAATTGTCTTTACAAAACAACATCTCTATAATTTTGAACTGAGGGATGTCGACATATGGGGATACCCCATGTCGACATGGTGACAGTTGGATTCAAAATTCAATTTTCAAAAGAAGTGTCCATTCGTTCGAAAACCTTTCGCCAATGGTTATGACTGTTGTGCATCTATATAAAGGCTTCCAAAACGAATTTTTTTTAACAACTGCTTCCTTATTTTCTTCACTCTTTCTTCTCCACCATTCCATATCCATAAAACTTCATATTTTCAAGATCGTGCCATCATTCTGCCAAATTCTCAATAGGAAATCATTTAGATACTCTCTCTATTTGATTCTCCATCATTCTACTAAAGATCAAAGTGCTATTCAGAGTTATAGGATTAATTTGTATTCAAAAAGTCCATAGAGTCTATCCATTCAAAAGGATTGTTATTAAGAAGTATTAGGGTGATCTTGTGTCCCGTAAATCAAGAGAGTTTACCCCAGACTCGGAGATAGGAGGGTTCCTCAAGGCCTTAGAAATTGAGGGTTGTAATTTGGATATTGGCTTATAAAAATCTGTACAAGGATATTGCCTTGGTGCAGGACTGGATGTAGGAGGATTCCGAACCAGTATAAATCCGGTGTGTTCTTTCCTTTTACTTGCTTTACTTTATTATTTGCATTTGTTATATGTTCTGTGATCATTCTGTGTTAGAATTCTGTTTAGATTTGTGCTGAAAGTTTTAATTTGGTCATATAGTTCATATATTCTTTAAAACACTATTCACCCCCCCTCTAGTGTTATTTCTACCTTAAGATCCTTAATCCGCATCCCCAACAATTGGTATCAGAGCATTGGTTTTCATTGTTTTCATAATCTGAAACTTGAAAAATATAAAAATGGCATTTTTGGAAAATTGAGTTAAAACTGTTTTGAATCTATGCATTTCATCAAAGTATCATAAGTCTGCATATAGTTATTTTGAAAAATCAAGTTATCTATCGAATTGGTGTGTTATGCAGGAACAGACATGTTATATGGCTTTTGACGAATCAACACCCAATGGGCTAACTGTGCAAATTGAGAAAGATAAATGGATACTCGATAGTGGCTGTTCGAGGCACATGACTGGAAATCCCGAGATACTGAAGGACATTACTTATCAAGATGGTGGATCAGTCAATTTTGGTGACAACTCTAAAGGATATGTAGTTGGCGTCGGCAATTAGTTAATAGTTTTTGTTGATGACAAAGGGGGAGAAAGTTATAAAAATATATGTGCTTTGTGTAAAGGGGGAGTCATGGAGTAAGGGGGAGTTGTAGTTTTAAGAAGAAATCATGGAGTAAGGGGGAGATATGGTATGGTAAGAATATTTTATAAATAAATGTTGTCATCATCAAAAAGGGGGAGATTGTTAGGAACTGAGTTGATGATGTTTTGATGACAACAACCTTATATAGTTATTATACTTGACTTTATAAAATATATACTAACATTTCCATATATATATATATATATATATATATATATATATATATAGGAAGTATATGCAGGTATTATCGAAGACTGATCAGTATAAAGACTCAAGCATCAAGATGAAGATTAGAGATTCAAGATTCAAGACTCTAGAGAATCAAGATTTCAAGATCTCAAGATAAGTGTCTAGTATTTTGTTAAAGCTTCATAATAGCACTCTCATCTTTCTTCCAATTTTCTTTTGGGATGGAACCCAATTTCTATCGAAACCTACGGCTTACAAACCCACGACAAGTAGCTTACAAACCTACGACAAGTGGCTTACAAACCCACGAAAATCAAAATCATTTAAACTACTTTGTACAAGTTCTCGAGTCCTATGGAGGAGCTCTGTAGGAAGGTTCTTGCGATTTCAGTTTGAATAGATTTTTCAAAATGTTTTTAAATCTGTTTTCAAAATGTTTTAGCTTTCAAAATCATGTTTTCAAAAATATTTTCAAACTTTATTTTAGCCTTGAAATATTCCTCTATTCTGATTTTAAAAAACTTCTATTTTTAAAACATCAAAACTTATTCTGATTTTAAATATTACTTATATAATTGACGGTCTATATCAATTATATATATATTTAAAATAATGTTTTATATTCATTCTCTATCTCAAAATATTGTTTAAACACTTTACTTTGCTTCAGAGAAGTTTCAACTTGTTTTAAATTCAATTGTCTTTACAAAACAACATCTCTATAATTTTGAACTGAGGGATGTCGACATATGGGGATACCCCATGTCGACATGGTGACAGTTGGATTCGAAATTCAATTTTCAAAAGAAGTGTCGATTCGTTCGAAAACCTTTCGCCAATGGTTATGACTGTTGTGCATCTATATAAAGGCTTCCAAAATGAATTTTTTTAACAACTACTTTCTTATTTTCTTCACTCTTTCTTCTCCACCATTCCATATCCATAAAACTTCATATTTTCAAGATCGTGCCATCATTCTGCCAAATTCTCAATAGAAAATCATTTAGATACTCTCTCTATTTGATTCTCCATCATTCTACTAAAGATCAAAGTGCTATTCAGAGTTATAGGATTAATTTGTATTCAAAAAGTCCATAGAGTCTATCCATTCAAAAGGATTGTTATTAAGAAGTATTAGGGTGATCTTGTGTCCCGTGAATCAAGAGAGTTTACCCCAGACTCGGAGATAGGAGGGTTCCTCAAGGCCTTTGAAATTGAGGGTTGTAATTTGGATATTGGCTTATAAAAATCTGTACAAGGATATTGCCTTGGTGCAGGACTGGATGTAGGAGGATTTCGAACCAGTATAAATCCAGTGTGTTCTTTCCTTTTACTAGCTTTACTTTACTATTTGCATTTGTTATATGTTCTGTGATCATTCTGTGTTAGAATTCTGTTTAGATTTGTGTTGAAAGTTTTAATTTAGTCATATAGTTCATATATTCTTTAAAACACTATTCACCCCCCTCTAGTGTTATTTCTGCCTTAAGATCCTTAATCCGCATCCCAACAATTGGTATCAGAGCATTGGTTTTCATTGTTTTCATAATCTGAAACTTGGAAAATATAAAAATGGCATTTTGGGAAAATTGTGTTAAAACTGTTTTGAATCTATGCATTTCATCAAAGTATCATAAGTCTGCATATAGTTATTTTGAAAAATCAAGTTATCTATCGAATTGGTGTGTTATGCAAGAACCAACATGTTATATGGCTTTTGACGAATCAACACCCAATGGATAAACTGTGCAAATTGAGAAAGATAAATGGATACTTGATAGTGTCTGTTCGATGCACATGACTGGAAATCCCGAGATACTAAAGGACATTACTTATAAAGATGGTGGATTAGTCAATTTTGGTGACAACTCTAAAGGATATGTAGTTGGCGTCGACAATTAGTTAATAGTTTTTATTGATGACAAAGGGGAGAAAGTTATAAAAATATATGTGCTTGGTGTAAGGGGGAGTCATGGAGTAAGGGGGAGTTGTAGTTTTAAGAAGAAATCATGGAGTAAGGGGGAGTTATGGTATGGTAAGAATATTTTATAAATAAATGTTATCATCATCAAAAATGGGGAGATTGTTAGGAACTGAGTTGATGATGTTTTGATGACAACAACTTTATATAGTTATTATACTTGACTTTATAAAATATATACTAACATTTCCATATATATATATATATATATATATATATATATATATGTAGGAAGTATATGCAGGTATCATCGAAGACTGATCAGTATAAAGACTCAAGCATCAAGATGAAGATTAGAGATTCAAGATTCAAGACTCTAGAGAATCAAGATTTCAAGATCTCAAGATAAGTGTCTAGTATTTTGTTAAAACTTCATAATAGCACTCTCATCTTTCTTCCAATTTTCTTTTGGGATGAAACCCAATTTCTATCGAAACCAGCGGCTTACAAACCTACGACAAGTAGCTTACAAACCTACGACAAGTGGCTTACAAATCCACGAAAATTAAAATCATTTAAACTACTTTGTACAAGTTCTTGAGTCCTATGGAGGAGCTCTGTAGGAAGGTTCTTGCAATTTCAGTTTGAATAGATTTTTCAAAATGTTTTTAAATCTGTTTTCAAAATGTTTTAGCTTTCAAAATCATGTTTTCAAAAATATTTTCAAACTTTATTTTTGCCTTGAAATATTCCTCTATTCTGATTTTAAAAAACTTCTATTTTTAAAACATCAAAACTTATTCTGGTTTTAAATATTACTTATATAATTGACGGTCTATATCAATTATATATATATATATATATATATTTAAAATAATGTTTTATATTCATTCTCTATCTCAAAATATTGTTTAAACACTTTACTTTGCTTCAGAGAAGTTTCAACTTGTTTTAAATTCAATTGTCTTTACAAAACAACATCTCTATAATTTTGAACTGAGGGATGTCGACATATGGGGATACCCCATGTCGACATGGTGACAGTTGGATTCAAAATTCAATTTTCAAAAGAAGTGTCCATTCGTTCGAAAACCTTTCGCCAATGGTTATGACTGTTGTGCATCTATATAAAGGCTTCCAAAACGAATTTTTTTTAACAACTGCTTTCTTATTTTCTTCACTCTTTCTTCTCCACCATTCCATATCCATAAAACTTCATATTTTCAAGATCGTGCCATCATTCTGCCAAATTCTCAATAGGAAATCATTTAGATACTCTCTCTATTTGATTCTCCATCATTCTACTAAAGATCAAAGTGCTATTCAGAGTTATAGGATTAATTTGTATTCAAAAAGTCCATAGAGTCTATCCATTCAAAAGGATTGTTATTAAGAAGTATTAGGGTGATCTTGTGTCCCGTAAATCAAGAGAGTTTACCCCAGACTCGGAGATAGGAGGGTTCCTCAAGGCCTTAGAAATTGAGGGTTGTAATTTGGATATTGGCTTATAAAAATCTGTACAAGGATATTGCCTTGGTGCAGGACTGGATGTAGGAGGATTCCAAACCAGTATAAAATCCGGTGTGTTCTTTCCTTTTACTTGCTTTACTTTACTATTTGCATTTGTTATATGTTCTGTGATCATTCTGTGTTAGAATTCTGTTTAGGTTTGTGTTGGAAGTTTTAATTTAGTCATATAATTCATATATTCTTTAAAACACTATTCACCCCCCCTCTAATGTTATTTCTGCCTTAAGATCCTTAATCCGCATCCCCAACATTTTTACTAATATTGTAACATGGAAATCAAGCACAAGTTCAGTTTTGAAATAGTAAAGTTAGATTTTGGTTATTGAAAAGTAATTCTATAAACGATGTCGCTTATATCAAAAGACTCTAGACATACGTTTAATGCTAAACGTTAAGACTTGGACTCATTTCTGTCTCAATGACTAAAAATGTCGTCAAGGGATGCCTAGAGGTAACCCTATCTCAACTTGTCTGACTTCATCTTCAATCAAGAGATAGCACTTGTTTGAAATCGACGAATGGTGGTAAATGTATGATATTTAATTTCCATATACGATCATATTAATTATTCTTGATAGTTGATTTATTAATTATCGGATCCAGTTTTCTTCATGGTTTATAGTCACCTTAAAAACGATTTGATGCTCTTTGAGCTTTTTTATCCTTTGTCGGAAATGACTAAATCAATGCGTGTGTTTTTGGAGGCCAAGTTATGTATGGTTGCTCCCATTAGGGTATTTTCACTTCGCATTTAGATTTTGGTGCACCGTTACCTTACGGTTATGATTTAGATGTGAAATATTCGGATTCTCGGTAAGGTTTGGCGGTGTCCAGCTTGGGGTTCCCAGGGTTTTCAAGTAAATTTCTAGAGGTAAACTTCTTTTAAGGGTGATGCATACTCTTAGTTGTACATTGGAAAATTTCCTTTTCCTATTTGATTTGAACCTTTGAATCTATTTTTCTTTAAATTACAGTGAAAAGAGACAACCATTCTTCGGATGTTTAAATATTGGTTTTGTCCATTCTATCTAGTTTGGACTGTTACCTTATTTTTTTCATTCTATCAAGTTTGGACTGTTACCTCGTTTTGTCCATTCTTTCAAGTTTGGTTTTTAATACTACTTATGCCCTTTCGTATTTGAATTTATTTTCTATTGTTTATCCTAACTCTTTCATCTATGGATGTTATTCTTGTGAGGTAAAAACCCATTCCATATTAGCGATGTGGTCTTGTAGAACTTTTATGTGTTCCCCGTTGTTTGAGTTATCTCACGTTGGTATTTTTAGACTGATTCGAGTGTTATTTTATATAATGCTCAGGTCAGATCAAATATGTTTTTTTAGATTGTCTTGGATATTATGGACATCTTAGAGAGAAGCTGGAGGTTAACCCATTGTAGTATATTATTTTCCACTGTATTATATAGTATTCATGTCAGCAATTGTAAGGTCGGAATTTTATATCTGTCCAACTGATAAGGTTTTTCTAAACTCAATATACTCTTTATTTTAGAGTGATAATTTTTACTATCTTTGTTATATTATATATTGCCGATTCTGATTTTCCCTGTTCTCTGTTCTTTTCTTTTTATTTACCCTAACAATGTGCTTTTTGTTGATTGGACGTTTGACATTTCAATCGAGAGGTAATGTTCGGTGTTGACTTTCGATGGTCAAAAAGGCAGGACATTATGGTTCAACTTTACAATTAAGTATGAAAGTGTGTCATTCAAAATAACAAGAAACATGCCTAATAGAAAATGATGTGAAAAATAAAGATGTTTACCTTATTTTGTACTGTATATTTCAATAGAAATAGAAAAGATAATCTCTTGTAATTCCAAACACAACAAAAATCCTTGTTTAGATAATTTATAGAAAATTACAACGTCAACATTTTATTTTGGGAAGATATAGTTCCAATACATTAAAATATAAAAATTTCTAAATTGTAAAACTAAAACATTGTAAATAGAAATAATTACATATCAGAGCATAAGTTAGTCGATCATAAAATTAGAATACGCTAAGTGAATGTATTTGCATTTTTACCCATAGAGTAAATGTAATTTGCATTTTTACTTATATATATATATATTGTAAAAACTATACAAATTAAGACTTTAGAAGTTGTTGCAAACATACTTAGTAAAGATGGACAAGGCGACTACGAGTTGAATAATAGAAAGTTATAAATAAATGCCTATCCTTATTATGCCATGGGTGATATATCATATTGAAAGCTGTTGACTTAAAAACAGCATGAATGTGACATATAAAAGGGTTCCTAAAGATAGATAGTACTTGACTCCCTTGTTGGGCCTAGATTGCCCTATGATTGTAGATCCCCATAGAATTGCTGACTAATGATGGACATTAGATCTAGGTAAATAGGAAGTGAAGAATCTATATGTCGTAGATATTTAAGCAAGAATTAAATAAATTTCCAAAGGAGATGTGTAGAAATCACTCCAAGATGATAACCGGATTTTTAATATATTTTGAATGAAGATAATCCGAAAGTAAGTGGAAAAGAAGAAAAGTACAAAAGAAAGGATATATAAAACGCACTTGAGTCTAACTCCATATGAAAGAATTTAATAAAAGGTTTAAATTTTGTTAAATTATTTGTAATGATTTTAAAGGATTTATTTAAAAGTAGAAAAACTCTATATCAAAACCTTCCACAAAATAAAATATTTACCTTTTTTTAAATGGAACTTCTAGTTGGAAATTAAACAAGTTCGACAATTTTTTTTGTAAAAAAAGGTTTTAGTAAAGAGGCATTTTCTTTGAAACAAATAGAAAATATGGCGTATGCATAAATCTACGATTTTTTTGATTGTGAAAATTTGAAGTTCTAATATTCTTTTAAGGGCGGACGATAGGAAGATGTATTGGTTTTAAATAGAAAGAGAATGGAAGGGAAAGAATTCCTAACTGTTAAGATGGAAAAAATATACTCCCGTATAAGGAAAATATGGAGGAAAAATAGATGGAATAGATTTATACACAAAAAAGGT
Source organism: Allium cepa (assembly GCA_030765085.1). NCBI lineage: Eukaryota > Viridiplantae > Streptophyta > Magnoliopsida > Asparagales > Amaryllidaceae > Allium > Allium cepa. The sequence goes on from CM060935.1 coordinate 562,541,999, forward strand.
AAACTGTATCGTGTTAATGAAGGAAAGCCCAACGGCTAAAGCGGTAAGCAAACACATGCAGTAAAGAAAACAATCAAAAAGACCTATATAAGAAGTTGTGTTATGAAAAGCACGCTCAAGCGTCGCTTAAGCGCTAAATGCATGCATAACACTTTATTTTTAATAAAAGAAAAACGATTAAGCGAGAAGTGCTTACACATGCTTAATTGGTACTTATGTGCACTTTGCTTAAATTTAAGAAATACTTGCAAAAAATTATTATTGCTAAAATAAAGGAATTGGGATTATAGCAAAAGGCCACATTTCTAGCAAAAAGTTTCTCATTTTCTATTATATGGATCGATGGATGGTATGCATTAACATATGATTATTTTATTCAATAAATGTGCACAGTTTGTATCCAACTCGAGCATGCTAACTATTAATGAATAACGAAATTCCAATCCAACTTTTGGAATACATGAACTTATAAGTTAACTTCAAAATTAAACTTTAGTTCTTTGTTATGAATGTGTGCACATAAGTACACTTGTATACATATAATACATTTGATAAAATCTCTTTATAATCGATCTATACAAGTAGGGATAAAGTATGCTAATAAATTAAGCAACACTTAAGCGATGCTTAAGTGACATTGAGCAAAGTGGGACTTCTATCGTCCCGCCTTGCTTAGTGCTTATTATAACATAGATAAGAAGAAGAAATTTAAATAAGAGTTGTTTAGGTAGAAGAAATGTAAATAGTGATAATATTAGGAATTGATGTTAAAATAATGTTATAACCTAAATAGCATATGCATTGCGAAATTTCAAATAGAAATAACGTTAGAAATCTAGTTAGAAATAATATTAGAAGTTAAAAGAAAAAACAAGGGAAAATTGATATTTTCCATAATTGAATGCATTGATCGCACATATCTTTTAAAAAGTCCTTCTCATATGTTATTAGAGTCTTGGCTAAGGTTGGAAGTGGAAATAGCATGAGTATTAGGAAAATGATAGGACGAAAGTTATCCTTGTCTACTCTAATTTTTATTGTTTAAACTTTAAAGTTATAAAAGATGTTTCAGAAATATTGTAAGAGTAGATTTTTGAAAAAAGGTTTGGTATAAAAATTAGGTTTTTGGAATATAAAACTTAATAAATGATTTGAGGTTGAAACCCTATCTTTTATAGAAGTAAAATCTTTGTTGTGAAAAGGCTTTAATGGAAAGGATCTTTTTAAATTGCTAACATTGGCTTTTGAAACTTAATAAATAAACTTGTTCTATAAATTCTAAAATTTAGTTTTAAAAGTTCTAAGTTTATATATTTAAAGATAAAAGTTTTCGAGTTAAGTACACCATGATTTGAAGTTTAATAATTAAAAAAAGAGTGATGAAAATGAGACCAACTCTGATATAGAGTAGATACAGGTAACTGTCTAGGAAAGACGGGGTAAAAGTTAAAGCTATAAAGGTAATAGCAATGAATGCTCACATAGTAGTAATAAGGAATCACCGTAGAATATAAAGAATATTGATACGAACTGAAGAATGTTTTATTAGACATGTGTGAAAGCATAAGAAGAACCCACAAAGGAATGGGAAATGGTATTAAAGTACACTTTTGCGAATACTCACATGAAAAGGATAAGGAAAGTAAATACCAAAATTTGATAATACTATCAAGAGATTTGGATTAAAATAAGTTAGTGATAAAGGATAATGAGATGGCAAATGCACATAGAAGATGCTGGTTAACTTAGGATTAAGGAAGACAAGATAAATAGTGAAAAAGTTTTTCCGCCAAACCAATTTTCTGATGAGTTATTCTAAATGTGCATAGCTATATTCCTTTTCCAATGTAGAAATGCATAGTCTAGCCTATAATTGGTTTAGTAATTAAAATAATGGATGAACTTTATTTACTAGAAATAAAAATGTGAATTAAGACATGTGGGTTATGGTAAATGACTTACTGAAAGTGTCCACTTTGTTGAGTACGAAGTGATTGAGCTACAACATCATTATTATCAGTTGATATTGAACGACAACTTCCAGCGATTGTTTCTTTTAGGTTTTAGATTGTAAGCATTAGTTGTCTCTGTTTGTATAAAAATGTGTATGGTATGTTATGATAAATATTCCTTTTTATTACTGTGTTGATTTTTTGTATTGACCGCTATATAGATTGAAAAATAGAAAAATAAAGAACACTCATAAATACACTTAACTAATGCATAGTAAGACGGGAAGTTTACAAAATATATTAGGAAATTTATTGAATTAGGTACTAAGAATAAATAATTATTAAAACCCATAAGTATTGAAATTTTTGAAAAGTAAATTTTTGTGAGTGAAGGACAAGGAAATGTTGTTGTGGAACCATGGGTCACTACCCATATGGCTTAAAAGCTGAAATTTTTAAATGCACTTATGTACTGGTTGTTATTCTAAATAAAAGAAATAGTTTTTGAAATTTGAAAATTTACTACATAGACTAAGGTCAATCATAGATGTTAACCTATCGACTAAAGCCCAATTGCATTAGATGTGGCTTGATTTGTTTTGAAAAGTTAAAAATGATTACTTTTGAAAATTTTATTCAAAAATCTTTAAATATTAAAATAGAAAATAATTTTGTATAATTTTTGAAAAAACGAGTTTATTTTCCAACTATTTCAAAAATTTAATTGAAAAAGATTTCGAACGGAAAATAAAAAATTTATAATTTTTGAAATGCCTCATGCTTAGTATTGGAAAAATGGGTTAGAAAATATAAATTTTAATGTTCAATAAAAGTATATAATGTAAAATATAGTTAATGATGAGGGAAAAAGCTATTTTAGCTTTGGAATTTCTTATTTCATATTTTGTTGATAGTGTAACCAAAATTGTTTTAAAATAACCGTGTTTTAAAATTTTTAAAATAAACTTCCTTACGCGAACCGTACTTGGAAAAGTTGAAAAAAGATTCAAAGAAAAAAGAGAAGGTTCCAAGATACAGCGAAATGGGCACACGATAGAAGGGTGGAAATATGGAATTCTTTATCTAAATCCTTTTTCCAGCATAAGACAATAGATCTAGAAAACCAAATTTTCAGAAATTTTTAATGTTAGAAATTAAATACTAGGTACTGGATGATAGGGATTGGACTCAAAACTGGATGACCATATCCTTATTCATATGAGTGTGAGAATTTTATGTGAAAAAGGATTTTATTTTTATTTTTGAAAACATGCATACATATAGAACTATGGTATATATAAGTCATTTTCACCATATTTTCAAAATTATTTTAAGGAATGCATTTATGTAGGAGACGCCGATTTAGTATTATTCAGCATATATATAATATATACTATGATACACGGTGCACTTGTACATGATTGGCTGTAAAATTGGTTGCACATTAATTGGTTGAATAGCTTAGAATGGTTGCATGCTACGTTACATGATTTGGTCCTTGAAGAATTTTAGAGACATAATTCTGTTAAGGGGAAAGAATGTAATACCCCATAAATTAAGCAGTAGTTAATTAAAATTTTAATAAATAATTATTAAAGCCTAAAAATAGAATTTTTGAAAATTTTAGAATTTGGCTACGAAACTTTCAACATTGTATTAGTGGCGATTTTCCAATCGATTTTATATATAAAGTTTTATGGTCGGAGTTCAAATGAAAAATTTATTAACATTTGAAGATTTCGAATCAGAAATAATTAAAAATGTAATAAGAAAATAAATATGATTAATTTGAAGTTAAATTAACGTTAAATTAAGACTTAACGTCAAAGTAACATTATGGTTAATTAAATCAAATTAAACCGGTCGCACAATGAAACAAAAAAAGAAAGCAATTAACGTAAAACAACGACTGGTCGACCCTTATTGGGATCGATCATCGCCAGCGATCGATCGGTGGAAGTCGAGCGGTTGACCGATAAATGATTGTTGGGTGATATTGAACCTAGGCTGACGATCTGGATTTAAAATAATCCAATCTAACAGATGGAATTGATTCGAGTGCCTATAAATACAAGTCTAGCTCCTCCCTTTTCTTTTCATATTTTCTGAATCAAGAGCGAAGCTCTGCCATTTTCTCTTCTCCATAAGTTCTATGGGTTATATAATTATAAATTATAATATGTGTATATATTTAAGTGGAGAATATGAGAAAACAAAAGCGAAGAAGAATAGGGTTGAAGCGATTCGATAGAGCAAAAGGTAAATTGTAAATTTAAATCTAAACTTATATTTAATTCAAATCTCTTCTCAAATCCATAATTCTAATAAATATGTATGTACTTTAGATATATATATTTTGGTAGAAAGAAAGAGAGTCAATCATGAATAACATATTTAGATCTGGAGATTCGAAAGCTTTGAGTTGAGTGGAAAATTATATAGTTTTATATAATAATAGATTTATATCATTTATGAATTTTTTTATCTTATGCCTAATATGAATCATGTAATTGCAGGCTTAAATACAAATGTATGAAATGAACCACACATTCTTGCCTACATATTAGGTGGATTGTTGATTTTAATTAAATGTTGTATACACCTAAATCTGGAATGTAAGGGTGATAGTTGTCCCTAAAAGTTATGGAATAAATTATCTTAATAAGATTGTATATAAATCCCAAATTTTGATGATTAAATATTATAAGTCATTGAACTTGAATGAAGATGCTCTAATCTGATTTAGGATTTAGGTTTATATTTTGGTTCATTAGAATGAAGAATGTTTCTTTGTTAATTTCTATAAATTATCCAACTTTACAATTATATACGAAAGGTGTGACCTTTGAAACTACAAGGAATATGTCCAAAGGAAAGTGATTTGCAATATATGGACATTTACTGTATTTTGTGTTGTTTATTTCAATAAAAACTAGGATAAGATATTTCCTTGTAATTCCGAACACAACATAATTCCTCTTTTAAATAATTTTTGGAATTTACCGAGATAATATTTCCTTGTTGAAAAGATTCGGGTTCAATGCATCAAAATGTACAAATACGTAAATGTAAAACAGAAGTGTTATAAACAGAAATTATAATAATCACATTGTCACTAAATAAGTGCTAACATGAATAAGACAATGAATTAAAGAATTAGAGAAGTTACAGTAATTTCATTAAATGGGCAAAAATTAGAAAGTAGTGGTAAATATACTAAATTATGTTAATTAGAAAGAACCAGTAAATGGTACTAAATTGTATTAATGAAAAAGAAGTATTACAGGATAATTAATTGACATTAATAACATAAGAAGTAAGTTCATGACAAGTAAATGAATACTATGAACTTGGAGTCATAGTAATTTTTCAGTTGAAATTATTTGGCCTCAAGGATACATTTATGACGGGTGTGGAATAATGGGTCTAGCTCAATATTTAGGTTAATTATAAATGTTGTAGTCATTAGCATGGGTTGGGATGCGAGATCATTAAGTTACACATAGAAATCTGCCCTCTACATTGTGCTACCAGCAGTTGGGTATACATTGCATTGATGTAAGGCATTTCCAACTATAGGACCCTTGGAAATATAAGGCATTTCAATCATGAGTTTTTTCTAAGCACACGATACTAACATGAGGTTCCTTGGTCTACACATTACATTGTTGGTGGATGCCTAGCGCGTTGTATAGTTCGACACTAACGAGAGGTTCCTCGGTGCGTACAACAATTAGGATGTGACACTATTGTTGGATGCTCGAAGTTGTGCAATAAATGGCATTACCATTGAGTGGTGGACATGGATGTAGCAAACCCTAAGTTGTCCTTGGCGCAAGTCAGCATTGCGGGCTCCTCCTTAATGTATAAGTACTATAAATGTAGTCGTAGTTTGGCTATGCGAATTTGATATTTAATACAAGCAGATAGATAAGTCTTTGAGATAGGTTAGTAATATGTCTAATTAGTTGTACTACTATTATTAGGCACTAACAAGAGATTCTGCGATGTACGCGGGCCATTCGGCCTAAACATTTTGTGGATTCCTAATGTGGTACATAGTTGGGGATACTTGGAGGGAATGTACCCTTATCCGTGGGGGACAATGAAGCGTGTGTATGTATATATACGTATGTATCTATTTTATACCTAGAGTAGGCAAGATGTATTGTATGCGTGTATGAAGTCAAAACGAAAAATTTATGAATAATATTCATAACATGTAATTGAAGCCGATTGGCGTAAACTAGTGTTATGGATAAAGTATGTAATTCACTAATCATCAAAACATTGTTATGACCCTCTCCTTATTGCAACTCGCATGATAGATTTGGAAGGATGGGTTACTAGTATAAAGCAGGAACGATGAGAATGAAGATTCTCTCATTCATATTGTGACGACCCGGAATTTTCGAGCATTTAAAATTGGAATATTTAATTGATTTTAAATATTCAATAGAGTAATTTTACTTGAATTACGAATATCACTATTTATTTGATAATTAAATTATTGAATTAAATAAGTGAAGCTGGGTAAAACGTTGAATCTGAAATTTTGAAGCCTGTTTAAATAATTTGAAGGTTTATAAAATTTATATTGATAATACAAAGGATAATAGAACTTTTAAAATTGAATTTAACAGTGAATTGTTCAGTTTTGAAAATTTTATCGTTTTAAATTGAATTTAAAATAGCCTTCCGAGGCACATTCTCGGAATTCGACGAAACCAGTTCCATTCGGATTTCAAATTTCGTATTTATCGGAGTTATTGTGTGAGCGTACGATATATAAACGCATTGAAATCTATATCGAATTCAATTTAAATTTAAATTTTTATTTGGTCAACATCAGCTGAAATTATATTAATATCAAACCTTTTCATCACTTCAGCTGTTTTTAGCTTCACCTCATATCATTGTAGCAAGTCCATTAAATCACAAGCATATCCAACATGCGATTCCTTTTTCTTTCTTTTAATAAGCACGAACCCTTTCTTCTTATTTCAATAACCAAATAAAATAAAATAATAATAATAATTCAGTAATGGACGAAGTTCCATTCCCTTCTAATCGAATTCGAATACACTCCTCAAATCTTCGAATTCGAAATCGAATACGCTTCAAACGATCGCCCCTCGCGTACGAAGCTATCAGAGTCGATTTTGACTCTGACAGAGGGTTCGCGTCTAATCGCGTGCGAAGGCAGACGTGGATCGAAGAATAGTTTGCATGGGCGATTTCGGCAATAGTTGTGATTGAGTGAGCGAGTTCGACATCGAATGGAGGGGCCGATCGATTATCAGCCAGGTTGAGAGCGAGTAGATCTCGCGTGCGATTGGAGGGTTAGTGGCGAATCGTCTGGACGAGGCAGAAGGTATTAGGGTTTTTATTTTTATTTTTTTCAATTAAACTTATATACGTACATAACAGTAAACAGAAAATTTATTAATAGTTAAATTCATATGCTATTTAGTTTTCAGTTAAGGATTTTTACATATATATGTATGCAGTAAGGTAAATTTCTGTTATGTACAGAGAACAAGAAATTTTTTTGCAGTTTATTTAAAACAATTTTTGTTTTTTTAATAGGTGTGAATATAGTTTTTGAAATCTATATAGGTATTTTTATAAATATAAGTAGGTTCAAAAATACAAAATAAATAAATATATATATGATGGATTTGGGGGTTAAACTGTTTAATTAACCTATAAAATGATTTTGGTTACTAAAATTGTTTAAGGAAAAATTAGTTAAATTACACTATTAAATGTTAATAGACTGTTCGGTTAGTTCAAGGATTAACAAACCATCTAATGTTTATACAAGGCCTAAAATCATGAAGAAACAAGCCGTTTGGAATGGATTGCCAACAACAAAATAAAGGTGAGTTAATTTCACTCGGTTGAATTTAAATTTAAATTGATAAATTTAAATAATTGTTTGAATGGTTGAATTGATTTATGTGTTATAGTATGATATATTTTGAAATTGGTATTATGTATTGTGCTAACATCTGTGGATGCAGGGAACAGGTTAGAGGGATCCAACTGGATCCCTCAACATTTAAATTATTTAATATTCTCTGTTGTGGTTATTTGATATTCTATGATGAATTATATTGGAATATTGAATGTTATGGTTTGATTGGATATATTTAGGTAAAATGAATTACCAAAAATATATAAATTGGATTTTGGAAAGAAAATAAAAGAAGTAAATTTGAAAGCGAAATAACTACAGAAAATATGAATAAAGTAAGAATGAATTAAAAGAAATGGAAGTGATATTAAAATACTAATAAATAACTTCGAGTATGAAACGATTTTGAATAAACAGAAAGTTAATGAATTTTAATCTTCTGTGATATTATTTAAAAAAAAGAACAAAACATTTATTTGAAATTTAAGATTTAAATTATTGAAAGGAATAAAGAAGAAATTGGGAAAAGCTGAAATCCGTATATTTCAGTTAAAAAGTTTAGAAACAAACGTGAAATAATAACATTAATAATAAGTCCATAACTAATGAATTTTGAAATGAATTGAGTAATTAAAGAAACTTATTTCAAAATAAAATAAATTGGAAATCAATTTGGGGAAATTGATTTAAGTGATTGAAGTTGGAATTTCCTCTGGATAGCCAAGTACATGTTTTTAGAAGTAAATTTTTAAATATAAATTAAATGTTTTAAAGTTGTTATTAAAGAAAGCAAGTTTTGTAAAATATATTATTTCTAATATTTGAAGTCTAAAGTAAGTATTTTCTTTAATCTATTTTAGCAGTGATTGTTGAGAAGTAACTTAGTATTTTGTTTTTAAAAGTAGAAATCTAGTTTTATATTTTATTAAGTAACTTTATTTTCAAATGTTTATATAGTATGTATTTTTAGTAAATTATTGAAGTAGTTTTAACTTAAATGTTTAACAGTAAATTCCAAAGTAAGTAATTTGTTTAATCTATTATCGTAATAATTACTTAAAGAATGATTTGGTATTTTGTTTAAAGAAGAAAACCTAATGTAAAGTTATAAGGTAACCTTATGTTAGTTATTTCTAAAGTATTATTATAAATTAAGTATTAAAGTAAATTTTTTTCTAAATTAAATGTTAAATATATTTTACAATAAAGTGTTTTTAAATTATTTTAAAAAAATCTATAATCTTGTGCTGGGTGATTCCTGTGGAATTAGAAATAGTTGAAATTTATTCCGAGAAAGGAAGATAGTTTGAAAACTGTTTTCAAAGGGGTTTGAAATTGGAAATATATCTTGTAAAGATATTGTGAAATTAATAAATAATTTGGGAAATTATTTATTGGTTGATGGTTGTTTGTGAATATTAATTGATAGTTAAATAACCGGCTATCAATATTGGACAACTGCGTTGATCGTTTCGAAGAGACCGGGATCGAGATTTATTTCTCGAAAACCACTTCGATCCGGTTTGTACGCTTCGTGTGAAACGAGTTTGGATTCGAAAATAGAGCAGTGAAGTGCAAGGGCTAGTCGCTACTAATCCTGAGGATATTTTCAAAATGGATGTAGTAGGAATAGTGCCTTCGGTTCTGTTCGAACCCGAGACGGACTTGTATGGATGAATGCTTTCGTGAACATCGTCAGGTGGACGATGGGCATTCTAAGGGATATGTTCTAAAAAGGTAACGCTTAGCCTCAAGCCTCATCAAATGGGAATGACTGAAAATAAGGGGTTATGCAGCAAGGCTAGGTGGGTAGCACTCAAGCAGGGTGAGGTCATTCCTGTCTAGATGTCCCCTTTTATTTCGGCTTAGTGGGCGGTTGCTGATCCCAACCGCGGGGTGATCTCACTCGGGATTATCCAGTAAGGGGTAGTCCCGGTCTTGTGTTGCAGGGGAGCGGGCGTACTCCTCGGTACTGTGATCTAGGCCACGTACTGTGACAAGTGGTACCCTAGTTCCTAGTCATTGGTTGGAAATTCATTCTCCCTACGAGCCTTGTACGAGTTTTGTTTGTATTACCCACTCTGTGGCTAGTGGCTGGAATTTAATAATGTAACAACTTCAGCTATTTTATAAGTATTTGTATATAGACCCTATTATAATATCAGAGGATTTTTATAAAAATTGTTTTAGCTATCGTAAGGTAAAAACCCGACATGTTCATTTGTGGCGTGGTCTTATGAGATGCTTTTGTTTTCAAAGGATTTTTGAAACTTTAATAATCAATTGGGTGTGATTTTCTCACACTGGTATTCCAGACCGACTCGGGTGTTATTTAACTGTAATGCTCGGGTCAGACTGAGTATTATAGGATACAGGATTTGATGCTGTGGAGCTCAGGAGACGAGCTGGATAACGATACGTACTCTCGTACTTGTTTATATATGTATTCCGCTGTGCTAAGTTGCTGTGTATCCATTTGTATGTTATTGATATTGAGCTGTGATCGATGTACTCTGATGATGTAGTATATAAACTGGTATATTTGATTCTTGAGTAAAGATTATTTATTATCTATTATATTTTATTCCGCTGCGATGGTTAGATTCTGTTGTTGTTTTCTATTTTCTCCTTCCACCTCTTCTTATTTAACCCAAATGGTTCGTATTTCTGTGCAACTTGAGTTGATCGTTGTAGAATAGTATTGACTCATGGGGTACAGATTTGCGGGTCGTTACACTTGGTATCAGAGCTTAGGTTGGTGATAACCTTCGCTCTGGTGGGAATTACTCATAAAATAGAGTCTATGGTACTCTAGAATGAGTTTGAGCGTATTAACAGATATGAGCGCGTATTTGTTAGTGAATATAAATTTTTTTATATTGCGTTGATTTATCAGTTGAGTGTTTATGGGTTCTGGTCGATATATGGGACGCCATATCATCGATAGGAATTTCTTAACTCTTAAATAAGATAAACCGACACAGTATTGTTTTAAATAGGGTAAATGAAATAATTTTACCCAAAATTATTTTGTATATAAAGGAAATGATTTTCTTAATTATTATAGCCATATATGGATGTTTGATTGTTAGATGTGATAAATATTAAATTATTATCATTGTACGATAATTGAATAAGATATTGAAACTATAATTAAAACTAAGAAATCAATTTGTATACAAATGATATTTGTAAAAATAAACTAAATGTATAGTGTGACAAATAATTAAAATAAAATAAAATTCCAAAGTAATGTTTGAAAATAAATTTAAAGGGTTAGGAATTTGAAAATTGAAAATTCAAGTTCCTTTGAATTTGGAAATGATTCCCAAAGGTTGGGAAAAATAATATATCTGAGAGAAATATTTTTAAATCGGATTTGAAATCTAGAGAGATTTGGAATTTAAAAATATTAGAAGAGTTTTAAAGGAGAGAAAAGCATTGAACTCTTACGGTCGCTGGAAAATAATTTCGGTGATGACTGCAGCATCATCGATGTTTATTTTCGAGTTTCCAAAAGTGGAATTGCTACCAGGATGTTTTAGATTAATGTTTGTTGGAGGAATTTGGTTGATTTTGAAAATTCAAAGGAATACTTTGGTGAGATATATATGTTTTCAAAATTGAATGTTGAACTTAAGTTTGGAAAAGAAAATTTAGTCAAGTTGGATTAAATAAACAAAGTTTTAAGGTTGAAATTTATAAGTAACTGATTAATTAGTATGGTATGCAAATGAAATGAAATGAAATTGGATATTGGATGAATAAGGAGCAGAATAAGTTCAAATGGACTAAAAATAATTAATGTTTGAAAACAAAATTCATTGGTTGAAAATGAATTTGTGAATGAATAAATGAATCAACTATTGAACTGATAAAGTAAAGTTGATATTAATAAAAAGGAATTGAAAATTTTAATCCGGCAATTAAAATTTAACATAAGTGAATGAAAGTGAAGAAAATATATTTGAATTTAACTTGAGATAAGTTAAATAAAGTTGAAACTTAAATTGAATTAAATTGGATTATAAATTGGAAGTGTTGTTGAATGAAAATTTGAATTGGATTAAAATGGTTATTGTGTGAAATATAAACAAATTCAATTCAAGCATAAATTGAATGGCCTTATTATTAATAAATCCAACAAGAATTGTCAATGTAATTAAAATTTAAAATGGATAAAAGAAGAAACTAATCGAATTAATTAGTGAAATGGTTGGGGATTTGATCAAAGGAAAATCGAATCAAAGATTGTGAATATGTAATAGAGTTTGGAAATAAAGCTTGAGTTGTATGGAATTGGATTAAAATAAAAATGATTTGTGATCAAATAAATCCAATTCGAGTATGAATAAATTAAAATGGGAATAAACTTAAGTTATGAAATGGTGGTGAATTGAAATAAATTAACCTAAGCTTAAAGCTAGTTTGAATTTTCTAATGAATCCAATTCGAGAAAGAATGAATTAAATATGGCCTTGGGTATAATTCTAACAAAATTTAAATGTATGTATGAGAATGGCTAATTAAAGTAAATGGAATTTGATTACGTGAGTAAATTCGAAATGAAATTAAGTATGAAGTTGAAATAAATAAATTAACTTAAGATTAAAATTTATGGAAGGTGATTTCGAGGGAAGTGGAAAATTTATTAAATAAAAGCTTGAATAATTTAAGTTGAATGAAATAAAATCCATATTCGAATAGAAATAGTTGGATAAGGATTAAATTGAATGAATAAACTTCGATTGCTTATCAAAAGAAATTTAATTGCTTGAAATGAAAGAATGTTTGGCTTAATAAAGGTAAGATCTTGAGTTAAAAGTGAAAGATAAATGTGATTGGGTGTAAATGAATGGAAGCGGGGAAAAATAAATGAGTGTGTGACTTATAAAATTTTAAAGGTGGAATAAATAAGTCAAAATAAAATATTTTGTATCTTGGAAATGTAATAGACATCCAAACTTGAATTATAAAATTTGAATTGAACTCCAAAAAAATAATATAATGAAGTGATTTAGTGAATTAAAAAATCAATATTTAATTGAAAATGGAAGTAAACTAATTTGGGATAACTTAATAAGTTGAATTGAGAGTTAATAAACCTTGATTATGACCTAGAATTGAGTTGTAAATAATATTCAATGCATATTGTCAGTAAACTAAATTGAAGTATTGTCGAATGAAAGAGTTAGATTATGGATTGAATTACAAATAAATTCAAGAGAGTGGAAATAAAATTTTGGATTGGCCTTATAATTAAATAAATAGATTCGGAAATGAACTGTGAATTTGAACTAAAAATTTTCAAATGAATACATGAATAAACAAAGTGAGTTAAGTTAGTAAGTGAAATGGGTTTAGTACATAAAAATCAAATCAAGAACATAAATTGGAGATTGTTTATAAAAAAATAAATAAACATAAACTTAGGTTAATCTTAAGCAAATAATTGAATGGAAGTTTGGCTTAAATAAATATGTTGAACGGTTGCTTAAGGGAGTGTTTTCAAGCCAAATAAAATGGTTTGAATGAAACCAAGGTAAATATGAAATAAAATGCAATATTATAGTTTGTAAATAAAAAATTGGAATGGAATTAAATATAAATTGAGTAGGGATCAATTTTAAAATGATTATAAAATTAAAGAAATAGTTTATTTAAATAAATATCGTCGAGATTGCTTAACTTGGCCGTTCGACGTAAACGAAGGAAAATAAAATTCCATGGATTAATAAAAGTAAATAAAATTGATTTTTGAATCAATTAAAGTAAATATGAGTTGTTTAGATTATAAATGAATTGAATGTGAGGAAATGAGTTAGAAATAATTTCAAATTGGATAGGATGATATAAAAATCGAGTAAAGCAACTGAACTAATTCTGAGTCCTTACCAATTGTTTATAAAACTGCTTTGTGTGTATTGTTTGAAAAAAAATAGCCTTGTTGTTATTATAAACTGATAGAAGTAGCGGAGATTGATTTTTTGAAATCAATTAAATCGAAAATGAGTTGTAACTCACTTGTGATGAATGAAAATGGTATATGGATCGGTTAAAAGCAAATTGAACTAGTTTGGAAACTATACAAATTGCTTATGGAAGTATTTATAATGAATTACTTATGTTGTTGATATGTTGTAGCAGTTTAAATGAATGAAATGTTAAAAATTTCATAGATATGTTACTTGTGTGCTTAAATTGAGTAAGTACAGGTACCAGGAAGCCGTTTGGCTGGATTTTGGTCACGCTAGATGCTAAGAATATAAGCCGTTTGCTTAAAAATGCTAAATAAGGTACGCCTACGCAATAAAAATAGGAAATATGAACTGTTTTTGGTTTTTCCGACCGTGTGGGTCGATGTATATATATTTATATCTTTTGTCAAATTGCAAAAGCTCCTCCGTACAAAGGAGATTCTGCCAAAAAATTTCAGAAATTTTGGGAGTTAGAAAATTTTTTGAATTTTTTTGGGAAAGATTTTAGTTAGTGACAAAACGATTTCAAAATTGGAAACTAAAATAAAGTGGTGAGTGAAACTAATTTAAAATAACGATATAAATGAATTATAAAAAAAAATTTAGTTAAATATACAAGTTGAAGATAAAATTGAATTCAGATAGAAATGAAAGAATCAATTTGGATAGAAATAGATATAAACTAAAGTGGTGAATTAAAAATAAATAAAGAAACATATTGAATGCTTATACTAAACTTAAGTTAGGAATGGCACATTCTCAATTGGAAATCGTATTACAAATATATTCTAAGTATACTTGGATGAATAGATATTGACATTGGTAAGAAAGTCAATAATATGAGTTGAAAATTTGATTGGATATTGGTGCTAAGCAGGATATGCAGGTAATATAAAGGGAAAAAGAGAATTGGTTTTGACTTCGAAGGATAAATTTGAATTGCTCGACAAAAAGGTATGTGTTTAAATTTTTATGAAATTTGATTAGGTTTTTGGATCGAGCCACTTGGCGTTTTGTTTTCTTTTGGGATTTGGGAGCCCGTAGAGGCCTTTTGTAGTTGTACCGAGCTAGCCGAGCAAAGGAGACGCTGGCGAAATTTTTCGGAAATTTAGAGAGTTAGAAAATTTTTGAGAAAATTTTGATAATTCAAAATTGGGTTTTAAATTGAAACTTGAATGGTTAAACAAATAGTATAGCTTGAAACTATGGGAGAGTTAAGAAGTTAATAAGAGTGATAATGGATCTTTTATAAAAAGATAGTTGGTTAGATGTTGAATTGTTGGTTTTTTCGGAAAAAGTAAACGGGTATTGGACCATTCTTCCTACTAGAAATTTCGGGGACGAAATTCTTTTAAGGGGGGAGGAATGTGACGACCCGGAATTTTCGAGCATTTAAAATTGGAATATTTAATTGATTTTAAATATTCAACAGAGTAATTTTAACTCGAATTACGAATATCACTATTTATTTGATAATTAAATTATTGAATTAAATAAGTGAAGTTGGGTAAAACGTTGAATCTGAAATTTTGAAGCCTGTTTAAATGATTTGAAGGTTTATAAAATTTATATTGATAACACTAAGGATAATAGAAGTTTTAAAATTGAATTTAACAGTGAATTGTTCAGTTTTGAAAATTTTATCGTTTTAAATTGAATTTAGAAATAGCCTTCCGAGGCACAGTTTCGGAATTCGACGAAACCAGTTCCATTGGATCTGTAATATTGAATTATTATCGGATTTCAAATTTCGTATTTATCAGAGTTATTGTGTGAGCGTACGATATATAAACGCGTTGAAATCTATATCGAATTCAATTTAAATTTATATTTATATTTGGTCAACATCAGCTAAAATTATATCAATATCAAACCTTTTCATCACTTCAGCTGTTTTTAACTTCATCTCATATCACTGTTGCAAATCCATTCAATCACAAGCGTATCCAACACGTGATTCCTTTTTCTTTCTTTTAATAAGCACGAACCCTTTCTTCTTATTTCAGTAACGAAATCAAATAAAAAATAATAATAATTCAGTAATGGCCGAAGTTCCATTCCCTTCTAATCAAATTCGAATACACTCCTCAAATCTTCGAATTCGAAATCGAATTCGCTTCAAACGATCTCCCCTCGCGTACGAAGCTATCAGAGTCGATTTTGACTCTGACAGAGGGTTCGCATCTAATCGCGTGCGAAGGCAGACGTGGATCGAAGAATAGGTTGCGTGGGAGATTTCGACAACAGCGGTGATTGAGTGAGCGAGTTCGGCATCGATGGGAGGGGCCGATTGATTATCAGCCAGGTTGAGAGCGAGCAGATCTCGCGTGCGATTGGAGGGTTAGTGGCGAATCGTCTAGACGAGGCAGAGGGTATTAGGGTTTTTATTTTTATTTTTTTCAATTAAACTTATATATGTACAGAACAGTAAACATAAAATTTATTAATAGTAAAATTTATATGCTATTTAGTTTTCAGTTAAGGATTTTTACATATATATGTATGTAGTAAGGTAAATTTCTGTTATGTACCGAGAACAAGAAAAAAATTTGCAGTTTATTTAAAACAATTTTTGTTTTTTTAATAGGTGTGAATATAGTTTTTGAAATCTATATAGGTATTATTATAAATATATGTAGGTTCAAAAATACGAAATAAATAAATATATATATATGATGGATTTGGGGGTTAAACTATTTAATTAACCTATAAAATGATTTTGGTTACTAAAATTGTTTAAGGAAAAATTAGTTGAAATTACACTATTAAATGTTAATAAACCGTTCGGTTAGTTCAAGGATTAACAAACCATCTAATGTTTATACAAGGCCTAAAATCATGAAGAAACAAGCCGTTTGGAATGGATTGCCACAACAAAATAAAGGTGAGTTAATCTCACTCAGTTGAATTTAAATTTAATTGATAAATTTAAAAAATTGTTTAAATGGTTGAATTGATTTATGTGTTATAATATGGTATATTTTGGAATTTGTATTATGTATTGTGCTAATGTCTATGGATGTAGGGAACAGGTTGGAGGGATCCAACTGGATCTCTCAACATTTAAATTATTTAATATTCTCTGTTGTGGTTATTTGATATTCTATGATGAATTATATTGGAATATCGAACGTTATGGTTTGATTCGATATATTTAGGTAAAATGAATTACCAAAAATATATAAATCGGATTTTGGAAAGAAAATAAAAGAAGTAAATTTGTAAGCGAAATAACTACAGAAAATATGAATAAAGTAAGAATGAATTAAAAGAAATGGAAGTGATATTAAAATACTAATAAATATCTTCGAGTATGAAAAGATTTTGAATAAACAGAAAGTTAATGAATTTTAATCTTCTATGATATTATTTTAAAAAAAGAACAAAACATTTATTTGAAATTTAAGATTTAAATTATTGAAAGGAATAAAGAAGAAATTGGGAAAAGCTGAAATCCGTATATTTCAGTTAAAAAGGTTTAAAAACAAACGGGAAATAATAACATTAATAATAAGTCCATAACTAATGAATTTTGAAATGAATTGAGTAATTAAAGAAACTTATTTCAAAATAAAATAAATTGGAAATCAATTTGGGGAAATTGATTTAAGTGATTGAAGTTGGAATTTCCTCTGGATAGCCAAGTACATGTTTTTAAAAGTAAATTTCTAAATATAAATTAAATGTTTTAAAGTTGTTTTTTAAGAAAGCAAGTTTTGTAAAATTTATTATTTCTAATATTTTAAGTCTAAAGTAAGTGTTTTCTTTAATCTATTTTAGCAGTAATTATTAAGAAGTAACTTAGTATTTTGTTTTTAAAAGTAGAAATCTAGTTTTATATTTTATTAAGTAACTTTATTTTCAAATGTTTATATAGTATGTACTTTTAGTAAATTATTGAAGTAGTTTTAACTTAAATGTTTAACAGTAATTTCCAAAGTAAGTAATTTGTTTAATCTATTATCGTAATAATTATTTAAAGAATGATTTGGTATTTTGTTTAAAGAAGAAAATCTAATGTAAAGTTATAAGGTAACCTTATGTTAGTTATTTCTAAAGTATTATTATAAATTAAGAGCTAAAGTAAAAAAATTCTAAATTAAATCTTAAATATATTTTACAATAAAGTGTTTTTAAATTTAAAAAAAAAATCTATAATCTTGTGCTGGGTGATTCCTGTGGAAATAGAAATAGTTGAAATTTATTCTGAGAAAGGAAGATAGTTTGAAAACTGTTTTCAAAGGGGTTTGAAATTGGAAATATATCTTGTAAAGATATTGTGAAATTAATAAATAATTTGGGAAATTATTTATTGGTTGATGGTTGTTTGTGAATAATAATTGATAGTTAAATAACCGACTATCAATATTGGACAACTGCGTCGATCGTTTCGAAGAGACCGGGATCGAGATTTATTTCTCGAAAACCAATTCGATCTGTTTTGTATGTTTCGTGTGAAACGAGTTTGGATTCGAAAATGGAGCAGTGAAGTGCAAGGGCTAGTCGCTACTAATCCTGAGGATATTTCCAAAATGGATGTAGTTGGAATAGTGCCTTCGGTTCCGTTCGAACCCGGGACGGACTTGTATGGATGAATGCTTTCGTAAACATCGTCAGGTGGACGATGGGCATTCTAAGGGATATGTTCTAAAAGGTAACGCTTAGCCTCAAGCCTCATCAAATGGGAATGACTGAAAATCAGGGGTTATGCAGCAAGGCTAGGTGGATAGCACCCAAGCAGGGTGAGGTCATTCTTGTTTAGATGTCCCTTTTTATTTCGGCTTAGTGGGAGGTTGCTGATCCCAACCGCGGGGTGATCTCACTTGGGATTATCCAGTAAGGCGTAGTTCCGTTCTTATGTTGCAGGGGAGCGGGCGTACTCCTCGGTACTATGATCTAGGGCACGTAATGTGACAGGTGGTACCCAAGTGCCTAGTCATTGGTTGGAAATCCATTCTCCCTACGAGCCTTGTACGAGTTTTGTTTGTATTACCCACTCTGTGGCTAGTAGCTGGTGTAACAGTTTCAGCTATTTTATATGTATTTGTATATAGACCCTATTATAATATCAGAGGATTTTTATAAAAATTGTTTTAGCTATCGTAAGGTAAAAACCCGACATGTTTATTTGTGGCATGGTCTTATGAGATGCTTTTGTTTTCAAAGGATTTTTGAAACTTTAATAATAAATTGGGTGTGATTTTCTCACGCTGGTATTGCAGACTGGCTCGGGTGTTATTTAACTATAATGCTCGGGTCAGATCGAGTATTATAGGATGCATGATTTGATGCTGTGGAGCTTAGGAGGCGAGCTGGATGACGATACGTACACTCGTACTTGTTTATATATGTATTCCGCTGTGCTGAGTTGCTGTGTATCCATTTGTATGTTATTGATATTGAGCTGTGATCATGTACTCTAATGATGTAGTATATAAACTAGTATATTTGATTCTTGAGTAAAGATTATTTATTATCTATTATATTTTATTCCGCTGCGATGGTTAGATTTTGTTGTTGTTTTCTATTTTCTCCTTCTACCTCTTCTTCTTTAACCCAAATGGTTCGTATTTCTGTGCAACTTGAGTTGATTGTTGTAGAATAGTGTTGACTCAAGGGGTACGGATTTGCGGGTCGTTACACATATTCTGCACTGACAAGAGCACTAGGTATCTTAGGAATGTTACTGGTTTCGAGGTATTAGCCTTAGTTAGTATATATATGTTTTACTATATTTTATTAATCTGATGTGAGTTCATATTGATAACTCTCTGAAATATTTATTACATGATACCAATGCCAACGATTTATAACCTGATGGACTTTAGTTTTTTCGGTTTAGTTGGAGAATCGGGCCCATTAAAGTGTGAGTTGTTACAGGTGTTGTGAAATGAAAGAGGAGAGGGGAATGGAAGAGAGATTGTGCTGTCTGGATATTTTGGCCTCGAAAATGTATTTTCGCAATCCAAAATTGTGTGCTTGCACAATTATGGATTGCACAAGATATGTGTGTGTGTGTGTGTGTGTGTATTAAAAATACTGAGCTTGCACAATTAAAAAGTGCGCAAGGTAGCTTGCACAGTCCATAATTGCGCAAACTATATGAAATTAGGACTATTTCTGCAATTAGATTTTTCTGGATGCCTATTGCCATAATAGGTTTATTTAAAGGCTCATATAAATTTTTTATCCTATTAAAAATCATTATGTATGCTGATGGTGTGAGGAATTACTCTATTCTTCTCCTCTTTTCATATAGTCGATTTCAATTTAATCGTAAACTCAAAGTCATAAAATCATGTGCTTCCACCTTTATTATACACTTTAGTACATTTTCACTTTTTTGCTAAATACAGTAGATTAAAGCAATGAATTTATTACCGTAACACCTGCATTTTTTACAACTGAATATTTAAATGATTAACTTAAATATTTAATAGTTAATTCAAGAAATGGCCATTGTACTTGTCAAAGATGGAAGAATTAGGACTCGAGAAACCTACCATTGAGACCACAATCTATTACGAAATAAATGAATATAAGCAGGCATTGTTTGGAGTTAATAAATTTTTGGAGTGAACGGTGGCTTCTAGAAAGGAATGAGAATTGAATTTGGGCTATGGTCTAGAAATAGCTTATAAGTTAGCTTACTCTTCATTCGTTTCTCACTCCACGTTCCTTTTCATTCCTCTTCCTTAATCACTTTACTAATTATTTTCTTAAGCCTAAACCCTAAATCCACTCTAATCCCTTCATAGAAATTCTTAGATTTATGTAAAATCACCATTATTTCTCTCATCCAATCACTCACATAACCTGTCAAGATATTAGCTTGAATTAGAGTTTGTTGTTTTTTCCAAGATTTCAGGAGAGCTAGTGGATGGATTTTGATGATTAGAATTTGATTAGGTGAAGAAGAAGGAGAGTAAGATGATTCTCCAAACTTATTTACATGTTATACTTCATATATTTGTTAGTTAATGATTATGGATTTATATGTTGTAATTTAGAGAATTTTAATAATGTAATTAGGCTTATGTTTATGCCGTAGACATGTACATATCATTATATTATTTATTAGATACCTTTAAGACCATAACATGAAAAGTTAGCAAGCTTTGGATTTGGTTTTAAGATGACTAAGTAATTGTGAATGATTGTTTGGCTTGATTATGTGTTATAAATATGATTTAGTAATTATACAATTGTATTGAAAATTATATATATAACGTTTTGAGAAAATTAGTAAGCTAATTAAATGGTTTAGGAGCTCTGCATTTATTATTAGAGTGATTAGAGGTTTCGTGAAGCTTAATTAGTATTTATATATACTATTTAAGAGAAGAAATTATTTTATAAAATAACGGAATATTTTATAAAATGAAGTTAGTAAGCTAATTAAGCAATTTATAAGCTCTACACTTATTATTAAAGTAATTAGAGGCTTAATAAAGCTTAATAGTGGTTATAAATATTATTTAAGTAAGGAAATAATTTTATAAGTGAAAGATATAACTTATAATATAGAATGAGATTTCAAAAAATAATATAATTGATATATTTTGTAAAGTGGAATGATTTATAAAATAGTAGAAAAAGAGATTTGACTTTTATTAAAAGTTTTAGTTAAAAATAGTAAGTTTTGATTTAAGTAATAGTTGAATTACTTGCTCGAATATACGTGTATGTATATGTGCACATGCGAGTATACGTATACATGTATTTGAAGTGGTATAATAATCAAGACAATTCTTGTGTTATAATTAAAGTTGTTGAATGTAGTTGTGTGTATATTATAAATGTGTGTATATATACATACACAAACATACATATATATATATATATATATATGTGTGTGTGTGTGTGTGTGTGTGTATGTATGTGTGTGTGTGTGTGAATATCTGTATTTGTATATAAGCACGTGGCAAGCATCTCATGTTGACATAGCGACCATCATGTGTGCTAAGTTACATGAGAAGGTTCCAGGTCTAGTAATCAATCCAGTGAAGCCCAAAACGTGATTTATACAGCTGTGGTATGTTTGCATATACATGTGTGTATAGACATGCACAAATAGGTGCATCGACACACATGTTAGTAACATACAAGGCAAGTAGGCCGACTATGTTTGTTTTGGCATGTCAGAGGAGGCCAGGTTGCTATATTCAACATTGAATTACGCATCTAAAGAGTGGACTTTGTGTTGAAATCAATTTTTGAATACGTAAAATGACACTTCCAAAACATCAACCAATGGGCTCCGAGAGAATTTTGATGTGGTGTAAGTTATGGGACTTACTGGGCGAAGCATTGGAGGAAATAGGGTTCAAATTGAGTTACACTTGGTATCAAAGCCTAGATTCAATACTTAGGTTCAATTTGATCAGATTAAGTTAAACTATCCGGTAGAAGGAGACACATATAGAGAGTATACTTGTATTTTTCTATTATACAATACCACATACACTACTTATTTTCTGGACTTCAATTTCATTCTATCGCTGGTTCCTAAGATATCTTCGTTTACGCAATCAATACGAGAAGACAGAGTACATGAGCGCCCATAAGTCGGTAGTTTGAGGTGTCCGATTAGTTTCGAGACTATTTGGCTATCGTACTCGATGTTTCGTGCCTGCGACTATCCTAGAAGCAGCTTTAGGTATTAGAGGTGGTGTAGCCCTTGGGCACCAGTATTACTTTTTCCACCGGCTATAGACTTTCCAAAGTTGTGCTAGAATTTACTTAACCTTGGTGTGAGTCATATCTGCGTTCTGAAACTGCTGCTAAGAGCTTGAGACACGGGCTAGGACCCATTCATTTGAGATGGTTTTTGCCAATATGAACTTAGAGGATTACTTCCTAGCACCTAGAGGGGTAGGCTTTTTCTTGATGGGATATACTATTAGTGGAGGTTGACGAGCATGCCATGACTTGGATTGATTCTAAATGTTGCTTTAAGCCCCAGTTTATCTTTGAGACCAACTAAGGCATATGATTTGAGAATTTCATCCATTTGCAGCTGGGTAGCATATCGATGATGAAGTATGTTAGCCGATTCAATATTTTAGCTAGATTCCATTTTATGATGGTAAGTGTTCTATTTAAGCAGGAAAGGAGTTTGCCTAGGGTCTTAATATTGATTAGGGTTTCATTGCCTAGTTTTAACCCTGTAGGGACGACTTTTAAGAATCTCGTAGTGAACTCTTCCCCATGGGAGCTCCCACGATGTACTAATGAAGGTAGCAAGGGTGGAAAAAAGATGAAGTTCCAACCATAGTGAAAATGCTAGAATACAAGGAGAGATCAAACTTACCAAAGATGAGAGTTGATATGGTATGCCACTCCTGTGGCATGTAGGAGCATTTTGTTATGGAATGTCGTGCATCTTAACCAGAGCGTAAGTGCATCAATGGTGGTTAGCTTGGCCACTTGACAAAGGATTGTCCTATGCATCTAAGAGGCGAGTGAGTGATGATGACTCATGCCTTAAAGGCATTTCCAGGTCCTAGCAGGTTTACTGCTCGGGAAAATAAGAAAAATTCATGTAGTAAGGTAAGTGTTATTTGTAAGTTGCTTGCCTATATTCTTTTTGATACTTGTGCTATATATTCTATTGCTAGTTACCTGGTAGATAGACTAAACTTGACACCTTTCATAGTAAGTAAATTCTTTCGTTAAACCTTGTATATGTAACCTTAGTTATTGAGCTAAGGCATAATGATCGAGAGTACGAGTTGAGTGGGGTCAGTTAATGAAGCGTGGCTTGGATTTGCATCCAAGCAGAATTCGGTGGAGGCCTAGTAAGGAGAAAAGACCGAGTGAACGACTTATACATGTTTTGTTTGGAGTCATTTGTGTTAGGAATTGTTTTTCCTTGTGTTGGTAAACCTTCGGCGATAGTGTTAATCCTATGTACTAAAGGGATACTCTTAAGGGATCATTCCATCCACATATCAGTTCTAATCACTAGTTCGAGCATTGCATCTCTAGGTGATTTGCACAAGTTGACCAAGGGTTTTTCACTTGATTCTTAAAGGCGAGCACTTAAATTGGATTCTTGAGGGACTGAGGGATTCTAAAGTGCAACCCCAGTCATGCAAGGAAATTTCAATGATATAACCAAGGATCCGAATTGGAGTTCGCATGAGGAGTCAGGTGGTTGAATCTAGTTTAATAAAGAAATTATGAGAAGAAACAATGGATAAGATCAAACATTGCATACAATTTTATATGATATTTATTCGTTGTAAAATTAATTATATTATAGTCTAGTTAAGATTGCTTGTGATAGCTTGGGAAAGGACTTCTTGACTAGTGACTACTGAATTTATTTGAGAGTTTTGAGGATCAATGATCCAGCATAATGTATGAGTTTCTGTTTTCATAGCAGGGGTGCAATAGCCTTTCATGTATTGCATTCATGAAAGGAGTTGCACGACATAAGTATTTTGCCCATCTTTGATGTCAAAAAGACTCGTTGGAATTTATAATTTGCCATGGACATTTTGGCTATTGTTGGTCACCGTGCGCATACTCTTTAGTATGTTTCGCTATTTTATGTGCTTGTGGATTATTGCTTGCTGTTGCTTGTCATTGTTTGTTTTGTTTACTTTGTTTGATTGGTGGTATGTATGCTATTTATCTTTGCTGGTTGATTGTTTGGTATTGCTTATTGCTGATTTCCTATTATTTCTTATCGTTGCTTATTGTTGCTTGATGCTGTTAGATTATTAGTTTTTATTGCTATTTGTTGCTTGCTTTGTATGTTTGGTAGTATGTTTATAAATTATTGTTGTTTGTTACTGCTTGTTGTGTGTTTAATTGCTCGTATGCTACTTATAGTTACATGTTATAACATGCTCAGAGAGAGATAGCATTAGCTATGTAGGATAGTCAAATATCATCCATGGACATTTTATGGGTTTAGGTGAGATCTATATAGGGCTATCGTAGTTTTGGTTTGACCCAGAGTTTATGGTATGCTTAGATACTGACATATTTTAGCTGACTCTGCAGAAAGCAGTCATGTATGATTGTGATATTATCACTGCGCTATAATTATACATGTTTAATTGTGTGTTGCTATAAAATTGGTGCAAAGCCTCTTTGTATGGAACAATTAGGTACTATGGAGCTAAAATATAGCTATTTTAATGTTTATTTATTTAAGTTTGGATTTAAACGGTGAGAAACTTCCATAGAAAGAGGTATGTATTTTTAGGAAATGTAGAGTAGTATACATTATCGCGTATTTCCTAGATGTGAGATGTGTTTTAATTTGGGAGCTTCTTAATGCCATCGGCGTAAGGGAAGTACAATCGGAATATTCTGAAATGAAGATGCTGGAATTTTGGCTAGTCTTGTTACTTTTTCATACTCATAGGAATTTTAGAGACGAAATTTTTTTACGGTGAAGAAAATGTAACAACCTGCATATTTTAAGGAGAGGAGAATGTATTGGTCTTGTATTAGTGATCATAAATCGTATTGGACTTGTATTAATGGCCATGTATATTATTGGTCTCATAGCACATGTCATCCGTAGCGATAGACGATGATGAGATATCGGTCTTCATTTGTGATAGACGTATTTGATCACTTGACGTTATATTGGATATGCGTGTGTGTATTTGTTTGTATATATATATGTGTATGTATATATGTATGCATATCTTTACAGCATCAATATTCCTTTGTGGTTTTGATGGCCTATTATATGGGATACACCCATCAGTCTTTTTATAGAGACGTTATGCAAATTTGTTAAGAAATCCATGATGACTAAGAGAGATGGTTATGATCTTCTACGGGTGGACTAGATGTCACCAAATCTCGATATAGAGAGTACAATGAGGTCCACGTAGATTTCAAGTAAATAGAGTAGGCCATATATCACCAAAGATTGATGTAGAGGGTAAGGTGAGATCTACATGAGACCACCACTGAGAATGTGGCTCAGGGTCTAAGGTACAATTAGGTACCGACTCTATTTATTTTGGACACTTCGTGGGGATATCACTTGCAATAATTTGAATTAGTGATAGATGTCCAATTAGCCGTCAATTTTCAAATATCTAGAGGAGGTCCTATATCACCAAAACTTGATGTAGAGGTTATGGTGAGATCAATACGAGTTTGGTCACGCTGGATGCGACTTGGGGTATATTGTTCAATTTGATTCTGACTCTATTTATCTTAGGCACAAATCTGCCGTTGACTCCACTCAATCGCAATGATGAATATCAATTTAAATTCTTTGTCTATCTCTTATAATTATATTTTGTGTTATTTTAGTTGGTTTATAATGTTGTTATGTTTTCTTGGATATGCTTATATTGTGATATTTGTATTGTCTCTACATTTGTGATATTTGGAAGTCAGGCATTGATATGAAAGGTTTATTATTTTGGTACTACTAAGGATGGGTCGTTAAACTTTGTAGTAGATCCTAGGTTCAATACTCAGGGCCAAGTCGACCAAATTGAGTTAAACAGTCCGGTCTAAGGAGATGCATTGAGAGAGCATACTTGCGTGTTTTTATTATATGCTACTGCATATACCACTTGTCTACTAGACTTTAATTTCTTTCTACCACTAGTTTCTAAGGTGCCTTTGTTCAGGCTATCTATATGAGCAGACGGAGTACATGAGCGACAAATGAAAGGTGGTTTGAGATTCTTGATTAGTTCTAAGACTATTTGACTGCAGCACTGGACGTTTCGCTGCTTGCGAACATCCTAGCAACGACCGTAGGTGTTGGAGGGGGTATAACTGTTATGGCACCAATATTTCTTCCTCTACTAGTTGTAAACTTATGTTGGGATTTCCTTGACCTTGGCGTGATGCCATGTTTGGGTTCTGAGACTATTGCTAAGACACGGGCTAGGACCCATTCATTTAAGAGGGCTTTCGCCAATATGAACTTAGAGGATAGCATCCTAACACCTAGAGGGGGAGGCTTTTTCTTGGTGGGACAAAACAGTAGTGGAGTTTGATGAGCAGGCCATGATTTGGATTGAATCTAAACATTGCTTCAGGCCTCAGTCTATCTCTAAGACTTAGTGAGAAGTATAACTTGAGTGTTTCATCCATTTGTACCTGGGTAGCTTATCGGTGATGAATCAGGTTAGCCAATTTAGTCTTTTGGTCAGATTCCATTTTGTGATGGTTAGTACTGTAGGCAAGGAGTTTTCCTAGGGTCATAATGCATTGTTTGCAGCAACATTGCTTAGTCTTACCCTAGGAGGGGCCTCTTTTGAGAGTCTCGTGGTGATAGATATTCCCCATGAGAGTCCTGGTGAGGTACCAATGGAGGTAGAAAGGGTGGAAAGCAAATCGAAGTACCAATTAAAGCATAAAGGCCATGATACAAGGAGAGATCAAGCTTATCCAAAGATGAGAGAGCTAATATGCTATGTCATACCTACGGCATATAGGGCATTTCATTACAGAATGTCATGCAGCTTAACCGAAGTGTAAGTGCTTCAATTATGTTAGCTTGGTCACTTAATGAAGGATTATCCTATGCATCTAAGAAGTGAGTGAGTGATGATGACTTATGTCTTAAAGGCAGTTTTGAGTCCAAGTGGGTTTACTGTCCAGGAAAAGGAGAGAAATTCATATAGCAAGGTATGCTTTAATTGTAAGTTACTTGCTTATGTCCTTTCCGATACTTGGGCTATGTATTATCTATTGTTAGTTACCTTGTAGATAGATTAAATTTGACACCTTTCATAATAGGTAAATTATTTCGTTAAACAATGTATGTGTAAACTTAATTGTTGAGCTAAGATGTAACAAACGAAATTGCTACCATTCAAACTTGATGCATGAGCTTTCGAGTTGAGTGAGGTTAGTTAATGAATGTGGCTTGGATTTGCATCCATGCAGGATTCGGTGGATGTGACAACCCGGTTTTTAAGGGGTAATTAATTTAAATTAATTATAGTAGTTTGATTATTTAAATAAAAATTTGGAATTTGTTCGATAAATTAGCTTTGAAATTATTTTATAATTGTATTCCAATTGTGCAAATAATATTTTATAGAAGTGACGTAATCGAAATAAATTATAAGTTTGGAAAGGAATTGATTTTATTTTATTTCTTTCATGAAACCTGTATTAATTTAGATCAAATAGAATTTAATTAAGAGTAAAAGCTAAAAGATATATATATATATATATATATATATATATATATATATATATATATATATTAGTTTGCTTTGCAACTTCAAGGCCCAATTTCTAGTACCAAGCCCAAACCCAACATCGAGAATTTTCTTTTCTTACCACTTAAACACTCAAGCGAAACACTGACCATTTCCATTCTTCAATTTTTTTTAAAAGCAACTCCACTAAACTTGGTCTGCGGGTGCGGCGCAGTGGAATGGAGGCTTGGGTTCTGGTAAAAAGACTTAGGTTCGATTCCTACCATGCGCTTCCCTATCCTATATAAATTCACCTAGGGGTATGGGGGCTTGGATCAGCGGACGGCTTTACTATACCCTCCTCAGGAGTTTACCGGCCCGCCAGGTTCTCTTGAGTCTTCAAAAAAAAGTCCACTAAACTTTTACAACTTCAAAAAAAATGTATAAATTACAATAAAATAATAAATTTGAGAATATTCTTCTTCACACATATACACGTCTATGGCTCAAACTTTGTTTGCTTCAGTGCTAAGGTTTTTGAGTGTAAGCATACTCAGAAATGACGAATGGGAAAAGGAAGGCTCGACTCGCTGGTGAGTGTCTATCACTCACGTATCTATGCTCTAATCCATATTTGTGATGCTTGAGTTTGTGTTTAAGTTTATTTATATGTGAATTTATGATACTGTGCTTTGGTTGTAGTGTGTGCATGACCTCACTGATGAGTTTAGTGTAGTGCAATTATATATTAAAATTCATAAACCATTCATGCTATATGATACACACACATATACATTGAAGACCCGAGAAAGATAAAGGTGATATAATACTCTTGTTTTCTATTTAAATATATTACATAGGTCTGGGATTCTATTTCCAATATGTGTAAGTCTGTTGTTTTTATAATGGCATGCGCATATTTTATTATCCCAGTTTTGTCTTATCTAAGTATGTTAGATGCAATATCAGTTTCATTTTGAGTATTATGCAACCTTAAGTGTTGATGCACATGTGTTTGTGCTGCTTGGTATGGCATGGCGTGTAATATAATGTGTGCATTGTGTATTGACTTGCATTAGTGAGTGCGTTAGCATACATACATGCAAACATACATGCATACATACATACATACATATATATATATATATATATATATATATATATATATATATATATGTATATATGGGGAAATAATTTAAAAGACAATTTTTTTTATATTTTTAACTTCAAGAACACGACCTCAATATTTTAACCACAAGAATAAACATTCTTCTACAAATTATTCATAAGGACAAACATTCTTTCAAAATTATTTTAATAAGGACAATTTTTTTTAAAACTGCTATCGAACTAAAAACTGCTATCGATAACTACAAACTGATATCTAAAAACTGCTATCAATAACTAAATACTGATACATAAATAAAGTTGTCATCTATGCTAAAATACCGAAGATCTGTCCAAGAGGCTAAAATACCGAGAAATTTTGTCC
Source organism: Allium cepa (assembly GCA_030765085.1). Taxonomy (NCBI): domain Eukaryota; kingdom Viridiplantae; phylum Streptophyta; class Magnoliopsida; order Asparagales; family Amaryllidaceae; genus Allium; species Allium cepa. The sequence goes on from CM060935.1 coordinate 562,571,491, forward strand.
TTGACAATAATTATATATATATATATAGACACACACACACACACACACACACACACACACACACACACACACACATAACACTGCCACTACAAGGAAAACCGGATTTTGCGTCGGCTAGAAACCGACGCCGGCCGTCGCTAGCCGACGCAAGCTGCTCTAAAAGTCGTCGCTATATTAGACGTCACCAAACAGTATTCGAATCGGCTTTTGCGTCGGTATCGTCATCACTTTAGTGATGGTAAGTGACGGCTCTATCCACGTGGTCGTTTTTTTAAAAAATCTGTTTGTCGTAACAAGCCAATTCAAGCCGACGCTAACCTCTAACCACAAAGCCGTCGCTAGCCATCGCTAGCCGACGCCAACTTGAAACCTAAGAGTCATTGCTAGCCGTCACTAGCTGATGCAAACCTGAGTTCCGTTTACAAACAGCTGTTGTTTGCGCCTTCAAACCACAATATAAACAATTTCCGTCAAACTATAACAACATTCAGTCTTCCAACACAAGTGTAACACCAACTCTCATAAATCAAACATAAAATTCACAATTTTCCATCAAACAACAACTATATATCCAAAAACTCATCAATCAAACACAACATTCACTAATATACATCATACTCCATAATACATATATGTACTATCAAACAAATCATACATCATTGTCCTACTCATCAACATACACCAAACCAGACAACAATAAGTTCAACACAAAACAACACAATAAGTTCAACCAAAAACAACCTTACCTACTCATCATCTCCAGACGCATCATCTCCAGGCATTCTTCCATGCTCTACCAGGTATGCCGCGATATGCGCATCGAGCTGCTGTGCAAAAGCAGTGCTTTTCCGCCAGTCATTGATCTCCGCAATCTGCTGACGCAACAACGCTATCTGCTCCTCTGCCTGGGATCTCCTGTAAGCTCTCTGGGACGATATCGCCTGTGAAATAATTAATAGCTAGTTAAAATTTATGCTTCATATCATATTAAATGTATATATTAGTTAATGAAGCAGTTTACCTCCATATTTCCATAACTATACCGCCTATTTCGCGTAGGTGGATCTACAATGGCGTCCCAAATATGATTTGACTCCTCAACGGTCAACTCCTCACATCCACTGGTCTGCGCCACACGTGCCCGCTCCGCCTCATATGACTCCTGGGATGATAAATAAAAGTTTGACACGAAAAAATTTAATTTATGATTTTTTAGCTGTGAAATAAAGTATTACCAAACGCTATCATTACGGATAAGCATGTTTGCCATTACAGATTGAGATTTGACATCTGTCCATCTATACGAAACATTTCCTTCCTCGTCTGTCTCCTCCACCGCATGTGTGGTAGTAAACTACTCAACCATCATAGGCTCGCAATTGTACTTCTTAGACTAAAAATATATATATATGAATAAACAATGTTACCACTGTGATTAAATAATGTTACAGATATTCATAAATACAATTTATAAATTTACCAATTCATTTTTGTGTTGCTGAAAAGATTTTGAGCCACCACGATGTACGGCAGAATTCTTATTCCTGTTTTTGCGGTTCCATGCTGATATTTCCTATACATTTAAACACAAGGTTAACTATAGTAATGCAACTAATATACGAAATCTTAAAAAATTTAAATTACAATTCGAAAGTGGATAGCTTACTTTGAATTCAACAGTATTCTAGAGCCGAAGAAACTCACTATATACGTCAGCGCTCATCCAACTAGGCTTTTTCCCGCACTCTTTACTTTAGTTAACGTGTTTCTATAATTTTTTCTCATTCCTTGATTCCAATGATTTCTAAACATGTCCAGATCCTGCGGCTCAACACGTACGGCAGCCTACATATTGAAATTAACTTGAATTATAAATATTCTATTGACATTCAAATTAAAAAAAAATTTATACTTAATTACCATCAAATCTGCCCATATTGCGTTCTTTACAGGCGCGGGAATGTCGTCCCACCGTGGCCAACAGCCGGACATCCTACTTATAAACGCCTGTCTCGACGTTTGTAGAATGAAATCTGAAGGCTCCACCTCAAAACCCATGTATAAATTTTGATGTACATATTTGATATATTTTAAATAACATACTTGAAATATATTTGATACTTACCCTGCCGTCTTCGAAACTAACTCATCAAAGGGGCGTAAATTCGGCGCACTGTCACTGGCACCTGCGTCGGGAGAAGGAGAAGGCTCAGACCTACTGCCGTGTCTCCTGTAAGACATATCTGCTACAAACATATCATATCATATATCGTATATCATATCAGAATATATCATATCATATCAGAACATATCATATCATATCATATCATATCATATCAGAACATATCATATCATCGCATAAAACATTCCACTTGATTCAGACTTTAAATATTACATATGTCATAAAAAAACATTATACAACATGCAATTCAAATATTTACATATGTCATATTCAGACTCTAAATATTATATATGTCATAAAAATACATTATACAACATGCAATTCAAATATTTAAAATTATCAGTCTTCGTCGTTCTCTGATTTAGACTCGGTCTTGTACTCTATATCGTTTTCTTCAACACTTTCAAGTGCATCTACCAAAATATTTGATTCATCATTCAACAACCCTACATCAATGTCATCGGTTATTATTACTTCAGTATTTGGCTCAAGATCCGCTTGATACGCTGTTTTGTTTGGAATATTATTTCCGTCAAATGTAAATTTTGCCTTTGTTTTAAAAACAACCGACCAATCCGCTTTATCACTTTTCAAGGATGGATACGGAGCAAAATAAACCTGTAACGCTTGCTTGGCCAATACGAAAGGATCATACTTATAGTAATGTGAGGTATGTTTTATTTCAATAAGTTTATAATATTTGTGCACGTTGATTCCAATACCAGGAACATTGCTAAACCAATTGCATTTGAATAAAAAAAACTTTTTCTGCAGGTCGTATGTAATATGTCAACTCTAAAACCTGTGTTAAGACGCCGTAAAAATCTTTTATATGCTCATCTGGATCGTCACTACCTTTAACAAATACACCACTGTTATATGTCAATTTTTCGGCACCGTAATCTTTGGTGTTGAATTTCTACTTCAAGTCTACGTATACGGTCGACTTTTAACGTCGTCGAACAAAGTTGTTTATAAAACAAACTTAATTCTGTTATAACGCTCCATACTTTTACGGGCAGTAGTTCTTTGAGAATCACGGGTAATAGTTATTCCATCATGATATGGCAATTGTGACTTTTCATCCCACTCAATTTATTGTTTTTAAAGTCAACACATCTACGAAGATTAGAAGAAATCCCATCAGGACATCTTAGTACTTCCACCCACTTTAGCACGAGTTTTACTTGCTTACTGTCTAGCTCATAACATGCTTTGGGTTTTTTATTGTCATTGGGTTTCATATGAAGTTTGGGACGTTTACAAAAGTTTTCTATATCAAGTCTTGAATTCAAATCGTCTTTTGTGTTCTCCTTTACATTCATAACTGTATTAAACACATTATCAAACACGTTTTTTTCGTTGTGCATCACATTAATATTATGTCGGAGTAGGAGATCTTTCCAGTAGGGTAACTCCAAAAATATACTTTGTTTGCACCAATTATGAATGTCCGATTTACCTGGAATTTCAGTCTGCACTCCAGTTTCATGTATCTTCGGATACTCTTTTACAATTTCGTATATTTCTTCACTTGACCAATTCTTCGGTGGTTGCATACTCTCTTCTCTGTTAGCTATAAAGCTTTTTCTATCTCAAAAGGATGATTGAGATGGAGAAAACACCGGTGACAATCAAACCAAGAAATTTTCTTTCCATACCGTAGCGAAAACTCCCGTGTTTCTTCCATGCAATAAGGACAATCTAGACGACTAACCGTACTCCAAACTGAAAGCATCTCGTATGTAGGAAAATCACTAATAGTCCATAACAAAGAAGCGAACGTACGAAAATTATTTTTTCTCGAAATGTCGTACGTTTCAACTCCTTCATTCCATAGCGTTTTCAACTCTTCGATCAATGGTTATAAATAAACATCGATTCCTTGTGTTGGATCATCAGGCCCAGAGACGATAGTAATGAGAAACATATATGGAGTTTTCATACACATCCATGGAGGTAAATTATAAGGAGTTACGATAATAGGCCATGATGAATATTTTCTACAAACCTGAGAGAATGGTGCAAATCCATCTCTACATAAACTGAGTCTGGCATTACGGCTTTCGGCAGCAAATGCGAGATAAGTCCTATCGAAATGTTTCCATGCTTCTCCATCGGATGGATGTATCAAAGTTCCTTCTTCCGGTGTTCTCACCATGTACTATCGCATATGGCACGCCGTAGCAGAAGATGCATATAACCTTTGAAGTCTGAGAGTGAAGGGTAAATAATGCATCCTCTTGTATAGAACTTCTTTTCCTTTTTTTCTTGGTTTGTATCTTTCTTTATTACATATTCTGCATTTTCTAAGCTCAACGTCGTCTTTTCAATACAACATGCAACCTTTTACATATGTATCTATCTTTTAGTACGGCAGACCGAAAGCGGACATAATTTTTTTCACTTTATAATGACTATCGCACATCAGATTATTGAGTGGCATGTGTCATTTTGTTGCTTATACAGCTGCTGTAAATGCAGCTTCTGTAAGGTTGAATTTTGATTTCATAGAATGTATTCGGCAGTTACTGATAATTCGGTCCCACTTTTACAACCATCCCACAACGACCTTTTAGCAGAGTCCAATAAATCATATATTTTTTTAGCTCCCACATTTGGTTCTTCTTCAACATTTACATCTTCATCGTCATCTTGATCAAACATTGGAAACATTGATAGTGCTACATCTTCCACCATATTTTCTATTGGATTCGTCATAACATTATTGTCATCTAACGCTACAGGATTAGGTGTGGGTGCAAGAAGTTTTTCATGACGATCCCACAAGTAATAATTCAGTACAAAACCATTTTTATACAAATGTACTTCAACTATATCTGCTTTCCAATGTTCAAATGTTTGCACTTAATACACGGACAATGAAGTTCTTCGTTATTACGATTATTAGATTTAGCGAATCTAATAAATTCGTGTACACCGTTACAGAAATGTTTCTTTATTGAACCTTTCATACCAGTTCTGGCTTCATACATCCAACTACGGTCGAGAAAATAATCGAACATTTTTTCTGATTTGAAAATATATATTAGAAACACAATAAAGTTTGTCGTTTATTAATCCAAATAATCAATTCGATTTATTTTTTGCTTTTTGCTTTATTGTTTTAACTTTGATGGTCGACCATCCTACTTCCCATTACAAATACAATAAAGTAATTACATTTCGTAAATCATATCATTTTAAACGGTTCACTTAAGTTTAAATAAATACTTAAAATAAATATCATATCATACTATTTTAACAAATTCAAATAAATACTGCAATAAAATTTTCAATTCTTAAGTTTATTGTTTTTTCTTTGACGGCCGGTTATCCTACTTCCCATTACAAACACAATAACGTAATCATATTTTATAAATCATTTCAGCTTAAACGATTCTAAAAAATTTCGGCAGCACTTTCCTTTTTTCCTTGTATCGTACACAAATGCGTGTACACAGGGAAAAAAGAAAGTGCCATTGAAATTTTATGAACCGTTTAAACTGAAATGATTTATAAAATATGATTACTTTATTGTGTTTGTAACTTGTCCAAATAGTAGGACAAATCCAACAAATGTTGTATCAGATGAATATAGATGTCCGTTCTGTGGAAAAACGAATATCCATATAACGATCATATACAACACTTGTCAGACGGGGCCAAAAATTCTCTAAGGGGTTCAAATAAATAAAGCACAAATTAAAAAAATATTAATGTCGAAGTGTTAGTGGTCTGTAGTGAAATAATGATCTTAAATATTAATATTGAAGTGTTAGTGGTCTGTAGTGAAATATTAATATTTTAACTTTTGTTTAACTACATAAATTTTAATCAACGATTTGTGAACAAAATAAGTAGTCTACGCTTACAACAGTATAACAAACATTCTCGTAAACTTATCAATGAACATATTCTTCAATGATCATGTATTATTTTTTGGATTTTAAATTAGCCATAATTTTTAACAACAAAGTGAACAATAAATTCACTAATTAATACCGTCAAATCAACACTAATTATCATCACCTAATACGCAATAATCACCATTTTCAAACGCATAATCAACTAATTTTCTAAATTAGGTTTACCATTATATACCCAATTCAAATAATAAACTATGTATCATAAAGTAATAATATATATTCATCAATTCCAAACTCCTAAATCATCCAATTCCAAATCCCTAAATCATTAACTAATTTAATTTAAACCTAAATTAAACAAAGCTAATGGAAAATAGAAGTTATCGGCAAGTGTGGAAAGGCTCAAAGTAGCGATGGAAGGTTGCGACGGTCTCTGGCGGCGGGTAGCGGCGGCTGGCTGCGGGAAGGAGGAGAAGGTGCTGAGTGAATGGGAAGAGGAAAGTGGAAAATGTTCTCTCGGTTGGGGTCTGTATATTCGCGATTGGTGACGGCCAGCGACAGCTAGCGACGGCCGCATTTTTTAGCCGGCGCTAGCCTCTGTCGCTCTACGAGCCGATTCTAGTTGTGTGCACGCATGTGTGTAGGTGTGTTTATATAAGCGCGGACAATATGTGAGAAGAGCAGTAAGTGTTCAAGCATTAGAAAATTTAAGTTAATAAATATAGTTAAAAAAAATTTATAATTTAAAATAAATAAAATAAGTTTATTATAGTTTTATATATCATAAGTAATCATTATAAGCAATCTCCTTTGGCATGAGGTCACTTGGTGTGGTTATGTAGTCTGTATTAACACATATAAGATCCACTTTTTAAGTTCAATTGCCCTCATTACCTTTTATTCTTGCAGAATAGAAATCTAAGATTGAGGCAATATTCTCTTTTCATTATCAGACTTTAGTTAACAGTAGTCCATACTTTACCCCAACTAATATTTTTACGTCCACTTATCATAAGTAAATATGTTATGCCAACAGTCATGCTCAAGTAAACAATGTATGGGCATATAAATTTTGAAATGAAGATATATTTATATATTTTAAAGATAAAAATCAATCAAAACAAGGATATGCATACGTGAGTTTTGAGTGAACATGAGAGAGCTTATTGCTGTGTGCGTATATGTGATAGTGTGGTGTTTGCTATGGTATTGCGTGAGCGTAAATGCAGCCGGGTGGTGTGTACATTGCGTGAGTGTAGGTGTAAGCATGATTGTGTATACATGTGAGTGTATATTTGTGTGTTGATGTTGTGTAAGCCTGCGTTGTAGAGTTTAAGGGAGGCTGCTGTGTGATATATAGGTTGCGTGAGTTATGCCAAGAAGTAGTAGAGCATGTGTGTGTGGTGTCTTGTGCGAGAGAAGAGAGAGTACGTGTGTTTCAGGTAGGGTGTGTGAGGCAGTGTGTTTGCTAGAGTGTGTATATGTGTTGTTGAGTACTACCTGCGCATGGATACGTGCGAGTCTGCATATGTTTGGGTGCATGGTTTATATGAATGAGTGCGTGAGTATAGGAAGCCTGTAAGTGCTCTGGCTATGTATAAGTATTGTTTGAACAAGTTTATGTGCGAGTACAATTTTTGTTAAAGTGCATGCATTAGTGTATTTACTGGCAGGTGGGTGCGTTTGCATTTATATGTGTGTGTGTAAGTCCTGCTTTGCTAGTTGTGTGAACCTAGATATGTGCATTTGTTAGTTAATGAGTCACCAGACATCAAACATTTTAATAGTTGCGCTTGGAATGTATTTCAGTTGCATTTGTACACACTTGTATGTGTTTGTCCAAGAGCTTTAGTTCACTAGTACACTCGCCTTTGTACTGTGTGTGTATATAAAAAAAATCTCATGCTCCACTGCTGTTAAACTTTTGAAATATAACTTTGCATTACCATATATTCCACACATTCTGTCATATTTTGTTCGTTCTATTTTGGATATAATCTTGTGTGTGATTGTTTAAACATTTTTACATATACTCTATTTAAAATATATGTTTATAATTCTGCTATTTTGATAATCCTTTCTTTTTTTATTGAATTTTATGTAAGTGGTTCACCGTTGATATTGGTTTGATAATGATTTTAGTATGATGCGATGATGATATCCTTGTTTTAATTTTATTATGATTATTCTGTGTGATGAGAAATTAGAATAAACGGTTTAGTGATTTAACTAGCCGTAATTTTCGATAATTAAATTTATTAATTAAATAAGTTTTGTAATTTAATGTTGTGAAAAGTTAAAAATTTAAGACTTAATAATGAAAGAAATAACTAGAATGTGTTAGGGAATCAAATCTATGGTTTCGATGATAACAACTATACAACGGAAATCAAGTATGCATATATATCTATATTTACAGGTAATTGTCAAAGTAAACATCACCAAAGAGACAAGAACAAGACTCAAAAAAAGTATCAAGAGGTTACAAGTCGATAGAATCGGAAGAGGAATGACACAGGCACAGGAAAAGCAACATGCACAAATCCAGACGTCTGAGTGCACTAGCCAGACGTCTGATTGATTCCTCTGGTTCGCAAATCAGACAGAATCAGACGTTTGGTTAATATACTCAGACGTCTGAAAAGCAACCATATACAAAAAATATACGAGAGCCAGACGTCTGAAACATTTTACAGACATCTGATTTTGAACTCGGCTATGTATATTCAAAGTACAACTGTCACAATTGAAAAGACACATTCGCTTTTCTTCGCTGCAACTCTTCATCACCATTAGAAGCGACCTTAGAGCACTTACTAACAGATGCAACTACACAAAGGATCTCTCTACCACTATAAATAACATCAAGAATTCAAGAGAAGATCTTATCTTACTCACTTATACTCTTTACTCTTATACTCTGATTAATACTTGATCTCTAGCAATCTAATACCTGTATTTTAGTCTTCCATATACTCAAAACTCTTCAATCAATATTATATATATATATTGGAAGTATTTGTATTCAACAGTCAATATTCGTGTTATAGAACACACACTTGACAAGAACAAGATTTTGTAACCAAGCCTATTCCTCCGGGTGAAGCGAGGGTGTTTGATAGTTAAATTCCGAAGAGGAGCTTCGGGACTGGACGTAGGACGGAAGGTCCGAACCAGTATAAAATCCTTGTGTGATTATTTTCATTTACTTTGCTATTATCATCTATCAAGTTTATATTAGATACATTATATAGTTAATTCACATATACTTGCATATATATATACACCACACCATCCACTCATATAGATTACAAAATGTAATATTAGTGATGTTAATTTAAAAAAATTGATAATTATTTTAACGCAATTTCAAATAAATTGAAATAATTATAAACATAAAAATTGGTTATAGATTGTAAATAAGGAAATAATCTAATGCTATATTAATTGGTGAGAAAATATGTAATTAATTGTAATTGGATAAAATAATGTTGTGTAAGTAGTTAGAATATTTGTTTGTAGATAATAAACCCATAAATGCGATTAAATTATGTAAAAGATGACAGTTGTTATATGTTACCTATTTATTTAACCTGTTGAATTAAATTTGAAATCAATTGCAATTAAATGTAATTAAACATTACGTTAATGTAAATTAAGACGATAATTATAGAGTATTAGTGTAATAATATATAAGCCAATGTTAACTATGCCCTTAGAGTAATGAATGATCAATTTATTGGAATTAAAATATAATTAATTAGATTCTATTTACACTTGAAACCAAACACGGTAACTAGTGTAATATTTGACACTGAATTGATATGTAAATTTGTTTTAAATCATTGTAAATGTCTAGATAATCAAAAAATGATAAAAATTGTTAGTCGTTAAATTTGAAATTAAAAAGTGATTTAATCAATTTAATAAAAATTTATTTAACGCGAAGATAACCATTTTGGCCACTGTCTCGGATTTCGACGAAACCAGTTTCATCAAATTTGTAACAGTCGATTATTTTAATTTTTTAAGTTTCGTGGCGATCAGAATAGTCGTTTGATCGTAAAGACTCAAAACGCTTAGAAATCTATTTAATTGAAATCAATTTGAAGTAAGCTGATTTAAAGCTAACTTCTTCATATGATCTGTTAGGACTTGAAACTTGTTCTATTCAGTTTAAAAATATCGAAAGCATCTATTTTGATTTATGGGATGAATTATTTTCATTTCGGCGTCAGAACGGGTTTTTTGGGTCGTGTAGTTGTTTCGATCAATCTGGTTCATCCATTTCTAATTCATATCTGCACATATATAGGCCATTATAAACCCTAATTGCTTCTCATTCTTATTTTTGTACGTACTATTACTTCTACTAACTCCTCCTTCTCAAACGACAGAATATGAAACTTAAATTCCCAATTCAATTTCAAAATTCGAACTCCTCCAAACCCTATCATATTATATAACATTTTGAAGCTTTCGACAAGCATAATCCACAGGTGCAATTCATTTTTGAATCGAATTGCCGTTTTTCAGAAATCAATGATTTTTTTTCGACCGTCCATTTGCTTGGGTTTCGATCAAATGGTGGATTTTCGCCCGATCGACGAGCGGGAAGCGGTGTTAGGAAGAAGGTGGAGAGCAGGCCTTGGGGTATAGACTATGTGAATATATAAAATGTGTTAAGGGTGATATGGGTAACGCCTTAACGCTACTTTAATACTTTACTTTACTATAGACACTATTATAATAGCGTATTATACTACATAGTAGATAGTTTAACGGATCCTTAGGAGATGGTAATCCCGAATATATCTTAAGTTATTGCACTCACGTTGACATTGGATATGATATGTCAAACCCCGTAAACATCTCTGAAACCGTTACACTTATATTTATTTACCGTTGATTTAACTTACATAAGAGCTTTTAGTTCTGACTCGAGTATTTTCTCTTTTTATTACGCTCGTGTCAGTCTGAGCTTTTCAGTGTATCGAAGACTGCTTTTGAAGGACGAAGACGAAGATTTATTACTATTATTATTTATTTTATTTATTTCGCTACATCATGTTGTTTCGCTGCATTATTTATTTATTTATTTCTGTTGTATGTAACTCTGATTCTGTATTATAAAGGTTTAATCAAATGTTATTTGTAGAACAACTTCATGAACTGTTTATTTGATTACTATATTTTGTCATTTCCCTGTGAGATTTTATGTTTGTTTTCTTTCTTCTTTGCCTTTTCTTATTTACCCCATAATAATCCTCCATTTTGAATGGTTTGAGTCTGACGTGTGTAGTTTATCATCGATTTAAACCGTCCAAAAATATGGGTTGTTACGAGTGATACTATATGATATGGTACTTTCGGTAGCACCTTTTCGGTTATTCTTTAGAATCATTATATAGAATAAAGAAGGGTGAATGTGATGTGTTAGCACTGAATAAATGGACTAGTAACACGTCGTTGTGTTATTTATTCAGTCATTCTTTTGCTCGTGGATGACATTCAATACGGGATTATGTTGAGTGTTACTCTTGCGGTAAGAACATATGGAGGCTACTTGTTAGCTACGTATTTTGTGCACGTTATATGTCTGTCTACCTTTGTCCTACTGCCTTTATATTTCAGGAGTGAATCATATTAGCCAATATCCACCCTGGCAGCCTGATCGCGGGGTCATACCCTAGATCAACGATACCATTGTTGGTTATAGTATTTGATGCGCATCACGAGATAGATAGTTGATTTCCCCTTGTGTCTCATAGGCCAGCAATCAGTTACCATATATGTGCATATGTCAGTAGTCGTGGCCGAAGAGACTACGCGTTGTTAAGCATATGGTGGATCATTGTCACGATACCGAGAGAGGACAGGTAATGGCAACCGATGACAGTAGGAGTCGAGTCATATGGACCACATGTGGCTTCTGGAGCAAGAAAACATGCTGCCAGTCTCCCATCCAGTTTCGGTATATGTGGATATATTTGAATGTATGTGGGTAGTGGATAGACATATATTTACGTATAGGCTGGATTACACCTGAAAGTGTGTCCAGAGTATGGTCAACCCCGTAACCTTCTTAGGTAGATGGCTTATCTTTTACAAGTAGACGACCTACTTATTATTAATTATATTTGGATATGTTTATAAGCTGGCTCAAATCTTCCTTATTAATTCTATTGATTTGATAGTGGTATTTTATATATGAGATTGAGAGAGATAGTGCGCATTGCTTCATACTACCCGACTTTGCTTGAGGATGTCTCATTTTGAGGATATCTCATTATAGATTGTTTTGAATTTGATGATGATTTCTAAATATGTATGATTCACCCATTTGTATTGATTCTATGATTGTATGATTAGATGTGTTTCTTTATGAGTGATGACATCTTTGTCATCGGTATTGACTATTTCATATGGATTTAAGTCATTTGGGTATGTGATTCATTGATGACTGTTTATGGTTATATATCAATATATGTATATGTATATGTATATGTATATGTATATGTATATGTATATGTATATGTATGTACGTATATCTTATTATTCAGTGATTATATTGTGCTTTCATTATTATTATGTATCCTTTATTAGACATAATATGACCAGTGTGTTATTCTATAATACTCGGGTCATTCCGAGACATTTTAGGTGCAGGGATGACTTAACCAGCATGTATTTGATTGAGCTTAGAGGAGTTCTATATTAGGTCTATTACATGATATTTGTGTGACATCGTTTCATTACACGTACATATATCATCGACATATGAATTGTGTTGTATAATATTAACGTATTTATATTTATATTGTATGTTATCGCTGCGATTGACCATGTATTCTTTGTGTTGTACTGCATATTATGTATTATTCTGTCTTGTAGGCACACAAGTCTATTTCTTTGTATCGATATTGAGTATGTAAATATGAGTTTTATATTAGATGTTTTAATATATACCCGTGTTAGTCCAAGGAAATATTCACGTATGTACCCCATACAGCATTGTTCTCTGTATTATTTGACAGTATTACTCTGCAATACTCTTGGATAGTATGGGTATAGAGGTGGGGTGTTACAAAATGATATCAGAACAGGTTCATAACAATACATCATATATATAAGAGGCACGAGTCTTGACCTTAGTGAGACTTAGAGTCCCTGGCCTGGGTGAGTTGGGTAATTTTCTATAATAAGAAAGAGTGTATATGTTATTTAGTATATGATGATTACTGGGGTAATCATCAGGGGACGTATTTATGACTTTAAATACACACACACATGTGTGTGTGTTAAGTTATATAATTAATTTTCTTTATAATATTAAGCATATAATGGTTGAAGTAACAAGGATGTGAGGAGTTAGTCCAACCAATAGTATCTATATTCATAATTTTAGATGGTTTGGTAATGTACTTGAGTTCTGGTTTATTTAATCAAAGTGCGCAACAGAATTATTAGTTTGTGCCGAGTATCTATGTTAAGTTTCTTATGTTTACTAGATAATTTGAAGTTGCAGGAATAGAATTTAGTTTTGGGATTTATGTATAATTTTCAAAGCTATGAAATAAATTTAATTATTTATTGTCCCTATTTAAAATAAGTATAAATTGGGTTTGATAGTCATTATAAATTGCTTTTTGAAATGGTTTGTTGAGTGGTATACATATAGACATATGTGTTTGTCAATTAGTATTTTGGTGAAAACAAAGGTTTATTGTACATAAAAATAAGTTAGTATTATATTAATAACTTTAGTAGTAAAGCGAATGTTTTAATTAGAAAGTATTTGGAAAGTACATATATACCATAAGTGAAGTATTAAATGGAGATATGAAATTATTTTAAAACTAGTATATTAAATAAATTTTTGAAAGCAAAACCTATAGATTTTTTTTGGAAATGAAAATAGTGTTTACTTGTCCCTTGAGTGTGTTAAAGGTTTTGGTCGATGTGGGTGCATACGTATTCGATAGAAATTCTTAAACGTCTGAATGAGACATTTGGACATGATTTTGATAGATATAAATAAATTGTGAAAGATCAAAGTATTTTTGAAATGGAGTTGAATTTTTTAAATAGGAAATCAAAAAATGTTTTAAATAGAAGTCTTTTGGAAGTGAAATTGTATCAATATGTCCATATAGTGGTTTAAGAATTCTAGTCGATACGTCTGATCAACGTTATTGAACGAGAATTCCTAAACATTAGTACGAGGCATTGGACACAATATTTTGGTAAGATATAAATAATCTATGGAAAAATGTTATATATTTATATGGATTTTATAAAAAGAGTTTATAAAATGGTATATAAAAATAATTTTGTTTACAATAGAATGCTATGAAATTAAGAAATACATTGGAAAATATTTTATTAAATAGCAAAAAAGTTCTAATGGAAATTTTATGATAAAATTTTAAAATTTTGTTATAATAATATAAAGTTATTTAAACTTAAAATTTTGAATTATGTTTGAGTTAGAATAAAAAGAATTTAGGAAAATATATGTAATGTATATGATATTTGAAAATAAATTTAATTAAATAAAGCATTTTGAGATTTTACAAAGCCATTTTCCCTTGAATAAAATGTTTTGGAATTTAAACAAAAGTAGGAAATAATAGGAGTAAATCTAGTATAATTAAATTTTTGTAGATTTCTCCTTATATGAAATTGTGATTGACACAATTTGGTAAAGGGGGGAGTCTATAAAAATCCGGTTTTTAAGGGGTAATTAATTTAAGTTAATTATAGTAGTTTGATTAATTAAATAAGAATTTGGAATTTGTTCGATAAATTAGTTTTGAAATTACTTTATAATGGAATTCCAATTGTGGAAATAATATTTTATAGAGGTGATGTAATCGAAATAAAATATAAGTTTGGAAAGGAATTGGTTTTATTTTATTTTTTCATGAAACTTGTATGTGTTTAGATCAAATAGAATTTAATTAAGAGTAAAAGCTAATAAATATATATTAGTTTGCTTTGAAACTTCAAACCCAATTTCTAGTACCAAGCTCGAACCAACATCTAGAATTTTCTTTTCTTATCACTTGCGTAATCATTTATGCTAACCATCACCATTCTTCATTTTCCAGAAGAACTCCACTAAACTTCTACAACTTTCAAAATTAAAAAAAATTTGTATAAATTATAATAAAATAAGAAATTTGAGAATGCTCTTCTTCATACGTATACACGTCTATGGCTCAACCTTTGTTTTCTTCGGTGCTAAGATTGTTGAGTGTAAGGGTACTTAGAAATGACAAGTAGGAAGAAGAAAGCTCGATTCGTGGGTAAGTGTCTGTCACTTATGTACCTATTCTCTAATTCATATTTGTGATGCTAGAGTTTGTATTTAAGTGTATTTATATGTGAATTTCTAATGCGGTGCTTTGGTCGTAGTGTGTGCATGACCTCACGATTAGTTTAGTGTAGTGCAATTATCCATTGAAATTGAAATTCATAAACCATTCACGCTATAGGATATATGTGTGTGTGTGTGTGTGTGTGTGTGTGTGTGTGTGTGTATATATATTCACATACACATATACATTGAAGAACCGAGAAGGATAAAGGTGATAGTACTCTTGTTTTATATTTGTATATAGTACATAGGTCCGGGATTCTATTTCCAATATGTGTAAGTCTATGGTTTTTATAATGGCATGCGCATATTTATTATCTTAGTTTTGTCTTATCTAAGTATGTTAGATGCAATATTGGTTTCATTTTGAGTATTATGCAGCCTTGAGTATTGATGTAGATGTGTTTGTGTTACTTGGTATGGCATGACATGTAATATAATGTGTGCAATGTGTATTGACATACGTTAGTGAGTGTGTTAGCATATGTCTGTGTATGTGTAATGACCTGTATTTTTAACTAGTTTAAATTTTTTAAATTTAGATGATTATTGGATAAAATGGTTAAAAATAAAATTTAATGATATTGATTTATTGGATAATTAAATTGTTTAAAAGTCAATATTGGAAATTATTTGAATAATTTAATTCTGGATCTAAGATGATTCAAAATGATATCGGAAATTGATTTAAGTTTTATTTAATTATGAATGAAGATGGTTAACATTTAAAATTGGATTTAAACGTGAAACGTTAAAAATTTGAAATTCTATATTTTTAATTAACGAGTAAAAATAGCCATTTTGGTCACTGTCTTAGATTTCGACGAAACAAGTTTCATCAGATCCGTAATAGTGAATTATTGTAGGGTTTTAAGTTTCGTAGCATTCAGACTTGTTGTTTGGCCATGCGAGCTTGAAACGCGTAGAAATTCAATTTCAGATTTTAAATATAATAATTGATTATGAAAAGCTATCTTCCACATATGATCGAATTAGACCTCGGGACTAGTTCCATTGTATTTGAAATAGGGGTAAAACATTATGAACACTAGGCCGCATGAGTCATTTGGAGTTCAGATTTACACGGGCTATTCGGGCGAGATATTTTTATCAATATTAATATTTTATATTATTTATTATCTTTCTCTCAACCATTCGTACCCTCTATAGCCGCACTTTTCTCGTTCCCCTTCCCTTTTTAAATCGAATCCGCATCATTCAAAAAAGGAAGAAAAAAAGATGACAGCCGATCGAAAATAAAACATAAAAATTGATCGATCGAAAAGGATAGAAAGCCACGATCGAGTTGAGGCGAGCGCGTGGCAGCGTAGCACGAGGCCGGAGCAGACAAGATGACAGCGATGCGACCTAGGGTTTCTCACTATTCGACAGTTAGGGCTTAGATTCCAAGCGCCTGGATTCTCGCATCCTGGAGATGGAGGAAAGCGACGACGCGATCGATGCTCGGTGATCGTGGCAAGCTGGTGGGCACGTAGGGTTTTGATCGAGCATGACTTTTGGTTGTTACGTGCAGCCTGAACAAAGGTGGAAGTGGAAGGTAACGTTTTATCTTATTTTTATTTTATCATTAATAAGTTAATTAAATTTTAAATTAAATCGAAGGATAATTTAATCACATTTTTTTCGTAAGAGGTCCATTTCGAACGGAACGAATTGCATCAGAATCGTATCGGCATCGTCTACGAGATGGGATCGGATTGGCATTTTTTTGAAGTTGAAATTACTGTTAGTTCAGATCAAAGGTTAGTGCTTATACGCTTACAATTGACTAAATTTTTTTGTGTTATTTATATTTATATTCTGAAGTGATATGAAATTTATTGGTTGTTGTTTGGTAGGTTTAATTGTCTTTTAAATTAGTATATGAATTAATTGATAGAATTAAACTGATTGTCGAAATAAATGTAAATTTAATCGGCGGTATTATACTCGATATTGATAATTATAAAATTGTTGTGAATTATATTGACTGTATGGATGATTGGTTGTGATGGATGCTATTGGTTGTTAATTTGGATGTTTATTTATTTTGATATTTCATGTTATCATCCCGTATATAATTTATAGTATACAAAAATAAAAACCGAATTATTTCAAATAAATTAATAAATATGTTGAAATGATATATACATGTGACATCTATTTTAAGAATTTAAGAGTTGGTTAGATTAAATGATTTTAAAAGTTGTTTGAAATTATTTTAATGAATTGATTTTAAGAATGAAATCCAATTTATGGAAATTGAATTTATTTTGAATTGAAGCTCGAAATGTTGGAATTTAAACTTGGTAAACGAAATTGTTTAATTAATAGAAGTTTAGATTTTAAGTTAAAATTTAAAATATGACATTAATTTTTGAAAGTTGATGGGTTTTAAAAGATTGGTCTTTTATTCGAACTTTGAATATTTCTAAGAAAAATTGATATGAAATAATATTTTAAATTTGAGTTTGGAATTGGAAATTTGGATTTAAAATTGGTATTGAAAGTAAATTTTATTTAAGTGTTTAAATCGATATTTTGAAATCCAATTTGGAATTGGGACTGAAATAGGAAATTAATTTGAAATTAGAATTTAAATTAATTTGGAATTGGAAATTAATTTTAAATTGAGATTTAAATTAATTTGGAAATGGAAATTGAAATTTAAAGAAATTTGTGAATTGAAATCGAAATTTATTCGAGTTGTCGGGAATGAATTGATTAAATCAAAATGGAATTTGGAATTGATTTGGGTAGGAAATTGGAAAGTTGACCGGTTTGACTTTGGAATTATTTTTAAAATTAATATTTTAATATAAATGATTTAAAATCTATATTCTCTGAATATTTCAATTATTTTGATTTTCCAAACTACTTTTGCTATATAAACTATTTTGTTTTGGGAATTATTTTCGATTTAATTATTTAAATATTTTCTATTAAACTATTTTTAACTATTTTTAAGTATTTAAACTATTTTCTAAAATTCAAACTGGTTAAAGGGTAAATTGTTTATATTTAAATCTTGGATTTAAATACGAACTAGGTTAAAGTGAAAAATATAACCTAAATTGAATTCGAATCGAATTTTGGAAGTGGAATTGATTTATCGAACAAAAGTGATAATTTTGAATATATGATGATTTCGAAATGGATTTGATTTTGAAACGAATATGATATTTTGATGTCAAGTGCAAATTGTTGTCGAAATGTAAAAGAACCAACCGATGTGTAAAATGACAATTGGTTGTTAAAGAGACCGGTGCCTCTTATTGAAATGCTCTCTTTCAATATTGGAACCACTTTAACAACCGTGTACAAGGTGGATGATATCCAGAATGTAGTGGTTGAATTGACGACGTTTACTGGAATGAAGTAAAAGAACAATGATGGATAGCCTTGACATTCGTGTCATAATTAAAATGATTAAAACAGAAGCCTATGTCTGGCCAATGCGGTTAGCTACCTCTAGTGATGTTGATCCCTCGTATTACTATTGTGATTGCGGGTTCGATGGGTGCACCCTTTGTCGTTTGGATTGATTGTCGCGTCGGCCACGGATGGGTTACGACCAGCCAGAAAGGGTAAATTGGTAGAATCCTACCTTGGGCATTGCCTCACGTGCCTTGTCATATTTATTCCTATATGAGACCATTACGATTTGGGTTTGAAACAGTAAAAAAGTGTTAAGGTGGATCAATGTAAAGCCTTAATGCTATATTGATATTTATTTTACTGATAGACATTATCTATTATAGCATATGTTATTATATATAAATAGTTTAACGGATCCTTAGGAGATGGAAAATCCCGTAAAATATCTTAAGTTATTGCACTCATATTGTGATATTGATTTGACTTACATAAGAGTATTTTAATCCTGACTCAAGTGTTTTTTTATATTATGCTCGGGTCAGTCCTGAGTTTTTCAGCGTATTGAAGACTATTCTCTAGAGGTCGACGATGGAGTTTTGGTATATTACTATTGTTATTATCCACTGTATCATGTTATTCTAATGCATTGATTATTTCTCCTTGTTGTATATTTATAACTCTGATAAACGTGTATGGTTTAAAACCCAATGCATAGTAAACAGCTTTATGAATTGTCTATTTGATTATTATATTTTATCGTTTCCGTTGTGAGATTCTGTGTTTTGTTTTTTTCTTCTCTTTTTATTTTTCTTATTTAACCTCATTGATTATCTACATTTCGGATTGTTTATGTCGGACATGTATGGATTATTATCGATTTAAACCTTCCGTAATGTGGGCCGTCATAGTTGGTATCAGAGCGAAGGTTTAGCGATAACCTTGGCTTTGTGGGGTTTGACTCATTAGAGAAAGGTAGTAATACACTAGAGTGAGTATGTTTGAGTGTGCATATATATGAGAGAGCATACTTTTTAGTATTATAAAATGTTTTATATTATGTTTACTTATCCGTTGAGTTGTTTATGAATTCTGGTCGATATGCGGGACACCGTGTTATTGATAGGGTTTCTAAACACTTAAACGAGGCAATTTGACATAATATTGTTTTAAATCGGGTTAATGAAATAATTTTACCTCAATATATTTTATATGTATAAAATGATAATTTTAAATAACTGTTGTTAGGCGATGATAATATTTAATTATCATCGATTATTAGTTGAATTAAAATAAATCGAATAATTAATGAATTTTGTTTAATGAAGCATTTGACAATTAAATTGAATTCAAAAATATTAAGATAAGAATTGGTTAAATGACCAAGTGTAAATTAATCGAATATTTTGATAATAAGTTAAGGAAATTTGTATAAGTATATTATAATACAGCTTATATATGGAAATGATTTTAAAAATTGAGAATTTTGGAATTTAAAATCCTTTTGTTTTCAAAACTGTTATTCAAAGCCTTAAAAATTAATAAATGGTATTATTTGAAAGAGTTTTTACTAGAAAGATATTTTGAAAATGTTTTTGAAAGAAATAAAGCAATAAACTCGCTTGGTCACTGGAAAATAATTCTGCGGATGATTGCAGCATCACTAGTATTTATTTTCGGGTTTCTAGGTGAGAACTCCTACCGAAAGAAAACAAGTTTTGATTATGAAAGAAGAATATATTCTAAGTATGATTTAATAAATATATGACAATTGTTTGAACTTATAATTGAAAATAGTATATAAGAAATAAGTTATAACTTATAAATTTGAATAAGAAAATAAAAACCAAATTTAAAATGGTTAAATTTTTTGGTTAAGCAAAATAATTGATTTTAGAAATATTAAATTGATTGAGTTAGTGAAATGAAATAAATAAAATATATTTTACCTCGTGAAAGCTTGAATAAAAATTTAATTGCATTTGAAATGAAGTTTAATTTAATATTAAATAAGTTGAAATGGTTATTAAATGACACTAGATAAATTAGTAAAGTGGATCAATTTCATTTGAGCTATATAGTGGATTAAAAATGAATACGGACTTGAATTTTTAAAATGAAATGTAATTTAAATTGTAAAAGAAGTTGAATAAAAATAAATGAGTATAAAAGAAAAATTAGTATAAGTAAAATTAATATGTTTAATTGAAATTAATTTAAATTGAATTTTTTTATTAATTGCAAGTGGAGTAGATTAAATAAAAATTTGAATGTTAACTAATATAATATGGAATGAGTTATTGAATTTTTTTTTAACAATTTAAGGTGGACTTAGGAGAAGTTGAATGAATTAATTTTGAAAAGAAAAAAAGGGTTATTAATATGAATCGAGTTATAAAATGAAATTTACTTTGGTGAATTAATAATGTGAATTTGAATAAATGTAGTGAATCGATGAATTAATAATAACATGAGATATGAAGTAATAATAATAAAAGTGAACTGTGTTGTATGAAATATTTATAATAAACTTAGATAATTTATAATTAATGTTGGTATAATAAAAAGAGAGAATATACTAAGTGGAATTAAAACAAATTCAACTTAAGCAACATTAAGTGGAATAATTTAATAAATGATTCACCAATTAATTTATACGAAATAGGTTAAACAAAAAGTGAAACAAACTGGAATTTCACGTATTGAATTGAAAAAATGAATATAATGAATTTGTAACGAGTGTTAATAAATTGGAAGCAATCAATAGAATGTAAATTAAATTTAAATATGGATGAAACAAATGAAAATAATTGGAACAAATAGATTGAATGCAAGTATATTGAATTGAAATAAACCAAATGTGAATGTAATAAATACCGATTGAAAGAAAAGAATGAATTGAAACCAAATTAGTTGAATGAATTGACCATAAATCCATTGTATGATTAACGAAGTGAATATTAATAAGTGAATGTGAATCGAATTTTAAATATATGGAATGTGGTATGGAATTAATTTACTTGAGTGTAATTAATTATATGAATGAAAAATTGGGAAATAAATGAGATTCAAAATAAGTCGATTCAATGTTATGAATAAATGGAAAATGAGCAAATAAAATGTTAATAAAAATTTAATGTTAGTAAGTATGAGAGTGTATAAATTAAATATCGACATTGAAATGTAAATTGTGATAGTTATGAATTGAATTGAATGAATATTGATTTGTTGGATGATTTTTTTGTTGTTGTAAATCCTTGTTTAATTGTTTGAATGCATGTGATGGTTGTATGGTTGCTTATTTGTGCTCGTGCTTGAGATTTGGATTCATAATGCATGGTTTATACTTATTGGAACTTATGCATGTTCTACATCTTATTATAAGTGGCTAACATTCTAAATTGAGTTGAGATAGGTACATACAAAGACCGTTTGGGGGTGTATATGAGGATTTATATGCTTTTTGCTTGCTTCATACGAGCGAACCCGCTCGTATTATAAATAATAAGGTACGTATCTCGGATCTGCGATTTTGTATTTTTGCCCTTCGGTATGCCTCATCATTGAGATGAGATGCATATTTGATATATTGGTTATATTTGTGTTATATATTGATTTGTATATTTTTTTCGATCGAGCCGCGCAAAGGAGACTCTATCGAAATTTTTCGTAAATCCGGGAGTTAGAAATTTTTGAAGTTTTAAATTTTATAACTTAGTTTTATATATATGTTATACTTTTTCGTAAAATCATTATCGAAGTGGTGTGATGAGAACGTAGTAATGGATTTATAAATAACATTTGGATGTTTATAGGTTGATTGTTTTAAATAAAATATATTGTATGTTAAATTCTATACTTAACGCCTTTCGAGGATGAAAAATTTTGAGTGGGGGAGTATGTAACGACCCGTATTTTTAACTAATTTAAATTTTTTAAATTTCGATGATTAGTGGATAAAATGGTTAGCAATAAAATTTAATGATATTGGTTTGTTGGATAAATATATTGTTTAAAAGTCAATATTGGAAATTATTTGAATAATTTAATTCTGTATCTAAGATGATTCAAAATGATATCGGAAATTGGTTCAAGTTTTATTTAATTATGAACGAAGATGGTTAACATTTAAAATTGGATTTAAATGTGAAATGTTAAAATTTTGAAATTCTATATTTTTAATTGACGAGTAAAAATAGCCATTTTGGTCACTGTCTCGGATTTCGATGAAACTAATTTCAACGGATCCGTAATAGTGAATTATTATAGGATTTCAAGTTTCGTAGCGTTCGGACTTGTCATTTGGCCGTGTGAGCTTGAAACGCGTGGAAATTCAATTTTGGAATTTAATTATAATTATTGATTTTGAAAATCTATATTCCATATACAATCGAATTAGACCGTAGGACTAGTTCCATTGTGTTCGAAATGGGGATAAAACATTATGAACACTAGGCGGCATGAGTCATTTGAAGTTCAGATTTACACGGGCTATTCGGACGAGATATTTTTGTCAATATTAATATTTTATATTATTTACTATTATCTTTCTCTCACCCATTCGTACGCTCTATAGCCGCACTTTTCTCATCCCCTTCCCTTTCTAAATCGAATCCGCATCATTCAAAAAAGGAAGGAAAAAAAAAGACTACAGCCGATCGAAAATAAAACATAAAAATCGATCGATCGAAAAGGAGAGAAAGCCACGATCGAGTTGAGGTGAGTGCGTGGCAGCGTGGCACGAGGCCGGAGCAGAGAAGACGACAGAGATGCGACCTAGGGTTTCTCACTATTCAACAGTTAGGGCTTAAATTCCAAGCGCTTGGATTCGCGCATCCTAACGATGGAGGAAAGCGACGACGCGATCGATGCTCAGTGATCGCGGCAAGCTGGTGGGCACGTAGGGTTTTGTTCAAGCACGACTTTTGGTTGTTACGTGCGGCCTAAACAAAGGGGGGAGGGGAATGTAATGTTTTATCAAATTTTCATTTTATCATTAATATGTTAATTAAATTTAAATTAAATCGAAGGCTAATTTAATCGCATTTTTTTCATGAGAGGTCCATTCCGAACGGAACGAATTGCAACAGAATCGTATCGGCATCATCTACGAGATGAGATTGGATTGGCATTTGTTTGAAGCTGAAATTATTGTCAGTTCAGATCAAAGGTGAGTGTTTATATGCTCATAATTGACCAATTTTTTTATGTTAGTTATATTTATATTCTGAAGTGATATAAAATTTATTGGCTGTCGTTTGATAGGTTTAATTGTCATTTAAATTTGTATATGAATTAATTGATAGAATTTAAATTGACCGTTAAAATTAATTTAAATTTAATCGGCAGTATTATACTCGATATTGATAATTATAAAATTGTTGTGAATTATATTTACTGTATGGATGATTGATTGTGATGGATGCCATTGGTTGTTAATTTGGATGTTTATTTATTTTGGTATTTCATGTTATCATCTCATATATAATTTATAGTATATAAAACTGTAAACTGAATTATTTCAAATAAATTAAGAAATAGGTTGAAATGATATATACCTATGACATCTATTTGGATTGAAATAATATATATCTATCCTTGAAACTAAATTGAAATAATTATCCACTTGGCCATTGGTTAGAAAATTATATGCGAACACCGGGTTGGTTAGATTAAATGATTTTAAAAGTTGTTTGAAATTATTTTAACTAATTGATTTTAAGAATGAATTCCAATTTATGGAAATTGAATTATTTTAAATTGAAGCTCAAAATGTTGGAATTTAAACTTGGCAAACGAAATTGTTTAATTGATCGAAGTTTAGATTTTAAGTTAAAATTTAAAATATGGCGTTAATTTCGAAAGTTGATAGGTTTTAAAAGATTGATCTTTTATTCGAACTTTGAATATTTCTAAGAAAAATTGATATGAAATAATATTTCAAATTTAACTTTGGAATTGGATATTTGGATTTAAAATTGGCATTGAAAGTAAATTTGATTTAAGTATTTAAATCGATATTTTGAAATCGAATTTAGAATCGAAACTGAAATTGGAAATTAATTTGCAATTGGAATTTAAATTAATTTGGAATTGGAATTGGAAATTAATTTGAAATTGAGATTTAAATTAATTTGGAAATGGAAATTTAAATTTAAAGAAATTTGTGAATTGAAATCGAAATTTATTCGAGTTGGAATCGGGATTGAATTAATTAAATCAAAATGGAATTTGGAATTGATTTGGGTAGGAAATTGGGAAGTTGACCGGTTTAACTTTGGAATTATTTTTAAAATGAATATTTTAGTACAAATGATTTAATATCTGTATTCTTTAAATATTTCAGTTATTTTGATTTTTCAAACTATTTTATTATATAAACTATTTTTATATTCAAATTATTTTCGATTTAACTATTTAAATATTTTCTATTAAACTATTTTTAACTATTTTAAAATATTTAAACTATTTTCTAAAATTCAAACTGGTTAAAGAGTAAATTGTTTATATTTAAATCTTGGGTTTAAATACGAACTAGGTTAAAGTAAAGAATATAACCCAAATTGAATTCAAATCAAATTTTGGAAGTGGAATTGATTTATTTGACAAAAGTGATAATTTAGAATATATGATGATTTCGAAATGGATTTGATTTTGAAACGAATATGATATTTTGATCTCAAGTGTAAATTGTTTTCGAAATGTAAAAGAACCAACCGGTGTGTAAAATGACGATTGGTTGTTAAACAGACCGGGGCCTCTTATTGAAATACTCTCTTTCAATATTGGCACCACTTTGACAACCGTGTAGGCGTGGATAATATCCAGAATGTAGTGGTTGAATTGGCGACGTTTGCTGGATGATATCACAATAGTAATTATGACACGAATGTTGCCTTGACATTCGTGTCATAATTAAAATGACTAAAACATGAGCCTATGTCTGGCCAATGAGGTTAGCTACCTCTAGCGACGTTGATCCCTCGTATTACTATTGCGATTTCTGATTCGATGGATGCACCTTTTTGTCGTTTGGATTGATTGTCGCGGTCAGCCACAGATGAATTACGACCAGCTAGAAAGGGTAAACTGGTAGAATCCTACCTTGCGCATTGCCTCATGTGCCTTGTCATATTTATCCCTATACGAGCTCATTACGATTTTGGTTTGAAACTGTAAAAATGTGTTAAAGTTGATCAATGTAAAGCCTTAACGCTATTTTGATATTTATTTATAGACATTATCTATTATAGCGTCTACTATTATATATAAATAGTTTAACGGATCTTTAGAAAATGGAAAATCCCGTAACATCTCTTAAGTTATTGCACTCATATTGTGATATTGATTTGACTTACATACGGGTATTTTAGTCCCGACTTGAGTGTTTTGTTTTTTTCATTACGCTCGGGTCGGTCTTGAGTTTTTCAGCGTATTGAAGACTATTCTCTGGAGGATGAAGATGGAGTTTTGATTTATTACTATTATTATCATCCTCTGTATCATGTTATTCTACTGCATTGATTATTTCTCCTTGTTGTATATTTATAACTCTGATAAATGTGTATGGTTTAAAACTCAATGTATAGTAAACAGCTTTATGAATTGTTTATTTGATTATTATATTTTATCGTTTCCGCTGTGAGATTCTGTGTTTTGTTTTCTTATTCTCTTCTTATTTTTCTTATTTAACCTCATTGATTATCTGCGTTCCAGATTGTTTAAGTCAGACATGTGTGAATTATTGTCGATTTAAACCTTCCGAAACTTGGGTCGTCATAGCATGTGTGTTTATATAAGCGCGGACTGTATGTGAGAAGAGCAGTAAGTGTTTAAGCATTAGAAAATTTATATTAATAAATCTAGTTTTAAAATATCATAATATAAAATAAATAAAATAAGTTTATTATAGCTTTATATTTGAGGGCGGGTGTTTGGACACAAAATTAAACACAATTGGGTGACACAAGAGATCTAAACCGTTGGATCTTTTTGTCTTTATATGGGAGGTGGAATTCGGGGGCAATCCAATGATGTAGATATTTTGTGTCACCAATTGTGTTTATATTTTGTGTCCCAATATGCTTTTCCTTTATAGGGGCGACTGTTTGGACACAAAATTAAACATAATTGGGTGACATAAGAGATCTAAACCGTTGGATCTTTTTGTCCTTATATGAAAGGTGGAATTCGGGAGACAAACCAATGGTTTGCCTCAACTAATATTTTTGCGTCCATCTATCATAAGTAAATATATTATGCTAAAGTCATGCTCATGTAAACATCATATGGGCATATAAATTTTGAAATGAAATATATTTATATATTTTAAAGATAAAAATCAATTTAAACAAGAATATGCATACGTGACTTTTGAGTGAACATGAGGGAGATTACTGCAATGTGCGTATATGGGATAGTGTGGTGTTTGCTATCGTATTGCGTAATTGTAAGTGCAGTTGGGTGGTGTGTACATTGCGTGGGTGTTGGTGTAAGCCTAACTGTTTATACATGTGAGTGTATATTTCTGTATTGATGTTGTGTATGCGTGTGTTATAGAGTTTAAGGGAGGCTGTTGTGTGATATATAGGTTGCGTGAGTTATGCTCAGAAGTAGTAGAGTGTGCGTGTGGTGTCTTGTGCAAGAGAAGAGAGAGTACGTGTGTTTTAGGTAGGGTGCGCAAGGCTCTGTGTGTGTTTCCTAGAGTATGTATATTTGTTGTTAGAGTATTGCCTGCGCATGGGTATGTGTGAGTCTGCATATGTTTGGGTGCATGGTTTATATGAACGAGTGTGTGCGTATAGGAAGCTTGTAAGTGATTCTGGCCATGTATAAGTAGCGTTGGAACAAGTTTATGTGTGAGTGCAATTTTTGTAAGAGTGCATGCATTAGTGTATTTACATGTAGGTTAGTGTATTTACATGTAGGTAGGTGCGTTTGCATTTATGCGTGTGTGTGTGTGTATATATATACATACATACATATATATACATATATACATACATACATACATATATATATACACACACATATATACATATACACACACATATATATATATACATATACATAAGTGCTGCTTTGTATATATATATATATAAGTGCTGCTTTGTATATATATATATATACATATATATATATATATATATGTATATATATATATATAAGTGCTGCTTTGCTAGTTGTGTGAACCTAGATATCTGCATTTGTTAGTTAATGAGTCACCAAAGATCAAACATTTTAGTAGTTGCGCCTGGGATATATTTTAGTTGCGTTTGTACACACTTGTATGTATTTCTCCAAGGGCTTTATTTCACTAGTACACTTGACTTTGTACTGTATATGCATGTGTTTGTAAAAGATTTTAATACTATAAAAAGCTTATCTGATTATTCCAAAAGGCTTTGATCACTTTCTCGCAACAGGTCAAAAACGATCTTATATTTGCTCTAAGAAGGAAATATAAAAATTGCAGAAACATTCATAAAAATCTATTTCCCCTCAGAAAAACATATGGAAATATTAAAACAATATTTAGAAGAGAATTTTCTGTCAAAACTATTTTATTTAGTGAAAAACCTAAATTTAAATAATAAACAACAATATGAATTAGCACTATTTTTAAAAGTAAATATATAGAAGATTAATAGACATGAAAGATTATCCAGAAATAGACATATTTTATACTATAAGTAATATAAACAGAACTATGGTAATAAATAACTCAAAACAAACAAAACCTATCAGCAATGGAACTTTCGAAAGATTCTGTGAAGAATTTTTCGAAATACTTAAAGAACAAGG
Organism: Allium cepa; assembly: GCA_030765085.1. Lineage (NCBI taxonomy): Eukaryota > Viridiplantae > Streptophyta > Magnoliopsida > Asparagales > Amaryllidaceae > Allium > Allium cepa. Next base: position 562,600,103 of record CM060935.1, read on the forward strand.
AGAAGAAGAAGAAAACCAAGAAAATTTATATTATCTTGACAATGATTATGATACAAATCTTTACCATGACTGGTGAAATAAAAGGACAACAGAAAAACCGCAGAATGCTATGTAAAAAATTAGAAGACTTTGAAATAATAAATAAGATAAAGGAAATTAGGTTCCCAATTTCTTACTTAAACATTCATTTAGTGCACCCCTGTGATAAAAACTTTCAAGTTGACACTAAAATAGTTCAAATCCAAAAACGCTGTAGCAAAATTTACACTGTAGCAAATACCGTAGCAGCTATTATAGCAGTATTAGAAAATACCATTAAAAAGATTCTGCTATTTCGATTAAAAAACGACCTCTTTGAATTCGGTATCAGAACCTCTGATCAATAAAAATGAATAAATTAAAACAAATCATATGGTAGGATACAAAAGGTTCGAATACTAAACTTAGAAGTAAATAATACAGTTAAAAGAATTATATCATTAGATAAACAAAAACACAACTGTTATGTAAAGTAATAATTCCTTTTTACACGAATTATATTCTAAATCCAAACAATTAAATAGTATGACTGATTTAATTATAGAACTAGGAGATTCTCTCCAATGGTATAATGTTATAAATTAATCAACCTTATTTTTGAAAGTATGGAAAATAGAAATAAAAAATTACAATAAATACAAGATAATCAAAACTACATAAAAACATCTTTACTAAAAATAGACGAATTTGACATTATTATAAGAAAATTAACCAAGAAATTTAAGGCATTAAATCTTAATAACTTTCCCAACAAACAAGATATAATTTCTTTAAGACAAATGATTGAAGAAAATAAGCCTAAAGAAATAGAAATACAATCTAAAGACTTAATACTACAAATCAAAAACCAAGCTGAAATAAATAAAAATTACTTTGAATCCCAAATAAATAAGATTGATGAAATTCTACAAGAAATCAAATACATATAATTAAATTAAGATGGGATATGATAATAAATATTATTCAGAGGCCACTAACCATGTTAGTATGATGCTCAAACAGAATGATACATTATAAAGACATTTACCAAAGTAACAGAGATAATGCAATATGTTTGATGTGCAATACCATTATTGCAATGTTAACTCAGATCCATGATAGAATAGATTTGATAGATAAGAAGATTACTAATTTGAATAAACAAATGAAGATTTTAGATAAAATAACACAAGAAAAGGATCATGATATAAGCCGACTTACAGAAAAATTGTCATATTTAAATCTAGGACCAATAGATCAAATTAGTAAATAGACTAAGATAAGCTTTTTAACATTTAAAAAATTAGACAATATATGATGCATAGAAGATCCTTTACAGGAAAATCTTGAACCATAATGGCAAACCTATAGAAAGCAATAATTTGGCCTCAAATATATGGATAGACAGTATGTTAAGGAGATCTATGAACTCACAATCTTAATTAGAAGAAATAATAAATATAGATAATGATTTACAGGTATTTTCAAATGACCAACTAAATAATTTAAATCCTAGAGAACTGTATAGGACATGTATTTTTTCAATAAATACTGGGTAGTATAGGCATCATATGAAAGAAATCCTTTCTATCTCTGACGGAAATCAACAAACTATTAATCTAATGTCAATAAAAGCCATTAGACAACTATGATCACAAGATTGTAAATTAATTCATCTAGGGCTAATTGTCATAGGAATAAGAGGATTAGTAAGACAGAAAATAGGAGCTAAACTATTAATTGTCCTAATCGATGATAGACATCAAGAATTAGATAAAGCTATATTTGGAACTATAGAAGTAGACATGAACAATAATATAAGCATCATTTATATTTCACCTAATTTCACAATGACCTTACAAGATTTCTACAAGCACATAAAAATAGCTATCCAAACCAAAGGATTTGAAAATTTTAATGGAAAAAATATTCTGCTAGATATTACATTTTTAGGCAAATGTATGACAAAATATACACCTAAAATAAAAATAAAATTAGATGAAGTAATAAAAACATTAACTTCAACAGGAATAACATTCCTAAAACTAATGGAAATAGATATATCTATATTAGAAGGACATGGATAGACAATCCAAAATACTAATGAAAATATAAATAAATTAAAACCAAATGATGTAGTAATGCATACAAATCCTAATGGATCCATATCTTTAAGATTCAAGGATTATGGACCATCCAATCAACAAGAAGTAGAGACTGATGATGAATCCCATTTAGAATTACAAAGAAATTTTTAAATGGGCAAAATAATATATCCAAAAGAACTTGGAATGGTACTATAACCTTATGAGTTGATTGAACTAGAGCAACAACTTAGACAAGAGAAACAAATAGATAATAACACTTTTATATACATTGATGACGAAAATAATATAAGAATAAAAACCATACCTACATTAGAAACTTTCTTAGAAAATTCAAATGAATTAATAATAAGTACAAACAAAAGTAATACTGACTATTTAGAAGAAGAATTGGTCAGTGAATATAGAGAACAAACAGGCCTAATAGAAGGGCAAAGAGAAAGGCAATCTGCTGTAACTTATCCCACTAAAGTTCCAGAAGAAATGACTTATGGACTAGGACACCCTCCAAGAGTTATAGTAAATCATTACACAAATGAAGATAGAAATTTATGAACAACAGGCAAAAGACTGCCAACAAAATATCCTTTTTTGGAACAAATTCTGTATTTCCTGGTAATTTGCACCAATTTGGCAAGGGTTTTTCACTTGATTCTTAAAGCTGAGCATTTGAGTTGGATTCTTAAGGTGACTGAGAGATTTCAGAAGCACGACTCTAGTCGTGTAAGGAAATTTCAATGTTCTGACCAAGGATTCAGATTGGAGTTCGCATGAAAGGAGCTGGATCACCGACCCTATCCAATAAATAAATTATGTAAGCAAACAATGGGTTAGATCCGACGTCATATATTATTTTAAATGATCTTTATTCGTCGTAAAATTAATCATAATATATTATAGTTAAGATTGCTATTATAGTTTAGGGAAGGACTTTGTAACACCCTATATTTTTGGTAACATTATTTAGGATATTTAATTAGCAAATTAAATTAAATAACATATGTTGATTAATGGATTGAGATTTGTGATTAATAAGGGTAGCCATGCCATGTTAGTGAGTAAATCAAAACGAGATAACATGAAACAAACAGACAAAGGAAACAGATAAGGGAAAAGTTGGAATAAGAATATTCCTATACCCCGAACCCTTGGAAACTCATTCATACGTTCATTTCATTATCAAAAATTTAAGTCTAAGGCCGACCACCATTAGCAAGGAGGAAGAAGAGAAAGCTATGATTCAGGAGGAAAAACCAAATCATTTAATTAAGATCGGATCTCACATCCTAAATCACAAAGCAAAGGTGAATAATGACTACATCTCTTGTTTTCTATATATTTTCGGTTTTAAGGTTAAATCCAGTTTATCTTTCATAGTTTAGCCATGATTTTGAAGGACAAAATGTTTATATATGCTTATTGATGATTTATGCTTATTCATATAGATTTTATGACATGTTTTGATGTGAAAACCCTTTTTAACGACATCCAAATACCTTGCGATCTTAGTTATAGATCAAAAATGTTCATAATTTTCTTAGTCATTGTGGATTTGATATAAATTTTCAAGTGAAAAAAATGATTTATTGGGTTATAAATCATTTACGGTTAAATGAAAAATAATTTGGGTCTGAAATTTATATATGTTAGAAAACATGTTAAAAATGATTTTCTTGAATTTTTGTAGAATTTTCCTAAGTGTTTTGATGAATATATAAAATTATTTAATGTATGGAATTTAAACATTTTATATATTTACAAAAGGAGAAGGGGTACTTTGTAAATAAATTAAAGTGTTTATTTCTGAAATTTTGGCAGTGCTTTTAAAAAAGAAAATTTACAACTAATTAGATTTAGACAAACAATGCAGGTTAGTTAAAAGGATTACTTAAAAAGGTTAAAAGTCAGTTTTACATGTAAAATGTATGGTTCGACCACTTTCGGCACCCTGCTTCCGACTTAGATGGCTTTCGACTTAGTTCCTCCATCTCTATCACTATCAAAACCAATGCGCATGGCATCGAAGACTTGGTATGTAGCGAATTGGAAAGAATGTGGAAGGTATGAGGTCGAAACCAGGGGTTCTGAAGGAGGTCGAAGCGTTATTTTGCTTTAAATTAAACATGCGCCTGCTTTGCTTTTGACTATATTGCTTTCGCCTTGATTGGCTTCCGACTGGGTCAATGGTTTTAAGAGGTTGCACATTTGTTTTTAAATAACTGGTTTTTACTAGGTCGAAGCCTTAGTTGCAGCTTTCTATCTTTTGAAGCAATGCCTTCGAAATGGTTGATTTTGTTTTATAAAAACCCTGCCGCTTCTCCAATGCTTTCGGAAGGATGGTTTTGACACCATTACTTATTTACCTAGGTTTTGGCTTTCGAAAGAGTTGCTTTCGACCCTGTTGTTTGTGACCCTTAGAAAATTTTAAAGTGTAACCCAACGGTTTTGAAAGAGATGGTTTTGAAAGGTGTTTCAACACGTTTTAAAATTGAACCCAAATGCTTTCGAAAGATTTAAGTTGTTCAATGCTTTAGAAAGGTTTTTAGGGAAGATTTCTAAAGGGTGGTTCCCCAATGGATTCGAAAGGTTTAAAGGAAAGGTTTTTTCTAATGGTTTTGAAAGGCTATGTTTAAAGGTCATAAAAATAGAATGTCTAAAGTTTTTAGCTTTCGAAGGAAAAAGTTTTTCAACGGTATTTGAAGGTTTATGTAAATGGTTTCGAAAAGAAGGTTTTGGCCTTTTGGACTAAATGAAAGAAATGATTTAGTTGGTTACGAAAGGGATACTTTCAATGGGATTGGAAGGGATACTTTCAAAGGTTTAAATGTTTCATCAACAAAGATTTGGGTAAAGTATATATAGCATGACAAGGTGATTTTGGGTAAAACACAGAGTATATCTTTTCCTTGTTTAAGTTTGATTTAAAGGTTTTAAATCAATTTGAGATGAAAAGGTTTTCAAGGAAAATTTAACGGGAGGTTACCCTAAGTAAAATGACTCAAATATTAGAATACCATATGAGACTGGTATAGCGTTGCACCCTGTACATTAGCTATTAACCTCGAATAATTTAGTCCAAAATTCTACTGCGTAGGGCTTTATCACAGATATGAATAAAATTATGATTACACATAGAAAGGAATATATATTTGTATACAAAAAAGTTATTGGTGAGCTCGCAAAACCATTAGGATCAGGTGACCTTGGGAGATGTTAAGTTAGGGACAGATCATCCAAAGGAGGTGTATTTAATAGATAATTAGGGACAAACCGTCGAAAAGAAGAGTATCTAATAGGTGTTAGATTATTTTGATTATATTGTCTGGTAGGCCCGGGTCAGTCAAAGGTTAGTACTTAGTCAAACAAAACTATAATGTTCGGACAGATAGTATATTTATTACCTGATATGTATGTTTACGTAATAATGCTTTACAGTTTTACCAGTTTTGGTTGCAAGATAAAGGTTTTCAAAAGATATGTTTTAAAAAGGGTATTAGTGAGGGGAAACCCGTTTTGCTAAGTGGCATGGTCTCACTTAATATCAAATGATAAGGATGTACAACATTATTCACATCAGGCTTTATATCAGACTCAAAGTTTATGGTTTTTTCCCTTAAACTCTCGGGTTCTAAAAATTGATTTAAGTAGGCCGAGGGTTAAGGTTTTAGTAGGTTGATGAATAAAGCTTTTGGAGACGAGCAGGTAGGTGACGAATAGCTATTTAGGAGTTGCTATTTTGCTTTATTTTATTCTGTTGTGTTGTATTTAAGACAACTATGTATATATAGTACCCTGGTCAACTAAGGGGGCATCATCATATGCCGCTCTTGGCGCATTTATGTACTAATTATATTTTATCTGAACCTAGGAAATGACTATGGGGTTATGTATCTTGAATGCGAAACATGTGTTTTGAAATGTAATCAGTAAAATGTTGTTTTTGAAATCTGTGATTTTGTTTCATATTCAAGTGCTTTTGATATTATGGATACTATTAACGTAGCCGTATTTAGTCGCCGTAAGTTAATGTTATGGATGACTGCAACGTTTGTAGTGCTTAGTTTTGGGCCTCTAGATAAGGGATGTTACAACTTTGTATCAGCGCATAGTTTATGAAAAACTTTAACTAAAATGGTTTTTGAAAAACATAATCCTTAGGAATTAGAGAAAAGATGGGGTATAGGATAATGATATAGTAAGGTACTTGTATTTTTTATATATAAGTATACGCTATATCTTTAGTTTCCTATCTCTCTAAGGCTATTCTTATGTATCTCACGAGGCGTAAATACATATATAGACGCTAGAAGTGGAAGAGTGAATCTTGGAGGAAGCACCACCACAAATGAAAATGCCAGATCGAATACCAGGAGAAACCAAGGTCAGGTACAAGTAGGTAATTTTGGTGCTAAAGTCCCACAAGTGGATATGGGAGCCATGTATCAGTTTTTTGTGAATATGATGCAGGTTGGTGTTTCTACTGGAATGGTTGGAGGAAATGCTGGAGTAGGAGTTTGGAAAGCTTCAGTGGTCAATCATTATGCTATATTGAGCTGAGATTACGCTAGACTTGGAGGGAAGCCCTTTATTTGAACTGAGGATGCTATAGAAGTGGAGAACTGGTTATTGCATTATGAGAGGATCTTTACAGACATGAGGCTCAATGGTGAGAAGAAGAGGAGGCTTGCTTCGAGACAGCTTCAAGGAGAAGCTTTATTTTGGTGGAATAATGTGACGGCTGGAGTAAATGAAGGAGATGACATGTGCTGAGTTTGGAAGAAGGTTTTAGGAGAGGTTTATGTCTACGATCGCGCAGTCTGCTTTGATCAGGAAGTTTGCAGAGTTAGAGCAGGGGGAGATGTCTATTTTGGAGTATGCTAGAAGATTTGAGGAGTTGGCTAGATATGGGTATGCTACTGTGGATACTGTGTTGAAGAGGAATGAGAAGTTCATAAGGGGGTTGAAGCCTGCGTTGGCGAGGGCTACATTACCTCATATCAGAGAACCTTGTAATGTGGTTGTAGGGATGGCTTTAAGACATTAGGAGATGCTTGATTCGTTACAGAAGAGTAAGGAAAAGGAAGTCCAGGTGGGGTAGAGTCAGAAAAGAAAATTCTTTCATAGGAAGGGTGCTCAAAAGGTGGAGCCGCGAAGAAAGGGAAGTCTGAAGTGGTTTGTTATAAGTGCGACAAGAAGGGTCACTTTGCTAATGAATGCCGTAGAGGAAAGGCGAAGGAAGTGATCGGGAAGAAGAACATCAAATGATTCAATTGCGAGCGGATTAGCCGCTATATGAATCAATGTAAAGGGCCCGCTTAGGATGGAATAGGCAAGGTATTTGCATCGGAGCCTGCTACATTAGGACCAACGGCGCATGAGAAAGTGTAGGATCAGTTTCACCCAAGATGGGGGTGAATAGGGTGATGCAGTTAATTATAAAAATTATTGCGAAAGCTCATAAAATTATTTCAACATAGATATATCAAAATTATTCAGCACAGATAATAGAAAAATAATAAATGCAGAAATAAAACGACACAGAATTTACCCAGCTTCGGCAAAACCCTGCCTACGTGCTGCCCCAAGGTTTCTACTAGAAATTAAGTAGTCACACGCTTACACACGTAAACTAGCGATGCCCGCTACTGACTAACCTAACTCTACGCTCAAAACTCTGCCACAACTCAGCCACTGAGTTGCGAATTCTCAAACTACGCCACATAGTTTGTCCCCTAGTCACACGACTAGTAATTACAATGGTTTTTTTTAAAAGGAAAGTACAATAAAAAAAATAACCCTAAACCCTAATTTAAATAAACCAAAGCCTTTATAAACTAGGCCGGCCCACAAAATAAACAAGTGATAGATTTGAATCCTTTTTCCTTTTGTATTATAGCTTCGGCCCAAATACGTTGATTAACAATGGCTATCGGTCCTCTTTGCTCTGTATAATGGTAGCTCGTTCCTTTTTCCTTTTCTTGCAAATTAGGGCTTCTAATTAGAAGCTGTCGACAATGGTTGCTCGATCGAATGATTATTTAGGTCCTTGCTTTGTCGATCGACTATCTCTTCGAGTTGCTCACAGCGGCTTCTATTTGCGTTGAGTTCGAATCTGATTTCGGTATGTAATTTACTCCTTTTGCTTTTCTGGTTTTGGCTTACTTGAACTCGATTGTTTTTGTAGCCGATGATGATTGGGTTTTTATATAGGGTTCAAACCCCTTGATTTTTGTTCGTATATATTTGTTTGAAGTTGTCTCCGGCCATTTGATTATTCTTAAACGATGGTGATTTATCTGACTTCTTCAGTTCATATAATTTCGTTGCTTGATACTCACGGTGTTGATTCATGACTTGGTCAATTTACTTGGCCACCACGGTTTCGAATTTGAACTGTTCGATTCCATTCTTTTTGACTTCGGCTTGTGATATTGTTTATGTGATGATTTCTGACCTTCGTGGTTGAACTTGCTACCGTTGGTTTCTGACTTGTTCTAATTTTTGTTTTCTGCTTCAACTTGTTTTTCAATATCACTTGACTTCGGCTTTGACTTCTAGTAGCACTGGCTTTGAATCGACTTGATAATTGTAGTTTTCTTCACTATTCATGTATATGCTGCACCACTGTTATCCCTGTTTCATATCTGAACTTGTCTGAACTTCTTATGTTTCATTTGCACTTGGTCACTGTGTATCACTGCATGTTGTATTTGCATTGACTTCTTATAGCATTTGAGTCTGACACTTTTCGAGGCTTGTTCTATCCAGATTCATTTGAACTTAGTTGTAGCCTTTGTGCATTGTTCACGTCTTTAACTTGTACTGTCCAGTTGAGTTCACATGTATTGAGCTCTGGTTGTGAATGCTTTGTTCTTGTAGTCTTGTATATTGCACACTCTGGCCTTCATGTATACTTTCTGTGCATTTGTAGTCGAAGTATTCCTCTGTTTAGCATTGGTGCACTTGGTTTGTGATTTACTGTTGCATTCCTGTATATGCTTCGAGTCATGGTAGTAGTGACTTGAACTTTTAGCCTTTGGTTTGTAATCTCTGATTCATTGTTGACTTCGTTGTTGTTTGGATTAGCTTGTGGTCTTTGTTGGTATCACTGGTGCATGTGCTTATGCATTGACAGTTGAGGCAGTGCCATCGTTATTTGTGTCAGTTTATTGCATTGTCCACTGTTATATATGTTTGCATTCTGGTTTCTCTGTCTTTGATGTTGAGGCCGGTGCTTCTGCATTGAATTGTTTGGTTGACACACTTGTAGTTATAGATTCATGTGTTTATTCCTTTATGTGGTCTGGATTTGCTTTGAGCACATTTCTTGTTTTCATTGGGTTGATGTGTCCTATGCCTCGAGTGTGCTTGCACCTGACCATTTTATTAAACTTGTATATTCGAACTGCACCTGTGTTGAATCTAGCTTAGAGCTTGGGTTTGACCTTGTGCTGATATTGTGACATTATTTTTATTACACTTGAGTTGAACCCGGCGTTTTGGGTTTGACCTGTGCTCATCTATCCCTGTAATTTTATCAAGTGTATATATCGGTGTGCATGGCCTTGTGGCATACATAGTGATACATTGTGTATGTCACAAGCTGTTCGTGAATAATGAATTCAAAATTAAATGATGACGAACAACCCAAATAACTGAGGCGAATATTATTTTCAAAATCCACATTTTATTTTATACTGCCAAAATATTTTATTTTCAATTTTACCGCGTCAATGTATATTTTTGCAGATTACTCAAATGCTAGATTCACATTGGAATGAAGTTGAAGATCGGTACGATTTGAGTGAATAAGTGATATGTAGTAAGGTGCAATGTAAATGTGAATTGTAATTTAATCAAATTTGTATTGTAATTGAAGTTGTATATAGTGAGAGTTTGAAATTTGTACTATTCAAAAATTGTAATAAATATTTGTTTGAATAAAATTTCTGTTTGAATTCAAATTCTATTTTATTTATTTTATTCAGCAAATAGTTATTTAATCTATGAAAAATAAAATAGTATATTAACAAATACATTTAAATGAATATATATATATATATATATATGTTTATTATCATCAAACAAAAATCATAGCAATCGCATATTCAACAATCTCCCCCTTTTTGATGATAACAAACATATATATAAGATTTTGAACATATTAAATGTATTTGATGATTCCATTTGCTCCCCCTATTTGAATGCTTCCTCTCCGCACAAAGCTCCCCCTTCATATATGCATACAATTAAAAATATGCAAATGAGTCTAGATGCAAATAGAAAATATTTGACCATTGCTTGATTTTATTTAACAAAATCTTAACTTTTTTCTCCCCATTTTGTTATCAGCAAAAGAGTAATAGTGTTATAGAAAATAGAGATAAAGTGATCGATATTAATCCAACATTAAAAATCAATTGAATATAAATATTAAATTTCAATAAAAGATCAAACAAAAATCATAAATACTTTGTTAGGCGTATATTCCACTTTTAGAATGATGGGAATGATATCATCATATAAAACCATACAGTTGTGTCTATTTGTGGTATATTTATATCAGGAAATTGAATATCTACCAACCATGCATAACCGTTAAGACTTTTAAATGAGATTAGTAGTATTCCAATTTTATTTAAAATAAAATAAATTCAAGTATCTTCTAACCACACATAACCGTGAGGACTTTTAAATGGGATTAGAATCAATTTGTTTATTTTAAAAATCAATTTTGATATGCGTTCCATACATGCATAACCGTGAGGACTTTTAAATGAGCATGGAAGCGCATAACAAATTCCAAGTAATTCACCCATGCATACCGTGAGGACTTTTAAATGAGAGTGAATACTTTGGACTTTATTTTAATTTATTTTATTATTATTATTATTAATATATTTTTTATTTTATTAAAAAATGTAAAATGAAAAACGAATGATTCCTGTTTAAAGTACCACATATTGACAAACTATATAGAATTTTGATGAGTGATGGTCGTTAGAAAATGATAGAAATAGAGATGGTCATGGAATTTTTTCCAACAAAAAGTTTTACAACTCTTGTTTAAATTTCTAAAGAAATTTACTAATTATATCATTTCGAGTCATAATATATGATAAATATCAACACTCATCACTTTTTCAGTCACTATTTATCTTTTTTCTTGATAATTAGTAGGGAGAAAAAAATGTTAAATATTTAGAAAATCAAATTTTTACAACACCTAAGCTGAGACGTAGTTTACAAAAACTATTTTCTGGTAGGTGTTTTGTAATATTGTCTGCCAATTGAGAATCGGTTGTAATGAAATTTATGCAGATATTTTCCTTGGAAATATGATCTCTAATAAAATGACGTCTAACTTCTATATGTTCTGTTCATGAGTGATGTACAGGATTATTTGTGAGATCATTTGCGCTTTTGCTATCACACATTAGTGGTACACGTTTAAAATTTAGACTATAGTCTTGCAAAGTTTGTATTATCCATAAGATTTGAGCAGAGCAACCACTCAGAGCAATATACTCTGCCTCTGTGGTAGATAACGCAATACGATTCTGTTTTCTACTTGACCATGCAAATAATGAATGTCCTAACATAAAGCATGTACCACTAGTACTTTTTCTATCAACTAGACTTCCAGCATAGTCCGCATCTGAAAATCCTTTTAATTCAAAATTATAATTTGTTTGATACCAAAGACCAAATCGTGGGGTGTGCAACAAATATTTTATAATTCTTTTAACGGCTTTTAAATGAGATTCTTTTGGGTTAGATTGAAATCGTGCACACAAGCAGATAGAAAACATGATGTCAGGTCTAGAAGCAGTAAGATAAAGGAGTGATCCAATCATGCCTCTATATTGCTTTTGATCAACTGCCTTACCTTTTCATCATTGTCAAGTTTAATTGTTGTGCTCATAGGGGTTCTAGCTGGTTTAGCATATTTTAATCCAAATTTGTTAACAAGTTCCCTAATATATTTTGTTTGAGAAATGAATATACCTTTATCGCTTTGTTTGACTTGAAATCCTAAAAAGAATTTCAACTCTCCAACCAAGCTCATTTCAAACTTTTCCTGCATAACTTTTTCAAATTTCTCATACAACAAATTTTTAGTAGCACCATAAATAATGTCATCAACATATATTTGAACAATTAAAAGATCATCGTTTTCATGCAACAGAAATAGTGTGGTATCTACACAGCCCTTTTTGAACCCATTTTCAAGAAGATAAGTACTGAGACATTCATACCAAGCTCTAGGAGCTTGTTTTAAACCATATAATGCCTTTTTAAGCTTATATACATGGTTAGGATATTCATGACTTTCAAAACCTTCTGGTTGTTCAACAAATACATCTTCTTTTAAAATTCCGTTAAGAAATGCACTTTTAATATCCATTTGTCATAACTTAAATCCTTTGTAGCAAGCAAAAGCTAACAATATCCTAATTGATTCTAGTCTAGGTACTGGTGCAAAAGTTTCATCAAAGTCAACTTCTTCAATTTGATTATATCCTTTAGCGACTAATCTAGCTTAATTTCTATTCACATTTCCAGATTCATCATATTTATTTTTGAAAATCCATTTTGTTCCAACGACTGGATAATCCTTAGGTCTAGGTGCTAGACTCCAAACATCATTTCGCCCAAATTGATTTAGCTCTTCTTGCATAGCCATAAACCAATTTTCATCATTAAGAGCTGTATCTATGTCTTTGGTTCTATTTCTGAAATAAATCCACTATATAGACACAGATCACACAAATTTCTAAAGGAGGAACGAGTTTGAACACATGTGATAGGATTTCCTATTACCAATTCTGGAGAATGATCAGCTTTGAATTTCAATCTCTCTAGATCTAGATTCCTTCGAACTTCTTTTGTTGTTGCAGTTTCTTTTGGTTTTTCATTCTCATCTTTTCCGTTCTCCTCTTCAATCTTGCTTTTGACCATTTCCTGTTCATTAATGCCTTCATCAAACTTCACATTGATTGACTCCACGATTGTTTTATTCCTTTTGTTGTAGACTCTATAAGCTTTGCTTCTAGAAGAGTATCCCATGAATATGCCTTCATCGGCTTTTGCTTCGAATTTTCCTAATTGATCACTTGTATCGAGAATATAGCATGGACACCCAAATACTTTGAAGTAGTCAATGTTTGGTTTATTTTTGAACCATAGCTCATAGGGTGTTTTGTTAAGAATCAGTCTAATCGTAACTCTATTCATTACATAACAAGCTGTATTTGCTGCTTCTGCCCAAAAATGCAAAGGTAGCTTATACTCATCTATGATAGACCTAGCCAACTCTTGCAATGTTCGATTCTTTCTTTCAACTACTCTATTTTGTTGTGGAGTACGTAGTGCAGAAAATTTTTGTTTAAAACCATTTTCATCACAAAAGTTTTCAAATTCATAATTTTCAAATTCTCCACCATGATCACTTCTTAACGAAACAATAGGAACTCCTTTTTCATTTTGAACTAATTTTGCGAATTTTGCGAAGTATGAAAAAGTTTCTGATTTTTTAGCCAAGAAATATACCCATGTATATCTTGAGCAATCGTCAACTAACACAAAGCAATATTTCTTACCACCTAAGCTAGCAATGTCGTTAAGTCCAAATAGATCCATATGAACTAGTTCAAGAACTCTAGAAGTGCTTACATTGTTTTTCCCATGAAATGATGATTTTTAAAGTTTTCCCAAGGTACATACTTTACATAAGTTTTCTGTTTCAAAATCATGTGATGGCAACCCTCTTACCAAATTTTTTCTTTTTAATTTGTTTAACAAATTCATGCTAGCATGCCCTAAACGTCTATGCCATAAATTTACTTCTATATCCTTAGCTATCAAACATGTAGAAAGGGTGAGATCATCAAAAGATAGAGAATATATATTACCTTTCCTCTTACTTGAAAATAAGATTTCTTTTGATGATTTGTCAACAATTTTGCACAAGTCAGAATAAAAAGTAACATTCATACCTTTATCACGTAGCTGGCTGATTGATATCAAATTGTGGTGCAAATTTTCAACATATAGTACGTCATTCAAGGTAAATGTGTTGTTACCCACTTTACCATTACCGACAATTTTACACTTGTCATTGTTACCCATTGTGACTCTGCCACCTCTGTACTTTTCTAGCCTAAGGAACTTTGATTTATCACCTGTCATGTGCCTGGAACAGCCAGAATCCAAGTACCATTGCTGTTGTTCCTTAGCCTGCTAGCATACCTACACAAGAAGAGAATTTAGTAACCTATTTGTTTTATAGGTCCATTATTGTTAATGGTAATTGATTTTGAAAAATAATTTTGTGGAGACCCAAAACTATTTATATATGTTCCTTTCGGCATTCAAATTTGTTTAACCTTGAGAGATTTTATATTTTTGCCTTCTGGAACCCAAATTGGAATTATTATCACGTGTTTGGGTCTGCACCAGCAATTGTTTTGATCATGTCCAAATTTTCTACAACTTGTGCACATTGAATTTACTTGATTAATCTTATTTCTAACATTTTTAGATTTATACCCAAGTCCTTGTCTAACTGTATTCATAGTTTGTTTTCCTAATAGCATGTTCAACGATTTCTCACTTTTTGAAAATTTATCTAAGTTCGTTGATAGTTGTTGGACTTGTGTTTTGAGAGATTCATTTTCGTTGAACAATTGTGTGCACCTTTTAATAGAATTTTCTCGTCTTGTATTTTCACTTTCTTTCAAAATCAGAATTTCATTTTTAAGTGATTTTATATTAATTTCTGATTTTTTAATTTCTTCTTCAAACAATGGACACTTGTCACACTTAGGGCACTTATTTTGATAGTGTTTAACTAATTGTTCAAGTCGATCATTTAAATCTATCAATGTTTCTTTTTGTGATTCAAGTTTAGCATATTTCTCCCTAAGTCATTCAAAACACCCATTTACCTCGTGAAAATATATAAGTAATTCTGAATGAGTAAGTTTTGATACCTCACTTGGCTCGTCATCATCATTGTCAGTTATTTCACCATGAAGACACAAATTTGCTTTTTCGCTTTCACTGCCAGTGCTATCACTTCCATCTTCGTCGCTTTCATCCCAAGTAGCTGCAAAACTTCTCCTTTTCAGTTTCTTTCCTTGACTGAGTCGATTTTGGGGACAATTTGGCTTGATATGACCAGGTCTGTTGCATTTGTGACAAATGATTTTCTGTTCTTTTGAGTTATCTAGTGCTTTGTTTAATTTGCTCTTTACTTGTTGATTTATGATCGGATTGCCATATATGCGATTCCACCTTTTGAATCTTCTTATTACTAGTGCTAGTTCTGCTTCACCATCATCATCATCATCATCTTCACTTTCAGTTGTCCTTTTAAGAGCTATTGATTTTTTTCGAGTGTCTCCTCCTTCACGCTCTTCCTCGAATTTCATCTCTAGCTCGTAAGTGGTGAGGTTTCCAATGAGTTCTTCGACTTTCGTTTGTTTCAAATCTTTTGATTCTTGGATGGTAGTTACTTTGGCTTCAAAACTTTGTGGAAGGACTCTGAGGATTTTTCGGACTATCTCCAATTCTGTGTATGATTTTCCAAGAGCCTTTGATTTGTATATGATATTGGAAAGTCGTCCGTACATTTCTTTGACGTTTTCTTCCATTGTCATTGTGAAATTCTCGTATTCGCTGCTTAGCATGGCAAGACAAGATTCTTTGACTTGAGATGTTCCTTCATGAGTCACTTCGAGTGTATGCCATATTTAATGCGCAGTTAGACAATGTGAGACAGGATTAAATTCAACCTGATCTAGTGAACAAATAATCGAATTCATAGTTTTGAAATTAGTAATCTGTAACTTATTTTCTAGATCTTCCCATTGATCCTTTGGTTTTTTTATTTCCTGATTATTTAAATTATAGTTGGTGCTCTATACCCTGTCTCAACAATATCCCAAGCGTCAATGGTTTTCAGAAAAATTTCCATCCTATTTTTCCAGTAAGCATATTCACCATTGAACATTGGTGGTCTAACTATGGATTGACCCTCAGCAAAAGCAGTATTAAAAAAAGCCATTTTAAAAATTCAACTTTTTAAAACAAAAATTGGTTTTTGAAAAACTAATTTTCAAAAACAAAAGTTGACTTCTATTCCTAGCTCCAATACCACTTGTTGGATCGATTTCACCCTAGAGGGGGGTGAATAGGGTGATGCTGTTAATTATAAAAATTATTGCGGAAGCTTATAAAATTATTTCAACACAGATATATCAAAATTATAGTAGTACAGATAATAGCAGAATAATAAATGCAGAAATAGAACGACACAGAATTTACCCAGCTTTGGCAAAACCTTGCCTACGTGCTGCTCCCAAGGTTTCTACCAGAAATTAAGTAGTCACACGCTTACACACGTAAACTCACGATACCCGCTACTGACTAACCTAACTCTACGCTCAAAACCCTACCACAACTCAGCCACTGAGTTGCGAATTTTCAAACTACGCCACGTAGTTTCTCCCCTTGTCACAAGACTAATAATTACAATGGTTTTTTTAAAAGGAAAATACAATAAAAAACAATATAACCCTAAACCCTAATTTAAATAAACCAAATCCTTTATAAACTAGGTCGGCCCACAAAATAAACAAGTGATAGATTTAATCCTTTTTCCTTTATTATTATAGCTTCGGCCCAAATATGTTGATTGACAATGGCTATTGGTCCTCTTTGCTCTGTATAATGGCGGCTCATTCCTTTTTCCTTTGCTTGCAAATTAGGGCTTTTAATTAGAAGCTGCCGACAATGGTTGCTCGATCGAATGTTGATTTAGGTCCTTGCTTTGTCGATCGACTATCTCTTTGAGTTGCTCACAGCTGCTTCTATTTGCGTCGAGTTTGATTCTGATTTCGGTATGTAATTTACTCCTTTTGCTTTTCTGGTTTTGGCTTACTTGAACTCGATTGCTTTTGTAGCCGATGATGATTGGGTTTTTATATAGGGTTCGAACCCCTTGATTTTCGTTTGCATATATATGTTTGAAGTCGTCTTCGACCATTTGATTATTCTTAAACGATGGTGATTTATCTGACTTCTTCAATTCATATAATTTCATTGCTTGTTACTCATGGTGTTGATTCATGACTTGGTCAATTTACTTGGCCATCACGGTTTCGAATTTGAACTGTTCAATTACGTTCTTTTTGACTTCGGCTTGTGATATTGTTTATGTGATGATTTCTGACCTTCGTGGTTGAACTTGCTACTGTTGGTTTCTGACTTGTTCTAATTTTTGTGTTCTGCTTCAACTTTTTTTTTCAACATCACCTGACTTCGGCTTTGACTTCTGGTAGCACTGATTTTGAATGGACTTGATAATTGTAGCTGTCTTCACTATTCATGTATATGTTGCACCACTGTTATCCCTGTTTCATATCTGAACTTGTCCGAACTTCTTGTGTTTGATTTGCATTTGGTTACTGTGTATCACTGCATGTTGTATTTTCATTGACTTCCTGTAGCATTTGAGTCTGATGCTTTTCGAGGCTTGTTCTATCCAGATTCATTTGAACTTAGTTGTAGCCTTTGTGCATTGTTCATGTCTTTAACTTGTACTGTCTAGTTGAGTTCACATGTATCGAATTATGGTTGTGCATGCTTTGTTCTTGTAGTCTTGTAATAGTGCGACAAGAAGGGTCACTTTGCTAATGAATGCCGCAAAGGAAAGGCGAAGGAAGTGATCGGGAAGAAGACCATCAAATGCTTCAATTGCGATCGGTTTAGCCGCTATATGAATCAATGTAAAAGGCCCGCTTAGGATGGAATAGGCAAGGTATTTGCATCGGAGCCTGCTACATTTGGACCAACAGCGCAGGAGAAAGTGTAGGATCAGTTTCACCCAAGATGGGGGTGAATAGGGTGACGCAGTTAATTATAAAAATTATTGCGGAAGCTTATAAAATTATTTCAACACAGATATATCAAAATTATTCAGCACAGATAATAGAAAAATAATAAATGCAGAAATAAAACGACACAGAATTTACCCAACTTCGGCAAAACCCTGCCTACGTGCTGCCCCAAGGTTTCTACTAGAAATTAAGTTGTCACATGCTTACACACGTAAACTCGCGATACCCGCTACTGACTAACCTAACTCTACGCTCAAAACCCTGCCACAACTCAGTCACTGAGTTGCGAATTCTCAAACTACGCCACATAGTTTGTCCCCTAGTCACACGACTAGTAATTACAATGGTTTTTTTAAAAGGAAAATACAGTAAAAAAAATAACCCTAAACCCTAATTTAAATAAACCAAAGCCTTTATAAACTAGTCCGGCCCACAAAATAAACAAGTGATAGATTTAAATCCTTTTTCCTTTTGTATTATAGCTTCGGCCCAAATACGTTGATTAACAATGGCTATCGGTCCTCTTTGCTCTTTATAATGGTAGCTCGTTCCTTTTTCCTTTGCTTGCAAATTAGGGCTTCTAATTAGAAGCTGTCGACAATGGTTGCTCGATCGAATGATTATTTAGGTCCTTGCTTTGTCGATCGACTATCTCTTTGAGTTGCTCATGGCGGCTTCTATTTGCGTTGAGTTCGAATCTGATTTCGGTATGTAATTTACTCCTTTTGCTTTTCTGGTTTGGCTTACTTGAACTCGATTGCTTTTGTAGCCGATGATGATTGGGTTTTTATATAGGGTTCAAACCCCTTGATTTTTGTTCATATATATTTGTTTGAAGTTGCTTCGGCCATTTGATTATTCTTGAACGATGGTGATTTATCTGACTTCTTCAGTTCATATAATTTCGTTGCTTGATACTCACGGTGTTGATTCATGACTTGGTCAATTTACTTGGCCACAACGGTTTCGAATTTGAACTGTTCGATTTCGTTCTTTTTGACTTCGGCTTGTGATATTGTTTATGTGATGATTTATGACCTTCGTGGTTGAACTTGCTACCGTTGGTTTCTGACTTGTTCTAATTTTTATTTTCTGCTTCAACTTGTTTTTCAACATCACCTGACTTCGGCTTTGACTTCTAGTAGCACTGGCTTTAAATCGATTTGATAATTGTAGTTGTCTTCACTATTCATGTATATGCTGCACCACTGTTATCCCTGTTTCATATCTGAACTTGTCTGAACTTCTTATGTTTCATTTGCACTTGGTCACTGTGTATCACTGCATGTTGTATTTGCATTGACTTCTTGTAGCATTTGAGTTTGATGCTTTTCGAGGCTTGTTCTATCCAGATTCATTTGAACTTAGTTGTAGCCTTTGTGCATTGTTCACGTCTTTAACTTGTACTGTCCAGTTGAGTTCACATGTATTGAGCTCTGGTTGTGCATGCTTTGTTCTTGTAGTCTTGTATATTGCACACTCTGGCCTTCATGTATACTTTCTGTGCATTTGTAGTTGAAGTATTCCTCTATTTAGCATTGGTGCACTTGGTTTGTGATTTACTGTTGCATTCCTGTATATGCTTCGAGTCATTGTAGTAGTGACTTGAACTTTTAGCCTTTGGTTTGTAATCTCTGATTCATTGTTGACTTCGTTGTTGTTTGGATTAGCTTGTGGTCTTCGTTGGTATCACTGGTGCATGTTCTTATGCATTGACAGTTGAGGCAGTGCCATTGTTATTTGTGTCAGTTTATTGCATTGTCCACTGTTATATATGTTTGCATTCTGGTTTCTCTGTCTTTGATGTTGAGGCCTGTGCTTCTGCATTGAGTTGTTTGGTTGGCACACTTGTAGTTGTAGATTCATGTGTTTAATCCTTTATGTGGTCTGGATTTGCTTTGAGCACATTTCTGGTTATCATTGGGTTGATGTGTACTGTGCCTCGAGTGTGCTTGCACCTGACCATTTTATTAAACTTGTATATTCTAACTGCACCTGTGTTGAATCTAGCTTGGAGCTCGGGTTTGACCTTGTGCTGATATTGTGACATTATTTTTATTGTACTTGAGTTGAACCCGGCATTTTGGGTTTGACCTGTGCTCACTTGTCCCTGTAATTTTATCAAGAGTATATATCGATGTGCACGGCCTTGTGGCATATACAGTGATACACTGTGTATGTAATAAGCTGTTCGTGAATGATGAATTCAAAATTAAATGATGACGAACAACCCAAATAACTGAGGAAAATATTGTTTTCAAAATCTACATTTTAATTTATACTGCAAAAATATTTTATTTTTAATTTTACTGCGTCAATGTATATTTTTGCATATTACTCAGATGCTGGATTCATGTTGGAATGAAGTTGAAGATCAGTACGAGTTGAGTGAATGAGTGATATGTAGCGAGGCGCAACGTAAATGTGAATTGTAATTTAATCAAATTTGTATTGTAATTGAAGTTGTATATAGTGAGAGTTTGAAATTTGTACTATTCAAAAATTGTAATAAATATTTGTTTGAATAAAATTTCTGTTTGAATTCGAATTCTGTGTTATTTATTTTATTCAGCAAATAGTTATTTAATTTATGAAAAATAAAATAGTACATTAACAAATTCATTTAAATGAATATATATATATATATATATATATATTATCATCAAACAAAAATCATAGCAATTGCATATTCAACAAAAAGAAAGGCAATGTTGGGAGGTACGCTTCAGATTCATGGTATGTCTATTAACGTTCTGTTTGACATTGGTGCATCATATTCTTTTATATCTCGTTGTTTGGTAGATAAGCTTAACCTAGAACCCATATACTAAGTTACTTCCTTAAGGGTTGCAAATCTGATGAGTGGGATGCGACACTTGGGATGAAGTGTAACCATTTAGAGTTTGACTTGCTAGGTCATACCTTTGTTTAAAGCTTGCATGTATTTGATTTTGTAGGGTTCAAAATTATATTAGGTATGGATTGGTTAAGTAAGTATGATGCTAGGATATTTTGTCTTAATAGGAAAATATCACTTAGACACCCTGATTATAGTGATCAAATTGTATATATCGTAGAAAGCTGTGAGGTGAATGCTATGTTAGGTTTTATGGAGTTAGAAGATGAGTTGAATTGGGTTTTCATGGTTAGAGAATTCGCGGATATCTTCTAGCCGGTAGTAGGATTGCTAATGAAATAAGCATTGAGTTTCGAATAAATTTGGTGCCTGGAGCCGAATCAGTTAGTAGGCCGCCAAGTAGGATTATTCTTATAGATATGAAAGAGCTGAAGGTGCAGCTAGTGGATTTGGAAGGGAGGAATTTTATTAGACCTTGTAGTTCAGCTTGGGTGCAGCCGTGGTGTTTGCTAAAAGGCCAAACAGATCGTTAAGGTTATGTATCGACTATCGTAAGCTGAATGAGAAGACGATAAAGAATTATCCGTTGCCTAGAATTATCCGTTGGATAGATTCTTGTTGGTATTCATAGATGATATTTTGACATACTCTAAGGATGAGAAAGAGCATGAAGTTCATCTTAGAGTGGTTCTCGAAACTTTGAGAGAACATCAGCTGAAGGCGAAGTTTTCGAAGTGTCATTTCTAGAAGAAGGAGGTGAAGTTTCTTGGCCATGTAGTTTTAGAAAGAGGATCGGCAGCAGATCCAACTAAGATCGAAGCAGTGAATAGTTGAAAGTGACCAGAATCAGTGGCTGAGATAAGAAGTTTTCTTGGACTGGCTAGATATCATCGGAGGTTCTTAAGGATTTTTTGCAGATAGCAGCACCGATGACACGCTAACACGAAAGGATGCGAAGTTTGTTTGGACTGATAAGTGTGAAGATGCATTCTAGAGCTTGAAACACTTATCGACCCATGCACCTGTATTAGTTGTTTTAGAGGAGAATCAATATTTAAGAGTTTATATAGATGCGTGTGGAACTGGATTAGGAGCAGAGTTAATGCAGAAAGGCAAAGTGGTTACCTATGCTTCTATACAGCTTAGACCGCATGAGGTTAGGTACCCGACTCATGACTTGGAGTTAGCAGCAGTTATTTTTGCTTTGAAGGTGTAGAGAAATTACCTTTTAGGAGAGAGGTTTGAGCTTTATATGGATCATAAGTCGTTGAAGTATTTTTTTCTCTTAGAAGGAGATGAATATGAGACAACATAGGTGGTTAGATTTTTTAGCCGCTTATGACTTTGGAATTGAGTACACACCGGGGTAAGAAAACCTGGTTGCAGATGCGCTTATAGGAAATATCAGAATGCAGTGTTGGCTATGATAGAAAAATGGAAAGACTTGGAAACGTTGTCGACTTGCAGAGTGCAGTGGAGATCGGAGGCAGGGTTTAGTAGAGAATCTGCTATGCTATCATGTTTAGAAGTTTGACCAGTATTGATTGAGAAGATTACTTCTAAAAAGGAAAAGAATCAAGTGTAAGCGGAATGGATCAAAAAAATTAAGGGATGGAACAGAGAGAGATGACTTGAAGGATTTCAATCTTGACCAAAGTGGGTGGTTGGGAAAGATGGGTAGATTATGCGTTCCAGACGTAGGGGACATAAGGAAGGAAGTTTCAGGGGGATGTCATCATTCGAAATTCACTATTCATCCAGGAGGAATGAAGATGTATTAGGAAATGAAGAGAAGTTTCTTCTAGGAAGGAATGAAGAGGAATGTTGGCGTATGAGTGAAACAGTGTTGAACTGTCAACAGGTAAAAGCCTAGCCAAGTAGGTTGCTTCATCCATTGGATATTCCGGTATGGAAGTGAGATTCTATTTCTATGGATTTCATAGACGAGTTGCCAAGATCTAACAAAGGAAATGAAATCATATGGGCCATAGTGGACAGATTGACCAAGAGTGCCCATTTCCTTCCCGTTAAGTCAAATAGGACGACACCTATGTTGGATATGTTATTTATGAAGAATGTGGTCAGACTGCACAGAATTCCTAGCAGTATTGTTAGTGATAGAGATTCCTTATTCATTAGGGAGTTCTAAAAGAGCCTATAGTAGAGTTTAGGAATCAAGCTCAAGATGAGTATCACTTACCATCCGCAGACAGATGGGCAAACGGAAAGAGTTAACAAGATCTTAGAAGACTTGTCAAGAGCTTGTGTATTAGACTTCGCGGTATCATGAGAAGATAACTACAACAAACTGGACCTTTAACAATGTTTAAAAACCACTGTAAAAGCCTTTAATAGCGTTTTTGACTATGCTGTGTAATGACATGCCATTATAGATTAGAAACATACCACATCAATAGCATAAACGCTGTAAAACTTGGTTTTTAACAGTGTTTATCTGATGACATTAGTACATTTATGTGTTTGTGTTGATGAGCTAAATTACTTTTTATAAAGTTTTTCAATGCTATTGAAATTTTCTACAGCGTTTTGAAAACGCTTTTGAATTGTTTTCACAACGGTTTAAAAATGTTGTACCCTTAGGTCTTTGCATTTCCCATATACATATTCCAGTTCTCTACACAATTATGATTTATATAAATCTCGGTCAGTAAACCCACATACAATTTATAATCAACATATTATATTAATCGCACATCTCATATTTAATATGTAACATTACACTTATGCAATATTTTTACATTGAAACATATATAATACATCCATAATTTTCACAAGGTGAATAAGTTGCGACTAGTGAACAATAGTAGTAATACATACAAGCATACAAATCGAAGTGTAGTTCTGGCATCGAAAGTAACTCTAAATCCATAACTTGTTGCAGTGTGTTACTACTTTTTTTGCATCAAAGATATCTATCCATCTGTAAAGTAAAAATTCTTTAGTTATACATACTTTAAAACACTGTAAATAAAACTATAAATGACAAATCATATTTCATTTAAAGCAATTTATTAACATCACATATGACCTATTTTCAACACATGAATCATAATTTTCTCACTTGATCATCTAATTACATAGAGATATTCTAAAATGCCAGATTTCTCTTGTTGCATTCTTTAAATATACTTCATTCAGTACAAAACAGTTATATGCCGTTTCATCTTGCTGTAAACTATAAGTATAAGTGCATTCTGGAAAATTTAATGTGCATATCCTCCATTATGTTTTACATCATTTCGTAATTCCAAGAGTCCACACAGGCATATGCATGTGTAATGGCTGTAAATGACACTTTTTATCAGGAGTCTACAATTGTATTAAGACAAAATGTGGCAATTTATGTAGAAAAATAAAGAAAACCATAAAATTGAAATATATGGTATTAATAGTATAATATTTCTATAAGAGGAGAGAGAGCAACAAAAGAACAGAATTTTTAAAAATGTCATTGCTCGACAAAAGTGGCATTTTTTATCCAACTGAGCTAATTAATTAGCTCAAATGGATTTTAAACAAATCTTGTAGAACTTCAGCAAATTAAATTGGCAATAGATGACTCTTATTATCATATCCATCTCTAACTTAAATTGTTAAAATAGCTCTGGACATAATGGATGATTGTACTGTCAATTTTTCATTAACGTCTATACTTATTTCCTCTCTAAAGAAACAATCTGCCTGTCCATAAAGGCAATAAGTAAACACCCCAAAATTAACTAAAGGCAATAAGTAAAAGTGGTGCAGAATGTACTAATAGAAGCATGATTTGACTATCCAAAAAAACCACATTAAATCCCAAAAATATTATAACCATTTATTTATTAGTGTAGTAAAATTGATGCAGTATATGCTAATAGAACCATTTATTTATGTATATTTAATACTTAGTCTCCATCTTCTTCTTTCTCCTAAAATTATCATTGTTACATCAGCTAACTATTTGAATATCTTTGTTTATGACGATATATGATCCAAGTTACATTACTCTTCTGTGCATAGGTATCACCTCATGTTGCACGTATACATAAGATGAATAAAAACCTTTAATCATTAAACAAAATTTATATCGGAAGTGTAATATGTCATTGAAATACTATTCTTATTATAAGCTTAATCATATCTCATTTGAATTATAAAATTACTAACTATTTTAGTTTATTTTTTCCGTCTAACAAAGGTAGAAACAAGGAATCTGATCCATATGATTTTGGAGAAGACCAAGCCTTGTTTATGTATCTTGATGGCAAAGATCAATCTTCAATTCAAGAAAAAAGATGTGAGTTTATCATATGTTATATAAATACATGCAAACATGCATATGTATAGCTTACAATGTATTATCTATAGTTTAACGATAAGCAATCGTGTTGATTAGCCTCAATACATATAACCAGAGAAAACATAGATAAACATCAGTGATTAGCAGTTGAGATTCTCTAGTAAAACTTTATTTACAGTCATGATAATATCATGCCGAACAAATCCATGTACATAATTTGACGATAAAAGGACCGAATCTGAAATTGGTATTTTTGGAATATGGGAAATGGCGAGTAGTATAATGTATGTTTATTCGTTTACAAATTTTAGACAAATAAAAATGTTTATAAACTTTGAAACAGTAATAATATTCTCTTATGCTAGATTGTGACATGTAACAAACTAGAGAGGACATTCAATATCATGATCTCTTTGAAAAATACTTCAAAATGAAAATACAGCATATATTCTATTTTGTATGGCAGACAAGCTCCAAATGCATGACAATATAATTCTATTATACATACATACATATGGGTGTAGTGTAACATTAAGCAATCTAATAAAATTACAATTAATTTAGTGAACTTGAGAGAAATTTTGAGATTAACACATAAAATGATTATAAAAACGAGGATATAGAACGGAGAATTGTACCTGAGTGAATTTGTTTTATGCTAGCAACGATATGACGTGCAGTTTTGGTGACGGCTTCATCTTTGCAATCCAATAAACATACAAATGAAATCAATATGTTATTATCTTGATTTTGGAACATTAATAATTCATAATGAAGTTGTAGATTTGGAATAATAATACCCATAAGATTCTGTTTAAGAATTGCATGAATTATTGGAAAACAGTCTGAATATCAAAACGAAATAGAAAATAAAAATGTTGTATGCATATTGTCATCGTCAAAATTTGAAATATCTAGAGATTGCAAAAACCATTTATTTCTTTAAATGTAAGGGTTCTAATTGTCTTTTTCTGAAAGTAATAAATTCAAAGGCAATCTATAAAAGAATTAAGACATGAGTTGAGATGTAAAACTGCTAAATAAAATATCTAGCAGTCCTTCATAATTCTTCGCATAATGTTCGAAATCATGTAATCAGGGACTTCTTTATTTTAGGATTCAAAAGATTATAAGATAAAGCTTCTTTTCATCCATTGACCCACTCTCCCGTCTGAAAATTATTTGACAAAGAAACAAGATTTAAAATATGTAGTTAGCTATATGATTGATATATCATCACTGAGTATTTTTGAAGGTTGAACTTCATTGAAAACATATGACTTTCTACATAATAAATACATAATTAGCATGATGTTCCATATCACTAACCAAAAAAATAGGATGGAACGTTTGTAATCATAATGCAAATGAACACGGCTATAATCCTTCAAAGTAACAAAGATTAAGGAATAACTGGGAAAGGAAATCATCATTCAATAAACAATCAACGAGGCTGTTTCCAAACTCCAATCCCAATGAGAATAGTTCAGTTATAGCACACTAAAACTAGAGAGCAAATTAGCAAAATACCATCCTTTGGTTTAAGTTTTTAGATGAAAGATGGACAAGTAACATTCTACAATACTTACCGCAATCATGTGAAATGTAGAATTTACATGATTCTCCATGTACTTCCCCGTATATATTATCTTTGAATTTATTTAGTGGTTTAGTTATTATAATACATAGATAAACTACTATGCGGTTTATCCAATTAATGTATATTCAGTGTTGGCAATAATGTTAGGCTGCTAAATGGCTGTAATTTATGAATATTAAAAGTAATCTATTTTCATATTAAGCAAATCAGGAAGACGCCCACTCTGAACAACAAATAAAGTCACGAAATTGCAATATAGGTGGACAATGGATACTAATCACCGAACTCTTTAAAACAAACACATTTTCTCATCCTAATAAGCTAATATCTACAAAACACCCACTTCATATATGCTTTATATCTGAATATTAAATTTATGAGCATAAGTTGTCTTGCCATGAGTGAGCTCCCTACCCTGAAAGCTTGTTGATTGGGCAGCAGCAATATTAGCCTTATTTTCAGTTCTAATCGATATACGTAAATAGCCTGCTCACCTTCCTGGTTGACTTTTCATAGGCAGAAAATATTTCAAACACAGATGTGCCACATCCAGTACCTAAATTAAAAGCAACACAACATGAAAGATGTCAACATGTTAGGGGCTCTGTGCTAAAACTCCAAGTATGGAACGAATCTGAGAAGCCATGTTACATATAAAAATAAAAAGTTAAAGCATAGAGAGATTTCATCTGTGTGTGCTATATTACTATATTTGTAATTGTATGATAAAAATGAGGTGATAAATTCAAACCTAATAGATATCGAGATTTGTGAATAGTATGATGCTTTTTTATAAGATAGTCAATGAAATGGTAAGACTTGTTAATGATTCTTGCTGCCACAACATAACATAAGCCTTGCTTCCGTAGAAACAACGATAAAATATCTTTTACATCCTCCCATTCAACGACCAGCAAGCTCGAAGGAACTATTGTGACACTTTGACTTGTTCCAGATTCATCTGCTTATATGCAAATAACATTAAGAAGATAATTTCATGAAAACTGACAAAAAAGAACCGTTGAAGCAATTAATTATGACTAAAAGGAGAACATACTCACAGGTATTTGCTCTACAGACAACCAATCGTCCAAAAAGTTTAAGTTGAACCCTATGCCTAAATGAGAAACCGCCTCCTATGATTTCATCCTTATAAAATCTAAAATAGAAAGTATGAAGCAAATGCTAAGTACATAAAAAGAATCATTTGTCTCTTGTAGGAAAAAAAGCTTATTTCACTAATTGAACTTGAAATACCCAATGAACTAATATATTAAACTACTTAAAATGGTTATTAAAACACACATGAAACAATTTATAATGAAATAAGGTACTCATTCAATTCATAATTGAAAATGAATTCAAATTTTAAGAAAATCTGTTGCTAAGTTTAAATCAGATTCAAATGCACCTTAGGAAATTGAATAAATTTCAGAATAATATTGGACTTCAAATTATTTGTAATTATAATATATGTGGATTACTAAATGAATACTCTGGAGTATCGAAATGCCAAAAAGGCACAAAATATAGCTAGTAGTTAATATTGAATTTAATTTAAGTTAGACGAAACTCGTGAAACTACATTTGAAATTTTGACCCATATAAAATCTATTGTTTTTTATTTCAAATACCTAACTTATATAAAAGTATTAAAATCTTTGTAAATATAATATATATTGAAAGATAATGTTATGGAAATTTGGTGTATAATAGTTAACTCACACTATGTACTTCTTAGAATTAAAAGGCCATAAATGTAATTGTGGTTTAAACACACAAGCAAAAAATTTCTATGCTATATGACTCAATTTATTTGTCACATAACAAATTTCAATGCCTACATAACATTAGTACAATATAATTAATACTTTGAGCAAAAGGTGTTAATTTTGGTGTTTCAAATCACCACTTTGGCAAGTTCTATGTGCTGATATTTTTTGTTCACTCTTCTATGAGTGTAGCTAATGTAAGTGACATTATATGACCATATGTATGCATGTCTATGACATATGTAACAAATTTAAGTATGATATTGACTCTATATAGTAAGATTATAACCATACAATATATTGATTGTGCAAAATTTAAAATAATAAACGTCCAGTCCATTTTATAATGAGAAAATTAAGAGGTCGATATCTTAGTTAAACAATTAGTTAAGAAAAATATTGATTATGGAAGATAATCAATGTATATGTAAATAAAATGATACTAAAAAATAACTTACATAAAATGATACTATAGCACTCATCCCACATTTAATATCCGCTAAACGCTTGCATTCAAGAAATAAGTGTAATGATAAAATGAAATGTTAACGTCTTTTTGTGCTTAAATATTAAAGATTTATCTAAATTTTAATTTTCAAAATTTCAATTTTCAAATGTCTTATGGTAAATGGATATAGGAAGGTTCACTAAATTGTACGTAGATTTAATGACAGGTTGACATTCAGTTTAATAGCAAATATGAAGTATAATAAAACATAAAAAAAAATGAAAATACATAGTAAAAATTACATAATGAAGAGAAGATAAGATAAGATGCATGGGATACATACAATCAACGTTGCTGCTCCAAAATCTACTAGAGCCGTCCCCAAAATCAACCGCATCCACCCTCAAATCAACCACAACCACCCAGAATCAACCATCCCCAAACCAATTAATGATCGTTACTGCCCTATATCTACTAGGAGTATCCCTTTAGTCGATCACAGCCACCCTCAAATCAAACACAACACCCCCAAAATAGACCATCCACATCCCCAAATTGTCGCTTTTTGCGAAAACGATGATGTTGTTCATTAACCTAGAATCATTTTAGGGTTAGACAAAGGATGTAAAGATAAATCTGGTATGATGAGAAAAAGAACGGTTTAGTGCGATGGTGGAGGATGAGTATTTCTTTGAAGAGACGAAGAGAAAAGAAGGAGAAATTATTTTACTGTTGTTTCCTTTTGCTATAAGATGGGAGGATGAAAAAATGGGAAAAATTAGCACTCGCCAAAGTAATATTAGAGCACGCCCATAAAAAAATTGTGACAAAAGACGGTGTTTTCTATTGTATATTTTCGATCAATTGAATGAAAGACAGCGGTGGTATGAACGCTGAACAATTTGCTGTTATAACTTACTTTTCTTTTGGAGACCATCTACACCTAGTCGAGGTTTTGTATAACAATATCTATCAGATTATTATAGGGATAACACCATTTAAATCTTTGTATGGAAGACCATGTAAATCTCCCACATGTTGGTTAAAGACCAGAGGTAGATTTGTCCTTGGTCCGATTTGGAAAGTGAAGCTGTAGAGAAGGCTGAGTTGATAAGGGTGAGAATGAAGGAAGCTCGCTCTAGGTAGAAGAATTATGCAGATAGAAGATGGAAAGATTTAGAGTTTTCTATTGGAGATCATGTTTTCGTCAAAGTATCACCAATGAAAGGTGTTATCGGGTTTGGAAAGACAAGGAAGCTAGCACCGAGATTGTTAGGACCATTTCCTATTTTGAAGAAGATCGGGAAACTCGCGTACAAGGTAGAGTTACCGAGTAGTTTGGCAGGAGTCCATGATGTTTTCCATGTATCTCATCTAAGGAAGCGTGTTAGGGATTCAGAAACTATTATAGCACCGACTGTGTTAGATGACTTAGTAGTAGAACCAGATTTGACTATAGTTGGAAAGCCGATTCATATAGTTGAGAGAGAGAAGAGGTTAAGGAACAAGACAGTCAGATGAGTGAAAGTCCAGTGGAGCGACGATGAGAGAGACTGTACTTGGAAGACTGAGAGCAGGATTAGATATGCTCATCCTGATTTGTTTGATGGTATGTTTTACCTTTATGTTTGATTATTGTGTACATTATCATAATTTCAAAGACGAAATTCTTTAAGGAGGGGAGATTGTAACACCCCATATTTTTAGGTACATTATTTAGGATATTTAGTTAGCGAAATTAAATTAAACAATGTAGGTTGATTAACGGATTGAAATTTGTGATTAATAGGGGTAGCTGTGCCATGTTAATGAGTAAATCAAAACGAGATAACAGGAAACAAAATAGACAAAGGAAAAAGATAAGGGCAAAGTTGGAGCAAGAATATTCTTATACCCTAAACCCTTGGAAACTCATTCATACGTTCATTTCATTATCAAAATTTTAAGTCTAAGGCCTTCCACCATTAGCAAAGAGGAAGTAGACAAAACTAGGATTCAAGAGGAAAAATCAAATCATTTAGTCAAGATCAAATCTCACATCCTAAATCACAAATCTAAGGCGAATAATGACTATGTCTTTAGTTTTCTAAATATTTTTGGTTTTAAGGTTAAATTTAATTTATCTTGCATAGTTTACCTATAATTTTGAAGGACAAAATGTTTATATATGCTTGTTGATGATTTATGCTTATTCACATAGATTTTATGATATGTTTTGATGTGAAAAACCTATTTAATGACATTCAAATATCTTGCAATTTTAGGTATAGATCAAAAATGGTATTTTAAAGATGGATTTCAATTTACATAATTTTCTTACTTAATGTGGATTTTATATAAATTTTCTAGTAAATAAAATGATTTATGGGTTATAATTAATTACAGTTAAATTATAAATAATTTGGCTCTGAAATTTATATATGTTAGAAAACATATTAAAAATGATTTTTTGGAATTTTTATAGAATTTTCCTAAGTGTTTTGATGAATATATAAAATTATTTAAG
The DNA here is from genome assembly GCA_030765085.1 of Allium cepa. NCBI lineage: Eukaryota > Viridiplantae > Streptophyta > Magnoliopsida > Asparagales > Amaryllidaceae > Allium > Allium cepa. Next base: position 562,631,617 of record CM060935.1, read on the forward strand.
GTATGGGACTTAAAAGTTTTGTATATTTATAAATGGAGAAGGGGTACGTTGTAAAAAAAATTAAAGTGTTTATTTCTGAAATTTGGTAGTGCTTTTAGAATAGAAAATTTAGAACCAATAAGATTTAGAAAAATAAGGCAGGTTAGTTAGAAAGATTATTTAAAAAGGTTAAAAATCTGTTTTACATGTAAAATGTATGTTTCGCCACTTTCGGCACCCTGCTTCCGACTTAGATGGCTTTCGGCTTAGTTCCTCCTCCCCCATCACTATGGAAACCAATACATGTGGCATCAAAGGCTTGGTGCGCAGTGAATTGGAAAGAAGGCGGAAGGTATGAGGTCGAAACCAGGGGTTCCGAAGGAGGTTGAAGCGTTATTTTGCTTTAAACTAAAAATGCACCTGCTTTGCTCTCGACTATATTTCTTTCGACTTGGTTGGCTTCCGACTAGGTCAAATGGTTTAAAGAAACATTTTTAAGAGTTTGCGCTTTTGTTTTTAAATAACCTCTTTCGACGTCGAAGTCTTAGCTGCCGCTTTCTACTTTTCGAAGCAATGTCGTTGAAAGGATTGTTTTTTTTATAAAATCTCTACCGCTTCTCCATTGCTTTTGGAAGGATGGTTTTGACACCATCACTTCTTTACTTAGGTTTTGGTTTACAAAAGATTTGCTTTCGACCCTGTTGTTTTTTACCCTTAGAAATTTTTAAAGGTTAACCGAAAGGTTTCGAAAGAAATGGTTTCGAAAGGTGTTTCCTCATGTTTTAAAATTGAACCCAAATGCTTTCGAAAATTTTAAGGTTTTCAATGTTTTAGAAAGATTTTTAAGGAGGGTTTCTAAGGGGTGGTTCACCAATGGCTTCGAAGGTTTAAAAGAAAGGTTTTTTTCCAATGGTTTCGAAAGGCTATGTTTAAAGGTTTTAAAGGTAGGATGTCTAAGTTTTTTAGCCTTCGAAGTAAAATGTATTTCATTGGTTTCGAAAGGTTCATGTAAATGGTTTTGAAAGGAAGGTTTTGGACTTTCAGATTAGATGAAAGAAAGGGTTTATTTGGTTAAGAAAAGGATACTTTCAATGAGATCGAAATGGATACTTTCAAAGGTTTAACAGTTTTCATCAACAAAGATTAGGGTAAAGTATATACAACATGGCAAGGTGATTTTGAGTAAAGCATGGAGTATATATTTTCCTTGTTTAAGTTTGGTTTAAAGGTTTCAAATCCATTTGAGATGAAAAGATTTCCAAGGAAAATTTAAGGGAAGGTTACCCTAAGTAAAATGACTCGGATATCAGAATACCATATGGAACTGGTATAGGGTCGGGCTTAATACATTAGCTATTTGCCCCTGCTAATTTAGTCCAAAATTCCAGTGTGTAGGGCTTTGTCATATGTAAGACTAAAATTATGATTACACACAAAAAGGAATATATATGTACACAGATAGGTTATTGGCAAGCCCGCAAAACCATTAGGATCAGGTGTCCCTAGGAGATGTTAAATTAGGGACAGACCGTCCAGAAGAGGAGTATTTAATATACAGTTAGAGAAAACCATCCAAAAGAGGAGTGTCTGATAGGTGTTAGATTATTTTGATTATATTGTCTGGTAGGCCTGAGTCAGCCGAAGATTAGTAATTAGTCAAATAAAACTATAGTGTTCGGACGGATAGTTCATTTATTACCTGATAAGTATGTTTACATGATAAAGCTTCACAGCTTTAACCAGTTTTGGTTGCAAGATAAAGGTTAGCAAAAGATATGTTTTAAAAAGGGTATTACTGAGGGAAACCCATTCCGCTAAGTGGCATGGTCTCACTTAATATCAAATAACCGCGATGTACATATTATTCACACCCGGCTTTATGCCTAACTCGAATTTTATGTTTTTCCTCTCAAACTCTCAGATGCTCAAAATTGATTTGACTAGACCGAGGGTTGAGGTTTTATAGGTTTTAGTAGGTTGCTGAATAAAGCTTCCGGAGACTAGCAGGTTGTTGACGGAAAGCTATTTAGGAGTTGTTGTTTTGCTTTGTTTTATTCTATTGTGTTGTATTTAAGACAATTATGTCTATATAGTACTCTGGTCAACCATAGGGACATCATCATATGTCGCTCTTGGCATATTTATGTGATAATTATATTTTATTTGAACCTAGGAAATGATTATAGGGTTATGTAATTTGAATGTGAAACATGTGTTTTGAAATGTAATTAGTGAAATGCTGTTTTTGAAATCTGTGACCTTGTTTCATATTCAAGTGCTTCTGATATTATAGCTACAATTAACATAGCTATATTTAGTCGTCGAAAGTTAATACTAAGGATGACTGCAGCGTCTGTAGCGCTTAGCGTTGGGCCTCTAGATAGGGGAAGTTATAGACTTTTCGGCTAGTTTTATGATGATTTGGATAATTACTTAAGTTGTGATATGATATTTTCCTATGCAAGCATCATAGTGCACTCAGTATATAATTCTTATTAACTTTGTGCGGTCAAAGTAGATTTAAACCCAAGCGAGCCCAAGTGTTTGCAAATTGTCATTGATTTAGTTAGTCAAATTTTATCCTTTGGAGAATAAGTTCTATTCCAAGAAAAAGGAAAGTATGGGCTTAGATTGCTGGATATGTTCAAGAGTTTTGGGATCGATGATCCATCATGCCATATGATTTTTTCTTTTTTGTATCGGGGGGTGTAATAGGCTTTCATGTACTGTATTTATGAAAGGAGCACCGCTTAAATATTTTGTCCATCTTAGACGTCGAACAGACTCATTGGAGTTTATAGTTAGTCATGCAAGTTTCGACTATTGTTGGTTACTGTGCGTGTGTAATGACCTAAAATTTCAGTCATTTGAAATTTGTATATTTAATTGATTTTAAATATTTTAAAGTAATTTTTATAAGCTGAATAACTAATATTTGAAATATAAGGATTTTATTGGACAATTTAATTTAATTTATTATTTGAAATTGCAGAAATAGTTGGAAATTGGATTTAATGTGAATGAAAATGATTTATAAAGATGAATTGAATTCTATTTGAATTAGAATGATGTTGGTAAACTTTCGAAATGGAACTAAAAGTTAATTTGTAAAAATTGAATATTTTAATATGTAATTAACGTATAAAAATAGTCATTTTTCATACAGTCTCGTATTTCAATGAAACCAGTTTCATTGAATCCATAATGTTGTATTATTGCTGGATTTCAAATTTTGTGTCAAACAGATTTACGATTTGTCTGGGGCAAGCTAAAACGCGTAGAAATCTATTTAAGTGAATTTTAATTTAAATAGTCGATTTGAAAATCTGACTTTCAAATACTATCGAATTGGTTTTTGATATATATTCCATTGTGTTTGGAATAGGGGTAAAGTATTATAAACACCAGGCAGAACGCTTTGTCTTGAGTTCGAAAAATTTCCAGATGAATAGTGTCATCAAATTCTCTATAAAAGGCCATGGTTTTTCACCTTTTTCACAAATCTAGGGTTAGAAACACTAGCCGCCAGTTTTGATTCAATGGCCTATATCTTTTGAAACTTCATCCTCTAATTTCATCCAATCCATCCACTTGTAACGAAAACTTTCTACTAGAGAATCGAAGAACTCGAGGAGATCTATCCGCCCCTACGGTCATGATCGTGTGAAGTTGAACGATGTGGCCGAGAGCTGCTCGCGTTTGTGCACAGTTGGAACATGATTTTTTGATGATCGGCAAATAAGGAGAGGCTGGACTTTGGTTGGATGCACGTAGGGCTATGGCATTTCTCTTGATGTTATCTGATCGACAAATGGTTCGACGTGAGTGGAGTATAATTCGAAGAACGATCAGCAGCAATGGGTCTCGACTAGGGTTAGATGAACGATGGAGAGGAAGAAAAGGTGCACGGCCTGGACCTTGGTTTTTAAAAATAAACGGACGAGATTAACTGAGATTAAAAAAATAAAATAAAATAAAATAAAATAGAAATCTATTTATGGATATATTTAAATTCGTACAATCTTTAGATACCATAACTTCTTCATACGAGGTCCGTTTTTGACGAAAAAAGTCTCGTTGGGTTTGTATTGACGAGCACTACATTTTAGAACTGATTTGGAGTTGATAGGAGCTAGTGAAAATTTTGGATAAAATTAAACGCAACTTCTATTGGAACCAAGTGAGTACAGCTCACTCTTTCCGACTCACTGATATTTTTATACAAGTCAGAATAAATTTATTCTATGATGATTGATGATTTTTTGGATGATATATGATATATTATCTATATATTGATTGGTATTAGGATATATTCCTGCCTATTGGAGTAGATGAGACCTATACGTTCCCGTGCATGAGCGGATGACCCTTTTACACGCATCTACCTCGGAGTGGACATTGTACACATATTCTAATATGTATATTTATTGCAGGTGACAGGTTGGAGAGATCCAACTGGATTCCTCAGCAGTATTGGTTTTATTTACAAATATTGTGATATATGCTATTTTCATGTGATATATGATATTTTGGATGCCGTGATTGATGTATTTAGTGCTGTTGCAGCATTAAGACTATTTTTGGAAATTTAAAGATATTAAAGTGATGATTTCAAATTAATAACGATTTTCAAGTGATTTTGGAAATAGATGTTTTATTGAAATTTTGAACTGTTAAGTAAATGGATTTATTTTAAATAAGTAAATGTTATAATTTTTATGTTATAAAATTATGATTTTTAGGAAATATAATAAGAATATGATTTTTGAAATATGAAGTCAACTATTTGGTAAAATGGTATAAATGAGAATTTTGATTATTATAAATGATTTATATATAAGATTTATGAAATTGATATTTTATAAATCAAAAGTGATGTAATTATAAAGGAGTTTTGTAAGTGTTAAAATGAGGTTATAAATGGATTTTATAAGTGAACAAGATTTACGCGTTATGAAGTTATAAAATGTATGGATTTTTGTAAATAAGAGATTTATAAATGAATTTACTAATAAATTGGATTTGGAATATAAAGGAGATGTAAATGGAATTTGTTAATAAAGGGAATTTGTAAATTGACGTTTTTATAAAATAGAAATGTGAATTTATAAACACACTTTTATAAATTGGAAATCAATTGAATTTGATAAGTTAATTGTGAAAGTTTATTAAAGGAATTTCATCCACGATTTTGGACAATGGATAATCTGTAACAACCCGATATTTTCAGCCATTCGCAGACGCACATGCCAGACTTGAATTGCTCAAAATACCGCGTTGTAAATAAATTTGGAGCAAATGAAATACAATCACAGAATCACAGACATAGACATATCAGAATAACTCGCAGTGGAAAATAAAATACCATAGTAGTTCATGAAGCTACTATAAAAAACTCTCAAAACATAATACATAATATCAGTCTGAAAAAGATATACAATAGAAATCTCAAATATATAGCAATTCATAGATACCAGAGTTGAAATAGAACAACTGAAACTGAAAGGGAACAGATAACTAGACAAGCACAATCTCCAGCGATTCCTAGCTCCAGAAAGAAATCCAAAGCTAAGCTATAAATACTCAGGCTGACCCGAGCGTAAAGTAAAACACAAAACACTCGAGTCAAGACAATATATACTTATATAATGTAAACCAACTCAAGTGAACTGTAGTAGAAATGCACCATAACTTAAAGGATGCTTGGGATCGCCCATCCTTTAAGAATCAGTTATATAAATTAAATACATCCCGTGGTTAAAATTTCAAAATGGTATTTTATACTTCAAAGTCAAATATCATTTCAAAATTCAATATCATTCAAAATCTATTTCAAAATATCAAAATATCGTATCTTCCAAACCACATCCATTTTTATTTAATTTAAATACCATTACATAACACTTTTCAAAATAGTTTATACTTCGAAACAAATTACTTCATTTTAAATCATAAAATGAAGTTATTATATTTAATAATTAAATTATTAAATTTCCAAAATTTTAGTATTTCAAAATTCATTTATTCACTTAATTTATTAAAACAGATGAAAATTCAACTTTCGCAGCATTTAGAAATTGCTACAGGAAGTTACATTCAAAACAGTTCAATTTAACAAAAGATAGCATTTAAAAAGGCTGTAATAGGGTTACATTAGTTTTAAATAAAACTTAGTTAAATTCAACAATTATAACATTTACAAAAATACTATAATAGCCTTTAATTAAACTTAGCCATTTGGTTCATTATTATCAACTACAGCATTTACAAATGCTGTATTATCATTTACATTAGAATTAATAGCATTTCAAAAATACAGTTAATTAACTTTAAATATTCAGTATAACTTCACAAACAATTTTATTTTTATTTAAATCATTTTTAACTTATAAAATCATATAATTTCGCTTTTAAAACAATCATTCAAATACCCTTATATTCATGATTTTATAAAGTTAAATCTCCATTCAAAAATCAAAATTAAATAACAATTCACTTATTAAATTCCAACACTAAATTTCAAATTCATAAAATTAAATTTAACTTAACACTTAAGTTTAAAATTTTCAAATATAACCTAATTTCATTTTTATTTACTTAACTTAAAATTCACTTTTAAGCCAAATTCATAAATTTCCAATTTTAGTTATATTTCAAAATTTCAACTTAAATATTCATTCATTTCACATTTTAACTTTATTCAAAAATCATTAATATATTATAAAATTATTTTAAATTCATTTAAATCAAAATATCATAAATTTATCATATTTTCATATTCAATTTAAATTCCATTTATAACCAAATCATAGTTTCCAAAATAACTTATATTTCAAATTTCTAACCTTACTACTAATTTATTCCATTTATAAATTTTTAGAAAATCAATAATACCTTAAAAAAAATCATTTTTGTTAAGTTCAAATCAAAATATTATAATATTTACATTTCTAAATTACTCTAAAATTTTTACAAAGATATATATTAATCACGGGTCTGTATATCATTTTCTAGCCTAGGTAAAATGATACAGATAATATATCATTTCAATCCGTAATTTATAATGAAAATATGGGTTTGATCATTCCAAACCCGCAATCCTAAGTAAATAAAAATAATTGAAAATCATTCAGGCCTATCATTTCAACCCATAATGATTTTCTCCTATTTTAAAATCCGTTCGGGTATGTATCATTTCAACCCATAGTGATTCTAATCTAAAGGGAACTTGCAGTGTGATAAACTGATAAAAATAACAGAACAGTATAATATAACAGTAACAGATGTTATAACAGGTGTTTAAGCATGGGTGAACATCATATAATCATAATATAGCAGGTGTAACATGATAATGCATTTTACAGATTCAAAATGGGTCAATTTACTAGTTATATATGTACATATTGTCCGGTGAGAATAACTCACCTGTTCAGAGCTGAAGATAGCTACCAAAGCAAACAATATAGATACTATGAAGGCACGACAATACGGAAATGACTTGAGAGTGGAGAGCCAAAGCTAAAAGCCTTGATCAAACATTTAAACAAAACAATGCAACATAGATAAGTTTCAAAACAATACAACACTTAAACAATATTAGAATCAATACCCAAAACAAAGGCAAATGCATTGCACTTGTTCTCAACTTCATATGCTTCAGCTAGACATGGTATAAGCTCGGCCATGGCATGAAATTAGGTCTGGTTTGGGTTCAAACAGGGTCGGCCTATGATGGTTTTGATGGTGCATAGATCTAGGTGCATAAATCTTCAACACAAGTCAACATATCATCACATCTATGCTACAATATGGTTCGGCCAGAGGATATGTTGGCCCAGCCAGTGGTGCAGGTGGTGGTGGGTGATGTGGCAGAGGGTGATGGTCAGGTCTGAGCTGGTGGTGGTGGAGGAAGTAGCGGCTAAAGGTTGGTTGAAGTGGTGGAGCAAGTGGAGAGCTCGGTTATAGGGTTTAGGTGGAGTTTTTCTCATATTTTGGTGGATTTGGCTACAAATGGTGCATGGCCGTGGATGGGCAGAGAGCTGGAGGAGGTGTTTGACTGATGTGGTGGTGGTGGAGGCAGCCATGGTGAAGGAGGAAGGAGGGGCCGAGCCAAATAGAGATGAAGGCAAGTGCTAAAATCACAACAACAAAAAAAAACATGGAAAAAGAATGAAAGTTTACCAAGCTTTTCTAGGAGATGATGGCCGAGAATTTTTTCAATAGAAGAGAAAAATGCATGTACGTGAATGATAAAGAAAGTATGCAGCTGAAAGGATTGAGAAGTAATGGTTAATTGATGACAAATTAAGTTACAAATGTGAAAGGTTGGAAAATAAAGAGCCATTGGAAACCAAAAGTCAAAGCCTTTTCAAATTACCTTTAATTTATTTATATAAGTTTATATTACTGAAAATAATAATAATTTCAGTCACAAAAAAATATAAAAAAATATAAAATATATATAAATATTTATTAATTATATAAGGTTAAGATAGGAAAATAGCACAAAATTGCAAACTAGTCTAGAAAAATGTAAAATAAACAGAATGAACTTTGGAAAATTTATATGGACTTCTAAAATATTTACAACAAAGATAATAACATAAAATAAAAATGCATTCCCAAAATTAATATATAAATTTTAATTAAATATAATTTAAATGAAGAAAATAGCAGAAAAATAGAAAACAGCCTTTAAAAATATGAAATAAATACAGTAAATTTTGGAAAAACTATAACATCACTTTAAAATGTTTCAAAATAAAATATATACCCAACATGTCATACAACACATATTAGAACATTACTTGACAAATAAAATATTATTATATAAATTAAAATAGATAATTTTATTAAATAAACCAATTTACGTGCAATATTGTAAAAAGCATAACTTTCACAATTTAAATCTGTTTTCAACGAAACGAAAAGCAGTATTCAAGTTATTAAATCTATTTTCATAATAAAAGATAAAATTTAAGAATTTAAATATTTAAATTTGAAATTTAATAGTCAAAGTTCGACCAGTTCGACCAGAAATCCACTTTTCAGTAAAATATTCAATTTATACCGGTTGGAATTATAATTCACATAGTAATCGAAGTTTATATTTAAAAATGAAATGTTTGAAATGAAAAAAGTTTAAAATTTTTTTCAAAATGAAATAAAGTCAAAATAAAAATATATGAAAAATCTAGGGTTGTTACACTCTCCCCTACTCAAATCTTTTCGTCCTCGAAAAGGAAGGAAGCGGAGAAACAACAAGAAAGGACAATAGGTTGGAAGACATCCCCAAAAGAAGGTAGGGAAAAAGTAGCTAGGAGGGAAAGCAGGTTAAAAGACATGGATGAACCATTATTTTAATTTTTTTTATATTTAACATGTTAAACATTTAATATGATAAATAGTTATTTGATTCAAATTTGATAGTTCGAAGTAAACAATATTTAAAACAATTTAAATCATGATTAAAATATCCTTTATATAGTACTTTACCAAAATACTTTTATAACTCGATGTCTTAACAAGTTTACTTCCGTTCCTGCAGACTCTGGCCATACGTTGATCAGGCGCAAAGCTAGAATTCACCAGGTACTTGGAAGACTTGTTTCAACACCCAGTGAAAATATTGGAAAACTCATTTAAAAATAGATATGGAAAGTACAATCCAAACAAATCAACCAAACTGAAATAGTTGTCCAACCATGGATCGCAGATACACAATGGTTACGCCTGGATCCCCCAGGAAACAATCCGTATCCGTAAGCTTTCTCAGCCCTGCGAGTTACGCCATGATGACTAGTAGAGTGCAGGATACACAATGGTTACGCTTGGATCCCCCAGGAAACAATCCATACCCCTAGGCCGTCTCAGCCAGGCAGTTTCGGGACTAATACGACCTACATAGAGTGCAGGATACACAATGGTTACGTCTGGATCCCCCAGAAAAAAATCTGTATCCCTAGGCCAGCTCAGCCAGGCAGTTGCGCTATGCAGTCGCGCTCGTAAGACCATGGAGATCGCCATGGAATTCGATGGACACTCGAGTATCATATCCGGAAAACCCAAATCAGAGAGAGTAATATCGATAGAACGAATCCACAGTGTGGCCACAAAGCGGATTTCAATTAGAAGGCACTTTCCATATCTTTACTTCGAAATTATGTATCATATAGTACCTTTCAAAATCACTTTCAAATATCATACTTATATAAAGTCCATTATATATAAGATTCCATTTCAAATCGAATATTTTTCAAATCCATAGTATATCAAATCATACTTATATAGACTTCGATTATATAAGATTTCAATTTACAAATTGAGTTCCTTTTCAATTCAACATTTTCAAATCAATTTCATACTTATACAAATCATTTTATATAAGTTCGATAACTCCCAAATCAAGTATTTGGTAAATCAAGGTTCTAAATTTCAAACCATTCAATATCAATTCAGTTTCAAAATCATATATGATTTCACCAATCATTTCTTCCAAATTACATATATTCAGTTTCAAAGTTTCTTAAAACAATAGATTTAGAAAATAATCCAAATTTCCAGATCAACAAAATTTAGGTCAAACAAATTCATTTCCATTTCAAACATATATTCACTTTCAAATATCATAATACTTTCAAAGTAATAAATCTTTCGAAACCAAAATAGTTGAAATCATTAAACTTTGAAAAATCGTAACATTTCGAAATCATACATTTGAAATCATAAAACATTCCTTTAGTTCTTTACATTTCACAAATTTATTCAGTTAACCCAAATCTAAAATTTCAAATTTTAATTCAATTCAAACCAAACTAGACTTATATTCTTTATCAAATACCCTATACCTTACAAAATTTCTTAGCTTTGAAAAGTTAACCTTGATTTGGAAGTGTTCGAACCTTCAAAATAGTCAAAGAAATCATATTTTCAATCCAAGAGTTGGAAATCACCAACAAATCAGTAAACCAATTCCAAAAGATAGGGTTATACCAAAACAAATTTGAATCTCGAGGATTGAACACCGGCTTACTTTAAATCATTTCATATATATATATATATATATATATATATATATTTATCTATATATCTTTCGAATATCAAACCATACTTCAAAAATCTAAAATCAAAATTTGGTTTCACAAAATCACTCGCATAACAAGGCTACTAGAGTGGCCTGTCCCCCACTTAGAAGCTTGAAAATCAATGTTGATGATGCATGCATTCATCACCGAAATTATTTTCCAAAGACATAAGTGGGTTTTGGACTTTTATTTTCTTGAAACTTCTTTGAAATCTCTTCGAAATCATTGGAATTCATTCGAATACATTTGAAACATTTCTTATTCAGAAAATATCTTTAAATCATATTATTATTATATATTTTCAAATCTTAAAACCGACTTCAAAACATCAGAGTTCAATTCCTTGAAATTTAAATTCAAAACCTTTCAGTTATAAATCATTTTTTTATATAAGTCAAGTTCTTATAAAATTTTCAAAATTTTCGAATCCTTTCAAAGTTTCAAATTTCCTTTTTCAAAAGATATAAAAATCCTTATTGAAAACATTTCACTTATATATATATAAAATAGGGTCATCCTTATCAAAATAATAATTTTGATGTATGCACAATTTCAAAATACAACCAAATACAAATTTCCAAGGGATGATTCAAGGATGAATTTCCAATAAACAGATATTCAAATTTAGAGGAACTCTAATCAAATAGAATTCTGATTCGAAGATAAGATCGAACGAAGATGAGATAATTTAATTACCAAGTAGAAGATGGATAAGCCTGTATAAATCGCGGGCGACCTTAACTGGTCAACTGTGACTTCGGGAATATATCTAATGTGGAAATCTAAGGCAAATTGACCTTCGATTGCCAGAGATAGAATCTGGGTAGAGCAGGAGATAGATAGCATCGTAAACCGAGGATATAGAAATATCCAGTGAATTAATGCCAAATATAAGGGAGTTTCACCCCTTTACAAATCATTCAAAGATTGACGGAATCACCGATCTTTATAAAGGTCATTCCAAAGTGGAATTATGGAGTGCCCCAAAATCAAAAGGGTAAAATAGGGAAGACAAGACTGGATTTCAAAACAAGTGGGAGCGTTCCAAAGTTCAAGGAATCCTAGTCGATAAGAATCCTAACCAAGAGATTTCTAACCAGGTGGATTTAGAAGGGATGAAGTTTAGAAAATCTTGGTTTCAAAATAAGAAATTTTTTATACCAAAAATAATCTTTGAAAATCATTTGAAAATCATTTTATACTTAGAAAATATGTTCTCTCACAAAGAAAGGATTCTGATATTGATTTCACTCATTTTAGGGTATTTCTACCCTATCTCTAATGAGTTTTTGCTCCGTAGGCTAAGGTTTGCCTAAAACCAAAGCTTTGATACCAACTGTAACAACCCGATATTTTCAGCCATTCGCAGACACACATGCCGGACTTGAATTGCTCAAAATACCGCATTGTAAATAAGTTTGGAGCAAATGAAATACAATCATAGAATCACAGACACAGATATATCAGAATAACTCGCAGCGGAAAATAAAATGCCATAGTAGTTCATGAAGCTACTATAACAAACTCTCAAAACATAATACATAATATCAGTCTGAAAAACATATATAATAGAAATCTCAAATACATAGCATTGTATAGATAGCAGAGCTAAAATAGAACAATTGAAACTGAAAGGGAACAGATAACTAGACAAACAGAATCTCCAGCGATTCCTAACTCCAGAAAGAAATCCAAAGCTAAGCTGTAAATACTCAGGCTGACCCGAGCGTAAAGTAAAACACAAAACACTCGAGTCAGGACAATATATACTTATATAATGTAAACCAACTCAAGTGAACTGTAGTAGAAATGCACCATAACTTAAAGGATGCTTGGGATCGGCCATCCTTTAAGAATCAGTTAAACTATAAATTAAATACATCCCGTGGTTAAAATTTCAAAATGATATTTTATACTTCAAAATCAAATATCATTTCAAAATTCAATATCATTCAAAATCCATTTCAAAATATCAAAATATCATATCTTCCAAACCACATTCATTTTTATTTAATTTAAATACCATTACAGAACAAAATTTAAAATAGTTTATATTTCGAAACAAATTACTTCATTTTAAATCATAAAATGAAGTTATTATATTTAATAACTAAATTATTAAATTTCCAAAATTTTAGTCTTTCAAAATTCATTTATTCACTTAATTTATTAAAACAAATGGAAATTCAACTTTTGCAGCATTTAGAAATTGCTACAGAAAGTTACATTCAAAACAGTTCAATTTAACAAAAGATAGCATTTAAAAAGGCTGTAATAGGGTTACATTAGTTTTAAATAAAACTTAGTTAAATTCAACAATTATAACATTTACAAAAATTCTATAATAGCCTTTAATGAAACTTAGCCATTTGGTTCACTATTATCAACTACAGCATTTACAAATGCTGTATTATCATTTACATTAGAATTAATAGCATTTCAGAAATGCAGTTAATTAACTTCAAATATTCAGTATAATTTCACAAACAATTATATTTTTATTTAAATCATTTTTAACGTATAAAATCATGTAATTTCACTTTTAAAACAATCATTCAAATACCCTTATATTCATGATTTTATAAAGTTAAATCTCCATTACCAATTCAAAATTTAATAATAATTCACTTATTAAATTCCGACACTAAATTTTAAATTCATTAAATTAAATTTAACTTAACACTTAAGTTTAAAATTTTCATATATAACTTAATTTCATTTTTATTTACTTAACTTAAAATTCACTTTTAAGCCAAATTCACAAATTTCCAATTTTAGTTATATTTCAAAATTTCAACTTAAATATTCATTCATTTCATATTTTAACTTTATTCAAAAGTCATTAATATATTATAAAATCATTTTAAATTCATTTAATTAAAAATATCATAAATTTATCATATTTTCATATTTAATTTAAATTCCATTTATAATCAAATCATAGTTTCCAAAATAACTTATATTTCAAATTTCTAACCTTACTATTAATTTATTCCACTTATAAATTTTTAGAAAATCAATAATACCTTAAAAAATCATTTTTTTAAAGTTCAAATCAAAATACTATAATATTTACATTTCTAAATTACTCTAAATTTTTTAGAAAGATATATATTAACCACGGATCTGTATATCATTTTCTATCCTAGGTAAAGTGATACGGATAATATATCATTTCAATCCGTAATTTATAATGAAAATATTGGTTTGATCAAACCCGCAATCCCAAGTAAATGAAAATAATTGAAAATCATTCAGGCCTATCATTTCAGCCCATAACGATTTTCTCATATTCTACATTCCGTTCGGGTATGTATCATTTCAACCCATAGTGATTCTAATCTAAAGGAAATTTGCAATGTGATAAAATGATAAAAATAACAGAACAACATAATAAAACAGTAACAGATGTTATAACAGGTGTTTAAGCATAGGTGAACATCATATAGTCATAATATAGCAGGTGTAACATGATAATGCATTTTACAGATTCAAAAGGGGTCAATTTACTAGTTATATATGTACATATTGTCCGGTGAGAATAACTCACCTGTTCAGAGCTGAAGATAGCTACCAAAGCAAACAATATAGACACTATGAAGGCATGACAATACGGAAATGACTTGGGAGTGGAGAGCCAAAGCTAAAAGCCTTGATCAAACATTTAAACAAAACAACGCAACATAGATAAGTTTCAAAACAATACAACACTTAAACAATATTAGAATCAATACCCAAAAGAAAGGCAAATGCATTGCACTTGTTCTCAACTTCATATGCTTCAGCTAGGCATGGTATAAGCTCGGCCATGGCATGAAATTAGGTCTGGTTTGGGTTCAAACAGGGTCGGCCTATGATGGTTTTGATGGTGCATAGATCTAGGTGCATAAATCTTCAACACAAGTCAACATATCATCACATCTATGCTACAATATGGTTCGGCCAGAGGATATGTTAGCCCAGCCAGTGGTGCAGGTGGTGGTGGGTGATGTGGCAGAGGGTGGTGGTCAGGTCTGAGCTGGTGGTGGTGGAGGAAGTGGCGGCTAAAGGTTGGTTGATGTGGTGGAGCAAGTGGAGAGCTCGGTTATAAGGTTTAAGTGGAGTTTTGCTCATATTTTGGTGGATTTGGCTACAAGTGGTGCATGGCCATGGATGACCAGAGGGCTGGAGGAGGTGTTGGCCTGATGTGGTGGTGGTGGAGGCAGCCATGGTGAAGGAGGAAGGAGGGGCCGAGCTAAATTGAGATGAAGGCAAGTGCTAAAATCACAAAAAAAAAACATGGAAAAAGAATGAAAGTTTACCAAGCTTTCCTAGGAGATGACGGTCGAAATTTTTTTCAGTAGAAGAGAAAAATGCATGTATGTAAATGATAAAGAAAGTAAGCAGCTGAAAGGATTGAGAAGTAATGGTTAATTGATGACAAATTAAGTTACAAATGTGAAAGGTTGGAAAATAAAGAGCCATTGAAAACCAAAAGTCAAAACCTTTTCAAATTACCTTTAATTTATTTATATATGTTTATATTACTGAAAATAATAATAATTTCAGTAAAAAATTCGAAAATATAACAAAATATAAAATATATATAAATATTTATTAATTATATAAGGTTAAAATAAGAAAATAGCACAAAATTGCAAACTAGTCTAGAAAAATGGAAAATAAACAGAATGAACTTTAGAAAATTTATATGGTCTTGTAAAATATTTATAACAAAGATAATAACATAAAATAAAAATGCATTCACAAAATAAATATATAAATTTTAATTAAGTATAACTTAAATGAAGAAAATAGCAGAAAAATAGAAAACAACCTTTAAAAATAGGAAATAAATACAGTAAATTTTGAAAAAACTGTAACATCACTTTAAAATGTTTTAAAATAAAATATATACCTAACATGTCATATAACACATATTAGAACATGACTTGACAAATAAAATATTATTATATAAATTAAAATAGATAATTTTATTAAATAAACCAATTTACGTACGATATTGTAAAAAGCATAACTTTCACAATTTAAATCCGTTTTCAACGAAACGAAAAGCAGTATTCAAGTTATCAAATATATTTTCATAATAAAAGATAAAATTTAAGAATTTAAATACTTGAATTTGAAATTTAAAAGTTAAAGTTCGACCATAAATCCACTTTTCAGTAAAATATTCAATTTATACCAGTTGGAATTATAATTCACATAATAATCAAAGTTTATATTTAAAAATGAAATGTTTGAAATGAAACAAGTTCAAAAATATATTTCAAAATGAAATAGAGTCAAAATAAAAATATATGAAAAATCTAGGGTTGTTACATAATCCTTTAAATTAAATGTGAAATAGTAATGAATTTGGTAAAGAAGGTATATCCGCGATTTTGGACAGTGGATAATCCTTTAATAAATATGTAGAAATAAAGAATTTGGTTAGGCATTATATTCACGATTTTGGCCAGTGAATAATCTTTTAAATTAAAAGATAGGTTTTGAAAAGTGATCTTTTAAATGAAGTTAAATGGTTTGAAAATGTTTGAAAATGTGTTGAGTAACGAAACCATAGATTTCAACATTCATTGTTGAAATAGACGTTTTCAGAAATAGAAAATGATGGACTATAACACTGTTGTTATGGTAAATGATTTTCGAAAGGAGATGTTTTGTATAGTATATGGGATTTATATATCTATCTTATTTTCGAATCCCTATACTAGTGATTTTGGTTTGTTGTAACGATGTTTTATGCAACATTCGTTTTGATCCAAATAAATATGTTAAGAGAATGTTTTCCTTAAAAGAATAAAATATCTACTTAATCCTGATTTAAGTATGTGTAATACTTTCCAACTGTTGAAAATAAATTAATTTGTGAATTACTTATTATTAAATAATTATATGGAAACGTTTTCCAATAGTGAAATGCGAAATGGTTTGAGAATATATCTTTTTAAAGATAATCTAAAGTGAATATTGTTGAATATGCGACTATATAATTTTTGTTTGATGATAATAAACATATATATATATATATATATATATATTCATTTAAATGTATTTTTTAATATACTATTTTATGTTCACAGATTAAATAAATATTTGATGAATAAAATAAATAACATAGAATTTGAATTCAAACGGATATTTTATTCAAACAAATATTTATTACAATTTTTGTATAGTACAAATTTCAAGCTCTGATTTTATATATACAACTTCAATTAAAATACAATTTTGATTACATCACAATTTCTAATTTACATTTGACCTCACTACATATCACTCATTCACTCAACTCGTATTTATATTCAACTTCATTCCAATGTGAATCCATCATTTGAGAAATCTGCAAAAATATACATTGACGCTGTAAAATTGAAAATAAAATATTTTTTGCAGTATAAAATGAAATATGGATTTTGAAAATAATATTTGCCTCTGTTATTTGGGTTGTTCGTCATTATTTAAATTCGAATTCATCATGCACGAACAGCTTGTGACATACACAGTGTATCACTGTATATGCCACAAGGCCGTGCACACCGATATATACACTTGATAAAATTACAGGGACAGGTGAGCATAGGTTAAACCCAAAACGCCGGGTTCAACTCAAGTGCAATAAAAATAATGTCACAATATCAGCATAAGGTCAAACCCGAGCTTTAAAGCTGGATTCAACACAGGTGCAGTTCGAATATACAAGTTTAATAAAATGATCAGGAGCAAGCCAGTCAAAGTGTACACATAAACCAAAAGAGTTCGATTCAAGACAGCGACTCAATCAATATGATATGCAAGCTGGATCACATGAGCTCAATGCACCACAACATCAAAGAAACAGATGCAAGTTCAATGATTCGACACATAATGAAACTGCACAAGACCAGGCACAAGCCAGAAGTTCATCATGCTCATAAGTTTAAGGCATAGTGCGGACTTACGAACACACTAGAAATGACAACTGGAAACATGAATGTACAGACACCATGATAAACTCAAACAATGCAGAAACCATGGAACAACATAGCAACTCAAGCCAGCATATAAAATATATATAGCAAGCTCCAGATGGTACATAAGTAAAAGGCAACAACAAGGGATGCACTAATGAAACAGGCTGCAACATATATAACAGTAGACAGTGCAATGCATACATGCCAACAAGACCATATAAATGCTTGAATAATACATCTGACTCAATACAACAAAGCAATGGAACCAGACTCATGAAGGCACAGAGCAACCAAAGCATGCACATGTCCATATGTAGATATAATAAAGCCAGATACAATGCAATGTGTACAGAGAAATTTTACAAGACCAACAATGCAATTGAAATGCAAACTGTCTCGAAGAGTGATACCAGAGACTACAAAGAAATCAAGGCCAGACAGATTCAAGATGCAATCATGTACAACAAAGACTAGAAACAAAGGCAAACCAACTCAATGCAACTACATGATGACTAGAAACATAATACATATATGCAGCCTCGACCAAAGTTCAAGTCATACACATGAAAACGACTCAAATGAGCAAAGTGCAAGCCTAGAACCAAGTTAACAATTACAATGAGCACAACATCTAACCAGAGCATAGCACAAAAATGGAACGAAGTCCAGAAATCGAAATAGCTTCAAATGGCCAAATTCGAACAAATTCATGAAGCAGCAGTTTCAAATCAATGCAACAGAGTAAAATCAAAA
This sequence comes from Allium cepa, assembly GCA_030765085.1. NCBI lineage: Eukaryota > Viridiplantae > Streptophyta > Magnoliopsida > Asparagales > Amaryllidaceae > Allium > Allium cepa. The sequence goes on from CM060935.1 coordinate 562,650,389, forward strand.
GTGAACAATGCTTCAGATGAGTTCAATAATACAAGTCCAATACAGGTTTTACAAATGGCCAAAGTCGAACGAAATCAACATCGTCAAATCAAGTTATAACCAAAGTCACCAGAAAATCAACGCTGTGATGACCAAGGCAACAATGAACGGAATCAAACAGTTCAGAATCAATACCGTGGTAGGGTGAAATCGATCCTACAAATATTTGGCAAATGGTTTAATTAATAAACGATTAATTAAAAGGGATTAGTGATTGCTTATGGTGCTAAATATTTGTTTGTTTGCTTTGATAGTTAAATAAAGAACTATCTAATTTGGCCATTTTGGTTCCTCGACTTGATGTGGGACATATTTAGTCGTACACTTAGTACGTATTCTTCTACATAGGCTTGATTATCGTTCGTGTTGACGATGTTGATTTGTATAGTGCAGAGTTTTACTCCAACCTATCGAGTTCCTTCTTGGTCGAAGGATAGCAAGTTGAAAGTTGAAGACATGATAAGTCTATGAGATTTAGTTTCTGTGTGAGATTGAGAAACTCTTTTGCATTGTTTGTGCGAAGAGAGCGGGATCGGTTCATCCGAAAACCACTTTGGACCAACGTATATGAGGCGATTGTGCAGGTTGCTTGTGATGATAATGATATTTCGGATTTTCATAGTGAGGGATAGCTTGTTGATCGTTTGGGGTTAAAATCCCAACATACATAAAGTAGCCGTGGTCTTTTCATTATGAAATATCCAATGCAAGGACTATTCGCTACTAATCCTAGGGATTTCCCGATAGGATGTGGTAGGAAAGTACCTTATTTTTGTATTGTTCCTGGACAACTTGTATGGATGTTTGTCTGACATTGCGTTTCTACAGATTACGTACGTTGGTTTTTCCAAATGTACATCAGTGGTGGCGGAGAAGGCAACTTCTCTTAGCTTAACACCCTCCTTGAGACGTATGAGCTTAAGGGTTGTATTTTTGTGGAAGAGAATTAGTAGTCAACGAAAATGGCTGTGTGGCATTCAAAGTGATGTGATTGTGATTTGTGAAAGGTAATCGATACCTCAGGCCTCATCAATCGGAAATGACCAAAATAGGGTTAGATCCGGCAAGGCTAAGTGGGTCGCTCCCAAGTAGGGTATGATCATCCTCCTCTAGAAATATCTTTACATGCTATGACATCGTGTATCCGAGTATTGTGGTTTGTATGCTAAAGGGCCTTCGGTAAAGGTCGGCAATGACTGGAGGATGACATATTCGGTACCATCTAGTTATAGAGGTAGGCCGGTCTTGTGTTCGTAGAGGGAAGATGTTCTGTGCGTTGGGAAATACATCTAGTGGTGTACCAATCGGAAGGTAGTTCCTTTACTTGGTCATTTGTATGGAAATCGAAACTCCACTACAAGCTGCGATTCTGTTTGTAAAGTCGTAATGAATAGCTTCGAAATGCTATATGGGTAACCATTTCGGCTATGATTAATATTATTTGTATATACTAGACACAAGTATAATATAAGAGGATTTGATATGAAATGTTTAACATAAGGTAAAAACATGTCCGTGTTTAAGGGTGGGCGTGTCTTACGAGATTCTTTTGTTTTGATAAAAGAAAAGTTTGGTAATTTAATAAATTCAGTTGAGTGTGTTTCTCACGCTAGTTTACTAGACTGGTCCCGCCGTTCTTCCCTTTCAATGATCGGGTCAGAACGAGTATATTTACAGGTTCAGATTTGGTGCTATTGGAGCTTCCACAGGAGAGCTGGAGATCATTATTTTCGTATCCACGTATTTGTTTTGATTATCCGCTGCTTAGTTGTTGTATATTATCAGTAATTTTGAGGACAAGTTGTTATAACTTTCCAGGATGATAACTATTGATTGATTGTTGAACTCTGATTGATATATGTATATACAGTTTCTGTTTTGTAAAGATCATTGATATGATATTATATGTTTTCTGCCGTTATGTGAGATTCTGTATTGTTCTATTTTGTTTTCTCTTCTCCGTTTCTTCTGTTCTCTTCTTCTCTCTTCTTTTCTTTCTCCTGAATTTTCGCCAGTCTGTGCTTTTTGGATCAGACATGTGTGGTTTATTGTCGATTCAAAGGGTATGGATTTGTGGGTCATCACAGTTGGTATCAGAGCTTAGATTTTGTATATTCCTGAGCTTTGATGTGTACTCAGTATAGATAGGGACAATACACTCTTGATTGAATTTGAGTGTGTTATATATATGAACGCGTATTTGTTAGTGATTATAAAATGTTTTATATTGTGTTTGCTTATCCGTTGAGATGTTTATGTATTCTGGTCGGTGCGTGGGACGCCATGTTATCGATAGGGATTTCTAAACACTTAAACGAGGCAAGTCCACATAATATTATTTAAATTGGGTAAATGAAATAATTTTACCTCGATTATATTTTATATATAAAAGAAACCATTTTTCAGAAAATTATTATAGTGTATATAATTGAATTGTTTGATTGTTTGGAAATGTGTATATATATAAGTTAATAAAAGTTGTTTGAATAATCTAAACAAAAACAACAATTGTAAAAGAATAAATTATATAAGTAAATGAATTATAAAGTATGGAATTATAATTAGAGTGATTTACAATTGTGAAGTAATCTTATATGTAAGAAATAGAACTATATGAGTATATTTATATATATGAGTTTTAAATAAAAATGGATTTAAACTAAGAATTTGAAATTTTGAATTCTGTTGATTTTTAAAGTTGTTTTTTTAAAAGACAAAAGAGGTTATATTATATAATAAATCTAAATAAGATAAATGAATTTGAAATGAATCTTATATAAGTGAAGTAAAATAGTGAAATTAAATAAGTAAAAAGATTTTATAAATGTGATTTATAAATAAAAGGAATTTTTAAAAGAATAAAAAGCATTGAATTCACTACTGTGCTGGGAAATAATAAGGGTGATGGCTGCAGCATCATTTGTATCATTATTGAGTTTCTATGTGGCTGTATTGCTACTATAGTAAATTGAAAATTTAAATTTTGATGTGATAAATGAATTTCAATTTAAAATCCAAGTTGAAATTGATGAATACAAGTGAAACAAGTTTTGGACTTATAATATGAAATAATAAATTTGATTTAGCATAAAAAATATATGATTTGAAATTTAAATGAAGGAAGGTTAAATAATTTGAACTGGATTAGATAAATTATTGGAATAAAATTAACTTAAGGGTAAGTGATTATATAATACGAATTTGATGTTTAAATAAATAATTTGTATAACTCATAGAATGAGAAAAGGTAAGTAAAACCAAATGTTTAAGTGGTTAAACAATTTGGTTAAGCAAAACGAAATTTGAATTTGAATAGTGATATGGAATTTGGCTCAAGTGAAAGTTAAATAAAATGAATATGCAAAGTAAAGTTGAATAATAACAAGTTAATGAACTGAAGTAATTAATGAATAAGAACTTGAGTTATGTAATGAAATTCAACTTGAAATGCAATATGAATTAGCAAATGAATAGCAAATGAATTGAATTAGACTAATTAAATAAATTAGTAAATAAAATATGGATTGAATGTTAATCAATCAAATGTAAATAAATCGATATGGAATAGTGGATGTAAGTGTTAATTCATTAAAAGCTAATGAAATTGGAAACTGAATAAAAGTCAATTAGACATCAACTAATTGAAATTAAAAGTGTTAAACCAAATTAAATGTAAGTGAATATGAATGTTGAATTTAAATTAAACTAATTTGGTTATGTTGGATATGCATTGGTTGTTAGATTGATGTTGGTTGATTGTATAGAAATTCATTAAGTTTTAATGAAATTGAATTAATAAAATTAAAAGCTAATGAAATTGGAAGTTAAGTAAATCTAAATAGAATTGAATTTGATTTGAATTGAAAGTGAACTAACTTAAATGTAAATTAGTGGACGTAAACTAATTGAATTTGAATAAATGAATGTTAGTAAAATACAATGTAAATGAGTCAAAATGTGAATAAATTGAAAATCAATTCAATGAATATTAATAAGAAGTGAACGTATATTGATTTGGTATGGATTGATTGGATAGAGATTGGTTTGTTGGATGTTAGTCGGATGATAGTTGTTTGATGATTGGATTTGTTGCTTTTGATCGCATTTCTATATCGTCATATATAGTTGTTGTATTGGTATATGTTGTATATTGATATTACTTTCTATATACATGTTTCTCATTGTTTGTTGAGTGTATAGTAGGTGCGAATGATGCTTGCTTCGCATTTGGAGCTCGCTTTCGCGCTATATTAGCCGTGTATGCTCGCTAATAATATATAAGGTACATATCTCGGATTACATATCGTACTTTTACACTTTTTTCCCAACGAAATGCCTCATCCTCGAAGATAAGATGTATATTTGTGATATATGTGTTGTGATCCTAGTACGATCAAACCGCGCAAAGAAGACGCAGGCGAATTTTTTTGAAAATCGAAAGAGTTAGAAATTTTTTGGGAAAAATAAATTAATAACTTAAATTTTGATATTGAGTTAAAATTGAAACGATATTAGTTGGTTTTGAAAACATAATGATGAATGAATTTGAAAACATAGAAAAGTTTTTATAAGAAGTATAACTAGTGGAGTTTTGGAAAGTTAAAATGTTAAATAGATTTGATATCTAATTTGAACGAATTGTTTTGAAAAGTTAATGGATTTTGTGACTTTTACTTACTCAGTAATTTCGAGGACGAAATTGTAACGACCCAGAATCTCTGTCATTTGAAATTCGTATATTTAATTGATTTTAAATATTAACAAGTAAAATTTGTAAGTTGAATAAATTTTATTTCGAATATCTAGATTTAATTGGATAACTAAATCGATAATTTAATATTTGAAATTACAGAAATAATTGGAAATTGGGCTTAATGTGATTAAATTTGATTTGTAAAGTTGTATTAAATCATATTGGAGTTAGAATGATGTTATAGAACTTTTAAAATCGAATTAAAAGTTAATTTGTAAAAATGAATATTTTAATATTTAATTGACGAGTGAAAATAGCCATTTTTCAAACAGTCTCGGATTTCGACGAAACTAGTTTCATCAGATCCATAATGTTATATTATAGTAAGATTACAAAGTTCGCGTCAATCGGATTTACAGTTTGTCCGGGGCAAGCTAAAACGCGTTGAAATCGATTTAAGTGAATTTTGAATTTAAATAGTCGATTCGAAAACCTATCTTCCAAATACGATCGAATTGGCTCCTGATACATATTCCATTGCGTACGGAATAGGGGAAAAACATTACAAACGCCAGGCGGCATGCTTCGTTTGGAGTTCAGAAAAAATTTGGGTGAATAGTGTCATCAAATTTTCTATATAAGGCCATAACTTTTTCACTTTTGCTAAAACCCTATAGAACCTAGGTCAGCCGCCACCCTATCAATTAATGGCTAGAAAACTCCATTCTTCTTCCTCAATTATCTTCAAATCCGTAAATCAATTCAAAAAACTTTCAACTCCAATGTTGAAGAGAACGACGAGACCTTTAAATCCATACGGATGTGATCGTTTTTAACATCCTAAATCGATGGCCTTTTGTATTTGAACGTTCGTCGTTCGTATGCATTTTTCAACGTGATGGAGGGGCCGAGTGTGGCCGGTTGCTCGATGTTGGTAGAGGTTGGCTAGGCGATCCAAATGACGGCCTTTGATCGTCGGCCAGACGATCGATGAAGGCTCGAAAAATTATGGAAAGAAACGGCGGCTTGGGTTGTTTGCTCGTGTGATGGAACGATGGGGAAGAAAAAGGAAGGGGCGGCCAGATTTTCATCATATAAAACGAGTGGTCGAGATCAAATCTAGTGTTTGAAATTAAAAATTTAGCTGTAAATTATTATATTTTAAACCGAACAAACTTTAAAATTGCATAACTTTTTCATACAAGGTCCGTTTCACACGAAACGAGTTGCGTTGGGTTTGTATGGACGAACACTACGCGATGGAGCTGGTTTGTAGTTGATTGGAGCTAGTGTGAATTTTGGGTAAAATTAAACGCGCATTTAATTTTATTCGGAATAAAACGCTGAAACCGCTATTGGAAGCAAGGTGAGAATTTCTCACTCAATCGAATTTGTTTCGATTTAAATTTTAAATAATTAGATTTAAAATTGCTTGATTGTGTTGATTGTATGCTTGGATGATAAACTGCTATCTTTTGTATTGAAATAGACCCTATACGCCGCATATTAAGCGAAGGTTATTATATTAAACACATATACCGTGATATTCCACCTTGAAGTGGAATTGGTATTATATATGTACTTGGAGTTGATTTCACGCATTATATAGCGGATGAGACCCTATTGCGCCGCATAATAGCGGATGATATTTTATATAGACCCATGTACCGCGATATCCCGTCTTGAAACGGGATTGGTATTGTGCTAAAATCTGTGGATATAGGGAAACAGGTTGGAGGGATCCAACTGGATTCCTCAAATAATTGAATTTGTTTCAATGTTGTGTGTTGATTATTTATAATCTCTATGTGATTATCTTTGTGATTGAAATCGTTGAAGGCTAAAATTTAGCCGAATAAAATTTTGGTATCATTAGATACCAGAAATAAATAAAAATTTGATTTTTGAAAATTTAGGTTGAAAGTTTATATTAAAATTTATTTTTTAGAATTGGATAAATTTAAAGAAGGAATTCTAAAATAATAAAGTTTTATTTTTAACCTTATTGAATAAAATTTCAAAATATGGGAAAAGTTTTAATAAATGGATTTCGGGTAATATTATTCAAAGGTTGAAGAATTTATTCAAAATACAGATTTTAAAGAGTTTGAAAAAAATAAAAGAATTTGTTTTCTTTAAAAGGAATTTATTTTTAAAAGGAAATAAGAATTTGAAATCCATTTGGGAATTTATTTTTGGTGATTGAATTTAAATCTTTTGAAAATCCATTTTGAAATTTATTTGGTGTTTTGAAATAAATTTGGAATCAATTTGAAAATTGATTTGGGGTTTAGTACAAATTGATTTCAATTTGAGATCTGAATGAAATTCACTTGGTGTTTAAATTCTTGGAAAATCAATATGGAATTTGATTTGGTTGTTTTTGAAATTAATTGAAAATTTTAATTATTGTTGAAAGTGAATATTTGAAATCAATTTGAAAATCATATATCAGTGGATATTTGAAAATTTAAATTCACCATGGAATTTATAAAGGAAAGGGAAATTTGTTTAAAAATAAACATTGATTTATTTTTGAAGTGTGGAAATAAATTTACGGATTTGGAACGTAAATTTAAAGTAAATCGGTAAGGATTTATTTAATTGGTTTAAATGAACCATTTTGAAATGAAAGTGTATTCTCCCTGGAAAACCGAATAAAATTTCTGAATAACTTTGAAAAATATATGCACATATATGTATGTAATTCTAGAATTGGTTTTGAAAAGGATACTTTGGAGAAATTAACTTATTAAATTGTTTTAAAATTCTTTAAGTAAAGATTTATTAAGTTGATATAGAAAAGATTATTTCTAAGATTTAATCAATAATTGTTTTAGAAAATAGTTATTTAAGTAGTTATACTCTATCTACTAATTTATTTTGAAAATTAGTTTGGACTTAAGTTATATGTAATATTGGTATAATAATTTTATAACTAATATTTTAAGTAAAGTGTTTAAAGAAAATAGTTTATTTTAAAGTGTTTTCCCGGTATATTTTGGATAAGTGTTATAAATTATTTCAAAGTATTTGAACTTGGCAGATTTCCAATGAAAATGAATAAATATTCGAAAGTGTTTTCGCGTAAGGAAAATGATTTGAAATTTGTTTTCAAAGTTGTAAAGGTGAAAAGTGATTTGAAATTTGTTTTCAATTGGTTGAAGTGTGGAAAAATATATCTTGTAAAGATATTTTTGGAAAATAAATAATTTAGGAAATTATTTGGAATCTGGTGATGTTATGCATATATATTGATAGTTAAATAACCGACTATCAATATTTACCTTTAAATGGGTATTTGTTGTGATTTGCTTGAATTTGAATGCTACACTTATTTTAAAATAAGCGCTCGTTATTCGGTTTAGCCGGGAGATGACCTTTGGGTCATAAATCCCATTTCGAATAGTGATACGTCGTAATGGATAGCATTTGAAGACCGTTGTTGAAGTCCGGATATTCTAAAAAACGGAAGGATTACCGTCGAATGTCTTTGCATCGGCTGATCCCCGATATAGAGATTTTATCACCCTTTGTGATGGGAAGTCCGGACGTGATTAGTGATTATCCGGATTGCAAGGGCTTCTTTGGAAGTGCCTTCGGTTCCGTTCGATCCCGGAACGGACTTGTATGGATGTGTGTCTGACGTTACAATTTGAGATGTAAAGCTGGTTTCTATCAAATACATTTCTGTTGGTGGCGGAGAATTTATTCTCTTAGCTTAACACCCTTCTCTGAGACGTACGAGCTCAGAGGTTATGTAGTTGATGGTTACCAGTGATACATACCCAATTTGGTAATGTGGCATACGAAGTGCTGCTAATCATTTGTTGATCGAAGCATGACTTTTGTGAAAAGCGTAGCTTTGTGGACGAGACTTCGTCGGACCTCACACTCCGGAATGGTCGAAACAGGAAGAATGCAGCAAGGTTTTAGTGGGTAGCGCCCCTTAGGGTATGTTCATTTTCTTCTGGATAGAGGTGGTATCATGGTATGGAGCCCAAATACTTAACATATGTTGTTGCTGCAAATTTATTACTTTGTGGTTGTTGGTATTGAGGATCCTCGGATAACGGTTGTTTACAACCGGGGGATGACATACTCGTGTCAGTAGTTACCTATTTTTGCAGAGGTAACCCGGCCTTGTGTTGGCAGAGATCCGGTTAGGTTCACGGGGCGTCCCGCCAGAGGCGTTCCCATGTGGCAATAGGAAGTTCCTTAGCCTGACCATTTGTTGGAAAATCCAAAGAAATAATACGCGCCCTGTACGGTTTTAGTTGTAGAACTTGCCATCTACTTATGGTGGCGCCCCACTGTTTAGATGGTAGCTATAGTAGGCATACGATAATGGTCTTATGTTGGCTAAGATTTATATTATACTTTTGAAAGGTTTTCCACTGTGCACTTATAATAATAATATCAAAGAAAATTTCTCATATCAAGCATGTTTGACTATCATAAGGAGAAATCTCTTCCAATTCTGCGTTTGCATTGTGTGTGTGGCAGGAGGCCTTATGATAGTTTCATTTTCTAAACGCATTGCGGATCTATTTTAAAATATTTTTTGTTTTTTTTAAAAGATAAACTGTTTTAAGTTCTCACACCAGTCCCATGACTGACCTGGAGTTTATTGTTCCCTTCCTAAACTCTGGGTGCCCATCATTTTCCACACGGGCAGCCTAGAGTCAGGTTATCAGGATATTTTGGAATTCAGGAGGTGCTGTGGAGCTCAGGAGGCGAGCTGGATGGCGAAATGTATCACTTGTATATGATATCATCTTTTCCGCTGCGTATCCACTTGTAAGGACAAGTTCATATAATTGTCTAGTTGTGTTGTGTTGTAAGTTGACTCTGATGATGTAATGTATAAAATGTACAGTTCTTTTGATTTAAATATATCCATTTATCTATTATATGTTGTTCCACTGCGATTGTGAGATTCTGATATTGTTTCTGTTGCTTCTTCTTTCTTTCTTCTTCTACCTCTTCTTCTTTAACCCTAACAATTCGATTTTTCGGCCTTCGATTTCTCGGCAGTTGATATATTGGACGTATTAATGTCGATTTTAGAAAGTTGAAGAATCGGGTCGTCACAGAAATTCTTTTAAATAGGGGAGAATGTAACGACCCAAAATTTTAGTCATTTGAAATTCGTATATTTAATTGATTTTAAATATTCAAAAGTAAATTTTATAAGCTTAATAAGTTATATTTGAAATATAAGGATTTAACTGGACGATTAAATTATTAATTTAATATTTGAAATTGCAGAAATAATTGGAAATTAGATTTAAAGTGAATAAAATGATTTATAAAGTTGAATTAAATCCTATTTGAATTAGAATGATGCTGTTAAACTTTCGAAATTGAACTAAAAGTTAATTTGTAAAAATTGAATATTTAAATATTTAAGTAACGTGAAAAATAGTCATTTTTCATAGAGTCTTGGATTTCGACGAAACCAGTTTCATTGGATCCGTAATATTATATTATTATAAGATTAAAAATTTCATGTTAATTGGGTTTACGTTCTGTTTGGGCAAGCTAAAACGCATAGAAATCTGTTTAAGTGAATTTTAATTTAAATAGTCGATTCGAAAACCTATCTTTCAAATATTATCGAATTGGCTCTCGATATATAATTTCATTGTGTTCGGAACTGAGGTAAAACATTATAAACGCCAGGCGGCATGCTTCGTTTTGAGTTTGAAAAATTTCTGGACGAATAGTGTCGTCGAATTTTTTATAAAAGACCATAGTTTTTCACCTTTTTCACAAATCTAGAGTTAGTGACCCTAGCCGCGGGCTTTGATTTAATGGCCGATATATTTCGAAACTTCCTCCTCTAATTTCATCCAATCCATCCACTTTTGATGAAAATTTTCTACCGGAGAATCGAAGAATACGAGGAGATTTATCCATCCATACAGTGATGATCGTGTGAAGTTGATCGATGTGGCCAAGAGCTGCTCGCGTTTGTGCACAATTCGAACATGATTTTCTGGCGGTCGGCAAGTAGGGGGAGGCCAGAATTTGGTTGGAGGCATGTAGGGCTATGGCGTTTCGCTTGACGTTATCTGATCAACAAATGGTTCGACGTGGGTGGAGTATAATTCGAAGAACGATCGGCGGCAATGGGTCTCGGCTAGGGTTAGATGAGCGATGGGAAGGAATAAAAGGCACATGGCCTGGATCTTGATTTTTAAAAATAAATGGCCGAGATTAAGTGAGGTTAAACAAAATAAAAAAATAAAATAGAAATTGATCTATATATATTTAAATTCGTACAATCTTTTAAATACCATAACTTCTTCATACGAGGTCCCTTTTTGACGAAACAAGTTGTGTCGGGTTCGTATTGACGAGCATTACATTTTAGAGCTCGTTTGGAGTTGAGCTAGTGAAAATTTAAGGTAAAAATAAACGCTCGTTTAAATTTATTTGGAATAAAACACTGCAACTGCTATTGGAACCAAAGTGACTACAACTCACTCTTTCTGATTCACTGATATTTTTATATAAGTGAGAATAAATTTATTCTATGATGAATGATGATTGTTTGGATGATATTTGATATATTATCTATATATTGATTGGTATTTGGATATATTCCTGCCTATTGGAGCAGATGAGACCTAAATATGAGCTGATGACCCATTATACACGCGTCTGCCTCGAAGCGGACATGGTACACATATTCTAATATGTATATTTGTTGCAGGTGACAGGTTGGAGGGATCCAACTGGATCCTCACATGTATTGGTTTTATTTACATATATTGTGACATATAATGTTGTCATGTGATATATGATATTTTGGATGCCGTGATTGATGTATTTGTGCTGTTGCAGCACTGGGCCTATTTTTGGAAATAAAAAGATATTAAAGTGATGATTTCAAATTAAAAAGGATTTTCAAGTGATTTTGGAAATAGGTGTTTTTTGAAATTTTGAACTGTTAAGTAAATAGATTTATTTTAAATAAGTAAATGTTATAATTTTTATGTTATAAAAATTATAATTTTTGGGAAATATAATAAGAATATGATTTTTGAAATATGAAGTCAACTATTTGGTAAAATGGTATAAAATGAAAATTTTGAATTATTATAGATGATTTATATATAAGATTTATGAAATTGATATTTTATAAATCAAAAGTGATGGAATTATAAAAGAGTTTTGTAAGTGTTAAAATGAGGTTATAAATGGATTTTATAAGTGAATAAGACTTACGAATTGTGAAGTTATAAAATGAATGGATTTTTGTAAATAAGAGATTTATAAACGAATTTACTGATAAATTGGATTTGGCATATAAAGGAGATGTAAATGGAATTTGTTAATAAAGGGAATTTACAAAATGAAGTTTTTATAAAATAGAAATGTGAATTTATAAACACTCTTTTATAAATCTGAAATCAATTGAATTTGATAAGTTAATTGTGAAAGTTTATTAAAGGAATTTCATCCACGATTTTGGACAGTGGATAATCTTTTAAATTAAATGTGAAATAGTAATGAATTTGGTATAGGTGATATGCCCACGATTTGGGACAGTGGATAATCCTTTAATAAATATGTAGAAGTAAATAATTTGGTTAGGCATTGTATTCACGATTTTGGACGGTGAATAGTCTTTTAAATTAAAAGACAGGTTTTGGAAAGTGATCTTTTAAACGAAGTTAAATGGTTTGAAGATATTTTAACATGTGTTGAGCATGAAACCATAGATTTCAACATTCATTGTAGACATGGATGTTTACAAGAAATAGGAAATGATGGACTATAGCACTGTTGTTGTAGTAAATGATTTTCGAAAGCAGATGTTTTGTATAGTATATGCGATTTATATATCTATCTTATTTTCGAGTCCTTGTACTAGTGATTTTGGGTTGTCGCAACGATTTTTATGCAACATTCGCTTTGACTCAAATAAATATGGTAAGAGAATGTTTTTCTTAAAAGAATAAAATATATACTTAATCATGATTTAAGTATATGTAATATTTTTCAAGTGCTGAAAATAAATTGATTTACGAATTACATATTATTAAATAAGTATGTGAAAATGTTTTCCAATGGTGAAATGTGAAATGGTTTGAGAATATATCCTTTTAAAGATAATTTAAAGTTAATATTTGGCAAATGGTTTAATTAATAAAAGATTAATTAAAAGAGCCTAGTGATTGCTTATGGTGCTAAATATTTGTTTGTTTGCTTTGATAGCTAAACAACCGACTATCAAATGTGGCATTTTAGTTCCTCTACTTGATGTGAGAGCTATTGAGTCGTACACTTAGTACGTAGCCTTCTGTGGTGGGCTTGATTATCGTTTGTGTTGAGGATGTTGATTCGTATAGTGTGGAATTTTACTCCAATCCATCAAGCTTCCTTCTCGACCGAAGTATAGCAAGTTGAAAGTTGGAGACGTGATAAGTCTATGAGACTTAGTTTTTGTGTGAGGTTGAGAAATGCTTTTGCATTGTTGGTATGAAGAGACCGGTATTGGTTTATCCGAAAACCACTTTGGACCATCGTATATGCGACGATTGTGCAGGTTGCTTGTGATGATATTGATATTTCGGATTTTCATAGTGGGAGACTTCTTGTTGACCGTTTGGGGTCAAAATACCAATATACATATAGTAGCAGTGATCTTTACATTCTGAAATATCCAATGTAAGGACTATTCCCTACTAATCCTTGGGATTTCTCGACAGGATGTGGTAGGAAAATACCTTTTGTTTGTCCTGTTCCTGGACAACTTGTATGAAATGTTTGTCTGACATTGCATTTCTAAAGATTACGTACACTGGTTTTTACAAACGTACATCAGTGATGGAGGAGAAGGCGACTTCTCTTAGCTTAACACCCTCCTTGAGACGTATGGGCTTAAGGGTTGTATTTTTTTGGAAGGCAATTAGTAGTCAACGGAAATGGCCGTGTGGCATTCAAACTGATGTGATTGTGATTTGTGAAAGGTAATCGTTACCTCAGGCCTCATTAACTGAAAATGACCAAAGTAGGGTTAGATACGGCAAGGTTAAGTGGGTCACTCCCAAGTAGGGTATGATCATCCTCTTCTAGATATATCTTTACATGCTATGACGTCGTGTATCTAGTTGTTGTGGTTTGTATGCTAGAGAGCCCTCGTTAAATGTCGGTAGCGCCCGGAGGATGACATATTTGGTACCATCTAGTTATAGAGTTGGGCCGGTCTTGTGTTGGTAGAGGGCAGATGTTATGTGCCTTGGGACATTCTTCTAGATGTACCATCGAAGGTAGTCCCTTCACCTGGTCATTTGTATGGAAATCCAAACTCCACTACGAGCTGCGATTTTATTCGTAAAGGTGTAATGAATAGCCCCGAAATGCTACATGGGTAACCATTTCGACTATGATTAATTTTATTTGTATATACTGGACACTAGTATAATATAACATGATTTGATATGAAATGTTTTAGTTATCGCAAGGTAAAAACATGTCTGTGTTTATGGGTGGCGTGTCTTACGAGGTAATTTTTTTTTGACAAAGGAAAAGTTTGGTAATTTAATAAATTCAGTTGAGTGTGTTTCTCACGCTGGTTCACCAGACTGATACGAACGTTCTTCCCTTTCAAAGCTCGGGTCATCCGAGTATATTTACAGGTTCAGATTTGGTGCTATTGGAGCTTCAGTAGGAGAGTTGGTGTAACGATCCCGGTTTTGAATCAAATTAAAATTGGTAGTTAATATAAAATTTTGAATCTAAATTTTGAATTAATTTGAAAATGTGGGAATAAAGATATATAAATAGATTATAATTTGGAATTTGAATTTGAAATTCAAATATATATATGTTGAAAATAAATATTTATAAAAAGATATTGTTTGTTTATTCATTTACAAATACAAATTGATTATATAATAATTTTGGAATTTGAAATTTAAAAGTAAATGTTTTAAATAATACATTGGATTTAAAACTCTATATTTTAATAATAGAAAATAATTTATTTTGTATTTATAATATGATGATTTGAAAGTTATATTTTGAAATTGATATAAATAAATAAATTTACAAAAGCCATTTAAAAAGTTAATATCAAAAATATAAAAGCTATTTTTTAAAATCAATTAATTCATCTTGGATTTCTTTAATTTAAAAGATTAATGGCGTCCTCCTCTTGTACGACTTTGTCTTGTTCGTCCTTTTTACCTCCCGTTAGCATTCATTCGCGTTCCGCCTCCTCCTGCCCCCATTCTAACCCTTCCGTCCCCTTCCTATTCCAGTTTCGTCTTTTCATCCCCTCTTCCCCAATGCTCCTTCCCCTTTGCCTTCATCCACCAGATCTGGGAGGATCTTTAAGGACCTGCCTTCGGCGCCATCTCGTCCTTTGCCTCCCTTTCTTTCTGACTCAGATTTTCCTCCCCTGCCCGCTATACTTTCTTCCCAACCTGCTGATGTTTGCACAAGCCCGCGTCCCATGGTATTGAATCCTTTGGCTGGTGATGTCTGTCTACCTGAGATAGGTGGTTTGCCTTCGCTTGTCTCCAAGATCAGAGTCTCTGGTGTTGTTGGTGCGGCGATTGGTTTGTTTGG
Source organism: Allium cepa (assembly GCA_030765085.1). NCBI lineage: Eukaryota > Viridiplantae > Streptophyta > Magnoliopsida > Asparagales > Amaryllidaceae > Allium > Allium cepa. Next base: position 562,665,708 of record CM060935.1, read on the forward strand.
CCGTGAAATGCGTGTTGCTGCTGCAGATAGTTCGAGCTTTGATCGATGCTCCTCTGGTGTTCGGCATAATTCCATTGAGGAATGTGTTCCCAATCTCAATGATATGAGTTCTGATGTTTCCTTCCAAGCTGCCTCTGTTGGTAATACCTTTGATGTGGAGCTTCCCAGTCCTTCAACTCATAACCATTGTCCTGCTGCTCCTTCCCTGGCCTGTTCGAAATCAAGATCTTCACTATTTACATCTCTGCCCCGTAGTGCGGGAGAATACAAACCGATTGAATTTGAAATTTTTGAGGAAAATGGAGTGATGATCCCTCCTCCTATTGTTATGCAAGCCAGTTTGGATTATTGGTCAAAATACTTGGTTGGTTTCTTTTTAGACCCAAATCAACGCCTGCCTGATGCGGCTTCGGTTCGTCGAAGGGCTTGGAAGCTTCGTGGTGAACTTCGTGTTAAGCTGGTTGACTCCATGTATTTCCTTTTGTTCTCCTCCATCGACGATCGTTGTTGTGTTCTTGAGGCTGAGCCTTCTTCTTTTGGTGGGAAATCTTTTATTATTACTTCTTGGTCTCCAGCAGTTGCTAGCGCTCATGAGCAAGTTCTTTCTATCCCCATTTGGGTTTACTTTTTGCAAATTCCACCTGCTCTTCAACCTTTACTTGGTTTGAATTGGCTAGCTTGTAAAGTAGGTAAATTGAAATGTTTTGACCCTAATACAGTTGCGCGTGAAAAATTGTTATACGCGAAGGCTTTGATTGAGATTTCCCCTTTTAAGCCTCTCCCTTCCTATACTCCTGTTCAGCTAGCTGTTGGGCATGTAGTGGAAGTCCGTGTTCGATACGGTTGGGTTCCATATATTTGTTCCTCCTGCCACTCCTTTGGCCACCTGGCTATCGCCTGCTCGCATTCTACTGTTTTAGCGGCTGCTTCTAAGATCCCTCTTCCTCAGCCTCCACTCAGGAAATGGGTTCCTAAGGTTTCTTCCTCTCACTCTCAGTTTGCTCCTCCTCCTACGTTTTATTTATCTGTCTCGGATTCGCCTCCATGTTCTGTTGCTCTGCCTGCTTCCACTACTGCTTCTGTGTTACCTTATGCTGTTTCAGTGGTTTCTATTGCTGTTCCGGATCATGTTCCGCCTTGTTTGCCTGTTGTTTGGGATGAGTCCGAGGGATGTTGGGTTGATCACAAATCTGATATGATATTTAACCCCTCGGATGACTCCTTTTTTAGATTTTTTTTCCGATGAGCTATTGGACCTTAGATGCCTTTATTATAGGCCTTCTGGTGACTCCTTAGTTCTCGATTTGGGCGGTCCGTAAGCGGGATCGAATTCTGACATGCTTGCTGATACTACGTGGGATCGTTCTTTTATATACTTATTTTATGTTGTGGTTTATGATCCTTGTTCTGCTATCCTTTTCCGCCCCTTTGCTGGTCTTTCTGGGAATGTCCCGTTGGTATCTTCCCAGGTGATTGAGGATATTGGTTATTCTACCTCTCCAGAGGAGACATAGTCTAGGCGTATTTTATTGTAGCTGTGGCATGTTTGTCACAATCCTGTGCTCTATTTTCCCTTTTCTTAGTAGTTAAGGTGTTTTTACCTTACTCCTGTATTTCAGGTTTTTATTACGTTCGTAATAAAAAGTGGACGGTCCACTATAAAACCGGCTGGCCTTGCCAAAAAAATATACATATCTTTTGAAAAATTAATAAATTTTCAATAAAGTATTTAAAAAGGAAAAGTAATTATAAAAATTTGAAAATAGGATATCAACATATATATATATATATGTGTGTATATAAATATAAACTAATATATGTATGTAAGATTTTTTATTAGTAATGTACAATTTGATTTCAAAGCATTTGTCTTAAGGTTATTTAAAAAGTTATATAAGTGTAAGTATGGAAAAATGTATGAATAAAATATAAACACATAAATATAAACATTCCTAATAACTTGAATTTAAAATGTAAAATAAGGTTTGATAAAAGATTTAAATTATTTTTCTTTTATATATTTGGAAATTAATAAGATAAACATTTGTAAAATATAAACATATATAAATATAAATAAATTAAAGAGAGAGTTTAAAGTTAAATTTATAAATTGAAATTAAATGAGGGGTTTAAAGCATAGTTTATTTGATAAGGGCTTAAACACAAATTTTGTGATTTTTAACATTTGTAAAATGATAATGCAAGTAAATAACAAGTGTAATATGAGGATAAAAGATTATTACAAGTGTTCACAAATAAAAACAAGTGGCATCTTTGGATTTCTTTTAGGATTTAATTTTAAATATAATGATAAGAGAAGAAAGCCATTTCCAGTTTTTTTTATCTTCATTTCTGAATTTCTTCTCCCACCATTCAAAAGAAAAAATCAAAAGAAATCAAAAATAAGAACAAACCATCTCAGTTTGAAAAACCTTTAAGAGAAAAATAAAATAACCACAACCTCTTCAAATTCAAAACCTGAAAAGCTTTCAACCTCAAATCATAAACCTGGAAAATGAAAATCAAATTAAAGCTTCAAACCTAAAAATAAAGAAAGGATCAAAGCCTGAAACAATTCTGAAGCAAGCAAGTTATTGATCAAGCAATTCCATATTTTAAAACAGCAACGCAATTCAAACAAATCTGGAAAATAAGCAAAAGCTTTAAGCTTGGAAAAGAAGATCTGAATTAAAGTTCAAACTCAATCCCCGATAAAAGCAAATGCAGATTTCAGTTCCCAAATTTAAAACAAGGATCTGATCAACAGTTCAACAAACAATAAAAAAAAAATCAAATTACAGGATAAAAGCTCAAGTCTGTTCTCTGTTCTTTCCCAATCCAGGTGAGCAAATTCTCAAACCCATATTCATAATTTGGTTTGCCTGTGAAAATGAATGGATGTGAATGCATGAATGTCTGTGTATCTGTCTATATGATCCTCTGTTTATAACTACAGGTTCAACTCACTGGAAAGAAATTCATATCTTCCCATTTAAATCGAATTCAAAATAAATTTTCTAGAGAAGACATGTTAGTATCAGTATAACATTATTTTTAAAAGTATTATTAAATAGAAGAAATAAGTAGAATATTTGGAAATCAATAATGACAGTAGAAATGCATTCAGATCGAAGAATTGATTTTTTTAAATCTTCAAGTTTTGATCATATAAATTAATTCGTATTTCAAAAATATGAATTTAGAAAATCATTTCGTGATTTTTAGGGGTGAAATCATCGAGATAGTGGGAGTTGAACGATTTCAACCTTTTTGTCAATTGTCGTCGATCGGTAAGATTATGTGTGTCAAGCTTTAGCCTGGAGGTGGCTGAGGTGAGGGAGTTCGTCAGAAAAATAGACAGTGGATTTTTAATCCACCGTAGTAGCACATGGACGAAGATCTAGGGTTTAAGAACCTAATTTGGTTGATGGTGGAAACGTGTCGAGTTTGCTGTCATGGGTGGATCGAGTGCTGCTGCACAGAGGGAAATCGAAGCATTGATGAACGAAGCTGCTCTGGTCAAGGTGGTGGGGTTGAAGGTGGTTGCGATCGTCGACGCAAGGCATTTTAGTTGATCAGGTTTGTTTCCAGTAGTTGCTCGTTTGGCTCGAATTTGATTTCCAAGTCGATTCACAAATCTGGGTGGTCAGCAGGTTAGGATATTTCATCGACAACATACGGATGGTCGTAACGATGGTTGGAGATGACTAGGTTGATTGTACATATGCACGCATGCACGATAGTGTCAGGAATGGTTGAGCTTGGGGAAGAAGGGTATAACCCGAAGTTGTACTTGGGGATTTGGGATAGATAACTCGGGGTGTTCCTCGGGTTGAATCTGGGTTGATATGTGTGTTAATAACAGTTTAAAAATTTGAAATAAAATCAAGTTTAAAAAGGTAAATGGGAGACTCGAAGGGTTGCTCGAGAATTTGGAAAAATAGCTTGGGTGAAGACCCGAAGCGTCTCGGGTTTAGATATGTACTAGTTTTGAAATTTAAATTTAACAAGATTTTATTAAATCGAGTTTAAATAATTGATTGTTCAATTCTTTTGAATATAATAAATGTTTATTTTGGGTTTTGGAAATGGTTAAAGATTTAAAATAAATATTTTTAAATTTAAGGTATTTTATTATATACCTATTATTTAAATTTAAGTTCTTTTAAATAAGTATAAATGATGTAGTGGAATAGCTTTAAGTATCTTAAAGGGTTTATGTTGAATTGTACGTCATGAAGATTTATTGCAAAGGTTTATCAAATAAACTGGAATGAAATTAATTAATGAATAAAGATAAATAGGTTATCTTTTAAATTAATTAAGGTCTTAAGTAATTTCTTAACAAAATTTAAAATGATGTTAAATTATTTAAAGTAATTATTCAATGGTTGATTAATTGATGTGATTAATTTATCAATTAATTTCAGTATAATTACTAAAGTAAAAGGATTATTAATTAATAATAGGTAATTGAAGGTCAATTACTTAATGAAATTAATTAAATATAATTACTCAAAGTAATAAATAAAGGATAATTACTTAATGTAATTACATTAAATTTTGATTAATTAATGAAAGTAACTAAAGAGAAATTAATTATTTAAAAATAATTACTTAATCAAAAGTAATTAATTAATGATTTAAAGTTGATTAATCAAGTGAATAATTAAAGGATAATTATTTAATATGGTTAATTAATTAAAGTAATTAATTTGAGGATAATTAATTTATTAAAGGTTAATTAACTAATGAAATTGATTAGAGATAATTACTTATTGTAATTAATTAAATATTAATTAACTAAAGGTTAATTAATTAATGTAATTAAGGATTATTAATTAAAGAATAATTAAATAATTAAAGGTTAATTATTTAGTGATTAAGGGTTAATTGATTTATTAATTAAGGTTGATTAATTAAGGATTAAAGGTTAATTAATTAAAATGGTTTGTAATTAACTAATGTTAATTAATCAAGATTAGTGATTAATCTGATTTAAATTAATCAGACAATTAATTGATCTTACTTATGGATGTTTGAATTCTATTGATTGTTGAAATGTTTGATATACTTGATATGTTATGCTTTGTGCTATGAATTGATTTGGTGTGATCTGTGATGAATGTAATTTATTTTATCTATGATGAATGTATATTATTTATCTGTGAATCTGTGAATGGAAGATAAGCGTTATAAGAATATACCGCTTATCGATATTGATATGCTTGAATCTGCGATGATTGATGTTGTTGCACTATTGTCTAAAACCCCTGGACTACACCTTACACACAAAAATATGGACTGCACGAGGAAATTGGTTAAGTCACAAATTTTTGAAATAGTTTTAAAATTGAATTTTGAACCCAAATGATTTTGGAAATGGAATTGGTTTAAATATGAAAACTTTTGAATAGGAGTTTTGAAGATTAAGGTTATTTTGAATAACTTGATAAAGTTTTGAAATTTAAATAGTTTGATTTGAATTCAAGATTTGAAATTGAATTTTATAGAAATTATGGTTTAAAAAAGATATAAAAGTTATAGATGTGTTTATATGGGTTTTAAAACCATTTTAAAAGTATTGTTTTGAGAATTTGAAGTTAGACCAAGTTTTTATACTTGAAGGGCTTTGACTTGTGCAAATGTAATCGAATTTTTTCCAAAACGAAAACTATTTGTTTTCAAATAATAATAGCTTTCATATATAGAAAGGATTTCCAATTTGTGGTGAAAGATTTCAAGTTTGAAATGGAATTGAAATAGTTTTGAAAGCTATGAATGAATCTTTGTGAAAGATTGTTGAACTTTGTTTTGAAATTGAAGAGGATATTAAAGGTGTATCTTTTGGATAAAAGATTTGAAATGGAATTATTTCAAAAGCTATGAAGGAATCTTTATGAAATATTTGTGAATTTTGTTTTCAAACAAAAGAGGATCTCAAAGATAGATCTTTGTTTAAATATTGTAAATGAATCTTTGTGTAAGATTGGTGAACTTTGTGAAATGGATCTTTTTGTTTAAAGATTTGAAAATGGTAATTTGTTTAAAACCATTTGAAAGAAGAGTTTTGGGTGATAAGTTGTGACTTAACCGAGATCCCGTTATCCATATGCTTTTGAAATATTGCACTCATTATTCGGTTTAACTGGGAGAGGACTTTGTGTCATATAACCCATTCCGAATAGTGATTCGACAAAATGGATAGTAATTGAAGATGGTGGTGAATGCCAGGTGTCTTCGAGAACGATAGGATAACCTGTCGAATGACTCTGCACTGAGTTGCTCCGGTACAGAGATCTCCAAATGTGATGGGGAGCCCGATCGGGATTGTGGATGCCCGGATTGCAAGGGCTTCTTTTGAAGTGCCTTTGGTTCTGTCGAACCCGAAACAAACTTTTATAGATGTGTGTCTGACATTACACTTTGAGATGTAAAGCTGGTTTCTATCAAATACATTTATGTTTGGTGGCAGAGAATTTATTCTCTTAGCTTAACACCCTTCTCTGAGACGTACGAGGTCAGAGGTTATGTAGTTGATGGTTACTAGTGATACATTCCCAATTTGGTAATGTGGTATATGAAGTGCTGCTGATCATTTGTTGATTGAAGCATGGCTTTTGTGTAAAGCGTAGCTTTTTGGACGAGAGTTCGTCGAGCCTCACAACCCGGTAATGGTCGAAACAGGAATCGTGGCAGCAAGGTTATTTGGGGGTAGCGCCCCCTGAAGGTATGTCGATTTTCTTATGGATTATAAGTGGTATCATGGTATGGAGCCCAGATACTTAACTTTGTGGTTGCTGCAAAATTATTGCTTTGTGGTTGTTGGTTGATAGGCACCTCGGATAAAGGTTGGTAACGACCGGGGGTGGCATACTCGTGTCAGGAGTTACCGAGATACAGAGGTAACCTGGCCTTGTGTAGCAGAGATCCGATTAGGTTCTCGGGGACGTCCCTCTAGAGGCGTTCCATTTGATGTGGGAAGTTCCTTTGCCTAACCATTTGTTAGAAATCCAAACAAAACAATACGAGCGATGTACGATTTTAGTTGTATAACCTTCCATGGAATGTGGCGGTAACCTGCTATTGAACATGGTAGCTATAGTAGGCATAAGTGCGAAATGTCTATGCTGGCTAAGATTAATATTATACTTTCGAAAGGTTTTCTGCACTATCCACAAATAATAATATCAAAAGGTTTTTGCGTATCAAGCATGTTTGACTATCATAAGGAGAAATCTCCTCCAATTCTGCGTTTGCATTGTGTGTGTGGTGGGAGGCCTTATGGTTGTTTCATTTTCCAAAAAGCATTGCGGATTTCTTTTAAATTCTTTTGTTTGGTTTTTGATGAAGATAAATTGTTTTTGTTTGCTCACACCAGTCCACGACTGACCATGCTTAATACAACGTGGTAGGGGGTTCTTGCTTTGCGTTTGGTGGTGAAAGGAAGAATCTTACCCGTACATGTCCCCGGAGAGGGGTTGCTTAACCGGGTAGGTGAAGAAGTCAAAAGGCTGGCCGTAAAAGCAAGGGCAGGGTACCATTGTATGCCACGGTGGGGCTGGGATGGTTGATAAGCCTACCAGTTGAGAGTGGCCGCTGTGTTTCCGCTGTGTTGTTATACTTAATTTTTTATAAGCTCCGGCGAATTAGATTCGACATTTGGATCTGTGGCATTCGAGTACAAGTGATGTATTCGGTGTCGATTTTTGAAGGTCGAGTCAGGATCGTTGTAGTTGGAGATCTTCATTTTCGTATACATGTATTTGTTTTGATTATCACTACTTATTTGTTGTATGTTATCGGCAATTATGAGGAAAGGTTACTATCCAAGCTGATAACTATTGATTGATTGTTGAACTCTGATTGATGTATATATATACAGTTTCTATTTTGTAAAGATCATTGATATGATATTATATGTTTCCGCTGCGATGTGAGATTCTGTATTGTTTTGTTTTGTTTTCTCTTCTCTCTTTCTTCTCTTCTCTTCTTCTCTCTTCTTTACTTTCTCTTGACTTTCCGTCAGTCTATATTTTTTGGGTCAGACATGTGTGGTTTATTGTCGATTGAAAGGGTACGGATGTGCAGGTCGTCACAGAGTGTCGGTATAGACTCTTTAGTATGTTTCATTGTTTTGTATGCTTGTGGATTGTTGTTTTTTTGCTTGCTATTATTTGGTTTTATTTTTTTTGTATAATTGGCAGTTTGTTTGCTAGTTACTATTGTTTGTTGATTGTTTTTTTGCTCATTCTTGATTTCCTATTATTGCTTATCCTTTCTTATTATTGCTTGATGCTGTTAGATTATTGATTAATATTGCTAGCTATTGTTTGCTTTGTATATTTGGTAATATGTTTATAAATTATTGCTACATTTTACTGCTTGTTGTGTGTTTGATTACTTGTATGTTAGTTATAGTTGCATGTTCTAGCATGTTCAGAGAGAGATAGAAATGGCTATTTAGGATTGATAACATGTCACCCCTTAGCCATTTTAGGGTCAATGTGAGATCTATACAGGTCAATTGCATTTTCGGTATGACCCGGAGTCAATGATATACTTATATACCGACTTATTTCATCCAACTCTCCAATAAATAGCCATGTATGATTAGGATCATATCAGTTACTACACTAAACTTATGCTTGTTTTACGTGTATTTCTATAAAAGTGGTGCGTAATCCTCTTTGTATAGTACAATTAGGTACTAGGGAGATGACATATAACTATTTAAATTCTTATTTGTTTAAATTTGCATTCAAATGGTGAGAAGCTTTCTTGAAAAGAGGTGTATATTTTTGGTGAATGTGGGATAATGTAGGTTATCCCGTATTTCCTAGATGTGAGATGTGTTTTAATTTGGAAGTTTCCGTAAAGCTGGCAGCGCAAGGAAAGTACCATTGGAATTTTTCGAAATTGAGGTTCGATAATTTTGGTTGGTCCTAATACTTTCTCGAACTCATCGCAATTTATGGGACAAAATTATTTTAGATAGGGGAGAACGTAGCAACCTGCATATTTAGTGACCGAATATTTAAACGATTCATTTAAATTTTTATCTTTAATTCACTGAACGCCAATTATACTTGACTTTTCGAAGATAGATGAATTGGGATTCATGACATCCGTCATAAGAAAAATGCGTATAAGCATGGTTTATTTGGAGTCAAGTTTGTGGAGTGAATAGTACTTACCATAAAAGAATGAAAATTAAATTTGGGCTAAGGCCTATAAGCTTTCTTGCTCTTCATTCATTTCTCATTCCACGTTACTTTTCATTCCTTTTCCTTTATCACTTTTCTAATTATTTCCTTATGCCTAAACCCTAAATTTGGTATATGAAAATATAGAATAGATTAAAAAAAAGAACTTTTGTTAAGATATGTGAAAATTACACACACAGAGAGACATACACACATGTGTGTATGCGTGTGTACCCCTCTATTCAGCCCTCAAACATAGCCCTTTAATTTCAGCCACTCGTTCTGATTTAAATAATAATACTTTCTCTCTCTTATCACACCATACAATTATTTATCTAAACGAATGGCTGAATTAAGGGGCTACCTTGAAAGCTGAATAAAGGAAGTTGTCGATCCTTCCACATACATACACACACACACACATATATATATATATGGACGTACACACAAATACATATACATTTGCAATAATTGGCTACACCTCATTTTTTTACACCTCAAATCCTTCCTAATTTCAACCATGAATTAAATAATATACCTTCTCTCTATTATCGCTTTAGAAGAGAGAAGGTATATTATTTAATTTGGAACATACTGTTGAAATCTAGGGATTTAAATGTAGGAAAAATTAGGTATAGCCGACCAAGCCCACATATATACATATACATAAACACACACACACACTAGTGCGAACTTGTGCTATGTACACAAATTATAGTTTCATTTTTCCTATTATCATTGAACCTTTATTTGTTTCCCTGCAAAAATGTTTTGTGATAATAACTAACTTGCAAAGTATAGGCGATGGAATCATAAATAAAGGAGTCAACCATTTAAAAAACACAAGATAAGATTCATATTTACATCTACGTCGCCAAGTATACTTAAAATTTTATTTGATAAATGTTATAAAGGACTTCGAAAACTAAACATTATCGGTCTCAGCCTATCAACTTTGAATTTGATACATGATCCACCAATTATTAATTTTAAACATACTTTAGATTTTGTCAAATCCACTATACCATAATATATCAATACATGATAATGCATGTTATAGAAAATCTCCTACTTTCTCTTAGAATCATCAAGCATCTCTTGTTAAAATTGACTAAAATATTATAGTGTGATATGTTAACTTAAACTAATATAAAGAAGTGAATGCTCCAACATGTGTGCTCGTAAGATCTGTAAATTTATTGTTCAACCAACAACATAAAAGACATAAATAATTCACTATAAATAACATTCTATTAATTTAAATATTTTTCATTTCTTACACAATATGTTAATATATTACAATGCATAAAAATCCATGTTTACAAAATCTAAATGTCAACATTGTAACACCCCGCATTTTTAGATAATTAAATAACCAAAATAATTATAAACAGTGAAAATGATCGCTTTTGGAATTATCAGAATATGGCCTCGAAACTTATACCATTGTGTTCATGGCGATTTTCAGATTAATTTGCATATATAATATGCCTCGAGCGGACTTCATATGAAAAAGTTATCGACGTTCAAAGTTCCATATCGAAAAATAATTATACGTGTAAATGTGCATAGATATATTTATTTTTAAATATATGCACGTATAAATTCCAAAAATAATGCAAGTTTGAATTTCAAAATAGACGTGCGTCATAAAGAAAATTAATTGACATCAGCAATTAGAGGTAATTAACTAACATTAGTAGGCAATGTTAATCAAATCAGCAATTAAAGGAAATTAAATTACGTTAATTATCAACGCTTGAATTGCAAAATAAACATGTGTTATAAAGGGAATTAAATTTGTAATTGATGGAAATTAATTAGAATGAATAGGTAATGGTTAAAAGTTAACGTTTAACAGTTTAATTTTCACGCTATCTTGAGCGTTGTTTTCTAGATCCAACGATTCACAGCAACCCTATGACGTGGTGGCTACAGATTCAATCTACTAAATTCAATGGCCTAAGGTTCATAAGCTACATTATAAATAGAACCATACGCCCAGCTGTTTTCTCACAATCAAATTTTCTCTCAATTGGGTTCATTGCTTGAGGCTGAACCCTAAATAGAAAATATTTCTAGGGAGAAGATCCTTTTAATAAAAATATTAGACACCTTAAAAGGGGAACCAAGGAAGGCCATGGAGCATAGCTTAGGACGAGCAAAGCTAAGGACGACATGTGAGTGGGTTTGAATTATATATCTTTACATATATGATATATTATTGTTAGATTCCCGTTAAATATTTCGATTCAACATATATTTCAATAATTAGTTCTATTAATTAGCTATGTTGAAACTGTAAATTTTATGTGGGATATTATATTTAATTATTTATATGGAAGTGAAAGAAAGAAATCCAATTAAATAAGAATAATATTAGGCTTCACAGTTATAGTGAAAGGCATAAGTCTAAAAGCAAGAAATTTATAGTAAATTATGCTAAAACGGGAGAAATAAATTTAATAACTTGATTTGGATGTTAGTAATAGATTAGTTAGTTGGTTTAGAAAAGGGAATAAATTTCCATAGTTTAATATTGTAAGAATAATGATAAACGTAATTGTAAGAATTAGCTAGAAAAAGGAAATTAGCGCAAAATAGAGACATTACCATATTTTGCATTACCCAAAAATTAAAGATACAATAAAAGAAATATCTTGCAGTTACAGATTATTGTTTATAGCATTATTTAATATTAGAATATGGAAATGGATTTATAGAACAATTTTTGTAACCAACCAAATAAAGTAGAACTACTTCCTAGAATAAAAGAAAATAACGTGAAACAAGAAGAGAAAAATCATGTTAAATAATCGATAAGAGTAGAAATAATAAACAGAAGATGTGTGACGCCCCACCTCTATACCCACGCTAGCCAAGAGCACTACGGTGTAATGCTGTCAACTAGCACGGAGAATAAGGCTGTTGATGAGCGACCATCCGTGTAATTGCTTTGCGCGAGCACCGATATGTTAGATAGTATAACATGCATTTTATTTCAAGAGGAAATCCGACATACCGATACAAACACAAAGCTACTACACAGTGGCTATAATAATCTTTGGAAACAAATATAGAAATAAACATAACACAAATCAGTCACAGATAATTCATATCACAAAGGCGGAAGAAGATATGAATACATAAGTAACACATGAAAGTGTATTTCAGAGTAGCGGTCTAAAAAGATCCGCAATAGCGCGAAAGAATAGTTACAAGAACCACACAAAAGAATAAGTATACATCATGGAGTCTATATCTCAATTGTATACAATCCAAAAACTACTAATCTAAGTAGTTAACCAAAAGTCAGAGAAATCAATCCCAAGTGAGAAGTCAAGCTGAAGCACCTGTAACATCTCGGTCTGACCCGAGTATTATTTAATAAGAAAATAATAAACGGATTAGTCTAACTATAAATATCAGATGAAACGATATAGAATAAGAGATATGACTAAACACATTATAATCACAATGCGAAGCTATGATATATATATATAAGTAATTGAAAATCAACAAGAGATTAATCAATATCACCAAATCTACACAAGAATCAAAGAAATGTCATACTCCTTATTTCGTTCACCAAACCATAAATATTGACGATTATATCAATGTCAATCACAAAAGTCGATGACACATAAATTCACACAAATATTGATAAAACTTATCAATGGAAATCACGAAAATTGGTGAAACACAAATTCTAGAAATCATCTCAAGAAATCCAGAAATCACAAAAAGGGGGAAGGCCTATCACAAATGGGAGCATAAAGCTTTCCAACACGTGTATCACAAACGGAACGCTAATTCCATGGTTGCTAACCATCACAAATTAAGCCGAAGCTCCACAAACGGCCCGAAGACCATGGGTTGCTACCCCACCAATTTGAGTCGAAACTCCACAAAACGGGGTTTAGTCTCCCTCGCAGACAAAGAGACATCGCACACTGCTAGTCTAAATCACAAAAATGATCGTTATGATCATCAAGAAGTGTCAATTACAGTAAGCTAGTAAATATATGAGCTTAGCTTCATGTCCCATAACCACTAGCTTAACTTAAATATTTACGAACAAATTGTAGATCTCCACTAGAAAATTGTCACAAGAGTTTCAATCGAACAAGTCCAAGAATTAACCGACGAAGTAAACGCAAGCGTTTCATACCACTTGTTTTACTAAGTCGTTTAATTAGATTTCTCATACGAGTGAGGTAAAGGTTTGTATATATACTAATAGATTGGAAAACGGTTTAAGGGAACGAGTTTTGTAATAAAATAGTGTTGAAATTGTTTTGATGAAAGATTTTTGATATTTACTACTAGTATTCAAAACCTTTATATTTTGAAGTGACAAAACACAAAAATTGATTGTAGGAACAATAAATCACTAAAATTCACATTCGAAGAAGTGAATAAAATCCAAGAAATCGATACCGAATCCATCAAAGTGGATATGTCCTAAATTCCCAAAGAAAATGTCATCAAAGTCAATAATAAATGATAACAACAAATAGGAAACAACACGAATCGATTAAAGTTGGAAATTCAAGCAACTAGGCGAAATATGCAAAATATCATCAGGTCGGTCGGCCAGCTACAGAGCTCGGTCGACCGGACCCTGTTTCAGAAATTTTCTCGGGAAGCAGGTCGATCGACCGAGCCCTTTAGTTGGCCGACCGAACCTGAGACAGAGGAGTGCTTATGCACTTTGGAAGCAGGTCGGTCGACCGGCTACAGGGCTCGGTCGGCCGAACCTGTTCCCAGTCCCTTCCTAGCCCATTGAATACAATGGCCAATCACTACCAATTTGCAACCACTCGAGCATCGGCACTAAGGATTTATGCAAATCGACTACCCGACCCTATGAGCTCCTTGTTGCATCACCAAAAAAACATTTGAACATCAAAGCTATGATTTTTAAAGAATTGAACCCAAAACACCAAAAATTAGAATATTCACCAAATCTATCCAAACCAAAAGCTAATGCGCACGAATAAGTGTTAGGAATTCATACCTAACATTTGAAGATAATTATAAGCATAGATGTGAGATAAAAATCTCACCTTTGAACCCAAACGATTGAAGAAGAAGCTTGAAAGCAAAGGAGAATCAACCACTCTTCAAATCCAACTCAAGAAGCTTGATTCTAAGCTAAAAAGAGAAACATTTCCTAAATTAGGTTTAGGAATTTTCTGAATTTGATAAGAGAATGAGTTGGAGAAGAAGAAGAGAAGCTTACCAATGGGTTCTTCAATTAGTTTGGAGCTAGAGTTTGATTTGCAAAAGAAAACTAGGGTTTGGAGTTTTAATTTCCCATCTCTCCCACCATTGATGCTTTAGAACTGAAAAGAGGAGAAAGTGAGGGTGAATGGGGAGGAGCGTCTCAGATTTGAGTATAAGTTAAACATGGGGCTGAACCCAAACCCAAACCCAAAGTGAAAAGGTAGCAAAAATCAACTTTCTCCAGACATATCGAAGCTTATACTCAAAAAGGTCGCAAACGGCATTTTAAACTCAATGGGAGTGGTCCCGAGTCCTAATTCGACCGTATGCAAAAAGTAGCTTTTCGGACTAAATTCCGAGTATCGATAAAATATTTAAATAAAATATTTAAATATAAAAATCGACAAGCATGCGGGTTGTTACAGACTCCCCTCCTTAAAGAAATTGCGTCCTCGCAATATTTAAGAAGAAGATATATAGTAACAACCATAAAAGCATATTCAACACAAAAGAAATTTGAAATAAAAGGTTCACCTTAAAGAGCACGGGAAAGCAAGTCCGGATGTGATCGCTCGATGAACTCTTTAGATACCCAAGAACAGTCCTTAGGATTTGAAGACCATTGAACTTTCACAAGCGGAACATCTTTATTTCGAAGTCGTTTGACCTCCGAAGCAACAATTCGAATAGGATGCTGCTCATAAGTTAAATTAGGCGAAACTTCAATCTCTTCCACAACACCGGGCTCAAGAATAGAATCAGAATCTCGAAGACATTTCCGTAATTGAGAAACATGAAACACGTCATGGATAGCAGAAAATTGAGCCGGTAATAAAAGGCGATAAGACATGGAACCAATACGTTCAGTGATAGGAAATGGCCCAATATATCGAGGCGCTAACTTTCCCGATCGACTGAAACGTACAACACCTTTCATAGGTGACACATGAATGAAGACAAGATCTCCCACAGAAAACTCTAACTTCCTTCTTCGGTTATCGGCATAGGATTTTTTGTCTACTCTGGGCTTCTTTCATCCTATGTCGAATAAGTTCAATCTTTTCTGTGGAATCACGAATAAAATCTGGACCTAAAACCAGCTTCTCACCGGCCTCAAGCCAACAAGAAGGAGATCGGCATGGCCTTCCATAGAGTGCCTCGAAAGGTGCCATACTAATACTAGATTGGAAGCTATTATTATAGGAAAATTCAACAAGTGAAATATGATCTTCCCAACTTCCACCAAAATCAAGAACACATGCATGAAGAAGATCTTCAAGAGTTTGATTCACACGCTCGGTTTGTCCATCGGACTGAGGATGATAAGCGGTGCTAAAATTAAGCTTCGTTCCCAAAGCTTTTTGAAGACTCTTCCAAAATCCACTAGTAAACAATGGATCACGATCACTAACTATAGAAGTAGGAACTCCATGTAATTTAACAATCTCTTTAACAAAGAGTTTGGCCAAAAGAGGAACGGTTCGATTGGACCGAACGGGAATAAAATGGGTGGATTTAGCGAATCTATCAACAATCACCCATAAGCTATCATGACCCGAATGAGAACGGGGAAGGCCATCATTAAAATCCATTGAAATTTGGTCCCACTTCCAAATTGGAATTTCTAAAGGGTGCAATAACCCACCGGGCCTTTGATGTTCGGCCTTAACGAGTTGGCAAGTCATGCAACGCTTAACGGAGTTAGCGATGTCAAGTTTCATTCCCTCCCAATAATAAAGTCGCTTCATATCCGCGTACATTTTACTACTACCGGGATGAATGGTAAATTTAGAATGATGAGAATCTTCTAAAATATCTTCACGAAGATCACTAATATTTGGCACGATAAGTCTACCAAATTTCCAAATGCCGCCACGAGAATCGATATTAAAGTCTTTCAAACCTTCAATATCAATTTTATCCTTAATATTTTGGCCAAGTAGAGCCAATTCGGGATTTAGCCTTTGAGCTTCAAGAATGCGGTCTAAAAGAGAAGGATGAGCCTCAAGGCTACATAAAACAAATGATGAGCATAAATCGGTTACGCGGTCTCGAATCTCACAAGTGGATAAGATCTCGAGATCGTTCCATTCGGATATCATCATAGAAACAACAGCTTGTTGGTTTCGACTAAGTGCATCCGCAACACGATTTCCCTTTCCGAGAGTATAAAGGATATTAAGATCATATGGTGCAAGAAATTCGAGCCAACGTTGTTGACGCAAATTAAGTTACTTTTGAGAGAATAAATACTTCAAGGATTATGATCGGTATAAAGAACAAATTTCTCTCCTAAAAGATAATGACGCCAAATACGAAGGGCGAAAACAATAGCCGCGAGCTCTAAATCATGAGTGGCATATCTAGTCTCAGCAGGCTTTAATTGCCTAGAAGCATAAGCAATAACACGTTCTTTTTGCATAAGAACGGCACCCAAACCAACACGACTAGCATCGGTATAAACAACGAAATCCTGATTCCCCTCGGGAACAACAAGAATAGGAGCATCAGAAAGAAGTTCTTTTTATTTATGAAAAGAAGTTTCACATTTGTCCGACCAAATGTATTTAACACCTTTCTTCGTTAAGCTAGTGAGAGGCACGGCAATCTTAAAAAAGTCTTTGATAAAACGACGGTAATAACCCGCTAATCCAAGAAAACTACGAATCTCCGTCACACTCTCCGGTCTCTTCCAATCTTGAATCGCTTCAATCTTTGAAGGAACCACGGAAATTCCGGATTCGGAAATAATATGACCGAGAAACTTCACACGAGATTGCCAAAAATGAAATTTAGAAAATTTTGCTTTTAATTGATTACTCCTAAGAGTTTCCAACACAATCCGAAGATGATTTTCATGCTCCTCCTCGGTTTTTGAATACACAAGAATATCATCAATAAAGATGAGGACAAACCGGTCGAGGAAGTCTTTGAAAACTCTATTCATAAGGTCAACGAAATAAGCCGTAGCATTCGTTATACCAAATGGCATAACAAGCCATTCATAAGATCCATAACGAGTACGGAACGATGTCAAAGGAATGTTATCCTCTGCAATACGAAGCTGATGAAATCCAGTAGCTAAGTCTAATTGTGAAAAGACTCTAGCACCACTAAGTTGATCGAATAGATCATCAATCCGAGGTAAAGGATATTTATTTTTGATAGCAAGACCATTAAGCTTGCGGTAGTCAACGCAAAGCCTAAGTGTTCCATCGGATTTCTTCACAAAAATAGCTGAAGCTCCCCAAGGCGAGGAACTAGAGCGAATAAATTGCTTCGTCTCCAATTTGGATAATTATTTACGCATCTCCTCATTTTCTTTATTGGACATACGATAAGGAGGACGAGTGATAGGTTAAGCTCCAGGAATGAGATTAATTCTGAACTCAATTGCTCTCTTAGGTGGTAATCCTAAAACGGGCTCAAATACGTCGGAAAATTCATAAACGACGTGAATAAGAGAAATAATATCACCCTCATCATCATCGTCGTCATCACGAGGGTTTAAAGGATATAAAGATGCAACCAAAGCAGAATTCGAATCTTTAAGAATAACAGAAACCTGATTAACAGATTGAGGATGTCGAAGATGAATAGTCCGCTCAGGACATAGGATATGAGCTTCATAACGGTTAAGCCAATCCATTCCCAAAATCATTCCAAAGCCTAAATAACGCATGACATGCAAATCGGCTAGGAAAGGAAAATCACACAAAATAATCTCGACATCTTTACATAATAAACTGATTGTTGCGGATCCACCACCCGGATTCACAATTCTCAAAGAAGTCATTAAACACAAAACATCCAAAGAAAAAGCATCAACAAGTTCTTTTGATATAAAAAAATGGGACGCACCCGTATCAAAAAGAACTCGAATGGGTTGATCACGAAACATAATAATGCCATCAAGGATAGAATGAGGCATACCTTGACCACGAGATGTGTTGCTAGGGGCTTGAGAAACATTTAACTTTCCCTCCTTCTTGTCCTGAAGCTTGGGGCATGAAGATATAACATGACCGGGACCTTTGCAGTAGCGACAAGAGAGAGACTTTGGACACTTGTTCGCGTAATGGTCCTTCGAACCACAATTATAGCATTCCCCACGACCAAAGGAAGAAGTCTTTGCCACAGAGGTTGCTTGCTTCCCTTTCTTATTGGGATAAGGACCTTTGAATTTATTAGGCCTTTTCTTGTTGTTGTTGAAGTTTGGTTTGGAACCCACCACTTCAACATCATTTTCCCTATCCGCCTCTTCAAGACGAAGAGCGAAATCAATGAGTTGGTCGAAAGAAACTTCTAATTTTAGAAGTAATGGCTTCTTGAGATTTTTATTCAAGCCATAGACGAATCTCTGATTTTTCTTCAAAGGGGTGTTGATGTATTCAACCCCATATTTGGAGAGAGATTCAAAAGACGCGACATAATCTGCCACGGAAGATTTTCCTTGAACAAGGTCTATAAAACGGCGAGCCAAAGTCACCTTCTCAGCTTCTGGTACGAATTTTAACTCGAAGCGCTCTCGGAATTTCTCCCAGGTGAGATCCGCTTCGTTAATCTCAGAAATAAGAAGTTCGTACTAGTCCAATGCTCTTTCTTGGAGCATACTAGAGGCCACCTGAACTCGGTGAAGGTCAATAAGATTCATGCGAGAAAAGATTCGATCGCATGACCTTAGCCAAGCCTGTACTTCAATAACAGTTTCAGAACCTTTGAATGGCTTCCCACCCAAATTAGTGTAATCCCTGCACAAGCGTGCAAATCCCGACTTTGGGTGAGTAGGCTCCGGGTTAGCTCCAGCTGCTTGAGCATTTTTGTCACTAAATCAAGAAGCTGTTGAGCAATCATAAAAACTCCATCCTGGGGTGGAGTGCTAGAAGGTACGGCTCTGGGGCGGCCTGGTCTAGACATTTCTCTTCCTTTAGAAAGAAAGAAGAAGAAGAAAATGGTTATTCACAAAATGAATATCAAGCAGTCTTGATAGATAAAACAAGGAATCATAAGGAAAATAGGATGAATCGGTACAAAGACTCGAATTAAATCCTAAAGCACGACTCCTAAGAAAGACTTAGGACGATGATCCTTGTTATGATTTCCCATATTGTTCCGAAGTTTGGCTTTGATACCAAGATGTGACGCCTCACCTCAATACCCACGCTAGCCAAGAAAACTACGGTGTAATGCTGTCAACTAGCACGGAGAATAAGGTTGTTGAGGAGCGACCATCCGTGTAATTGCTTTGCACGAGCACCGATATGTCAGATAGTATAACATGCATTTTATTTCAAGAGGAAATCCGACATACCGATACAAACATAAAGCTACTACACAGTGGCTATAATAATCTTTGGAAACAAATATAGAAATAAACATAACACAAATCAGTCACAGATAATTCATATCACAAAGGCGGAAGAAGATATGAATATATAACTAACACATGAAAGTGTATTTCAGAATAGCGGTCTAAAAAGATCCGCAATAACACGAAAGAATAGTTACAAGAACTACACAAAAGAATAAGTATACATCATGGAGTCTATATCTCAATTGTATACAATCCAAAAACTACAAATCTAAGTAGTTAACCAAAAGTCAGAGAAATCAATCCCAAGTGAGAAGTCAAGCTGAAGCACCTGTAACATCTCGGTCTGACCCGAGTATTATTTAATAAGAAAATAATAAACGGATCAGTCTAACTATAAATATCAGATGAAACGATATAGAATAAGAGATATGGCTAAACACATTATAATCACAATGCCAAGCTATGATATATATAAGTAATTGAAAATCAACAAGAGATTAATCAATATCACCAAATCTACACAAGAATCAAAGAAATGTCATACTCCTTATTTCGTTCACCAAACCATAAATATTGACGATTATATCAATGTCAATCACAAAAGTCGATGACACACAAATTCACACAAATATTGATAAAACTTATCAATGGAAATCACGAAAATTGGTGAAACACAAATTCTAGAAATCATCTCAAGAAATCCAGAAATCACAAAAAGGGGGAAGGCCTATCACAAACGGGAGCATAAAGCTCACCAACACGTGTATCACAAACGGAACGCTAATTCCATGGTTGCTAACCATCACAAATTGAGCCGAAGCTCCACAAACGGCCCGAAGACCATGGGTTGCTACCCCACCAATTTGAGTCGAAACTCCACAAAACGGGGTTTAGTCTCCCTCGCAGACAAAGAGACATCGCACATTGCTATTCTAAATCACAAAAATGATCGTCATGATCATCAAGAAGTGTCAATTACAGTAAGCTAGTAAATATATGAGCTTAGCTTCATGTCCCATAACCACTAGCTTAACTTAAATATTTACGAACAAATTGTAGATCTCCACTAGAAAATTGTCACAAGAGTTTCAATCGAACAAGTCCAAGAATTAACCGATGAAGTAAACGCAAGCGTTTCATACCACTTGTTTTACTAAGTCGTTTAATTAGATTTCTCATACGAGTGAGGTAAAGGTTTGTATATATACTAATAGATTGGAAAACGGTTTAAGAGAACGAGTTTTGTAATAAAATAGTGTTGAAATCGTTTTGATGAAAGAGTTTTGATATTTACTACTAGTATGCAAAACCTTTATATTTTGAAGTGACAAAACACAAAAATTGATTGTAGGAACAATCAATCACTAAAATTCACATTCGAAGAAGTGAATAAAATCCAAGAAATCGATACCGAATCCATCAAAGTGAATATGTCCTAAATTTCCAAAGAAAATGTCATCAAAGTCGATAATAAATGATAACAACAAATAGGAAACAACCCGAATCGATTAAAGTTGGAAATTCAAGCAACTAGGCGAAATAGGCAAAATATCATCAGGTCGGTCGGCCGGCTACAGAGCTCGGTCGACCGGACCCTGTTTCAGAAATTTTCTGGGGAAGCAGGTCGGTTGACCGAGCCCTATAGTTGGCCGACCGAACCTGAGACAGAGGAGTGCTTATGCACTTTGGAAGCAGGTCGGTCGACCGGCTACAGGGCTCGGTCGGCCGAACCTGTTCCCAGTCCCTTCCTAGCCCATTGAATACAATGGCCAATCACTACCAATTTGCAAACACTCGAGCATCGACACTAAGGATTTATGCCAATCGACTGCTCGACCCTATGAGCTCCTTGTTGCATCACCAAAAACACATTTGAACATCAAAGCTATGATTTTTAAAGAATTGAACCATAAACACCAAAAATTAGAATATTCACCAAATCTATCCAAACCAAAAGCTAATGCGCACGAATAAGTGTTAGGAATTCATACCTAACATTCGAAGATAATTATAAGCATAGATGTGAGATAAAAATCTCACCTTTGAACCCAAACGATTGAAGAAGAAGCTTGAAAGCAAAGGAGAATCAACCACTCTTCAAATCCAACTCAAGAAGCTTGATTCTAAGCTAAAAAGAGAAACATTTCCTAAATTAGGTTTAGGAATTTTCTGAATTTGATAAGAGAATGAGTTGGAGAAGAAGAAGAGAAGCTTACCAATGGGTTCTTCAATTAGTTTGGAGCTAGAGTTTGATTTGCAAAAGAAAACTAGGGTTTGGAGTTTTAATTTCCCATCTCTCCCACCATTGATGCTTTAGAACTGAAAAGAGGAGAAAGTGAGGGTGAATGGGGAGGAGTGGCTCAGATTTGAGTATAAGTTAAACATAGGGCTGAACCCAAACCCAAACCCAAAGTGAAAAAGTAGCAAAAATCAACTTTCTCCAAACATATCGAAGCTTATACTCAAAAAGGTCGCAAACGACATTTTAAACTCAATGGGAGTGGTCCCGAGTCCTAATTCGACCGTATGCAAAAAGTAGCTTTTCGGACTAAATTTCGAGTATCGATAAAATATTTAAGTAAAATATTTAAATATAAAAATCGACAAACATGCGGGTTGTTACGAGATGTGACTAGATCTGCATTTACTACGCAGATAGTAGAATAAAAGCAAAGTAGTTATTATGATTTGTGACAATTGGACGTAGTCCCAACCTTAGATGTTATATAATATAAGAGAACTAAAAAGAATTTAGTAACATAATAAAAGAAGGCAGACTAGAATAGAAGAGAGGCACTTGTAATTACACTTATAACATGTAAGTTATAAAAGAAAGAAAAGAAGTAAGAATTGCAAGTATAATTGTAACACGTAAGTTATAATTAAAAAAGAAAGAAATAGAAGAGGCTTTTTTTATAAAACTTAGATCTTGGATTAAGTTAATAAGAAAAATAATAGAAGTGGCCGTACCGGCAGTATTCCCTTTCAGTCAGAAACTGATGGTCCACAATAGTTAGGTAGGGCTGGGCTTGCTGATTGGGGTAAATAAGTAGCCAACAGAATTAGAAAAGTAAACTAAACGCATAATAAATTATTAGACTTAGGATCTAATAAAATAAGTAAGATTCATTTGGAGCAACCCAAAGGATGAAGTGCCTAACAAAGAAGTTCATCGCATATTATAGTACAGAAAGAACACGTCCAACTTAGTCAGTTTGAGCTAGAAGGAAGTATGAGACTTCAACGAGACGTAAGGGTACTCTAGAATGACCTCTGGGGTAGGCCTAATGAAGATGCACCCTCGGAGGCAGGTCTGTAGGTGTTCCATCAAGAGAGTATGCCTTGGCTGCTTTTGCATTGCAGGCCTAACGAAGTGAACTTTTGTAGGCCTCAAAAGGTTGATGAATGGAGTAGGATATTTGTGTGACACCGTATTCTGACTTGCGAGTAGATTTTAGTGGGAAGGACCCAAGAGGATAGTCGCATGCGGAGATCAAGCCATCATCAATCAAGAGCAAGTTCGGCAAAGACTAGAGTTAAACCAACATGCCAATGGTTCTTTCACTATCAAGACATTGGATGAGGGGTGCAGCCAATTGGATGTTTAGATTGTTTGCATTAGGGCACAACCACTTAGCTCTTTAGAGGTCTTTTGATTAGTTAAGAGGTGGCTGTGTGGGGCTATAGCCACGATGAGAAAAGAGACAGACTAAATAGAATATCTATATTGTTGGCCTAACGAAGTTGTCCTTTACAGATATAGAATATATCTGATTGAGTTCCGTACAAGGTAGATCTTATTGGCGAGATTCAGAGAGTAGACAGAACGACTACATATGGTCCTCAAGGTACGCACTGGGTGGTACATTGTGGATGTCCAAGCACTAATATAGGTTAGTGCGGACGCAGTGTTACGTTTTCATAGTAGATGACAGAACATCTATATTGTAGGCCTAACGAAGCTATCCTTTACAGATGTAGTTACAGCATGCTCTAGGAGCAAGACGATGGAGTCCTTTTCGAGGAGTGTACAGAAGGTACTAAGGGTAGTGCCTAAGATCAATGCGATCATAGGGCATATAGCTACATATATATTATATTAGGTTTTAATCTACTAGGGAGTAGATGGGTACGATTCATGCTTAGAGGCGAGAGTATTATAATCCAATAAACCTAATATAATAGAAAATGGAAATAAAATGGTATGTGTAGAATTAAGCATAAAAGTGTATAATTTGTCCATTAACCGGAACTTTAGTTCTGATCCCCTCCTTATAACATCTCACAGGTTAGGTGGAGTAAGAGACTTTCCAGTTTTGAGACACTTGTTTAGAAAGTGTTATTATCTTGGTGAGTATTTACTTACTATTATATTTTAGTCAGTTCAATTGCGAGATATTTATTTGAGCTTTGATATATTTGCCTTTTCCTATTTACAGGATACCAGATACCCAACCCGAGCTTCAGTGGGCTTGGCTTTTAGCATTTTTGCGAAAAATCTGGATCCACTGAAATACGAGTTGTTACAATCATTGTTGAAAATGAAGCATTGATCAATCTAGCGATCACTTCAAAAATAATTAAAAGTTATTTATTATTGAATTTATGTTATGTAAAAAACCATGAATGTTATTATAAATCCACACAAAATAATTTTATAGAGAATTCCAACAGTTTTTGTAACGATCCAGAATTTTTGATAATTAAAATTTGAATATTTAATTAATTTTAGATATTAAGAAGTGAATTTATAAGTCGAATAAATTTTAATTCGAATAATTGGATTTAATTGAATAATTAAATCGATAATTTAATATGTGAAATTATGGAAATAATTGAAAATAGAGTTAAATATGATTGAAAATGATTTGTAAAATTTTATTTTATCATATTGAAGTTAGAACGATATTATAGAACTTTTAAAATCGAATTAAAAGTTAAATTGTGAAAATTGAATATTTTAATATTAAATCAACTAGTGAAAATAGTCAATTTTTGAACAGTCTCAGAATTGAACGAAACTAGTTCCATTGGATCCGTAATAGTTAGTTATTATCGGATTTCAATTTTCATGTCAATCGGAGCTATCGTTTGATCGTGGCAGCTCGAAACGATTCGAATTGTTTTTAATATTAATTTGGCGAGTTAAAATAGCCATTTTTCAAAAAGTCTCGGATTTCGACGAAACCAGTTTCATCGGATCCGTAATGTGATATTATTGTATGGTTTTAAATTTCGTGTCAATTGGATTTACCGTTTGTCCAGTACAAATTAAAACGCCTAGAAAATCGTTTAAATCAGTTTAATTTAAATTGAACGTTTATAGCCATAACTCGCACAGATGTCCGAATTAGCTTCCGAAACCTGTTCCATTGTGTCCGGAACGTGGGATAAACCCTAGAAACGCTGGTTACGGCGCGTGAATCAGAGTTCGGAATTTCCGGATGAATAGTGTCGTTCTTTTTCTATAAATAGGCAAGTTTATCACAAAAAAACAAGAAAAAAAAAACCCTAATCTATAAACTGCAGCCGCCACCCTATTATCTAAGGCTGAAATTTTCTCCCCTTCTTCCTTAAAATTCTTCCAATCCGTGAAGTATTTCAACGAATCATCAACTACAAGTTTGTAGAGCATCACGAGCTCTACGTTCTCAACGGTTAAGATGTGGATTGGAGCTATAAATTGTGAGTTATGGGGCCGCGTTCCCTGGGGATTGCGCACGCAAATCACGGCGCTAGGGGCAGCCGAGCTTCATGGTGGCTCTGGCGAGTGGCGTATGGGGCATGGGCTTCACGATGGCGCTTCCTGATCGGCTTCACGTTGCTCGAGTGGGTCGCGATTTGGAACCCTAATATTAATGTAGTGGGTTCATATGCGTATGTTGATGTCTGTAGCAAATGTGAGGGAGATGGAAGATGATAGGAACGGTCGTGATGCAAGGGGCTAGGATCCAGTGGCTCTAAATTGAATAGGTTTAAAATTAGTTAATTTATGTTGTAAATTTTAGTTTAAATCGTGTACAAACTTCAAAAATTCATAACTTTTTCATACGAGGTCGAAAACGCGCGAAACCAGTTGCGTTGGAATCGTATGGACGAGAACTACGCGATGAAATTGGATTGGAGTCGTTTGGAGTTAGTGAGAATTTTGGGTAAAATTAAACGTCCGTTTAATTTTATTCGAAATAAATCGCTAAAACGAAATTGAAATCAAGGTGAGAACTTCTCACTCAATCGAATCAGTTTCGATTTTTATTTTAAATAGTTAGATTTAAAATATTTGAATGCATGTTTGAATGATGATTGATATCTATTGATTGTTAAAATAGACATTATGCGCCGTTAGTAAGCGGATGTTATTTATTAAAAACATATACCGCGAATATTTTATAAACAGTGAAATTGGTATTATATATAATAGCAATATATATATATATATATTGGCATATGTATATATTGGAGTTATTGATTTCCCGCATTTGTTTAGCGGATGAGACCCTATTGCACCGTCTATTAAGCGGATAATATTTAATAAAAACATGTACCGCGATAATTTCGTACTGGAGCGAAATTGGTATTGTGCTAATGTTTGTGAATGCAGGAAAACAGGTTGGAGGGATCCAACTGGATTCCTCAACAGTATTTATTTGATTATGGATATTTTGATATTCGTTGATTATCATATACGATATGTGATATCGTTGTTGTCGTGATTGACTATTTGGTATGTAGCATCATTGGACCAAATTTGGAACTTTAAAATGATTTTTAAAGTGATTTTTGAAAATATACTGTATGTTTGGAAATTGATTCATTTTAAATAAATAAACATTATAATTTTTAATGTTATAAAAATTATATTTTTGAGAAATATAGTAAAAAACTGATTTTTGAAAATATGGGGTTAATGATTTTATAAAATAGTTAAATTGGGATTTTAGAATTTATTGTGAAAAGTTTAAATATAGGATTTATAAAATTTAATTATTTTATGAATCAAAATGGTGAAATAATAAAGGAGATTAAAGACGTTTTAAAGAAAAAATATAAATTGATTTATATTAAGAGATTTATAAATGGATATTTATAAATTGAAATATTGACATTATAAAACGAGTTTTTATAAGTGTTTGAATGAAGTGAAAATAGATTACATAAGTGAATGGAATTTATAGAATTATAAACGGTGAAGTTATAAATGGAATTTTATAAACATTAGGTTTATAAAATTTGTAAGGGTATTAAAAGAATAGATTTGGGTGAATAAATGAATCTTATAAGTTATAAGATTTATAATTGTGAAATTTGAAGGAACGATTTTGTAAACAAATAAATTATAAGTATTTGACTTATAATATGAACCTTTAGTTTATAATTGAGTTATAAATCGAATAGGTTAATAAAGGAATTTATAAACGTTGTTTTATAAATTTGCAAACGACTTATTTTTATAAGTAAATTGTTGAAACCTATTAATGGAGTTATATTCACGTTTTTGAATAGTGAATAATATGTTAAAGAAAATGTTTAGAAGGTGATATTCTAAATAGAATTAAAACGATCTAACGATGTTTTAAAATGTGTTGAGATTCGAAACCATAGATTTCAACATTTATTGTTGAAATAGACGTTTTCGAGAAATAGAAGGAAATTGTGGACTATAACACTGTTGTTATAGTAAATGATTTCCGAAAGGAAATGTTTTGTATGGTATTGGGATTTATATATCTATTTTAATTTCGAATCCCTATACTAGTGATTTTGGGTTGTCGTAACGATGTTTTACGTAACATTCGTTTTGGCCCAAATAAATATGTTTAAGAGAATGATTTCCTTAAAGAATGAAATATATACTTAATCTAGATTTAAGTATATTGAATATTTTCTAAGTGTTGAAAATAAATAAAATTTGTGAATTACTTATGAATAAATAAGTATGGAAATGTTTTCTAATATTTCATTGAATATTATGAGAATTTATCTTTTTGAAGATAAATTGAAATGGATAATTGAAATCGTATATGCATGGATATTGTGAAATGTAAATTCACTATGGAATTTATAAAAGAATGGGGGAAAATTTGTTTAAAAATAAATATTGATTTATTTTTGAAGTGTGAAATTATATATCTAGTAGAGATATTTTGGAAAATAAATAATTTGAAAAATTATTTGGAAACTGGTGATGTGTGCATATCCATTGATAGTTCGATAACCGACTATCAATATTTCCCTTTGAATGGGTAATAGATGTGATTTGTTTGAATTTGAATGCCACACTTATTTTTGAATAAGCGCTCACTATTCGGGTTAACCGGGAAAAGACCATGAGGTCGTATAACCCATTCCGAATATGTGATACGTCGTTATGAATTGCATTTGAAGATCGGTGTTGAAGACCGAGTATTTGCGAAAGCGATAGGATGACCTATCGATTGTCTCTGCACTGGGTAGCTCCTGGTATAGAGATTTCCTAAGTGATGGGAAATTCGATCGGGATTGTGAATACCCGGATTGCAAGGGCTTCGTGAGAAGTGCCTTCGGTTTTGTTCGAGCCCGGAACAGACTTGTATGGATAGTATGTCTGACATTACAAATTGAGATATAAAGCCGATTTCATTCAAATATATTTCTGTTGGTGGCGGAGAATTTATTCTTTTAGCTTAACACCCTTCTCTGAGACGTACGAGCTCAGAGGTTATGTAGTTGAATGTTATCAGCGATATATTCCCAATTTGGTAATGTGACATGCTGAGTGTTGCTGTTAAATGATCATTGTGTTGATTATTTGTGATAGGATCGTTTATTTGATCGTCTATCTTGGTGATCATTTCTATGATCATTTGTTGACCCAAAGCATGGCTTTTGTATAAAGTGTGTTTTTGTGGACGTGACTTCGTCGAGCCTCACACCCCGGAATGATCAAAACAGGAAAGATGCGGCAAGGTTATGAGGGGTAGCGCCCTTTAGGATATGTGCATTTCCTTCTGGAAAAGGGTGGTATCATGGTATGGAGCCCAGATACTTACTCATGTTGAAAACACTTTATGATTGTGTGAATTGATTGCGAGCGCTCGGTGAAAGGTCCCAAAGGACCGGGGGATGGCATATTCGGTCAGTTGTTACTCAGTTAGGGGTAACCCGGCCTTGTGTTGGTAGAGATCCGGTTTGGTTCTCGGGGATGTCCATCCAGAGGCATTCTCATGTGGCAATGGGAAGTTCCTTGGCCTGATCATTCGTTGGAAATCCAAAGAAACAATACGACCTTGTACGGTATTAGTTTTTGAACCTATCATTCACTTATGGTGGCGCCCCACTATTTGGATGGTAGCTATAGTAGGCATACGATAATGGTCGTATGTTGGCTAAGATTTATATTCTACTTTCGAAATGAATTTTTTTCTACACTATGCACTAGTAATAATATCAAATGTTATTTTAAATGCGTATCAAGCATCTTTGACTATCATAAGGAGAAATCTCCTCCGATTCTGCGTTTGCATTGTGTGTGTGTGCGGGAGGCCTTATGGTAGTCTCATTTTTAAAAGCATTGCGAATTGACTTTAAAAATATTCTTCTATTTTGATTTTAAAGATAAATAAACTGTTTTGAGTTCTCACACCAGTCACATGACTGACTCGGAGTTTATTGTTTTCCTTCCTAAACTCTGGGTGCCCACCAATTTTCACACGGGCAGTCAAGAGTTGGGTTTATCAGGATATTCTGGAGTTGCTGGAGGCAAGCTGGATGGCATGGCGTATTACTAGTTATATAGTATTTCTTTTTCCGTTGCACTGTTTGTTGTTGTATGTTGTTGTACACTCTAATGATATGATGTAATGAAATGAGATATAATGTAATAACTGATATAGTTCTTTGTTTAAAGATTATTCATTTATTATTATATGTTGTTCAGCTGCGAATTGTGAGATTCTATTGTTGTTCAGTTGTTTTCTATTCCGTTCTATTTTCTATTTTCTTTTCCGTCATCTTTTCTCTTTTCTTCTAGCTCTTTCCTCTTTCTTAAAACCCTAAGGGTTCGTATTTTCGTTCATCTTGAGTAAATCACTGGAGATTAGTGTCTATTCAAGGGGTACGGATTTGCGGGTCTTTACATTTTTTTTCATATAGGCATTTTGAATTGCAAACCAAATAGTCATTAATTTAAAAATCACAAAACAATTTTTTTTAATGTCAGTATGTTACCATGCATATATGAAATTGGATTCGACATCTATCATAAAGGACTTTCACTGCTAAAAATTATTGGTCCCAATATTCCAACATCAATATTTTTTAATGACCAATTAATTATTAAAAAATTATTTTAATACAAACTGCTTCGGTTTGATTTGTTATTAAGAAGATTAATTAAGAAAGAAAAATGGCTAGGCATTATAAAATTAGAGTGGATAATTGTTATTTTGACAATTTAAATTTCAGTTTAACAATAAGAACAAAAATACAAATTTCACTTTGAATTCAATATCATAATTTGACTTAGTAAACTAATTTTTTTGACTAAAGTAAAAACGAATTATATTTTTAAAAATAATAATAAATGTTGAACTTAGAAAAAACATAAAATTGAATTTCTATAAGAAAATAAACAAAAGTATATATTGATAGCAAAATACCCTTTTTCAAAAATAATAACGCAGAAACTTTAAAAAATAATAGAAATTTAAAATTCAAACAAAATTACTTTCATAAATTTTAAGAAACTGTTCATAGATTTTTATGTATATTTGTGTGTTAATGTGAACGAAATGGATTCTCTAGCGTAAAGATTATATGATAATTAATTTTATAGTTTATTTTATTCTGCTTTCTATTATCTAAAAACCAAATTATATTCCTTGAAATGAAGTTTTAATACTTTAACTTGAAACTAAGTATATTTTCTCAAAATGTAGAGATGGGCCATTTATTTCATGCTTACCAATAGTAAATATTTCCTTAAAAAAAGTATTGGTCTTCATGCGTTAGTCCTCCCATTTGTTGATTTCCAATAGCATATTATCAAGCATAGTAGAGACGCTTAAAAAAATCCACAAGATTAATAATATTATTAGTATGTACAACTAGAATGGTTTTATACGAAATCATGACGGAGAGGGAAAAGATTCATGTTATTTTAGCTACATCTTGTAAAACCTTAAACAATTCCACAATCAAATAATTAAAATAAATAGGAAATTTTCCTCAAGGACAAATTTTAGGGCTTTTTTGGATGTAGGACAGCCCGCTACTAATTTTCTCACAAGGACACACGCACGTATTTTCCTTCCAGCCCACTTTCACGCGCTTCTTCTTCTTCTTCTTCCTCCTTTCGATCAAATTTTTCTATCGCGATCCAATATCTCTCTCGCAATCAAAATATCGATCAACCTTGTTCAGTCATTTCAATTTAGTTCTTCTGAAAATTGTAGTTCATCTATCATATTTTTCTCATGCGCGTTTGTCGATCACATTCTTTTCATATTTCTACCATGATCTAGTTTTTCTTTAAAGTTTTGATATGAAGTTGTTTGGGTTGTATATAAAGTTGTGATAGAGTAGAAATGTATCATATTTTAGGTTCAATTTTTGGGTATCATTTTTATTTTTTCTTAGTATCATTTTTTTTATTACCAATAACTAGATATCATTTTTGTATACTGTAGGTATCAGTTTTGTGAAATGGAAAAATTAATGCTCTAAATTGAACATATTTTTA
Source organism: Allium cepa (assembly GCA_030765085.1). Taxonomy (NCBI): domain Eukaryota; kingdom Viridiplantae; phylum Streptophyta; class Magnoliopsida; order Asparagales; family Amaryllidaceae; genus Allium; species Allium cepa. The sequence goes on from CM060935.1 coordinate 562,697,176, forward strand.
CTAATGTTTATTTTAGATTTTTTTGGCAGTGGTGATAACAGTCTTCTTTGTCTGTTTGTGTTGAATAATAACGCTTTTAGCAGTCGATTGTCTGTTGATTGCTCTTTGTATGATTTGAAGAATGAGATATGTCGATGTTTGTCTCAATTAACTCCTTCTATTCAGATTTCTTATGTACTTGAGGACAAATCTATTATGGTTGACACTGATTCTGATATTCAGAGTATAATTTGTTTTTAGTGATACAAGAACTGTTCTTTTTTTGGTTTTATTGTTAAGGTTAAGGGTTCTGAATTGGAATATGTTGATAGTGCTTCTATTTCAAGTTCATCTAATGTTCGTGCTTCTTCATTTTCTATTGGATTTGTTTGTTCAAATGTTGTTGTTAGTGGTAAAAGTTATTTAAAAGATATGTTGAGGAGAGGATCATCATCTTATTATTTCAAAATAAAGACAATAAGTTATTTATGAAACAAATTATGTTGAAACATAACAATAGGTTGGGTATTAGCTACAGTGAAATATCTTCAGTTAAATATGTAACGATTTCAAGTTTGCAGTAAATAGGTATCAGTTTGTAGTAACTAGGTATTAGTTTGTACTAAGTAGGTATCAGCTTTATGTAAGTAAGTATCATTTCATTTTCACGTAGGTATCAGCTTTTTGCAAGTAGGTATCAGTTTTTGTAACTAGGCATCAGTTTTTTGGAAGTATCAGATTTCATCTAAATGATACTGACTATTATTTTACCAAACAATTTACATTAAATGATATTGACTATTATTTGTTGTAAATAGGTATCAGTTTTTCATAATTATTAGCTTTTTATTTTACCAAATGATTTATAGGTATTATTTTTGTAATATCTATTATGTTATAAAGTTATAATGTTTCTAACGTTACCGAATTGAGTTGTTTTCCTTCTGATTCTTCATGTGCAACTTTTTACTCTTCTTCTTTCTGAGATTTTTCCTGTTTAACTTTTTTGATAATATTAGAATATAATTAATAGTATGAAATTGTTAGTATTAGTTTTATAATTTTGTAGTTTCAATTACCTCAGTTTCTGTTTGTATTTTCTTTTGAATCATTTTTTTATTTCTTCTTTTTGTTCTTTGCTCTCTTTTTTGCATATTTTCTTCAACTGTTTTCTCTGCAGCTATTTGTTGCTGCATGTTCTTTTCTTTATTCTGTGCAAAATATTCAATGTTACTATAATAAAACTGTAGTAACTTTGTTATACTTGATTTTATAGTATCAGTTACCTTCTCTGGTATACTTTCTCTTATTTCTGGTCTACTTTCAATTGCTGTATTTTTTCATGTATTCTTTTTGTTCTTTTTTCTCTATTTTGCTTTTCATCTTGTACCGATGTAGGTTTTCTAAGTTTAAATTGTTGCTTTTTCCCTTTATTGCCTTTGCTATTATTTGCACTAGAGGTAGGTTTTTCTCTTCTATTATTGCGTTTTCTTTTTGAGTATCTACTTTTGGAAGTGATTCACCATTTCAATTTTCACTTTGTTGCTTCACTTCCAACGTAGCTAGGGTTTCTTTGCCTGTCGATTGTTGTGCTCGTTGTTCGTCAACTGTCGATTGTTGCGGTTGTATTGGAGATGTAGATTTGCTTCTGGTTTGTGGTGCCATTATTTTTGTCAAGCAAAATTTCGTCAGATTCTGAGTGAAAGCAAGGAGGAGGAAGACGAACGGAATTCTTTATTTTGTATTAAATTTTATTGGGCTTTGTCCTTACGGTAAAAACTTTGTGCGTGTATCCTTGTGGGTAATTATTTACTTTAATTTGTCCTTTAAAAAAATTTCCCCCAAAATAAATAAGCATTCTTTCTAGCTATTTTACAACCATGGAATATTTTAAAATTTTAAGTTACCACTTGCAAACATGTAAGGTAAATCGGTGTAGTTGTGAAATTGAAACTTAAAATAGCAAAGAAACGAAAAAAGACACTAACTAGAATTTTTCTTTAGAGAAACCACCTTTTAGCTTCAACTATGAGATGATTCCAAAATATCTTCTTTGAATTAATAATCTCTTCCATGAAAATATAATCTAGGGATGGTTGTTTCGTAAAGGCTATAATGCAATTTTAGGGATAAATTGGATATCAAACAATTCAACTAATTGAATTTTGGTTGAGATAAAAGTGAAAATGGGAGAAACAATATAAGAATGATCATGGCTGATTTAAAAGGATTATTGGATAATCAGTACAAAATGATAATGCTAATTAATGTTAATAATTGAGATAAAGATAAATTTAAGAAACAAAAAATTGGAGAACATTAAATGTGGTTTCCAACTGAAGTAGGTTGGTTTCCCTTTTTATTTAAAGCAACAATACTTACTCAATGGCCATTTAACTAAATAAACATTTCATATATAATTTTTTATTGAAGAATGTAAATATTTTCGTACCAATTTCCATGGAAAGCTACCATTATCATCACCATTAGCCACTTCACCCATTGCCAAATATATTCATCCTCATTAATTGATCTTTTGAATATTTTTGATGTGTGATCTAGGTTTTTCTATCGAAACTAGATAACAGTAGCATTAATTTAAATAATTAACAAAATTGGTTCGAATTTCCATTTAATGTTATATGTGGATACCCCAAGGTTCGAAGTTTCAGTTTCCGTTCTGGTCATCTGAAAGATTCAAAATTTCTGTCCCATTTCGAAATTTCCAGAAATTCTGTTTTAATTCCGGTTTGTGAATTCCGGTACATTTTTGTTATAAATACGCAAATAAATATGCAATACTGATAGTAATTACACTAAATTATTCAAGTGACATAGAAGTTACAAAACATACAACATAAAAATTTAATACCAAAAGCTATTTCACTAAGCATCATATAACTTTTTTATAACATTTTCTATATAATTAAATTAATAAACACAACAATTTTGTATTTAAAGTGAACAAAATCCCCATGCTTCGGAATATTTAAACTTTTGCTTTCTCCTTCTAAAAATACAAACTCAGCTCAATCTATACCAAAAATATGAAGCCCAAACCATTTTCTTGGCCCATAGTATTTTCTCCTAAAACCCTACAAGTCGTCTTCAACAAATCAAATAGCCGCCGTTTCTTCTTACATGCAGCCGCCCCCAACCATTGAAGCAGCAACACAAACTCATCTTCCTACATGAAGCCATCGCAAACCCTAGAAGAAGCCGTAAAACTCTTCAATAAAATCAAATTGGAACGAGTACTCTAACCCTACAAGCCGCCACAAACCCTAGAGCTATCTTCAAAATCATGATGTTGTTTATTTCTTTCCTCACATTCTCCTTCTCACAATATTAACTGGTTTGTTTGTATTTTTTGTACATTTAAGCCTAAAAGCAAAATTTTGGATGAATTTCGGTCCATCCATCGTCGGAACCGGACCGAGATGGACGAAATTCCAGCATGCCGGTTGAAACTTCAAACCATGGGATACACCCATTGATTTTAAAATCTTATCCATTTTCTTTAGCTTTAGAGTGCTTTGCAATATGACTGTTATGGCTTACAACTTTTAAACTTGGTAATTTAAACATAGTGTCGTATAAACATCCAGTTTATGTATTGCACTTTAAACCTAAACACATCTATGAAATAAACGAGCCATTATGTACTAACCTTAAAAGCATGACGTGAACTGATCTAAATTAAAATGAAAATTTTATGTGTATATAAGTTCTGGTATTCAACTCAAAAGTGAAAATTGGTTTCTTTCTTATTATAGCAAGGATAATCACAACATGCACTAAAAGTTAAAAAGGAATTTTACAATATTAAAGAGTAAAAATCTTACTCACTCTTTAAGATGAAAGAGCTTGTTATTACAATTGATAGCAAAAACAATGACAAAGATACCCAAAAAATTGAACTTTATAAGATAAAAGCGTAGAAACCTTGCTCACCAATCAAGATGAAAGCAAAGATGGATGATTCCAGTCATGTATAGATAGAAATGTTGAAACCCTTTCTGTTGGGGCTTGGGTGTGTGAGATTCACCCACTCTTTCATGATGACGTCGACAATGAATGTATATATTGGTCAATGATTGACTTCTAAGGAAGAATAGGATGGACACTTTAGTTTTGAAAGAGGAATTGCTTACTAGAACAATACAATAAGCTTGAATTGGATCTGAAAGCAAAGTTGAAGGTAAAAATGCAATAGTTAATGTTTTCACAAAATTTCTGTTGTTTGAAGGCCTCAGATTTGAAGAATTTTGAAGAAAGCAGTTCATTACTTGAGGGGGAGAAGGAGTGCGATGGTTGAGTTTGAAATTTCATGGGGCTTCTGAGCCATGAAAACCAAACTCGAGAATAATAGTATATAGAGTAGTGTGTATGTAGACACACACACACACACATCTGTGTAGTTAAAGTGTTTAATGGTTCTTTATGGGTTTAGTTGAAAAAAGTTATAGTGGGGATAAAGTTAGAATATAACGGAGGTGTAAAAAGCTTCTTTAGATATGAAACTAGATGTTTAAACCTAATTTATTCACATTCTCACATTATTTGTGACGCCCCACCTCTATACCCATTCTAGCCAAGGACACTACGGTGTAATGCCGTCAACTATCGCGGAGAATAAGGCTGTTGAGGAGCGACCATCCGTGTAATTGCTTTGTGCGAGCACCGATGTGTCAGATAGTACAACATGCATTTGGTTTCAGGAGGAAATCCGACATACCGATACAAACTCAAAGCTACTACACAGTAGCTATATATATTCTTTGGAAACAAATATAGAAATAAACATAACACAAATCAGTCACAGACATTCATATCACAAAGGCGGAAATAGATATGAATATAACACTTAAAAGTGTGTATCAGAGTAGTGGTCAAACAAGATCCACAATATCACAAAAGAATAGCTACAAGTGCTTGACAAAAGAATATGGATACATCAATGAGTCTATATCTCAAATGTATACAACAAAAACTACTAATCTAAGTAGTTAGCCAAAAGCCAGGGTGATAATCCCAGATGTGAAGTCAAGCAGAAGCACCTGTAACATCTCGGCCTGACCCGAGTATTATTTAATAAGAAAATAATAAACGGTTCAGTCTAACTATAAATATCGGATGAAATGATATAGAATAAGAGATATGACAAAAACGTATGATAACCATAAAACCATACTGTGATAAGTATGTAATTGAAAATCAACAAGAGATTAATCAATATCATAAGAATCTTCTCAAAGATCAAAAAGAATGTCATACTCTCTATTTTTATTCACTAAAACCATAAGTATTGATCATTATATCAATGCCAATCACAAAAGTTAATGACACACAAATTCACCAATGCACAAATATTGATAAGACTTATCAATGTAAATCACGAAAATTGGTGAAACACAAATTCTAGAAACCATCAATGGAAATCCAGAAATCACAAAAAAAAGGGGGAGACCTATCACAAAACGGGAGAATGAAAACTCACCAACACGTGTATCACAAAATGGAACGCTGTTCCATGGTTGCTAACCATTAATTTTGAGCCGAAGCTCCACAAAACGGCCCGAAGACCATGGGTCGCTACCCCACCAAATTGAGCCGAAGCTCCACAGAAACAGGGTTTAGTCTCTCTCGTAGACAAAGAGACATCGCACATTTGATAGTCTAAATCACAAAAATGATCATCAACGATCATCAAGAAGTGTCAATTACAGTAAGCTAGTAAATATATAAGCTTAGCTTCATGTCCCATAACCACTAGCTTAACTTAAATATTTACGAACAAATTGTAGATCTCCACTCGAAAGTTGTCACAAGAGATTCAATCGAACAAGTCCAAGAATTAACCGACGAAGTAAACGCAAGTGTTTCATACCACTTGTTTTACTAAGCTGTTTAATTAGATTTCTCGTACGAGTGAGGTAAAGGTTTATATATATACTAGTAGATTGGAAAACGGTTTAAGAAACAAGCTTTGTAATAAAATAGGGTTGAAATCGTTTTGATGAAGGAGTTTTGATATTTACTACTAGTATTGAAACCTTTATATTTTTAAAATAACAAATCACAAAAATGATTGTAGAAACAATAAGTCACAAAAATTTACATTCGAAGACTTGAATAAAATCCAAAGAATTTGATTCCAAATCCATCAAAGTGGAAATACCCTTGCGACTTAACAGCCACGACTTACGACTTAACATAATTCAACACAAGAAATCAGCGGCTTAACACATGCGACTCCATGGCATACGACCTAAGAGATCAGCGACTTAAAAATAACATGCGGTCTAACAGAGCAACTTAACATGGCGCGACCTATAGCATGGCGCGACCTATAGCATGGCGCAATCTAAGTTGGTGCGAGATATAGCAGCAGGCCGAGCGACCTAAATGGTTGCGACTTAAACCATGACGCGACCCATAGCAGTAGGCCGAGTGACCTAAGTGATGCGACCTAAGTGGTGCGAGCAAGCCGAGCGACCTAAGTGGTGCAAGCGGGCCGAGCTACAACGACCTAAGAGATGCGGCTTAACATGGCGTGACCTATAGCAGGTGCGACTTAAAGCAGGTCGAGCGACCTAAGTTGGTAGGACCTATAGTGGCAGGCTGAGCGACTTAAGGAACGAGCGACCTAACTGGTTGCGACTTAAAGCAAGCCGAGCGTCTTAAGGAGGTGAGACCTAACATGCCGACTCATTAGCGAGGCGAGCGACCTAAGGAGCACGACTTAACAGGCCGAGTCAATAGCAAGGCGAGCGACCTAAGGAGCGCGACTTAACAGGCCGAGTGACTTATGAACAAGCCGAGCGACCTAAGTGGTGCGACCTAAGGTATGGCGCGACCCGTAACAGGTGCGACTTAACAGGCCGAGCGACCTAAGGTACTGGGGCAAGCCGAGCGACCTAAGCAACAGAAAAGCAAAAACTCTCTCAATTTGCAACCGGTCGAGCACGGACGCTACGGGATTACGCCCATCAGCTACCCGGTCCTATAGGCTCCTCGATCCATCACAAAAAAAACGTGTTCAAACATCAAAGTTAGGATTTTTAAAGATTTGAACCCAAAATACTAAAAATTGGGATTTTCACCAATTCAATCCAAACCAAAAGCAAATGCACATGAATAAGTGTTAGGAATTCATACCCAACAATCAAAGATAGTTATAGACAAAGATGTGAGATAAAAATCTCACCTTTTCACAAAATCAATGAAGGAGAAGCTTAAGAGCAAAGGAAGAATCAACCACACTTCAATCTCAACACAAGAAGCTTGAATCAATGGCTTCTCTTTGGATTTGGAGTTAGATGTTGGATTTGCAAATGAACTAAGGCTTGGAGTTTTAGTTTCCCATTCCTCTCTCCATTTTTGATGAAGCTTGAGTGGTAGGAAATCAAAGTGAAGTAATGAAGGGAAGAGGGGGTTGAGCTAGAGTTAATAGTTTAGGCTAATGGGCTAAACCAAACCCAAAGCCCAAAGTGAAAAAGTGGCAAAATTCCACTAACTCCAAACATATCAAAGTTTATACTCAAAAAGATCGCAAACGGCGTTTTGGACCCAATGGAAGTGGTCCAGAGTCCTAATTCGACCGTATGCAAAAAGTAACCTTTCGGACTAAAATCCGACTAACAATAAAATATTTAAATATTCAATCGTAAAATATGCGGGTTGTTACAGACTCCCCACCTTAAAGAAATTGCGTCCTCGCAATATTTAAGAAGAAAATATAAGGTAAAAACCATGAAAGCATATCAACACAAAAGAAATTTGAAATAAGAAATTCACCTCAATGAGCACGGGAAAGTAAGTCCGGATGTGTTCGCTCGATGAACTCCCTAGATTCCCAAAAGCAATCCTTAGGATTTGAGGACCATTGAACTTTAACAAGCGAAGCATCTTTATTTCGAAGGCGTTTGACCTCCGAAGCAATACGAATAGGATGTTGCTCATAAGTTAAATTAGGCGAAACTTCAATTTCTTCCACAACATAGGGCTCAAGAATAGAATCGAAATCTCGAAGGCATTTCCGTAATTGAGAAACCTGAAACACATAATGAATAGCAGAAAACTGAGCCGGTAATAAAAGGCGATAAGCCACAGAACAAATACGTTCGGTGATAGGAAATGGCCCAATATATCGAGGTGCTAATTTTCTCGATCGACTGAAACGTACAACACCCTTCATAGGTGAAACACGAATAAACACAAGATCTCCCACAGAAAATTCTAATTTCCTTTTCCGGTTATCAGCTTAGGATTTTTGTCTACTCTGGGCTTCTTTCATCCTATGACGAATAAGGTCAATCTTCTCTGTGGAATCACGAATAAAATTTGGACCTAAAACCAGCTTCTCACCGGTCTCAAGCCAACAAGAAGGAGATCGGCATGGCCTTCCATAGAGTGCCTCAAAAGGTGCCATACCAATACTAGATTGGAAGCTATTATTATAGGAAAACTCAACAAGAAAAATATGATCTTCCCAACTTCCACCAAAATCAAGAACACATGCACGAAGAAGATCTTCAAGAGTTTGATTCACACGCTCAGTCTGTCCATCGGATTGGGGATGATAAGCGGTGCTAAAATTAAGCTTCGTTCCCAAAGCTTTTTGAAGACTCTTCTAAAATCCACTAGTAAACAATGGATCACGATCACTAACAATAGAAGTAGGAACTCCATGCAATTTAACAATTTCTTTGATAAAGAATTTGGCCAAAAGAGGCACGGTTCGATTGGACCGAAAGGGAATAAAATGGGCGGATTTAGTAAGTCTATCGACTATCAACCACAAGCTTTGATGACCCGAACGAGAATGGGGAAGGCCGTCTATAAAATCCATGGAAATTTGGTCCCACTTCCAAATTGGAATTTCTAAAGGTTGCAATAACCCACCGGGCCTTTGATGCTCGGCCTTGACAAGTTGGCAAGTCATGCACACTTAACAAAGTTAGCAGTATCAGATTTCATTCCCTCCCAATAATAAAGTCGCTTCATATCCACGTACATTTTACTACTACAGGGATGAATGGTAAATTTAGAACGATGAGAATCTCTAAAATATCTTTACGAATATCACTAATATTTGGCACGATAAGTCTACCAAATTTTCGAATGCCGTCAGGAGAATCAATATCAAAGTCTTTCAAACCTTCAATATCAATTTTGATCCCTAAAATTTTGGCCAAGAATAGCCAATTCGGGATCTAGCTTTTGAGCTTCAAGTATGTGGTCTAGAAGAGAAGGATGAGCCTCAAGGCTACATAAAACAAGTGATGAACATAAATCGGGAACACGATCTCGAATCTCACAGGTGGATAAAATTCCGAGATCATTCCATTCGAATATCATCATAAAAACAACCGCTTATTGCTTGCGACTAAGTGCATCGGCAACACGATTTCCCTTTCCGGGAGTATAAAGAATATCAAGATCATAAGATGCAAGGAACTCGAGCCAATGTTGTTGACGCAAATTAAGTTCCTTTTGGAAAAATAAATACTTCAAAGATTTATGATCGGTATAGAGAATAAATTTCTCTCCTAAAAGATAATGACGCCAAATTCGAAGGGCGAAAACAATAGCCGCGATCTCTAAATCATGAGTGGCATATCTAGTCTCGGCTGGCTTCAATTGCCTAGAAGCATAAGCAATAACACGTTCTCTTTGCATAAGAACGGCACCTAAACCAACGCGACTAGCATCGGTATAAACAATAAAATCTTGGTTTCCTTCGGGAATCAGAAGAATAGGAGCATCGGAAAGGAGTTGTTTTAATTTTTGAAAAGAAGCTTCACATTTGTCCGACCAAATGTATTTAACTCCCTTCTTTGTCAAACAAGTAAGAGGCACGGAAATTTTGGAAAAGTCTTTTACGAAACGACGGTAATAACCTGCTAATCCAAGAAAACTACGGATCTCCGTCAAACTCTCCGGTCTCTTCCAATTTTGAATCGCTTCAATCTTTGAAAGATCCACGGAAATTCCGGATTTAGAAATAATATGACCAAGAAACTTCACACGAGATTGCCAAAAGTGGCATTTAGAAAATTTTGCTTTCAATTGATTGCTCCTAAGAGTTTCCAACACAATCTTAAGATGTCTTTCATGCTCCTCCTTGGTTTTAGAATACACAAGAATATCATCAATAAAGATGAGAACAAATCAATCGAGGAAGTCTTTGAAAACTTTATTCATAAGGTCAACGAAATAAGCCGGAGCATTCGTTAAAACAAATGGCATAACAAGCCATTCATAAGATCCATAACGAGTACGGAATGATGTCAAAGGAATGCTATCCTCTGCAATACGAAGCTGATGAACACCGGTAGCTAGGTTTAATTGTGAAAAGACTCTAGCACCACTAAGTTGATCGAATAGATCATCGATCCAAGGTAAAGGATATTTATTCTTGATAGTAAGATCATTAAGCTTGCGGTAGTCAATACAAAGCCTAAGTGTACCATCGGATTTGTGACGACCGTCCATGACTCCCGCACCAAAACAAGGAAATAGTGCGCTGAAAGACGTGCCAAGTAGCCATGGACGATAGTCAGGGTAAAATAAAACAGAAACTCTTTCGCATAACTCCCAGCGCATGGATAAAATACAATAGAGAAGTATATATAGTGAAGCTTCATAGCGGAAAATCATCATATAAGCACCATAGTAGTTTGATACAATCATCTAAACAAATCCATACATCAAAGCCTCACTACATAGCACTCAGAATATACAAACAGCGGAACACCCAGTACATATAGTAAGAAACTAATATGCAAAGCCTCCTGCTCGTCTTCGTCACCATCAACGCAGATTTCTAAGAACGGCACCTGTCACCTGCTACCTAGTCTGCCCATCCCAACATGGATGAACAGCCCAAGGTAATAAGAGGAGACATAAAACCTTGAGTCAGACAAAGTCTTAGTGAGCAGTAAATCAACTGTCAAACATACCAAAAGAGCATAAAGGATAAAAGGAATAGGAACCAAACCATCCCACTCCACCTCTTTCTACAGTGATAGCCCCAGACACACACCAAGGAGAAGTAAGCATAACATAGCAGATGATTAAGGTAAAGCAATAATCACTCGAGTCAAGGGCGATGTTTTCCAAATACAAACCCCCAAGGCCTAAACCAAGATCAGATAAGCACCTAGACAATACCGCTCTTGAGACCGAATGATGATACAACCAAACATCCAAACATCCATGACTCTGGCTATCACTGTTATCCTTGCTTTGATTTCACCGTTGATTGAATGACCATCCGTCAAGGGCTAATGGTAACCCCGGTTCCAGACATAACTCCGCACGCTGCCTTGTGCCTAGGACTTATCTACTTTGCCCAGAGTACTTGACTACCTACCTGTAGTCTTTTGGTTGTCCCGACTACCTACCTGTAGTCGTTATGGGCACCCCATGTACTCTTGCTTTTGAGCATGCTAGAACCTTCAACAACGATGAGATCCAAGCCTCCTAGTCATCCTCCTTGACGACTATCCTCATACTAGCTCAAGCTACCTCTCGAGCAATCCATTATCAACCAACTCGAACCATCCCTCGAGTTATCAGCATGCTTGGAATGATCCCTGCCTGGATTACGCCAAGTCTACATCACATCATACTTCGCTTTATTACACCATAGCAAAGTCTCAACTCAACAACATGGTTTGCCTCATCGCATCATGGCCAAGTTCCATCTCAACATCATTCAATCCATACATATGAGCTTCCACATCCGCCACATATGCTTTTAGCAGCTTTCACCATTCAAGAGCCTCTTCTGTAGCTTTTGAATCATCTTTGACCATACTTGTCCAAATCTATCAACTAGATTGCTCATTCACAACAATCAATCAAGGCAAACATAAATCCAAACAAATAAGTATTCAATCAAGATCTAATTAGGCATTTATAACTAAAATGGCAATTTCGTAAATAAATGAGCATAAAACTAACATACATGAATCATGGGTTTTTAGCATAGATCTAGCAAATATAAAACATGGGTTTTGTTTCTATGACTTAATAAATGAGCTTGCATAGGTAAACATCTTCACAAACAATGGATCTATACTTGGATCTAAGGAAAATGCACAAAATCACTATCTACAACACTCCAACAAACCACCAATCCAATATACTCCTTTGGGTCCGCGTGAGAGATAACTACCACTCACCAAATCACCTAAACACCTCAAAACTAAACACTTCAGATCTGGACAGCGAAGATCAAGGCTTGATCCGGCGAAATCTCGCTTAAAACGATGAAATCTAGCTTCGTTGGATGAAGATCTTCAACTTTGGCCCTTGAATCTTTGATCTCGATCTTCGATCTTGGATGGATGTTAGAACTAGATTGGAATGGAGAAAAGAAGATGAAGAAATGTTGTAGTCGAGCTCTCAAAATGGCAGCACTTCGTCGCTTCAAAATCCGGTGCCAAAAAGTGAGCCAAACCCCTCTATTTATAGGCTGATTTCTCCCTGACTCGGCCGCTCTTAAGTCGTTGCCGACTCATTCCCCTGAGTCGCCCATGCCATTTGCCGACTCAACACAACACAGGGCCTCATGTCTTACTCATACGCGGCTTATCCCAGACACGACTCAACGCCTCTAACGACCTAACCAAATACGGCACAACATGCTAACGACTCAATAGCTTACGACATAAGACACTGCCGTATTTTCCTAAGTCCTAAGTCGTATGGCGACTCAACTAACATGCCGACTCAACTACACTAAGCCATACTGAGTACCTACCGACCTAACGACTTAGTCTTATGGCCGACCTAAGCCCTAGCCGACTCAACTCCTTAACTCGGCAAACCCTATGAGTCGTAACTCGTTGACTCGGCCACACTTTTTATCTCACTATCCTCTTAGGTCGGCCACCCCTATGAGTCGGTCAACCCCTTAACTCGGCCACATACTAACTCGACCATACCTATAAGTCGCTGCCTCTATGAGTCGGTTACCATATGAGTCGCCCACTACCTTAATTCGTCTAAACTCTAGCAGGCTAACCCACTGACTCGTCCAAGACCATGAGTCGCTGCCTACCTTAACTCGGTCCAAACTCAACCCTCAACATGTTGACTCGTTAACGACTCAAAACTTGAGAACTCAAACTCATCACTAAACACATGAGTTAACTTTCTAAACGACTCAGGCTAGAAACAACATAAACAATACTAATGACCTGCAAATTCTACGATTTATCGACACGTAAAATACGGGTCGTTACAGGATTTCTTCACAAAAATAGCCGAAGCTCCCCAAGGCGAGGAACTAGAGCGAATAAATTGCTTCGTCTCCAATTCGGATAATTGTTTGCGCATCTCCTCATTTTCCTTATTGGACATGCGATAAGGAGGACGAGTGATAGGTTGAGCTTCAGGGATGAGATTAATTTTGAACTCAATTGCTCGCTTAGGTGGTAATCCTAAAACGGGCTCAAATATGTCGGAAAATTCACGAACAACGTGAATAAGAGAAATAATATCTTCCTCATCATCATTATCGTCATCATGAGGATTTAAAGAATATAAAGATGCGGCCAAGCTGGAATCCAAATCTTTAAGATCAATAGTAATATGGTTAATAGATTGAGGATGTCGAAGATGAATAGTCTGCTCAGGACAAAGGATTTGAGCTTCATAGCGGTTAAGCCAATCCATTCCCAAAATCATTCCAAAGCCTAAGTAGCGCATAACACGCAAATCGGCTTGAAAAGGAAAATCACACAAAATAATTTCGACATCTTTGCACAATAAACTGATTGTTGCGGATCCACCAACCGGATTCGCAATTCTCAAAGAAGTCATTAAACACAAAACATCCAAAGAAAAAGTATCAAAAAGTTCTTTTGAAATAAAAGAGTGGGACGCACCCGTATAAAAAAGAACTCGAATAGGATGATCACGAAATAAAATAATGTCATCAAGGATAGAATGAGAAATACCTTCACACAAGAAGTGTTACTAGGAGTTTGCACCGCATTAAGCTTTCCCTCCTTCCTGTTTGGAAGTTTGGGACACGAAGATATATAATGGTCCGGACTTTTGCAATAGCGATAAGCACGGGGCTTTGAACATTTATTCGCATAATGGTCCTTAGAACCACAGTTGTAGCATTGCCCACCACTTGAGATAGTAGTCTTAGTTGCCGGAGAGGCTTGCTTCCCTTTTTTATTGTTGGGATAAGGACCTTTGAACTTACTAGGCCTTTTCTTGTTGGTGAAGTTCGGTTTAGCACTCCCAACCTCAACATCACTTACTCTATCAGCCTCTTCAAGTCGAAGAGCGATATCAATGAGCTGATCAAAAGAAAATTCTAATTTTAGAAGTAATGGCTTCTTGAGACTTTTATTCAAGCCATAGACAAATCTTTAGTTTTTCTACAATGGGGTGTATATGTACTCGACCCCATATTTAGAAAGCGACTCGAATGATGCGACGTAGTCTGCCACGGAAGATTCACCTTGAACAAGGTCTATGAAACGACGAGCCAAAGTCACCTTCTCAGCTTCTGGCATAAATTTTAACTCAAAGCGTTCACGGAATTTCCCCTAAGTAAGATCCGCTTCATTTATTTCAGAAATCAGAAGCTCATACCAATCTATTGCTCTTTCTTGGAGCATACTAGAGGCCACCTGAACACGGTGAAGATCAATAAGACTCATGCGAGAAAAGATTCGATCGCATGTTCTTAACCAAGCCTGGACTTCAATAATAGTTTCAGATCCTTTGAATGGCTTTCCACCCAAATTGGTATAATCGTTGCACAAACATGCAAATCCAGACTTAGGGTGAGTAGACTCCGGATAAGATCCGGCTGCTTGAGCATTCTTTACTAGATCAAGAAGCTGCTGGGCAGACATAAATACTCCATCTTGGGGAGTAGCTCTAGATTGACCGGCGCTGTGACGACCTGGTCTAACCATTTCTCTTCCTTAAGAAGGAAGAAGAAAAAGGTTATTCACAAAATGAATATCAAACAATAATGATTGATAAAACAAGGAATCACAAAAGAAAATAGGATAGGACGGCACGAAGACCCGAATAAAATCCTAAGGCACGACTCCTAAGATGGACTTAGGACGATGATCCTTGTTAAATTATACTATGTTGTTCCGAAATTTGCCTCTGATACCAAGCTGTGACGCCCCACCTCTATACCCATTCTAGCCAAGGACACTACGGTGTAATGCCGTCAACTAGCGCAGAGAATAAGACTGTTGAGGAGCGATCATCCGTGTAATTGCTTTGTGCGAGCACCGATATGTCAGAAAGTACAACATGCATTTGGTTTCAGGAGGAAATCCGACATACCGATACAAACTCAAAGCTACTACACAATGGCTATATATATTCTTCGGAAGCAAATATAGAAATAAACATAACACAAATCAGTCACAGACATTCATATCACAAAGGCGGAAATAGATATGAATATAACACTTAAAAGTGTGTATCAGAGTAGTGGTCAAACAAGATCCACAATATCACAAAAGAATAGCAACAAGTGCTAGACAAAAGAATATGGATACATCAATGAGTCTATATCTCAAATGTATACAACAAAAACTACTAATCTAAGTAGTTAGCCAAAAGCCAGGGTGATAATCCCAGATGTGAAGTCAAGCAGAAGCACCTGTAACATCTCGGCCTGACCCGAGTATTATTTAGTAAGAAAATAATAAACGGTTCAGTCTAACTATAAATATCGGATGAAATGATATAGAATAAGAGATATGACAAAAACGTATGATAACCATAAAAACATACTGTGATAAGTATGTAATTGAAAATCAACAAGAGATTAATCAATATCATAAGAATCTTCTCAAAAATCAAAAAGAATGTCATACTCTCTATTTTTATTCACTAAAACCATAAGTATTGATCATTATATCAATGCCAATCACAAAAGTTAATGACACACAAATTCACCAATGCACAAATATTGATAAGACTTATCAATGTAAATCACGAAAATTGGTGAAACACAAATTTTAGAAATCATCAATGGAAATCCAGAAATCACAAAAAAAGGGGAGGCCTATCACAAAACTGGAGCATGAAAACTCACCAACACGTGTATCACAAAATGGAACGCTATTCCATGGTTGCTAACCATTAATTTTGAACCGAAGCTCCACAAAACGGCCCGAAGACCATGGGTCTCTACCCCACCAAATTGAGCCGAAGCTCCACAGAAACGGGGTTTAGTCTCCTCGTAGACTAAGAGATATCGCACATTTGCTAGTCTAATCAGAAAAATGATCATCAACGATCATCAAGAAGTGTCAATTACAGTAAGCTAGTAAATATATAAGCTTAGCTTCATGTCTCATAACCACTAGCTTAACTTAAATATTTACGAACAAATTGTAGATCTCCACTCGAAAATTGTCACAAGGGATTCAATCGAATAAGTCGAAGAATTAACCAGCGAAGTAAACGCAAGCGTTTCATACCACTTGTTTTACTAAGTCGTTTAATTAGATTTCTCGTACGAGTGAGGTAAAAGTTTATATATATACTAGTAGATTGGAAAACGTTTTAAGAAACAATCTTTGTAATAAAATAGGGTTGAAATCGTTTTGATGAAGGAGTTCTGATATTTACTACCAGTATTGAAACCTTTATATTTTTAAAATGACAAATCACAAAAATGATTGTATAAACAATAAGTCACAAAAATTCACATTCGAAGACGTGAATAAAATTCAAAGAATTCGATTCCAAATCCATCAAAGTGGAAATACCCTTGTGACTTAACAGCCACGACTTACGACTTAACATAATTCAACACAAGAAATCAGCGGCTCAACACATGCGACTCCACGGCATACGACCTAAGAGATCAGCGATTTAAGAAATAGCATGCGGTCTAACAGAGCAACTTAACATGGCGCGACCTATAGCATGGTGCGACCTATAGCATGGCGCGACCTAAGTTGTTGCGAGATATAGCAGCAGGCCGAGCGACCTAAATGGTTGTGACTTAAACCATGACGCGACCCATAGCAGCAGGCCGAGCGACCTAAGTGATGCGACCTAAGTGGTGCGAGCAAGCCGGGCGACCTAAGTGGTGCAATGGACCGAGCGACAACGACCTAAGAGATGTGGCTTAACGTGGCGCGACCTATAGCAGGTGCGACTTAAAGCAGGTCGAGCGACCTAAGTTGGTACGACCTATAGCGGTAGGTCGAGCGACTTAAGGAACGAGCGACCTAACTGGTTGCGACTTAAAGCAAGCCGAGCGTCTTAAGGAGGTGAGACCAAACAGGTCGACTCATTAGCAAGGCGAGCGACCTAAGGAGCGCGACTTAACAGGCCGAGTCATTAGCGAGGCGAGCGACCTAAGGAGCGCGACTTAACAGGCCGAGCGACTTATGAACAAGCCGAGCGACCTAAGTGGTGCGACCAAAGGTATGGCGCGACCCATAACAGGTGCGACTTAACAGGCCGAGCGACCTAAGGTACCGGGGCAAGCCGAGCGACCTAAGCAACATAAATGCAAAAACTCTCTCAATTTGCAACCGGTCGAGCACGGACGCTAGGGGATTACGCCCATCGACTACCCGGTCCTATTGGCTCCTCGATGCATCACAAAAAAAAACGTATTCGAACATCAAAGTTAGGATTTTTAAAGATTTGAACTCAAAACACTAAAAATTGGGATTTTCACCAATTCAATCAAAACCAAAAGCAAATGCACATGAATAAGTGTTAGGAATTCGTACCCAACAATCAAAGATAGTTATAGATAAAGATGTGAGAGAAAAATCTCACCTTTTCACAAAATCAATGAAGGAGAAGCTTAAAAGCAAAGGAAGAATCAACCACACTTCAATCTCAACACAAGAAGCTTGAATCAATGGCTTCTCTTTGGATTTGGAGTTAGATGTTAAATTTGCAAATGAACTAGGGCTTGGAGTTTTAATTTCCCATTCCTCTCTCCATTTTTGATGAAGCTTGAGTGTTAGGAAATGAAAGTGAAGTAATTAAGGGAAGAGGGGGTTGAGCTAGAGTTAATAGTTTAGGCTAATGGGTTAAACCAAACCCAAAGCCCAAAGTGAAAAAGTGGCAAAATTCCACTAACTCCAAACATATCAAAGTTTATACTCAAAAAGATCGCAAACGGCATTTTGGACCCAATGGAAGTGGTCCCGAGTCCTAATTCGATCGTATGCAAAAAGTAACTTTTCGGACTAAAATCCGACTAACGATAAAATATTTAAATAAAATATTTAAAAATTCAATCGTAAAATATGCGGGTTGTTACATTATTTGTGTAGAAAAAATAAATATATGTTTATCTTATATAACAAAATAAAAGAATACCTTGATTTACGCAGTCCATATTTGGTGACTACAATAGATTAATTTATATGGAGTACTTGTGCCTTAAAATTAGGTCTTTACCCTTATTTTGTTGATTTGGTTTAAAAGAGAATTGGTTAAATCAACTTTTTATACTATTATTGCTAAAGAGTGTGTTAAAAAGTCTTGATTTATTGAGTGTAGCAGAAAATAGGGAGGCTAAAGTAAATCTACTGTTCAATAGCGCTAAATTGAAAAAACGTAGCGGCCGAAGAGCGCTACGTGTTATATGAATGATTTTGCGAAGATTTAGCAAAGTTTTAAGTACAAAGATACATGTGTGTGTGTCTAGTAATAAAATATTACTAACCTACCCTGCATCATGTATCTAGTTTGCATTCTAAGAAGATTTAAAATCCAAGGGTAATTAGTTCATTATAAGATGGATAATTTTTTGTTTTCATGCAAAATCAGAGTTTTAAACATCATTCAGATTTCTTCGTCACTCTAAAGATTGGTTGTCCAACTGAAGCTCATTAAGAATATTATATTTCTTTTCAAACATGATAACTTTAATTTGTAAGTGCGTTCATGCTTTGGCATTTAGGAAAGTTTAGTAATTTGTTAACCGTTTTACTAAATTTGAAATGAATTGTATCATCACTCCATACGTAAATTATAATATGAAAAGTCTAGTTATTATAGATGCTTATTTAACCTTACATCCTTTAAATTCAAGATGTGATGTTAAAACTATTAAATTCAAAAGCATGGTCTAAGAGTAGTTCAGTATTCATAGAACAAAAGTGTTTTTCCTATGTTGGGCCTATAAGATAATTTAAACTGTCTTCTACAAGAAATGGGGTTATTAATCAATCCTACATTTACTATTGATCCCCAACATCACTCCAAATAAATATAAAATATACTAAATTTTCGGATATTGGTCTCTTACAATTGCATTTAGCTACATCTTGGCTTTTACAATCCCATACTTTTTACTAAATTGATGCTTTGTTAAATTGATAACTCATATATGAAGGAGTTCCTTGTTTTCCTTTATTACTAGAGTGAACCCGTGCTACGCACGTGGGGTTTGCCACATAATTTATTAAGTGATATATTTTTAGATTTGAGTCATATGAAGTGAAAGTGTATACTTATGGATTAAATTTATTTAGATTAATTTATTTCTTTAAAAAAAAGGGCAGGCATTTGTCACTAAATTTTGAAGCACACATGGTATAATAATTTTTTTAGGGAATAATGGATATATACAAAAAAACGTTCGCATCAACTGTCAACTATTCCTTATTTGATAGCACTACATTACTAAGCATGCCTATTGTTTAAATGATGTATAATATCAATGTGGGCTCATCTTATAAAGAATATAAATTCATATACATACACATCCAATATGATAATAATATCCCATATATATATGGAACAAGGAAATCATACTAAGTGTGAAATAGTATTTCAAAACAGATATAAATAAAAAATATTCGAACATTTTCATTAGTACACTTATTAACAATAACTTCTACTAATTGAATTAGAAAAATATCTAAAACGGCTTCAATGGTTATATTTTTAATTTATATAGCATATTATAATGTGAGAAATATTTATTTATTAATAATTGGCCTGGAAGCGTAAAGTTAACTTTTGGTTTGATTGTGAACTTCAAAAATTGCCTTCTATATGAGACATGGAAAAAATATATGTTAACACACAATTAATTTAATAAATAAATATATCTTGACTTATTGTATACCGTATCTAGATATTTACGAATTTTAAGATTATGCATTGAACTATGAATAGATACAAATAGAAAAAAGAAAATGGTTTTACAATGTTGAAAAGGATTTAATTAGTTGATTCTGATTAATAACTTTAAACAAATGAATATATCTTGATTTATTGTACACCATATCTGGATATTTATGAATTATAATGTTATGCATTAAATTATGAATAAATGATACAAATATCAAAACATATATTTGTGATAAACTTAATAAGTGCAAAAATAGATGTAAGGAAAGAGAAATAAAATGTTGGAAAGTGGATTTAATAACCATTAATTTGCATTAATTCAATAATAATTATACTATATCAATTTACTACACCATCAAGCAAGTGCATATAACGTTATACAATTATGAGATTAAACACATAGCAAAATTAAGAGCGACAACCATCTAACGTTACACAATTCTGTTTGTAAACTGAAAAATATAACATGTTATATGTATAGTAGTGATATCGCTTGATTAACTTTTCAATAAAAAAACCTATTAAAGTAGTTGTAACCATTAGATATCACTCGGTAGCATGTACCATGTATAACATTACATAATATTTGACCATTTCAATCAGATAAGATTTCATTAGACTATAATTATTTTTCCACCTTGATTTGAAAATTTCTAAATAAATGAATGAATTAAGATACTATAAATGAGTCAAAATAGACGTGGCATGCATATCCATAACCCTTAATCGGTCCAACATAGAAATATTCAAACTTCATAATACAAATATAGCATTCTAGAAATATCTACCAAATCCTATAAATGTCACTTATTCTATC
The DNA here is from genome assembly GCA_030765085.1 of Allium cepa. Taxonomy (NCBI): domain Eukaryota; kingdom Viridiplantae; phylum Streptophyta; class Magnoliopsida; order Asparagales; family Amaryllidaceae; genus Allium; species Allium cepa. The sequence goes on from CM060935.1 coordinate 562,718,102, forward strand.
CATCCATATTCACATCTCTTTTCACCCCTATTTATTTTCCACTTCTCTCTCCTATAATCTCCATTCAGATCTCTCACCACCTCTATTTCCTTTTGCAAACACTTCATTGAGTTGATCACCTTCGTTAATCTTCGATATCACAGGTTTAGGTCAGTATAATTGTACCACTGAAACTGTGTTTCACACTATAGTCCTATCTTGCACTTGTAACAACCCTAGATTTTTGTATATTATTTAAATTGAACTTTCTGTTATTTTTAAATTATTTTAAATTTGTTTTATTTCGAACATTTCATCTTTAAATATAAATGATGATTATTAAGTGATTTATAGTTCAAACTAGTATAATTTGAATATTTTACTGAAAGGTGAATTTCTACTCAAACTGTTTAAACTTTGACTTTTAAAATTAAAATTAAAATCATTTTAAATCTTAAATTTTATCTTTTATTATGAAAATATATGAATTAACTTGAACACTGCTTTTTGTTTCGTTGAAAACGGAGTTAAACTGCAAAAGATATGTACATTTCAATTTTGAGTATAAATTGTTTATTTTGCAATTTTGTTATTTTAAATTGTATAAATTTTATTTTCTTTGTCATATTTTATTTTAATATGTTTTAGTTTGTTATATTATTTATATTTTGACTTTTTAATATTTTTAAAATGATAATAGAATTTTTCCAAAATTTATTGTATTTATTTCCTATTTTTAAAAGCTGTTTCTATTTTTCTGCTATTTTCTTCATCTAAACTATATTTAAATTTAAATTTATTTATTTATTTTTGTGAATTCATTTTATTTTGTGTTCTTATCTTTATTTATAAATATTTTTAAGTACATAAAAATTTTCCCAAGTTCATTGCACTTATTTTTCATATTTTCAAGACTAGTTGCAGATTTTGCTGTTTTATTTAATTAAACTATATATAATTAATAATTAATTAATTAATTTTTGTTTATTCACTAAATTTTCGTATTTTATTTGAGTTTATATATATATTTTAGTTATATAAAATTTAAAAAGAAAATAATGGAAATTTGAAGAGTTTGTGTCTCTTTAGTTGCTCAAGGCTCTTCGTTTTCCCGCCTCTTTGTTTTCCAACCTTTTCTAATTCAATTGATTGGCCGACTTCACTCTTTCCTCCAGCCAATTATTTTTCATTTCAATCCCGTATACAAAACATTCTCAGCTCCAAAATAGCCGGCCTCCATTGCTTGAGAAAAAAAAATTGGTAAAAACTTCTTCTTTTCCTATGTTTTCCTTTGTTTTACTTGATTTGCACTTGCTATCTCCTCTTCTAGGCTCGGCTCCTCCTTCCTCCTCCACCTTGGCCACCGCCATCACCACCACACCTGACCAACACCTCCTCCATTCCAACCCCTAGCCACTGGCCGTGCCCCATGTTGAAATAGATCCACCAAAAACCTAAACAAACACCACCTAAATGTACATAACCAAGCACCATTCATGTCCACCACCTCCAAACCTCCTTGGCCACCCCTAGAACCACCACCACCAGCAAATACATGACCTTTGGCCACTTCTGAACCATCACTCTCTGCTGTCCAGATCTAGAGTAAGTATAGCCGAGCCCAAGTGTGCCATAGGTCGAGCCAAATATGGACCAAAACCCTTGCGTTTGCCTGGTAGCATTACATCTTGCTTCACAAACTTTTGCACCACTTCCTCTAGGTTAGGCCGACCCCTATAGGTCCACAACCAGACCTTAGAACATGCCATAGTCATGTACTTTCCAGCCATGGCTGAGCCTATGCAAGATGGAAGCAAGTGAAATTGGTTTGAAAATGTTTTGTGCATGTATTTGCAAGTTATTTATATTGTTGTGATTTGGTTATTAATGTATATTTGGTTTGGTTTGTTTCTTGTATTCAAGGAAGTTAACCTTGTCTCTCCCATGCTCATATCATCATCATGGCTAAGAAAACGAACCCCTTAGTCGAGCTTTTGAATGGTTGTAGCAAGGTCAAGTTATCTTGTCTTTGTTGCCTTTCAATTTTAATTTATTTCAATATATTTTGGTTGAATATTCATAAGTTATATTGTCTTATTTTGGGGTTGTTTACAAGATGATATCTTGGCTATTTCTCTCCACTCAAAATCAAAGGTCGTGCCTTCTGCATCCGTTGTGTCATTCAAATTAATATCTCCAGCATAAAAATGTGAGTATTTCTCACCAGACATTATGTACTTATATAAGTAGTAAATTGACACCCTGTGAATCTGTAGAACTATATTAACATTACTTATATTATTATCATATGATGTTCACACCTGTTATTACACCTGTTATATCATATGTTACTGTTATTTCATGCTATTCTGTATATTTTATCAGTTTATCACACTGCAGGTTCCCTGTAAATTAGAATCATTATGGGTTGAAATGATACATACCCGAACGGACTTTAGAATAGGGAAAAATCGTTATGGGCTGAAATGATAGGCTTGAACGGTTTTTATTTAATTTATTTTAACTTTGGATTGCGAGTTTGAAATGATAAAACCCGGATTTTTCTTTGTAAATTACGGGTTGAAATGATATATTACCCGTATCACTTTACCTAGCGTAGAAAATTATATACAGGCCCGTAAAAAAAAAGTTCTTCTAAATTTTTTAAAATATTTTAGAAATTTAATTATTATAATATTTGGTTTGAAATTTAATACAAATATAACTTTTGTAAAGTATTATTTATTTTCTGGAAATCTATAAGTTAAATAAATTATGGAAAAGTTAGAAAATATGAATGTAAGTTATTTTGGAAATTTTGATTTAATTTTTAATGGAATTTAAATTAACTTTGAAAATATGATAAATTATGATATTTTGAATTTAAATTAATTTAAAGTGATTTAATATCATATTAATGATTTTTGATAAAGTTGAATGTGAAATGAATGAATATTTAAGTTGAAATTTTGAAATATAACTAAAATTGGAAATTTATGAAATTGACTTAAAAGTGAACTTTTAGTTAAGCAAATAAAAATAAAACTAAGTTATATTTGGGAATTTGAACTTAAGTGTTAAGTTGAAATTTAATGCAATGAATTTAAAATTGAACAATGCAATTTAATAAGTGAATTATTATTAAATCTTGATTTTTGAATGGAAATTAAACTTTATAAAATCATGAACTTGAGGAAAATTAAATGATGCTTATAAATGTGAAAATGTATGATTTTATGAGTTAAAAATGTTTTAAATAAAAATATAATTGGTTGAGAAATTTTATTGAATATTTGGAGTTAATTGACTGCATTTTTGAAATGCTATTAATTACAATGTAAATGATATTACAGTATTTGTAAATGCTGTAGTTGATGATAATGAACTAAAAAGCTAAATTGAATTAAAAACTATTATAGAAAATTTTGTAAGTGCTATAATTTTTGAATTTAACTAAGTTTATTTGGAATTAAGTAAACCCTATTACAACATTTTAAAATGTTGTCTTTTGTTAAATTGAACTGTTTTGAATGTAACTTTCCGTAGCGTTTTCTAAATGCCGCGAAAAGTGGAATTTCACTGTTTTGATAAACGTAAGTGAATAAATGAACTTTGGAAGTTGAAAATTTTGGAAATTTAATAATTTAATTTTTAACATAATAACTTCATTTTTATGATTAAAAATGATTTTTTTTGGAATATAAACTGTTTTGAAATATGAATTGAAATGGTATTTGAAATTGAATAAAATGAATAACGATTTGAAATGTGGTATCGAAAAGATATGATATTTTGATATATTAAAATGATTTGAAATGTGGTACTGAAAGATATGATATTTTGATATATTAAAATGATTTGAAACGAAGTTTTTAAAGATATGATATTTTGATATTAAATGATTTGAAAAATGAAGCTTTGAAAGGTTATGATATTTTGATGTATTAAAATGATTTGGAAGGAAGTTTTTAAAGGATATGATAATTTAAATATTGAAATGGTTAGAAATGACTTGATATTTATTTTGATAAATATTTGAATTGAAAGATATGGTATGATGATATATTGAAATGGTTTGGAAATGATTTAATCTTTATTTTGATAAAGGTTTGGGTTGAAATGACATTTTATTTTTGAAGTATTGTTTTAAAGTTATAACTACGGGTTATAATAACGATTGGTCGTTAAAGAGACCGGGATCGGATATTGTCTTATAGCCGGCCAATACCGAAAACCACTTTAACAACTGTGTACGCGGTGGAGATTCCAGAATGAAGTAGGATGGTGGCGACGTTCTCAAGGTATATTACGTGGACCCAACTCCCGTGAGTTGGCATAAATGACTAAAATAGGTGCTATACCGGGCTACACAAAGTGTCGCACCCTTTCATCGAGCATGCTCCATCGAAAACCATTCTATTACTTTTGTGATTCGATTCGGTGGCGCCACTTTGATTCAGGGGTATTGTTCGAGGTGGGCGGAAGCTGCTGGCTTGCCATCACCACCGGTCCGGGAGTGCAAATGGTGTATCCACCCTGGCATTGCCTCGCGTGCTGTGTCATCTCCTTATAGCGAGCCCACTACGATTTTGGTTTTAAAGATCCGACCGCGTTAAGGTTCACCATCCCCTTAATGCTATTTTCTATATGATTATACTTTACTAATTAGAGACTACTGTATATAGCGTATATTACTACATAGTAAATATTTTAACGGATCCTTAAAGGATGGGCGGTCCCAAGCATCTTCTAAGTTACTTGTACCTTTGCTACAGTTCACTTGAGTTGGTTTACATTGTATGAGTATGTATGTCCTGACTCGAGTGTTTGCATTTTTATTTACGCTCGGGTCAGCCTGAGTTATTCACAGATTTGGATTTCCACTTTCTGGAGATTGGAATCGTTGGAGATTATCTACTTGTCAACTTTCATCTTTTCAGTTCGGTTGTTCAACTCAGCTTATACTTGGTTATCGTATTTAAACTTCTGTTGTACTTTATTTCTTCTATTGTATCTTATGTAACTCTGATATATTTATATAGTAGCTTCATGAACTACTATCTCTTTTACTTCCGCTGCATTATTATTACTCTGTGTCTGTGATCTTTGATTTTTATTTACTGCATATTCTGAGATTTGCCAAATTTTTATTTACAACGCGGTATTTTGAGCAATTCAATTCCGGCATGAGTGTCTACCTATACACTTACAATGGATGCGAATGGTTGAAAATACCTGGTTGTTACAGCACTTATATATTTCAATCTTATTCTACAGGAGAAAAAAAAAATCAATTCTACGATTGCAACTTCTACTCTTCCGTTTTATACTAAAAAGGTATTTTGTACTTTTTATAAATTGTTTATATTATTTATTTAAGTGCATTGCTTTATGTATTCTCGAAATCATGCTTACATGTTATTTACGGGCATAAAATCAACCGATCGATGAAAATTTATTCTAGTTTCATGTTTAAATATGCATAAAGATTATGCTTCTTATAAAAAATGTTTAATAGGCTGCGTTGAATGCTCAAAGAGAGGTAGAGGTCGACCAAAGTTGACATGGGAGGAAGTAGTAAAAGGGAACTTGGAGGATTGGATTATATCCAAGGAGCTGGTGTCGAACAGGAGCGCGTGAAAGTTAGCGATCCATATACCAGAACCATGAACTATGAGTTTTACAAGTTTTAGATTATAGAACTAGGTAACAAGAGCCTAAGACGTAGCGTTTGATCTTTGACCAATATTACTATTAGTACCATTAGCACTATTAGTACTAGTATGGACTCGTGCTTCACACACGGGTTATTTGTGTTATTGTATACGTTGATATTTTGTTTGAACGCAAATATGTAAACGAAAAGTAAGGACATTTTTGGAATTTCAAAAAGACACCGAGTAAATTTGTTCAACGAATTTTCTTTATTAGAAATAGATTTATTATTATCATTTTTTGTTTTATTTTTATTTTTTATTTTATTTTTTAATTATATTTATACCATACATACATACATACATACATATATATATTTATTTATCTTTATTTTTATTTTACTTAGTTATTATTATTATTAATTTATTTATTTGACTTTATTTTATTGCTGTATTGTTATTATTATGACTTTTAAATTGACTTTGTCATTTAATTTTGGGTTCCATCTCTAGCCGACCCCAACTTGTTTGAGAATAATGGTCTTGCTGTTGTTGTATCAAGTATATGTAAGTCATCACGTTATTATTACTTTACTGTATATATTAAAAAATTAATTTCAGCATACAACATAATTTATTAGCCAACCAATGGATATTAAATACTGCAACTTCTATTTCAACCCAAATATTTACTTAGTAGCCCTCCAAAACTTAAAATAGTCTATAAACCCAAAAAATAACTTAGTAGTCCTCTACCATTTTCAGAACTGCCCTTCCCATCATTCAACACATAAAAAATTGATTTTTTTCTTCACTGATTAAGAAAACCAATTCATTCTTTGTTCAGAACTACAACTAAAAAAATCCGTAAACCCAAAATAGAACTTAGTAGTGAAAAATTGAATTTTTCTTTCACCAATTTTATAACTAGGGTTTTTAAGAAGAGGTGGTTTAGACAGTAAGAAACAAACGTAAGAAGATAATGGAATTGAGAAGAAAGTAAGTATGCAGCTCTCTAAGTGTATTTTGGTCTTTAAAATTTTATTCATTTTAGGGGGGCTACTAATTAATTATCTATATTGAAATAGGATTTGCCATGATAAGAAAAAGTCGACTCAAAAAGATGATATATCTCCAAAAGCATCTTCAATGAAAGATAGTGTATATGTCCAAAAATCAACAAATGATGATTAACAATTCCCTCTCAAAAGATGATTATCGATGGGATGATAAATTTACTTCTGAAGTGGTAAGTGATATATCATTCAAAAAAAATTTAAAAATAATATAATTAAATTTTATTAGCATATGGTTTTCTCTTTCTGCTTTTGCTATTAGCATAAACTTCCACAAATGTCTCTCTATAGAGATATTACCAAATGTTACTATCACTTAAAAATATGATCTAACAACTATACTTGTTTTACAAATTCAATACTCTCTCCTACATATATTACCAAACTTAGTATCACTTAAATGTATGATCTAATAATTAAACCTTCAGTACATTTTTGCTTTTTATTAATTGATAACAAAAACGAAAATTCTACCTAAGAAAAAAATTAAATGTTCTAACTTAGAAGTGAAATTCAAACCGATTACACATGATTCAAATGCAAAAACATAGCTACATATTTAAGAAAATTATTCCTCTTAAATATGTTAAACACATATAATTTATAAAAAAATCAATTTATTCGCGAAGCATGTGCTATCATCTTGCACGAAGCATGTGCTGCAACACTTATTAGTAAATAATAAACATTGTTGTACTATATTATTTTTGAACATTTATGTAAACTTGATAATTTCTTAATCTACCGAGTGAGTGCACCAGAGACTCCCTTGACATTCGAAAATTAACAAAATGATTTAATATTGTCATTGGTAATCGATCATTGAACCTCATTGTTAACTATATGCCATGACCAGATAAGCTACCACTCGAGGATCTCATATTTTTTTTGGAACAACCAAATAATTCTATTATTTCAAATAATCATACCTTTATATAATGAATGAAATATAAAATTTAGCATAACTCAAACCAAAGTAATTATCACCATGGGATATACTTATGGGTACGCATAAAAATATTTTAGATGGGCATCACATTAAAAATAACTATAAGACCAAATGACATAAGAAAATACAATCAACCAAGCAAGCCATTAAAATACATGTTACTATACGTCATTATAAATACTTGTGATATTTTTGTTTTTACATCAAACATTAAAAAACACAATATGTGTAGCCCAATACAACTATTATGTAGTAAGACAACAATTATAATTGCATACTAAAATATATTGAATAAATAATGTTTTCATTCAAACATAAAAAAGTGTGTCGAAAATAGCGTAAGCGAATTTTACCCTAATATTAGTTTGATAAATTTATTGAAGAAAATTATTCATAAGTAAATTTATTCTTAAAAGTTTTGTTGTTATACTAACCTTATTAAAGGCAAGTAAATTATATTTTAAAAACAGGTTATGAACTCCTATATCACTATTTTTATTTAATATACATAATTCTTACATTGAGGAATATTTTGTTAAATTTGCAGATCACATCTTGTTACATGTTACCTCATTGAGTTATGCATCTGAAATGTTGCGGATAAAAAGGAAATAAGTAAAAAAGGTAATTTATTACATGTTAATTCTACAATTGATTAGAGTTAAATAGATTTAATATGTAATTAACTCTCTGAGTAAATTGAATTGCATTATAATTCTCAAATTACATTAAATACAAATTGATCAAAATTGAAAGCAATTAGTTCCTTTTATTTATTGTTTACTAATAATTTTCGATATCATCATTACTTTTCAAAATTAATTTACTTATAACCATAGTGAATAACTTTATCTTTAATTTATCATTATTTATTTAATACTTCATTCTACATGTTCCCTCGTAGAGTTTTTCTTTAAAATATTAACGATAGAAGGAAACAAATAAAAATAATTAATTGATTACATACTGATTGGATAATTTACTAGCATTAATGAGAACTAATATGTATTTTGTTCTCTCATTAACATTAGTTACAATTTAATTATCAAAGTACTTTGAAGTTAAATTGATCAAAATCTAAAGCAGTTAATTCATATTATTTTTTGCATGATAATAATATTTGATATAATACTTCATATTTAATAATAGTTCACTTATAACCATTAGGAATAACTACATCTCTAGTTTATAATTATTTGTAAACATTATGAAACCGAAGAAAAATTCAAAAAAACATAAAATAGAACAAACTTTCTAAAATATCAAAAATAATAACCCATTCTTGCTTAAGATTTTTAAATATTTTATGATAACTATGAGTATGTGTTGCATATGAACATTGCAGTATATTAAATAACGCAACATAAAAATATTAAAGCTTTGATTGATAAAAGAAGGAGAATGATAGAACTTATCAAAAAAGTTTAGTCTAACTAAGACAACATAATACATTTAATAATAAACATGCTTCCAAAAAAAATTTGAAACTAAAATTTTAACAAATTTTAATATTGTGCAACAATTGGCATGCAGTTTTTTCTTTCAGCCACCATTATAATTTTATTAAACACCAATAGTTTTCATGTACTTCTGACCACCTTATTCTATTCTTTCACCTAACCTTACGTAGCCATACATCTCATCTCTTTTCAATAAGTATTACATATTTCTCAAAATTTCCAAACCCTAAACCCAAAAAAGATTAATATCTTTCTGCTTGATAGATGATTGAATGTTAAGATTTAGCGGATAATCCCAATTGTGATGATTACAAAGATTTTAGTTTCTTTTTTATGTGTTAAAGTCTATTTTTATTTAACAAATCAAACATAGATACGTTGTTTAGAGTTTTTCAATTCTTCAACAAATCAATCAATCACGACCAATTCAACCATGATTTGAAGATTTAAGGCTTTGCAAAAAAAATCTAGAGAAGTAATATTTACTCGATGACTACATAGGTTATTGAGAGGTAGTAAATTTCTAACTTGTTGACAAATGACCCAACTTCTTCATTTTCCCTTCCTCTGGCGGTGATCGTTCTGTAAGAAAAAGATAAATAAACATTTTGAATTTCAGGTGTCTGTTCACATGAAGAAAATAGTAATTGTTGTTTGGATGAGGAAAATGGAATTGTTTAAGGTGGCATTTAGTTTTGATGGCTAGAAGACAAAAAAACCTAGATGCCTCATGTTATATAATGTTTTCTTCCAACTTGTTTTTTTATATACTTGTGTTTTAGGATGAAATAAAGATCAACTTTACCTCAATTTTGATTATAAAAAACTTACGGATTTTGGATACCAATGTATTAACAAACCATTAACTTTCTACAAAATAAATGGAGGATCACCAATACTTTAATGATAACCATGGTTAATCACCTAAATGTTGTTTAAGATCACCAAGATTTTAATGATAACCACGAATGTGTGTTGCCTATGAATATTCCATAGTCCATTAAATAACACAGTAGAAAAACATAAAATAAATTGAGATGTAAATACAATTGAGAAAAAAGTACAAAATTATTTCTTGAATTAATGAGAGTACATGATATGATCTAATAGTTAATGAGGCGAGAAGATATATGGTTAGGTACTAAATATCAAGGTTTGAAATTCCAATTTCCGTTCCCGTTCCGGTCACTGGTAATTTTAAAATTTTCGGTTCCGTTTCGGAAATTTCAGAAGTTCCGTTTTAATTCCAGTTATCTAATTCCGGTACCCTTTTTGCTTTAATTTGCTATTTACGTTAATAAATATTCAATACTGTCATAAATTTATAGTACATTTTTTACATTACATATAAAATACACTTTGATAAAAAACCATTGTTTAAAAGTCTGTATTGTTCATTTAAGATTTTAAAATTTTAGTCAACTTTTGAAATTTTTGTTAGGATTCGATGTAAATTAACAAAATTATAACAACTATTTTATCCATACACAAGATTTTTTGTCAATTTATTTACTGTCCAGTTTAATTTGCTCTTCTTTTTTAATTACTATATGTTTGTTGTATTTTTTTATTTTTTTCTACTTTTTTTCAATATTTGAAAGTCAAATCCGGAATTTAGACCGAAACTAGAATTTTGACCGAATTCCGTTCCGGTTATGAGAGGAACCAGAACGGAATCACTGGAATAACCAGAATTCCATCAGAATTTTTAACCATGCTAAATATCATATATAATAAAATCGATAGATAGAATGACAAGATAACAAATTGATAGAATAGTATAAGGAATAAATGGAATGGATTTCAATTAGGACAAAGGAGAGTTTTTAGCATTTTAAAATAAATCGATTTGTTTGATTTGTAGGGAGTGAGTGATAAGCCTAATTTTAATGTAAGTATAAAATTTAGTAGAAGAGATTAGTAATGTTCTTAAAGTAGAAGATAAAAATTTACAGTTTGAATGAAAATATATTTAATTTGGAATGGATCAAAAAATATCATTTGAAAAAGTTGAAAAGTCATGAGGGAACATGTGGATTTATTTTCTAATGAAAGATGGAAGTAAAGGTTTTTAATAAATGGATAAATTGGTTAAATTATAAGAAGGAATTTGGAAAAGGATAAAATTTGATTCTTGAAATCCTATCGAATAAATTTCAATTATGGGGAAAAAGATTTTTAATAAATGGAAATAAATTGATTTTCAGAACTTAAGTAGTATTGTTTAAAAATTGAAGAATTTATTTTAAATTCAGGATTTAAAATGGTTTGGGACAAATAAAGGAAGAAATTTAAAATTAAGTATGAAATTAATATTAGAGATTTTAAATAAGATCTTAAATCTAAATAAAGGAGTGAATATGGAATTAATGTGTTTTGAAATAAATTTGGATAAGTAAAGGAATTTATTTTAAAATGGAGTTGGTTTTGGAAATCGATTTGAAAACCGACTAAGTGTTGAAACTGTGAATAAAGGAGAATGAGATTGTGAATTTATAAACAGGGTTTATAAATAAAGTGTAATGTTTATCAGAGGATAATTTGGAAGTATAAATTCAGGATGGGAATTTATAAGGAAAAATATTTTACTAAAATAAATAGTGGTTTATTTTTAAAGGTGTGGGAAGGAAAGTATATTCCCCTGAAAAGCCGAGTATATTTTCAAAGAAAGGTTTCCAAGTATAAGTTAGAGGTTTTAAAGTGGTTTTAAAAGAATGTTTTAGAATTTATTATTTTAAGTTGTTTTAGAATTTTAAAGTAAATATTTATTTAAATTAATTTTAGCAATAATTATTTTAAGGTTTAAGTGGTAATATGATTTGGAAGATAATTATTTAATTTTTATACCTTGTAGAAATACTTTTATTTTAAATTAGTTTTGGCTTAAGTTTTACAGGAGGAATTATTATAAGATTTCATAACTGGTATTTTAAATAAAGTGTTCTAAGTATTTTTTATATTAAATGTTTTAACGTATATATTTTGAATAAAGTGATTTAAATTATTTTAAAATCTAAGTATTACGACTTGGTGAATTTCAGTGGAAATTAACAATATTTGGAAATTTATTCCGTGAGAGAAAGTGATTTGAAACTATTTTCAAAAGGCTTGAAATGTAGAAAATATCTTGCAAAGATATTGTAAAATAAGTGATTGGGAAAATTATTAAGGCCTGATGGTTGTTTGTGGATGTTATATGATAGTTAAATAACCGACTATCAATATTGGCCAATATGCTGATCGTTTCGAAGAGACCGGGATCGAGATTAATTTCCCAGAAACCACTTCGATCTAGTTTGAACGTTTTCGTGAGGAAGACAAGAGCTTGGAGTCGAAGATGGAGCAGTGAAGTGCAAATGCTAATCACTGCTAATCCTGAGGGTGATTCCAAAATGGATATAGTAGGATTAGTGCCTTCGGTTCCATTCGGACCCGGAATAGACTTGTATGGATGAATGCTATCAGAACATCGTCGGGAGGACGATAAGCACTCTAAGTGATTGTGTGCTAAAAAGGTAACGCATAGCCTAGGGCCTCATCAACCGGGAATGGCTAAAACAGGGGTGGTGCACACAAGGCCAAGTGGCTAGCAACCAATTAGGGTAAGGTCATCCCTGTCTAGATGTCCCTTTCTTTCGTCTATATGGAAGGTTGCTGATCCCAACCGCGAGGTGATCTTATTCGGACTATCCAGTAAGGGGTAGCTCCGGTCTTGTGTAGCAGGGGATCAGGGTGGATCCTCGATACGTTGATCTAGACCATGTCTGTGACGAGCGGTACACCAGTAGCCTTCCATTGTATGGAATCCAATTTTCAATAAGCACTTGTACGGTTTTAATTGTGCCCAACTATTGCTGGAACGTGAGATGTAAGCATTTCAGCTAGATTCTATTTTACTTTCTATAGACACTATTATAATGTCAGATGAATTTGATAAAAATGTTTTGGTTATCGCAAGGTAAAATACCGGCATGTTTATTTGTGGCATGGTCTTACGAGATACTTTTGATTTCAAAGGATTTTGAAAACTTTAATAATCCAATTGTGTGTGTTTTCTCACTCTGATTTTCCATACTAAGTCAGGTGTTATTTCGCTATAATGCTCGGGTCAGACCGAGTATTATAGATACAGGAAAGGATGTTGTGGAGCTCAGGAGACGAGTTGGATGGCGTGGCATATCACACGTATTTGATGAATATTCCACTGTGTATGATTAACTGCATAGTCAGTTTTTGTGAGGATGGGTTATGATAACTGTCAGGTTGTGTGCTATGAATTTTGTTGTACTCTGATAATGTGATGTAATAAACAGATATAGTTCTTTTTGTTTAAAGGGCCAGTCATTTATCTGTTATATATTGTTCTGCTGCATTGGTGAGATTCTGATGTTGTTTTCTATTTCTTCTTCTACCTTCTTCTTCTTTAACCCTAATGGTTCGGTTTTCCTGCATTCGATTGTTCAACATTTGATACAGTGGACGTATTGATGTTGATTTTTCGGGCGTCGAAAAATCGGGTCGTTACACTTGGTATCAGAATTGTAGGTTAAGCGAGAACCTTGGCTCTAGTGGGGATTACTCATTAGAAATAGAGTCCATAATACTCTAAAATGAGTTTAAGCGTATTAATAGATATAAGCGCGTATTTGTTAGTGGATATAAAAATTGTTTTTATATTGTGTTGACTTATTTGTTGAGTGTTTATGGATTCTGGTCGATATATGGATGCCATGTCATCGATAGGGGTTTCTAAACTCTTAAACAAGATAAACGAACACGGTATTATTTTAAAATAGGGTAAATGAAATAATTTTGCTCAAATTATTTTTGTATATAAAAGAAATAATTTATCGTAAATTATTATAGTATATAGTTGCTTGGTTGTTATGAGATGATAATATCAAATTATTATCATTGTTGTGTGGAATTGAAATAGGAATTGAAATTATAACCAAAGTTAAGGGATTTATAGAATGGAAATTATAAATGTGAATTATAAATGTGATTTTTAATTGGATTGGAATAAAATTCTAGAGTAATATTTGAATATGGATTAATGGGATTTGAAATTTGAAATTTTAGGAAAATTTAATTTAATTTGGGTTTGAAAATAATTTTCAAAGACTTGGAGGAATAATAGTGATATTATTTCGGAAATATTTTTGAATCGGATATGAAATCTAGTGGGATTTGGAATTTAAAATATTTGGAAAGGTTTTTAAAAGAATAAAAGCATTGAACTCTTTTCGGTCGCTGGAAAATAACTTCGGTGATGACTGCAGCATCATCGATGTTCATTTTCGAGTTTCCAAGAGAGAAATTGCTACCAAATTGTTTTAAATTGGAGTGTTTGCAAAATTGGGTTTGGTTTTAAAATTCAAAAGATAATTTGACATACAAATGAATTATGTATATAATTGATTTCAAAAATTATTTTGAAATGTTGAATAATTGTTTAAACTCTGGGAGTTTACATAAAAATGATTATGGATTATAAACGGGTTTGATAACTTGTAGAATTTGGAATTTGTTATAATAAAATTCAACTTCGAAAGAGTTAAATAAAATTAAGTGTGAAAAACAAAATAAGTTGGAAGGTAAGCTAATTTAATGAAGAGAATTAAAAGAAGTTAGTGAATTGGATTTAAATAAGTGAAAAATGTATAGAAGTTAAAAATTTGAATTAAAATTGAAGCGTAACTGAATCAAATTAAATAAAAGTGAATTTGAGGAAAAAGTCTAAGTAGACTAAGTGTAATGGCCATTGAAATAAAATTTACTAAGTGTGACATAAATTTGTAAATGGACAAATGAATTTACATTTGTAAGTAAATGAAATTGAAACTGGATATTGGAGTTAAATTTGAATTGTGTGGTATGGAAAATTTGTCAATTTTGACTGAATAAAGCAAAGGATAGTAACAAAATTTGTAAGTAAATGAATTGATTTAAATTGGTAAGAAAATGAATTAAATTGAATATTGGGATGATATTTAATTTAAATTATGCAAAGTAAAGTGAAGTTAAAGGATTAATTCAAGGTGAACTAAGAATAATAAGGGTTTGGAAATAAAAATGGTTTGAGATAAGGTGAATAGAATTCAGCATTATAAAATTTAAAAGTGAATTGAATTCAAAGGAATTGAGAATTTAAGTTAAATGAAATTAGATGTGGAAGCTTAAGTAGCGAAGTAAAAATAAATATTAAAGTATATAGAATATTTATATTAAACTTAAAGAAATGAATGGTAAATTCTTAAGTAAATTTGGAATTGAGGAATATACTAAGTAAATTTGTGGAAGAAGGTTTAATATGGGTGTGTGAAAGAATAATTGTGAATAAGTGTATGAAAATCAAAATAAATGTAAATATAAAAGGAAATGGATACAGCTAATAATCAATTGAGATAAATACGCAGGATGTACGTATATTATTTTATTCACATAGCGATTTGATCCAAATTCGAGCACATAATTTCGAGATATTTATATCTATCCGAATTGGGATTTTTCACTCGATTTTCGACGGCGAACCATGAATATGGATTTTTGATTTGGTTCTAAAATTCTCCATCATAGTTTAGGACTATGCAAGGAGAATGACGGTTTCTGATCAAGAAACCAAATCTGAGTCCGCTCTAGGAAGTCAGGTGGACGATACTAGTTCAGCAGTGAAATTGTGTGATCGAGTGAGTGATCGGGATTGATATTGCGTACGGATGATATGTGTGCATCGACCATCTTAAGTTAAGCAAATATTGAAAATTTTGGGAAGAGATGAGCAAAATAATTTGAACTGCACTAGAAAACACTATTGGTAGATAAGTATAGGTATCTAAAGGCAAATGATAAATGTATGTTTTTGATTTCTGAAGATAAATGTAATTCCCAGATAAAGGTATGTATTTAAATTTTCTGTATGAAATTTGATGATTTTTTGGTCTAGCCACTTAGCGTTTTGTTTTCTTTTGAAATCTGGGGGGCCGTAGAGGCATTTTGTAGTTTTACCGATCTAGCCGCGCAAAGGAGACACTGGGGAAATTTTTCGAAAATTTTGGGAGTCAGAAAAATTTTGAGAAAATTTTGATAATTTAAAATTTGGTTTTAAATTTAAATTTGAACTTTTGAGTATGTAGTATTGTTTGGAACTTATGGATGAGTTTGGAAAGTTACTAGAGTGATAGTGTGTCTTAAATAAAAGATTTGTTTTGGGAAGTTGTTAAAGCCATTTGGATTTGGAAAATAGTAATGGGTATTGTACCATTCTTCTTAACTAGTAATTTTGGGGACGATTTTTTTTAAGGGGGGAGGAATGTGATGACACAGAATTTTGGATATTTGAAATTAAAATATTTAATTGATTTTTAAATATTTAAAAGTTAATTTTTATCTTGAATTTCAAATATTACTGTTTATTGGATAATATAAATTATTGAATCTAATTACTGGAAATTGGGTAAAATATGAAATCTTAAATTCTAAGCCTGTTAAAAATGATTTGAAGGCTTGTAAAATTTAAATTAATGATATTGAAGATAATAGAAGTTTTAAATTTGAGTTTAAAAATGTTTTGTTCAGTATTTAAAATATATCATTTAAATTGGTATTTAAAAACAGCCTTCTGAGGCGCAGTCTCAGATTTCAACGAAATCAGTTCCACTGGATCCGTAATAGTGTATTATTATCAGATTTCAAATTACGTAGTGTTTGGAGTTGTCGTGTGATCATAAGTGTAACGTCCCTCCTTTTCGCATGCTTTAAATCGACACACGTGCCAATTCAAACCATACGGAAGGGCGGATTGTTATGGGGTAAATAAGAAAAAAAACAGGGAAAGAAAAACAAAATAGAATCTCACAGCGGAAGGATAAATATAATAATAAATGTACCGTTCATAAACTGTTTACAAACATTTGATTCTTCTTTATACAATAAATATCAGAGTTCACATACCAATCATAATCAATGCAGCGGAATTAAATAGTGAAGTGGAATATAATTAATAATAATAGTAGAAATCTCCATCTTCGTCCTCCAGATCAAAAGTCTTCGATCCTGAAACGCTCGGACTGACCCGAGCGAATTTGAAAAGACAAAAACACTCGAGTCAGAACTAAAGATCTTATGTGAGTTAAATTAACAGAAATAAATATGAGTACAGTAACTCAAGAGATGCTCGGGATTTACATCTCCTAAGGATCCGTTAAACTATTTATTATGTAGTATATTGCGCTATTATAATAGTGTCTAATTGTAAAATAAACTTACTTTAAAATAGCGTTAAGGCTTTACATTTTCCACCTTAACACGTAATAGTGCCAATAGTCTATACAGTGCCTGCATATCTCCTGATCGGGGGACTACGAGAAGACACTCCATAGGTACGACACAAATAGAAACTCGTAGTAAAGGCTCGGTATGGTAGGTGACACGGCACAACTAGGCAATGCCAGGGTAGATATACCAATTGCTATCCGGGCTGATGGAAACACGTAGCCGCAGCTACCGCCCACCTCGAACAAACTCCCCCAAAAATCAAAGTAAAAGTGGCCACTGAATCAATCCAAAGTCAAAGTACAATATCGAAGAGGAGTGTCCGATCAGAGGAATGACCTCATTGGCCCGAGAATCGCTCCTGTTTTAGCCACCTTATGCCAACTCACGGGAGTCGAGTCCACATATTTACCTTGCAGGAAACGCCTCCACCAACCTACTTCATTCTGGAATCTCCACCGCGTACACGGTTGTTAAAGTGGTTTTCGGAGTTGGCAGAGAGTATGACAACTTCCGATCCCGGTCTCTTCAACAACCAAACGTTATTATAACACCGCGGTCAATTAAAATAATTATACTTTAAAACCAGAATAAGATATCCATTTTAAACCCATATGAATACGATATCATTTATATTTTTAAAACCCCAAATCAATACGATATCATTTAGGCCCAAACCAATATAATGTCATTTTATTTTCCAATATATATTCTTTCCAAACTCATAGGGTTTTCAAAGTAAAATATTTAGAAATCAAAATTCTGGAACATAATATTTCTACTACCTTGAAAATCATAACTTTGAAACAAATTTCCATCTCTCAAATGGTTAAATATTAAATTTCTTTTATAAAACAAAATGGCTTCTTTACATTTCACAAATCAATTCCAAATATCGATTTAAACTTCCAAATACCATTTTTAATTCTTATGTTTCAAAGCTTTAAATATTTCACCATTTCAAAAACAAACTCATTTGGCAAACCCATATATCAAATTCAATTACTTATTATTTAGACTGAATTGTTTACTTAATGAATTCAATATAATTTAAGCAAAACCTTTAACTTCACATAATTGGAAAATCTTTCAATTTTTTAAACTTGATATATTCATTTAAATCAACCTGATATTCATTTAAACCACTTTACAAAAAATCAGGTTATAAAAATCATATCCTATAAAAAAATTAATTTTTATTAAATTCCAATTTAACTTAATATTCATCTTCCAAATCTTATTCTCATTTAAGTCATAAAAACTCCAGAAATTAGATTTTAAATAAATGCTTAATCGTATTTGATCTTAAAAATCAAACTTTATTTTATACTTCAAATCAAATTTATACAAAGCTTAAAAACCCGAAATTTACTATATATAAATAACCTTTACCAATAACCAAATCAATATCCCATAAACCATATATATAGCTTTATAAAACCATAGAAAATCATTTCAAAAATAATTTTATATATATACCGCGGTGCCTGTATAAAATTTTCTACCCTACGGACAAGTGATACGGATGTTTATCATTTCAATCCGCAATTTAAAATAAAAATGCGGTTGTATATCATTTCAAACCGCAATCCCGAATGAAATGAAAATGCATGATGACTTGCAGTTTATAAAATATAAATATAGCATCCATTCATCTAAATATCAATCATCAACCATTATTTGTAATCATCATCCAATTTAAACAATCATTGATATAGAGCATATAAATTATACAGGTAATAAATAACATGTATTAACTAACAGTTTATATTCAATAATAAATTTAACAACTGTTAAACTAGCAGTTTATATGAAAAATAAATGTAAATTTAACTGGCAGTTAATATGAAATAAAAATTTAACATAACAATGGCTGGCAGTTAATATGCAAATAAATAAATTCTAACTGTCAAATTATATGCAATAAATAAAATGTATTAACATTTAAATTAAATAAATGTGATTTAACTGAGATGACAAATAAAACATGCCAAATAGTCATAAATAAATTTCTACTCATATCTTAAGTCAAATTAACAAACATAAGAAATTTTAGAAGTTGTGAGTGGGTTAAAACACTCACCTTTTTGAATTTAAATTGAATTCAAATCCAATTTAAACCCAAAAATTGGACAGTCTCCAAATTCATCCAAACCAGTTCCAAAACGTCAGAAATTCCGATACGATCCAAGCAAAACAAACCGCGCATGAATCCGAGCTCGGTTGCAAAGTTATGAAAATTTGAAAAATGGAAAATTCTGGTCCTGGGTCGACTCCGGTGCGCCGCCTCAATTCCCCGGTGCTTGCTTGGAGTTTTCGCCAAAACGACCCGGAGCGACCCGAGTCATTTTCTTCCTGACCCGAAGTTGCTCTAGGGTTTTCTCCTCTGAAACCCGAAGTGCGACCAGAAGCTGCTGCAGATCCGCAATTTTTTTTTGTTTTTTTGTTTTTTTTTTCGAAATTGAAATTATTTTTTTTGGAATTTGGGAATTAGGTTTTGTCTGCCATTGGGATGAGGAGCTGAGAAAGAAGGTACGTACAGACAAATGAGAATGAGGAGAAATTAGGGTTTATAACACGGTATTTATAGGTAGGGTTAAAATAAAGTAGATGGAGCAGATAAATAAACGTGTTTAGCAATCTATGTCCCGAAAAGCCCGTTCTGACCCCGAAACAAAATTGGGTAAACCCATATATCAAAATAGGTATTTTAAAATATTCTAAACGCAATGGAAAAAGTTTCAGGTTCAAATTGCATCGTATGAAGAAGTTATACTAAAAACAATATTTTCCAAATTGATTTCAATTGATTTCAATTGCATAAATTTAAAGGCGTTTCGAGTCCGTACGATCGAACGACAAGTCCGATCGCTATGAAACTTGAAACACTACTATAATTCACCGTTACGGATCCGATGAAGCTGCTTTCGTCGAAATTCGAGTCAGTGGCCAAAATGGCTAATTTTATATTAATTAAATAAATTTAAAATTCATTAATAAAATTATTATTTTTAAATCTTAAATTTGACAAATTTTATTACCTTTATATTTCTCAATCAAATTACAATGTTTTAAACAATTTAAAAGTTTAAAGTTGATTAACTTCCCATTTTAGTGTCAAATTTTCATTTTTATTAAATTTAGAAATTATCAATTAAGTTTCCAAAAATTTCATTGAATTAAATATTTATTCTTATTATTCAATCCATTATAGCCAAATGGATGAAATTAACATACATAAATATTTTTCAATTTCAACTAAATTTTCAATTAACGTAAAAATAAATGTTTAACTTTTACTTAATTGCAAAAACTCAATTACCTTAATTCTTTATATTCAAATAAATAAACAAATCTCAATTTACAATCTTTTCATTTACTCATAGTCATATTATAAATGGAATTTATATTACCTTCAATTTTTAATTATCATCAGTTTAGATCTTAACATTTGTTCCATAAATTTTATTTTCCCTGAATTAGTTACTGCATTTATCTAATTCCAATTTCGTAATCACATTCAATCCATTAACTGGTATCGCATTGACATTTAACTTATTAGCTTATATCAACACTATTGTCATTAATTGCAAATGGATTACCAAATTTAGTCACTACCCTAAATAACTAACGTAAATTAATCTCCATTAATTCCACTGATTTAACTTTCATTCAATTAATTAATGATTCCCTAAGTTAGCAATAATGTAACATTTTCTTTATTTGTATTGCAAATAATTCAAAATTCAATTCCTAATTCTTAATATCCTCTAAATTACAATTTCCAAACATGGTATTAATCATCATTTACGTACCTCTAATTATTTTAATTTACATTAACATAATAAATAAATTACCTTTAATGAAATCTATCCCCTAATTTATTATATGCAATAAATTTTGACCTTACAACAGTTTCAATTAGTTATTTATATTTATTGCAATTGAATACCAAAATTTATTTAACACATCAAATAAATGAGCAATCTATATTCATTGTCACCTATTTTCTTTTAAATTCAGTTATAAGTTTGTTACTTACCAACCAGGTTATAATAACACTAATTTTTTTATTCCACTGCTATATATGACATATTTACATCACT
This sequence comes from Allium cepa, assembly GCA_030765085.1. Taxonomy (NCBI): domain Eukaryota; kingdom Viridiplantae; phylum Streptophyta; class Magnoliopsida; order Asparagales; family Amaryllidaceae; genus Allium; species Allium cepa. The sequence continues at coordinate 562,739,600 of CM060935.1, forward strand.
TACTTGAATTTTTCAATTTCATCTTAATTCCAATTCACGGTAGTATAATTTCTTTCTATAAACCCATTTATAATTTGCATACCAATTAATTAGTTTCAACTAAATAGATTGGTTCAATTCAACTCTTTTATTAAGTCTATATAAATCAATATACTATTTCATTGGTAAATGTTTATTTCAATTATTCCTTTATTACTAACAAATCTTATTTCATTCATGAATGCCATCATTTATCAATTATTACATAATTTCATCAATTTACATTCAGTTACAACTAAATTAATACACTGATTTTATTTCATTCTCAGCATTTGCTTCATTATTAATTATAAAATCTTTATTTCTTGTAAATTAAATTTACGTAAATCTTATTAAAATGAAAAATTTAATTAACGAAAATTACGGGTCGTTACAATAAGGTAGATAAACGCGCTGAAATCTATATCGTACATTTAATATCATAAATGGTCCAAAAAGCTATCTTCTCCATACGATCGAGTTAGGACTCAAAACCTTTCCCATTACGTTTGGAATAGGGGTATAACATTATAAACGCCTAGCGGCATGCCTTGACAGGGATTCGCGATTTTAAGTTACCATTTCGCAATAATTTGAATTCAAAATATAATATATATACATGCATATATATATATATATATATATATATATATATATGTGTGTGTGTGTGTGTGTTTAACATAATAATGTTTTCACCAGACAAATTAAACACGTATCTTGCCTTTCAGCACATGTCTTCTCGGTGTAAACACGCGTGTTTCCTAAAAATAAAAATGGCCAAGCAATTCAAATAAATGGAGGCCGAGCCATCCTCAAATCCCTAAATCTCATTCCCTCCTCCTCTATTTAAAATCAAAAAACGAATTTGCTCCGCTTAAAATAAATGGCGAACGAGACTAGGAAATCAATCTCGTCTCCTTCTCCTCAATCCATTCTCGAAATTGAAATGGCAGCGAATTCAAAATGAAGCTCGCACGTGATTTATGGCAAAGAGGGGAGCACAGGAAGCTGTCAGCGGCGATTGCAAGGGAGAGGCTTCGGTGATTAGGCTTGGAAAGTGGAGCTCGTGCTTGGGCAAGCTGGAAGTGGCAAACTTCGGTGATGGTCGTCTATGCGAGCGTGAGGGGTAGTCAGGGGTTGCATGCGCATGGAAGAGGCTCTCTTTCGATTCGCTTGATGGGAAATGTTCGTTGTGTGCTCTGTCGTGGCAGTTTTGGGTTGCGCGGTGTGGTATAGGTGTTTTTATTTAGATTTATAAGTGTGTGTGTGTGTGTGTGTGTGTATTCTTATAGGATTTAAAAGAAAGATATATATATTTCAACTATATACTGTTTTAGGAAAAAAAATACAGTACGGTTTTGTTTTTAATATTTATTTTAATAATATTTGCTTTTAATTTTTACAGTTCTATTGTAGGATTAATAAATATTTGTTTTTAAAATGTTTGAAGGTTTATATGTATAAATTAGATTTTTATGAAATCTATATAGCTTATTTTATAATATATATATATATATATATATATGTAGTTTCAAGTGAAAAAGAAATAAAAACACATATTTTCAATCGCTAGTTTATTTTATAATAATGTATTATGGTGGTTAACCTATTTAATTATTATGGTTGCTAAGAATGATTTATTATAGGAAATTAGTTTAAAATTATGTTTTTGGTTTAAAACCAAATTATTAGTTCAAATTAAATAAATAAATAAATAGTGATTAATTATTCGATCAATTCAAGTGTTAATAAAACGTATAATGTTTTACAAGGTATGAAACCTTAAAGAAATGGCCGAGATGGAAATGGATTGCTAAACAAAAATCAAAGGTGGGTTAATCTCACTCATTTAAATTACCATTTAAATTTAAATAGTTAAATTTAAATTATTGATTGGTTGATTGAATTGACTGGATGTGATATTATATATATATATATATATATATATATATATATATATATATGAGTGATTGATTTCCCGTATTATATAGCAAATGAGACCCTATGCACCCCACATAATAGTGGATGACCCTTTATACCGCGATATTCCACCTCGAAGTGGAATTGGTATTTTATATTATGTTAACATCTGTGGATGCAGGGAAACAGGTTGGAGGGATCCAACTGGATTCCTCAAATGTTTTAATTCATTTCATATTCTGTGATATGATTTGTTGATAATCTATTATTCAGTATATTGGAAATTGAAATTATTGAATGTTGTGGTTTGGCCGAATATATTTTGGTATTTTAAGATATCAGAGATATAAAAAATTGGACTTTTGGAAGGAAATTAAAGTAGAGAATTTTAAGTAAAATAATTTTAGAGAATTGGATAAATTATAAGAAGGAATTTGGAAAAGGATAAAAGTTGATTCTTGAAATCCTATCGAATAAATTCCAAGTATGGGGAATTTTTTTTTAGTAAATGGAAATAAATGTATTTTGAGAACTTAGGTAGTATTGTTTAAAAATTGAAGAATTTATTTTAAATTCAGGATTTAAAATGGTTTGGGAGAAATAAAGGGAGAATTTTAAAATTAAGTATGAAATTAATATTTCAGATTTTAAATAAGAACTTAAATCTAAATAAAGGAGTGAATATGGAATTAATTGGTTTTGAAATAAATTTGGATAAGTAAAGGAATTTATTTTGAAATGGAGTTGGTTTTGGAAATCGATTTGAAAACTGACTAAGTTTTGAAACTGTGAATAAAGGAGAACGAGATTGTGAATTTATAAAAAGGGTTTATAAATAAAGTGAAATATCTGAGGATAATTTAGAAGTATAAATTCAGGATGGGAATTTGTAAGGAAAGAGATTTGTATAAAAATAAATAGTGGTTTATTTTTAAAGGTGTGGAAAGGAAAGTATATTTCCTTGAAAAGCTGAGTATATTTTCAAAGAAAGATTTCCAAGTATAAGTTAGAGGTTTTAAAGTGGTTTTAAAAGAATGTATTAGAGAAATTTTTATTATTTTAAGTTGTTTTATAATTTTAAAGTTAATATTTACTTAAATTAATTTTAGCAGTAATTATTTTAAGGTTTAACTAGTAATATGATTTATAAGATAATTATTTAATATTTATACCTTATAGGAATACTTTTATTTAAATTAGTTTTGGCTTAAGTTTTACACGAGGAATTATTATAAGATTTCATAACTGGTATTTTAAATAAAGTGTTTAAGCAGTTTTTATATTAAATGTTTTGAGTATATATTTTGGATAAAGTGATTTAAATTATTTTAAAATCTAAGTATTAAGACTTGGTGAATTTCAGTGGAAATAAACAATATTTGAAAATTTATTCCACGAGAGAAAGCGAATTGAAACTATTTTTAAAGGGTTGAAATGTAGAAATTATCTTGCAAAGAGATTTTGAAATAAGTAATTGGGAAAATAATTAAGGCCAGATGGTTGTTTGGGGATATTATATGATAGTTAAATAATCGACTATCAATATTGGCTAATGCGTTGATCCTTACGAAGAGACCGGGGTCAGGATTAATTTCCCGAAAACCACTTCGATTTGGTTTGAACGTTTTCGTGAGGAAGACAAGAGCTTGGAGTTGAAGATGAAGCAGTGAAGTGCAAAGGCTAATCGCTACTAATCCTGAGGGTGATTCCAAAATGGATGTAGTAAGAATAGTGCCTTCGGTTTTGTTCGGACCCGGAACAGACTTGTATGGATGAATGCTATCAAAACATCGTTAGGAGGACGACGAGCATTCTAAGTGAATGTGTGCTAAAAAGGTAACGCATGGCCTCGAGCCTCATCAACCGGGAATGGCTAAAACAAGGGAGGTGCACACGAGGCTAAGTGGCTAGCAACCAATGAGGATAAGGTCATCCCTGTCTAGATGTTCCTTTCTTTCGGCTATGTGGGCGGTTGTTGATCCCAACCGTGGGGTGATCTTATTCGGACTATCCAGTAAGGGGTAGCTCCGGTCTTGTGTAGCAGGGGATCATGGTGGATCCTCGGTACGGTGATCTAGACCATGTACTATGACGGGTGGCACCCCAGTAGCGCTGCCTTTATATGGAATCCAATCTCCAATAATCGCCTGTACGGTTTTGATTGTGCCCAACTATTGCTGGAACATGAAATGCAAGCATTTCAGCTAGATTATATTTTACTTTCTATAGACACTGTTATAATATCAGATGAATTTGATAAAAAAAATTTGGTTATCGTAAGGTAAAAAACCGTCATGTTTATTTGTGGTGTGGTCTTACGAGATACCTTTGATTCGAAAGGATTTTGGAAACTTTAATAATCCAATTGTGTTTGTTTTCTCACTCTGGTTTTCCAAACTGACTCGGGTGTTATTTCGCTATAATGCTCTGGTCAGACCGAGTATTATAAATACAGGAAAGGATGCTGTGGAGCTCGAAAGACGAGCTGGATAGCGAGACGTATCACAAATATTTGGTGAATATTTGGTGAATATTCCACTGTGTATGAATTTTGTTGTACTCTGATAATGTAATTTATTAAAAAGATATAGTTATTTTTGTTTAAAAGGCTAGTCATTTATCTATTATATATTGTTCCGCTGCGTTGGTGAGATTCTGATGTTGTTTTCTATTTCTTCTTATACCTCCTTCTTCTTTAACCCTAATGGTTCAGTTTTCCCGCATTCGATTGTTCGGCATTTGATACAATGGACGTATCGATGTCGATTTTTCGGGCATCGAAAAATTAGGTGGTTACAATGCTAATTTAAATGTTCAATGATATTTGAAAAGGATAGACGTCTATATTGTAAAAATCGAGCTACAAATTATGAAAATTAAAAATTCAGGATACCATTAAAGGTAGCGAGAGATAAACTTTTATACAACAGAATAGAAGATGCATAGTAAACAAAATGGATAAAAAAATTACTAAAAGTCAAAATCTGAAAAGGAAAAGTTATTTTTAAATATTTTATGATTATGAAAATGTAACATTCCCGAATTTGAGCCAAATTTAATTCAGTAATTTATATTAATTTTTTGATTAAATTGTGAATTAATTTGAATTTTTTTCAAATGAAATAAGAATATGTATTTATAATAAATAGATTTTAAATGGAATTTGGAATTTGAAATTCAAAAATAAATATTTTAAGAAAATAAATTAGATTTGAAAATACTATGTTTAAAATTAATAAAATTTGTTTTCTAATTATAATATAATTATTTGGAAGTTATATTTTGAAATTAATACAATAATTTTCTAAAAGTTAAATTTGAACATTTTCAACACTAGTATTATTTATAATAATTTAAGTTTAATTTTAAATTTATACATAACTAAATGTAATCTGTATGTATATACACACACACACACATTTAAATGTAAAATAAATTAAGTTTAAAATTGTATTGGCTATAAAGATTAGAACATTTTCTTTTAAAATTATTGTTTGTAAATATATAAAAATATTAATAAGAAAACATAAAAGCATGATTTATAAATTAAATAAAGTAAGGGCTTTAAAACATATTTATAAATTAAATAAAGAATGGGATTTAAACACAAAAATACTTATTTTAAACAAGTGTTAGTTTAAATTAACAAGTGTAGAATTATTTTACCATGCATTTACAAGTGTTAGATTTATTAAACATACAAAATGCAAGTGGCAAAGCTAGTATTTTCTTTTAATTTGAATTAGAAATATAAAATAACATGTTTAAAGAAGAAACCAGCTTTATCAAATTTTCTTTCATAACTTCACAAACTTGAGAAAAACACAAAGAAGAGAAAATCAAAAGGCTGGAAATTAAATACAAAATCAGATCAAACAAAGTTTTCAACCTCAAATCAAAACCAGGGATAGGCCTCAGTTTCCAAATTTAAAATCTGAAAAAATTCAAGCAAGAAACAATCTTGGAAGCTTGAAAACAATTGAAACCAAATACCTCTGTAAAATCAAAACGCATACAAGAATCAACTCAAACAAAGTTCAGGAACAAGCAAGTATAGGTCAATAACCAAAGTTTCATATCAAAGCCAAAACAATCTGCAATTTCAAAATTCTATGTTTCGTTTCCAGATTTTGCTCTGTCAACAAAAAGGTGAGTAAATTACCACCTTAAATACCCTCATCTTGATATTTGTCACTAATAATGGATGTGAAGAAATGAAAAAATGATTGCATGGGCGTAAATGTGTTTATATGTGCACATACATATAACTGTGTATATGTGTACAGATATGTATCTCTGCTCAAACATTATAGGTTCTAAAACCCGATCCAAAAATTTCAAATCATTCACCTAAATGATTTTCTAGCTTTAATCTTTAAATAAAAAGTGTTTGTATGTGTGTAACTCCCTTCTTAAAAATTGATTCAAGTGAAAATATGTAGTTAATATCTTGGAAATAATAATATTACAGTGAAAAATCAATGAACGTCAGAATTTTGATTATCAAATCCCCATGCTTTGATTATATAACTGAAATCACTTACAAAAATGATGGATTTTAAGAGTAAGATCAAGATTTTTAGATTTGAAAATCGCATGGAGTCTTGAGTTGAACAGAATATCTATGATTGCCAGTTTCTGACAATCAATACAGTAATAATGGTCGCGATCAAGGGTGGAGGTAGTTGGAGGTCAGGGGGTCATAGGAAAAATAATGCCAGAAGTTTCAGATCATTGTGGAGGTTGATTGACGAGTCTGTAGGGTTTAAGGGCATAATGTTGTCAATGTCATTTTCGAATTAATTTTATCATCGATGGATGATCGAGGGTGACAGGTGCAGGAAGGATCAAGGTAGGAAGACAAGACGAGACTACGATGTGGTCGGTGAGGATGATAGCGGTCTGGATGGTTGTCGGCAAGGCGATTTTGTCGATGGTATTGGTTCCAGGAAGAAGGAGATGAGCTCGATTTTGATCTCCAGTTGAATTCGACAATCTGTGAGTTGGTGATGATAGAGGACATGATTGGCGATATGCTGAAGTCGGCGTGGATGATCGAAGCTGCTCCGATCAAGTGTGCACATATACGAGATATCACTCGTATCTGGGAACAGTGTGGATTGTGGGGAAGAAGGAACAGGCTCGGGTTCGAACTCGATGTAGTCTGTAAATTTTCTCGAAGTCATGAAAGAGTTGTGATGTCTCGGGGAATGACGTGGGAAGGAGTCGGGTTGTACACGAAGCAAATTTTTTTTAAACCGTTTTTTTTAATTTTAAACAAAGGCAAGTTTTTTAAATCTTTTCTTAAATAAACTTCTTTTATACATAATAAATGTTTTGTTTAACATTTGATTTTAACTTAAATTTTTAAGTAATTTTAAAACTTAACTTGGGAATGAAATTAAGTGCTAAATAAAAAGATAAAATGTTTTAAAGTTTATGTGTTAATCGTAATTAAGTAATTAGTAAAAATAAAGATAAATGACTTATCTTAAATAATGTTTTGATTATCAATTAACTTAAGGTTTTTAAAATTTAACTATTTGTTAATGGTAATTTATTTTATTTAATAAGATTTAAAAGATGTAATTAAGTAATTAAGCAAGTATAGTTACTTTGTGTAATTAAATTTAAGTTAATTACTTTGTAAAATTAAATTAAAGCTATTTACTTTGTGTAATTAATTTAAGGATTAATTAATTATTGTGATTAAATTAATGAGTAATTAATGTAATTAATTAAAGGATTTATTAATTAAATTAATTAATTACTTAAAGATAATTACTTAATGAAAGTAATTAAAAGTAATTAATTAATAATTAAAGGTTGATAAAGCAAGGGATTAGACATAATTAATTAAAGGATAATTAATTAAAGTAATTAATTTGACGATAATTAATTAATTAAAGGTTAATTAATAAATAAAAATGATTAGGAATAATCACTTATTGTAATTAATTAAGCGGTAATTAATTATGGGTTAATTAATTAATTAAGAAAATTAATTAAAGGATAATTAAATAATTAAAGGTTAACTATTTAATGATTAAAGGTTAATTAAGTTATTAATTAAGGTTGATTAATTAATAATTAAAGGTTAATTAATTATTATTAAAGGTTAATTAATAAGTGATTAAAGTGTAATTAATTAAAATGGTTTGTGATTAGTTAATGTCAATTAACCAGGATTAGTGATTAATATAGTTTAAATTAATCAGATGATTAATTAATTTTACTTATGGATGTTTGGATTGTATTGAATGCTTTGAATTGTTTGATATCCCTGATATATGATGTTGTGTGATATGAATTGCTTTGATTTGAGTTGTGATGAATGTGATTTATTTATCTGTAATGAATTTATATTATTTATCTGTGAATCTATGAATGAAGATAAGCGTTATAGGATTATACCGCTTATCGATATTGCCGTGTTTGGATTGTGATGATTGATGATGTTGCACTATTGTGTAAAACCCCTGAACTACATTGTACATACACAAACATAGGAAATTGGTTAAGTCATGGATATTTTGAATGTAATATTATTTTATTCAAAATAGTTTTAAAAGTTGAATTTTGAATCTAAAATGGTTTTGGAAATGGAATTGAGTTGAATGTGGAAAGCTTTTGAAAAGGAAGTTTTTAAAATTCAAATTTAGTTTGAAAATATTTTTTAAAATTATTCTAGAAATCATGGTTTGAATGGTTTATACAATGATATATATGGGTATAAAACTATAGTATTGGGAATTCGAATTTAATCAAATTAGAACTTGCCAATGATATGACAGTTCGTTGATTTTCTGGTTATACTTTTAAAAGCTATAACTTGTGTATATTAGATCATATTTTCCCGAAATGAAAAGTATTTGTTTTCAAATGATAATAGCTTTCAAATAAAGAAAGGATTCTAGTTTTTGTTGAAAAGGGTTTCAAATTTGACGTAGCGGATGATTAATAAAACGATATAGATCGATGAAAGTAGCAAACGGTGGATTGAAGATACTGAAATGCCCAAATTCGTTGATCACAAAGATACCGAATTCTAGCTATCTTCGACACGTTGATCGCGCACGATACCGTGAAAGAAGATCTACAATTCTTCAAACGTTGATCAAGCGCACTTGATACCGTGAATCGGCTTCAACAATTGTTGAATCGAGCGCACTCGATTAACCGAAAGTGGAGATAGGAGATTATACTCAACTACCAATTTAAGATGAAAGAACACAGCAATCAAACAAGAATTTTATTCAAAACAAAAACTACCTCAAAATGTACAACACACTCCCTATTTATAGCATTTCACAACCTGACTCTTAAGTCGTACACGACTTACGGCTCACCCATAGGTCGACAACGACTCATCAACAAACGCGACTCAACAAACACACGACTTAAGAAAGCCGCGACTTAACGACTCAACTACATCACAACACATATATACACATGACCGACTTAAAGAAATACAACACACATGACTCAAAGCTTCACCGACTCATGACTCTACAACCTGACGAGTTACAATGACTCACGACTTACGGCTTAACTCTCTGTCGACTTACGACTTAAGTAATTACAACACAACGACTCATCATAGGTCGTGAACGTCTTACGACTCAAGTTACATCTCCAAACAGCTCCTTCATACGACTTGGACATGGTCGACTTATCATGGGTTGTAACTCGCTTGCGGCTTAAAGAAACTCAAGTGTTGCTCCTTCCTTCAGCCATATTTCCTTAGGTCGTTGCCGACCTAAGTCCTTAGGTCGTTGCCGACCTAAAACCGAAGCTTCCTGCGACTTAAGACCTAATACTTGGTTAAGTCGGCGCGTCTTGACTCGTGACTCTTTAGGTCGCAGATGACTCGAAGCGGCTTCATTAACTCGCAGCTCCTCCTCACATGACTCCTTAGGTCGGGGCCGATCTTCATTAACTCGTGAACGACCTAAGCCTTGTGCTTCCATAGGTCGTGCTACATCATCCTCCCCTGGTTGAGAAAAATTCGTCCTCGAATTTGTAACTTCTTCCACATCAGATTGTTCATCTCCATAATATGGTACAAGATGCTTAATATTGAACACGTCAGAAGTGTACACATCCTCCGGCAGCTTCAACTTATAAGCATTTTCATTGATTCGTTTCACAACTTCTACATGACCAATTTTTCTGGCTTTCAACTTGTTATAAGCGCCCATTGGAAAACGATCCTTTGTTAACACAACATATACCAAATCATCTTCATTAAATTCAACACTTCTTCGCTTCATATCTGCAGATCGTTTATACTTTTCATTTGCCTTTTCCAATCGCTCCTGAACGATTTTATGACATTCAGTCAATCCATCAACAAAATCTACAGCTCATTTAACCGTCCCCTTCGGTTGTGGCACTACCGCTAAATCCAACGGTCCCCTGGGTAAATTTGAATATACAATCTGAAATGGACTGAATCCCGTACTACGATTCACTGCATGGTTATGAGCAAACTCTGCCTGGCATAACTTCATGTCCCAACTATTCAGATTGTCCTCCACAAGACATCGCAATAAATTCCCCAGCGATCTGTTAACAACTTCTGTCTGTCCATCTGTTTGTGGATGATAAGCGCTTAAATTTCAGCTTCGTTCCAACCATCTTCCACAAACTTAGCCAAAAATGACTCAAAAATCTGGTATCCCTGTCTGAAACAATAGACTCCGGCAACCCATGTAAATGATAGATTTCCTTTAAGAACAACTGGGCAACATGAACAGCATCCGCCGTCATCTTACAAGCAATAAAATGTACCATTTTTGAAAAACGATCTACCACAACAAATATAGAATCATTCCCCCTTTGTGTTCGAGGTAAACCCAAAACAAAATCCATACTGATATCAGCCCATGGTTTGGTAGGCATTGGCAACGGTATATATAATCCTGCATTCGTCGCTGTTCCCTTCGAAACCTAACAGATATGACATCTCCCCACAAACCTTTCAACTTCTTTTCTTATTGACGGCCAATAGTAAGATTGAGAAATCAAATGCAATGTACGATCACGGCCCACATGTCCTTCCTCGTGCAACTCCTTGATAATCTTCATTCTCAAACTACTCTCTGGTATACATAATCGATTCCCCTTGAATAAGAAACCATCAATCAACGCAAATTCATCAGTATCTCCATCCTTAGCTTTCTCAACGAACTTTGCAAAGTATGGATCCTCCTCAAACAATTCTGGCAATAATTCAAATCCCGTCACCTCAATTTTCATTGTCGTTAATAAATTACTCCTCCTACTCAAAGCATCAGCTACACGATTCGTTACTCCAGATTTGTGCTTCACAACAAAAGTAAACTGTTGTAGATACGCGACCCATGAAGCGTGCCTAGCTGAAATTTTTTCCTGCCCTTGCAAATGCTTCAAAGCCTCATGATCAGTGTAAAGAACAAACTCTTTTTGAAATAGATAATGTCTCCAGTGCTTCACAGCTTGAACAATTGCATAAAATTCAACATCATAAGTGTTATATCTGTTGAATATGCGCTTATATGATTTTTGTTTGATGATAATAAACATATATACATTCGTTTAAATGTATTTGATAATATACTATCTTATTTTTCACAGATTAAATAAATATTTGCTGAATAAAATAGATAACACGAAATTTGAATTCAAACGAATATTTTATTCAAACAAATATTTATTACATCTTTGAATAGTACAATTTCAAGCTCTCACTATAACTATACAACTTTGATTACAATTACATCACATTTCACATTTACAATTCACATTTCACATTTACAATTCACCTCACTACATATCACTCACACTCGTATTTATCTTCAACTTCATTCCAGTTTGAATCCAGCATCTGGGCAATCTGTAAAAATATAAACTAACGCAGTAAAATTGAAAATAAAATATTTCTGCAATATAAAATAAAAGATGAATTTTGAAAATAATATTTGCCTCAGTTATTTGGGTTGTTCGTCATAATTTAAATTTGAATTCATCATACACGAACAACTTGTGACATACATAGTGTATTACTGTATATGCCACAAGGCCGTGCTCGCCGATATATACACTTGATTGTTTTACAGGGATAGCAACGCACATGTCAAACCCAAATGAAAAACCGGGTTCAACTCACGTGCAATAACATTGAAATTCAAAAATACGACACGAGCACAAGGTCAAATCCGAGTTTTGAAACTGGATTCAACACAAGTGAACATGACAAGAAACAGTTCAATATGAAATGATGAACATGCAGTCAACAAGTGACAACATACTTCAATGACCAAAGCATGGCCAATGCAAAATGCAGATACAAACTACAAAGAACATCAACAGCTACAAAACTGCATGCACACGGCAACTACAAAGTGCAAAGGCCATGATCAAGCCAACACAGCAACCATTAACTACAACAGGCCAGAGGTGAAAGCAATACACGACTGAAGTGATGAAGAGAATATAAACAAGTCACAACCACTGCAACAGTATGCACCAGTCCAGGCCGCAAGCAGATGCAAGCTAACCGGCAAATGAACAGAGGCAACAAGGTCAGAGAACCATGCAACAATGTACACAGTTCAGAGCAGACATAACAGGTGAAGCATCACCAAATACTCAACTCAATGCATCAACAAAAGTCAAGACCGCAAATGAAATACAACTCACATGTATGCACCAGTAAACCATGCTTCACGATGAACTTGTGGTCATAAACACAGTGACATGCACAGATGTATTCAAGAACAGCATGAACAAGTCAATGACTACAAGCTAACACATTACAACTGACTCAAAGCACAAAAGTGCACAGTAACCATCATGAGCTCAATGAAGACCACTAATATATGCAACATGAACATTTAAACCAGAATACACAGTGGCAACCACAAAATGCAGACAAACTCAAAGCAAGCCGAGAACAAACACCAAGTGCGACTCAGTTTCAAAAGAATCAAAGTATGCCACAATAAAGACAGTAAAATGAACAATGCAAAGAAGGATGCAGTGAAGCATGTACATGAGTGGACTGGACTACAACTCGACCAAATGGCCAACATGATCAAGAAATATAACATGCAGTGCTGTGCAAACACAAGTGGAATGCAACAGTGAAATTCAACATTATCAAAGAGCATATGGAAGGGTCAGACCAACAATGGAACAACAGTTCATATGAACAAGTGTACAAATGCAAAGACCAGTGATATAACTCAAGTGCACCACTGACAATATCAACAACTCAAATATCGAGCACATGAATTCGCAAATAAATTTCAGACTCAAAAAATCAACTACAAGCCCAATTGGCAACACAGCAGCAACATGTACACAGTAAACAAAGACCAAAGTGCATGAACACAGTGAAGACCACAAAGGCAGTGCAACAGTGGTGATGCAGTATCATGGTACATTTCAAGTTCATCAGTATATGACAGCAACCAGAGGCAACATCACACAATCGAAGATAACTACAGTACAAAATCAAATACCAACTATCCAAGTACAACATGAACACTATAGGCCGAGGTGAACAATGTAAGGGACGAAGCCGTGGAAGCATAGCAAAGCCAAAAATCGTCACAGTCAATATTGAACGAGTCAATAATCAAAACCGTGTCAACCAAGCCATGGGAAGCAAGCATCACAAAATATATACGAAGTGACAAAGTCAGAATCAATCTCAATCGTTCATGAATAATAAAGGGGCTGAGATGAAGAATTTGACAAATTCAAACAAAATTGATACGAACGCAATTATAGGAACTGGAATCCTATAAATTACCACGAATCATCATCGGCAATTGATTGAGTTCAAACAAGCCAAAATCAGAAAAGCAAAAGGATAAAATACATACCGAAATCACGAATCGAACTCGATCAAAATCGAAGAGCCGTGAGCAAAGCAAACGGCATCGAAGCATACAATCAAACTGTATCGAGCGGCGCTTCAATTTTGCACAACCCTAGTTTAAATCGCAAGGAGAAAAAGCAAATTACCAGAAGCCCTAATTCGCAAAGAGGAACAAAGAGGATCGGCCATACTTTCACAAAACAAAAGGAACGGGTTGAAGAAAAGAATAAGGGGCCGGCCTGTATTAATTTGGGCTTACTTTAAGGGTTTAAATTTAAATAGGGTTTTGTTATTTAAAATTGTTTTTAATTTGTATTTTCTTTTTAAACCGTTTTTAATTTTCTAGTCGTGTGACTAGGGGACAAACTACGGTGTGTAGTTTGGGAATTCGCAACTCGGTGGTTGAGTTGTGGTCAGGGTTTTGAGCGTAGAGTTAGATTAGTCAATAGCGGGTATAGCGAGTTTACGTGTGTAAACGAGGGACTATCTAATTTCTAGTAGAAACCTTGGGGGCAGCACGTAGGCAGGGTTTTGCCGAAGCTGGGTAAATTCTGTGTTGTTCTGTTATTTATATTCTGCAATATCTGTGCTGCTATTCTGTGATCTGAATTTGATTTAATTCATAAGCTTCCGCGATTAATTTTTATAATTTACACTATCACCCTATTCACCCCCCCTCTAGGGTGAAATCGATCCTACAAGTGGTATCTGAGCTAGGAACAAAAGCCGTTTTTGTTTTAAAAATTTGATTTTACAAAAACCAATTTTTGTTTTAAAAAAAATTCGTGTTTCAAAAATCAATTTTTGTTTTAAAAATTTGTGTTTCAAAAAAAATCAGTTTTTGTTTTAAAAATTTGAATTTTTAAAATGGCTTCTTTTAATAATGCTTTTGCAGAGGGTCAGTCGATAGTTAGATCACCAATGTTCAATGGTGAATATGCTTACTGGAAAAATAGAATGCAAATTTTTCTGAAAACCATTGACGCTTGGAATATTGTTGAGACAGGTTATAGAATACCAACTATAACTGTAGACAATCAGGAAATAGAGAAACCAAAGGAACAATGGACAGAACTAGAAAATAAATTACAAAATACTAATGCCAAAGCTATGAATTCTATTATCTGTTCATTAGATCAATTTGAATTTAATCGTGTCTCACATTGTCTAACTGCGCAGGAAATATGGCACATACTAGAAGTGACTCACGAAGGAACATCTCAAGTCAAAAAATCTCGCCTTGCAATGCTAAGCAGCGAATACGAGAACTTCAAAATGGCGAAGGAAGAAAATGTCAAAGAGATGTACGGACGACTCTCCAATATCGTATACAAATCAAAAGCTCTCGGAAAAACATACACCGAATTAGAAATAGTCCGGAAAATCCTCAGAGTCCTTCCACGAAGCTTTGAAGAAAAAGTAACTGCCATACAAGAATCGAAAAATTTAAAACAACTTAAAGTTGAGGAACTCATCGGAAATCTCACCACTTATGAGCTAGAAATGAAATTCAAAGAAGAGCGTGAAGGAGGTGACACTCAAAAGAAATCAATAGTTCTCAAAGGAACAACCGAAAGTGATGATGATAACGATGAAGATGATGGAGTAGCAGAATTGGAGCTGTTGATAAGGAAATTCAAAAAATGGAATAAAAAACATGGTAACTCAGCTCGAATTCAAAAAGCAAAAAGCAGAATAGCCAAAGCACTAGACTACTCGGAAGAACAAAAGTTTATTTGTTATAATTGCAACAAACCCGGCCATATCAAGCCCGATTGTCCACAAATTAAATCCAGCCATGGAAAGAAACAGAAAAAGAAAAGTTTTGCAGCCACTTGGGATGAAATAGACGAGAATGATCAAAGCACTGGCAGTGAAAGCGAAAAGGCAGAATTGTGTCTTCGAGGTGATACAACTGACAGTGACGATGACGAGCCAAGTGAGGTATCAAAACTTACCCATTCCGAGTTGCTTATATATTTTCATGAAGTAAACGGTTGTTTTGAACGACTTAGGGAAAAATACGCCAAACTTGAATCTCAAAAAGATATTTTGATAGAATGTAATAAACAACTTGATCAATTAGTTAAAACCTATCAAAGTAGGATCCCTAAGTGTGATAAGTGTCCAACATTTGATGAAGAAATTAAAAAATCAGAAATTAAAATAAAATCGCTTGAAAATGAAATTCTGATTTTAAAGGAGAATGAAAATACTAGGAGAGAGAATTCTATTAAAAAGTGCACACAGTTGTTAAACGAAAATGAATCTCTCAAATCACAAGTCCAACTATTGTCAACGACTTTAGATAAATTTTCAAAAAGTGAAAAATCGTTGAATATGCTATTAGGAAAGCAAACTGTTAATATGGTTAAACAAGGACTTGGATATAATAGTTCGAAAATTGTTGAAAACAAGATTAATCAAGAAAATTCAATGTGCACGATTTGTAGAAAATTTGGACAAGATCACAATAATTGTTGGTATAGACCCAAACATGTGAAAACTATACCGATTTGGGTTCCAAAAGGCACAAATATAAAATCTTTCAAAGTTAAACAAATTTGGGTGCCGAAGGGAACAATTATAAATAGTTTTGGGTCTACACAAAATTATTTTTCAAAATTTTCTGCCACTAACAACCATGGACCTATAAAAACAAATAGGTCACATAAATCCTTTTCCGTGTAGGTGTGGTGGCAGGCTAAGGAACAACAATAGTGTTCTCTGGATTTTGGCTGTTCCAGAAACACAACGGGCGACAAAGCAAAGTTCCTTAGCCTAGTATAAAGGTGACAGAATCACAATGGACAACGACGAAAAATATCGTAAAGGTAAAACAGGTAATGATATGTTTTAAACGATATATTAAATGTGATAATCTGCACCATATTCTGAATTAAAATTCAGCCAATATTGAGATTGATGAAAAGATGATGATTTTGTTTCAGACTTATTCAAAATTGTTGGCCAATTATATTCTTATACCAAAAACACTATAAAAATCTCTAGATTATTTGAATTATTTCATATATATCAGTTTGAGTTAAAAATAGTGTTTTGTTGGATATTACAATTGGTTTTAATATGGCTAACTCTTTATTCACGGTTTTCTGATTATTTACACGGCTTCATTTCAAATTCAAAAGAATGTCATTTAAATTATTGAATTTGAAATTTTTGGTGCACACTTCATGGTTTAGTCAATCAAATTCAATTAATGATGATTTTGAGTGAAAGAGAAAATCAGATGCAGATTACACTGGTAATCTAGTTGATAAAAAAAAAATTACTAGTTGAACGTGATTTTTGAGACATTTAGTAACTGCATCGTATTTTTCTTCAAAGAAAATATCTGCATATTCTTCATTTAAAATAATTTTCAAATAGCAGAAAATTTTCTTTTAAAACCCCCTCGAGAAAATCATTTTTGACCTAGTTTACAGATTGGTCGTTTTTTAGAAAAATTGATTTATAATTATCTTTAAATTTCATGTTTGACCATAGTTTCAGGTTAGTCATTTTTTGAAAAATTAATTTCATAATTATTTTTGAATTTGATTTTAAATGACTATTTTGACTAATCTGACCCCCTAATGATTATCGAAAAGATGAATATTGATTGAAAAAGTGATGAGTGTTGATATTTATTATATATTATGACTCGAGACGGTATAATTAGTAAATTTCTTTAGAAATTTAAACAAGAGTTATAAAACTTTTTGTTGGTAAAAATTCCATGACCATCTCTATACCTATCATATTTCTATCAACCATCACTCATCAAAATTCTATATAGTTTGTCGATATGTGGTACTTTAAACATGAATCGTTCGTTTTTCATTTTCACATTTTTAAAAAAAAATAAAAAAAAATAAAAAATAAATAAATAAATAAATACCAAAGTATTCACTCCCATTTAAAAGTCCTCACGGTTATGCATGGGTGAATTACTTGGAATTTGTTATGCGCTTCCATGCTCATTTAAAAGTCCTCGCGGTTATGCATGTATGGAACGCATATCAAAAGTTGATTTGTAAAATAAACAAGTTGATTCTAATCCCATTTAAAAGTCCTCACGGTTATGCGTGGTTAGAAGATACTTGAATTCGTTTTTTTTTAAAATAAAATTGGAATACTACTAATCTCATTTAAAAGTCCTAACGGTTATGTATGGTTAGTAGATATTCAAATTCCTGATATAAATATACCACAAATAGACACAACTGTATGGTTTTATATGATGACATCATTTCCATCATTCTAAAAGTGGAATATGCGTCTAACAAAATATTTATGATTTTTGTTTGATTTTTTATTGAAAATTAATATTTATATTCAATTGAGTTTTAATGTTGAATTGATATCGATTACTTTTTCTCTATTTTCTCTAACACTATTATTCTTTTGCTGATAACAAAAGGGGGAGAGAAAAGTTAAGATTTTGTCAAATAGAATCAAGCAAAGGTCAAATAATTTTCCATTTGCATATAGGCTCATTTACATATTTTTATTTGTATGCATATATGTAGGGGGAGCATCGTATAGAGAGGAAGCATTTAAATAGGGGGAGCAATTAGGATATATCAATGATCAAATACATTTAACATATACAAAATCTTAAATATATGTTTGTTATCATCAAAAGGGGGAGATTGTTGAATATGCGCTTATATGATTTTTGTTTGATGATAATAAACATATATACATTCGTTTAAATGTATTTGATAATATACTATCTTATTTTTCACAGATTAAATAAATATTTGCTGAATAAAATAGATAACACGAAATTTGAATTCAAACGAATATTTTATTCAAACAAATATTTATTACATCTTTGAATAGTACAATTTCAAGCCCTCACTATAACCATACAACTTTGATTACAATTACATCACATTTCACATTTACAATTCACATTTCACATTTACAATTCACCTCACTACATATCACTCACACTCGTATTTATCTTCAACTTCATTCCAGTTTGAATCCAGCATCTGGGCAATCTGCAAAAATATAAACTAACGCAGTAAAATTGAAAATAAAATATTTCTGCAATATAAAATAAAAGATGAATTTTGAAAATAATATTTGCCTCAGTTATTTGGGTTGTTCGTCATAATTTAAATTTGAATTCATCATACACGAACAACTTGTGACATACACAGTGTATTACTGTATATGCCACAAGGCCGTGCTCGCCGATATATACACTTGATTGTTTTACAAGGACAGCAACACACAGGTCAAACCCAAATGAAAAACCGGGTTCAACTCATGTGCAATAACATTGAAATTAAAAAATACGACACGAGCACAAGGTCAAATCCGAGTTTTGAAACTGGATTCAACACAAGCGAACATGACAAGAAACAGTTCAATATGAAATGATGAACATGCAGTCAACAAGTGACAACATACTTCAATGACCAAAGCATGGCCAATGCAAAATGCAGATACAAACTACAAAGAACATCAACAACTACAAAACTGCATGCACACGGCAACTACAAAGTGCAAAGGCCATGATCAAGCCAACACAGCAACCATTGACTACAACAGGCCAGAGGTGAAAGAAATACACGACTGAAGTGATGAAGAGAATATAAACAAGTCACAACCACTACAACAGTATGCACCAGTCCAGGCCGCAAGCAGATGCAAGCTAACCGACAAATGAACAGAGGCAACAAGGTCAGAGAACCATGCAACAATGTACACAGTTCAGAGCAGACATAACAGGTGAAGCATCACCAAATACTCAACTCAATGCATCAACAAAAGTCAAGACCGCAAATGAAATACAACTCACATGTATGCACCAGTAAACCATGCTTCACGATGAACTTGTGGTCATAAACACAGTGACATGCACAGATGTATTCAAGAACAGCATGAACAAGTCAATGACTACAAGCTAACACATTACAACTGACTCAAAGCACAAAAGTGCACAGTAACCATCATGAGCTCAATGAAGACCACTAATATATGCAACATGAACATTTAAACCAGAATACACAGTGGCAACCACAAAATGCAGACAAACTCAAAGCAAGCCGAGAACAAACACCAAGTGCGACTCAGTTTCAAAAGAATCAAAGTATGCCACAATAAAGACAGTAAAATGAACAATGCAAAGAAGGATGCAGTGAAGCATGTACATGAGTGGACTGGACTACAACTCGACCAAATGGCCAACATGATCAAGAAATATAACATGCAGTGCTGTGCAAACACAAGTGGAATGCAACAGTGAAATTCAACATTATCAAAGAGCATATGGAAGGGTCAGACCAACAATGGAACAACAGTTCATATGAACAAGTGTACAAATGCAAAGACCAGTGATATAACTCGAGTGCACCACTGACAATATCAACAACTCAAATATCAAGCACATGAATTCGCAAATAAATTTCAGACTCAAAAAATCAACTACAAGCCCAATTGGCAACACAGCAGCAACATGTACACAGTAAACAAAGAACAAAGTGCATGAACACAGTGAAGACCACAAAGGCAGTGCAACAGTGGTGATGCAGTATCATGGTACATTTCAAGTTCATCAGTATATGACAGCAACCAGAGGCAACATCACACAATCGAAGATAACTACAGTACAAAATCAAATACCAACTATCCAAGTACAACATGAACACTATAGGCCGAGGTGAACAATGTAAGGGACGAAGCCGTGGAAGCATAGCAAAGCCAAAAATCGTCACAGTCAATATTGAACGAGTCAATAATCAAAACCGTGTCAACCAAGCCGTGGGAAGCAAGCATCACAAAATATATACGAAGTGACAAAGTCAGAATCAATCCCAATCGTTCAAGAATAATAAAGGGGCCGAGATGAAGAATTTGACAAATTCAAACAAAATTGATACGAACGCAATTATAGGAACTGGAATCCTATAAATTACCACAAATCATCATCGGCAATTGATTGAGTTCGAACAAGCCAAAATCAGAAAAGCAAAAGGATAAAATACATACCGAAATCACGAATCGAACTCGATTAAAATCGAAGAGCCGTGAGCTAAGCAAACAGCATCGAAGCATACAATCAAACTGTATCGAGCGGCGCTTCAATTTTGCACAACCCTAGTTTAAATCGCAAGGAGCAAAAGCAAATTACCAGAAGCCCTAATTCGCAAAGAGGAACAAAGAGGATCGGCCATACTTTCACAAAACAAAAGGAACGGGTTGAAGAAAAGAATAAGGGGCCGGCCTGTATTAATTTGGGCTTACTTTAAGGGTTTAAATTTAAATAAGGTTTTGTTATTTAAAATTGTTTTTAATTTGTATTTTCTTTTTAAACCGTTTTTAATTTTCTAGTCGTGTGACTAGGGGACAAACTACGGTGTGTAGTTTGGGAATTCGCAACTCGGTGGCTGAGTTGTGGTCAGGGTTTTGAGCGTAGAGTTAGATTAGTCAATAGCGGGTATAGCGAGTTTACGTGTGTAAGCGAGGGACTATCTAATTTCGAGTAGAAACCTTGGGGGCAGCACGTAGGCAGGGTTTTGCCGAAGCTGGGTAAATTCTGTGTTGTTCTGTTATTTATATTCTGCAATATCTGTGCTGCTATTCTGTGATCTGAATTTGATTTAATTCATAAGCTTCCGCGATTAATTTTTATAATTTACACTATCACCCTATTCACCCCCCCTCTAGGGTGAAATCGATCCTACAATATCTCAACTTAGCTCCAGACAATTTCTCACTGAAATAAGCAACAGGTCTACCTTTCTGACTCAAAAATCCACCAACCCCAACCTTCGATGCATCAGTATGTAATTCAAACAACAACTGAAAATCCGGAAGAACTAGAATTGGTGCTGTCATCAATAGTATCTTGATTTTCTCAAAAGCAACCCCTGCTTCCTCTGACCACTCAAACTTCTTTCCTTTCATGCAATCGGTTACAGGTGCCATCACACTACTAAAATGTGGAATGAATCTTCGATAGAAAGATACCAATCCATGAAAACTCCTCACTTCAGTAATTGTCTTTGGCTGTGGCCAACTCCTGACAGCTTCTACTTTACTTTCATCCACTTGAATTCCTTCCTTTGATAGAACATATCCCAGAAACAAAACACTGTCCGTCATAAACACGCACTTCTTTTTTGCAGCATAAAATTTCTCCTGTCGTAGAATCAACAGTACTTCACGCAAATGCTGGACATGCTTTTCCATACTTCCACTGTAGATCAAAATATCATCAAAGTAAACTACCACAAACTTACCAATGTATGGTCTGAAAATCTGGTTCATCACTCTCATAAAAGTACTCGGTGCATTCGATAAACCAAACGGCATAACCAACCATTCGTATAAACCTTCCTTTGTTTTGAAAGCAGTCCTCCATTCATCGCCCGATCTAATACGAATCTGATGGTATCCACTCTTCAAGTCAATCTTTGAAAACACAACAGCCCCACTCAACTGGTCAATCAAATCATCAAACCTTGGCATAGGAAATCTATATCTCACAGTGATCTTGTTTAGAGCTCGACTATCCGTACACATTCTCCACGAACCATCCTTCTTTGGCACCAATAAGGCTGGCACTGCACAAGGACTCAAGCTCTTCTGAACATGCCCCTGTTCTAACAGCTCTTCCACCTGTCTTCTTAGTTCCTCATGCTTCTTAGGACTCATCCTATAATGTGGCCTGTGTGGTAATACTGCCCCTGACACAAGATCAATCTGATGTTGAATATCCCTCAACGGTGGCAACTCCGTTGGTAACTCTTCAGGAAACACAT
Organism: Allium cepa; assembly: GCA_030765085.1. Taxonomy (NCBI): domain Eukaryota; kingdom Viridiplantae; phylum Streptophyta; class Magnoliopsida; order Asparagales; family Amaryllidaceae; genus Allium; species Allium cepa. Next base: position 562,762,190 of record CM060935.1, read on the forward strand.
CACTGAATTCTTCCAATACTGGCTTTACTTCTTCTGGAACTTCTACAGATTCAGTGGCTTCATGTCCAATCAACAAACATACCTCTGAACTCTCTTCTACTTCTTTAATAAATTCCTTCAAAGTCAATAAAGTCTTCAGCTCCTCAATCTCTTCAGATTTACTCTCTTCTTGTTGTCTCTTCTTTGGAACTAAAATAATCTTAACACCTTCAAACATAAAGCTGTAGCTATTGGTCCGACCGTCATGTTGTACTGCTCGATCATACTGCCATGGTCTTCCCAAAAGTAAGTGACAAACATCCATCTCCACTACATCACACCAAATTTCATCTTTATATTTCTTCCCAATAGAAAATGGAACTCGAACTCTCCTATCCACCTTCACTTCTCCTCCTTTTCTCAGCCACGCTAACTTGTAAGGATTAGGATGTTTCTCCGTCTTCAACTTCAGCTTTCTCACAGCTTCAGTAGAAATAATATTGTCACAACTTCCAGCATCAATCACAAACTTACAAACCTTTCCCAGAATAGTGCACGTTGACTGAAAGATGTTACTCCTCAACCAACTAGCTTCTTCTTCTTGCTTCGGTATTAAACAAGACCTCCTCATCATTAGATTACATCCTTCATCTCCTGACGCAATATCCTGTTCATCCTCCTCAACTGGACTAGGATAACCTTCACCAACATCCTCACCTTCAACTTCAACAATCATAGTTCGCTTCTTCGGCTTCGGACATACATTACTCTTGTGACCCACTTCCTGGAAATTGTAACATTTGAAATTGTTGTTGACCTTTGCCTTCGCAACTTCATTCACAAATGGTTTACTGACAGCTTTCGAAACATTGGAACTTCCACTAACACCCTTCACTTGATTGTTGGAATTTGTAAACACACCACCTGCACGTCTTCCCTGCTTCTCCCAAGCCAACGCTTTCTGATGTGCTTCCGCCACAGATCTTGGATCAAACATATTAACCATATCCTGGATCTGCATTCTCAATCCTCCAACAAATCTAGCAGTCAGCTGTTCCTCTGTCTCCATAATATCATTTCGAGCAATCAGTTGATAAAATTCATCAGCATAATCATTAACTGACTTCGTTCCTTGTCTCAAGTTCTACAATCTCTGATACATGAGTGACTGATAATTGTAAGGTAAAAATGTAGCTTTCATCAATTTCTTCATCTTCTCCCATGATTCAATCTTCGACTTTCCCATTCTCTCCTGTGTAAGTTTAGTTTGCTGCCACCATGCTAAAGCTCTTCCCCTCAATCTAGTAGCAACCAACTTCACTCGACGATTCTCCGGGACCTCTTTGAAATCAAAGATCTCTTCAACATTAGACAACCAATCAAGAAATTCTTCTGCTACCATTCCTCCCTTGAACTCTGGAATTTCCATCTTCATACCCGATTCCCATAGACGATCATCATCTACCTCCCGATATACATTTCGGACTTGGTCTCGATCTCGATAATGAATGCTAGCTCTATCACCCTCTTCAGTAAAGTCAGATGTATGTCTATCGATCTCGACCATCAACATCCCTTCGATCACGCATGTCTCTTCTACTATGTCTCTCTTCATCTCGATATGGCTCATCTTCAAACTCACGTGGAGTTCTTCTCTCTTCATGTCCATAGTCATGGTGATCTCTCCTTGATGAAATTGATGTTTCTCTTCTCTCTCTAAAAGATTGTGGTGATACCCTCCTCGCTTCCGTAACCGATGGCGAAACTCTGTTTCCTCCATGGTTCGAGATTGGTGATCTCCTCCTTTGACTTTGATTCAAATCATTCATCAATTTCTCTAACTTTCCAACGCCTTCATCAAATTCCTCATTAATACGTTGTTCCATTTGCTCGGCTTCTTCTCTTCTGTACAACGCTTCGACATTTTGATGACGATTAGCTCTCCTTGGTGGCATGATTGAACTTTACAAGACTTCAGCAAATACTTCAAAAATCTTCAACACAATTCAAACAAGCACGGCTCCAACTCAACATGGCTCGGCCTCAACACTTCAAAACAAACTTCACCTAGGCTCGGCTACTTCTCACAAGTATACACGGCCTACTCTTCAAACTCTCGGCTTAAAACAAGTGATGCACAACTCTACCCAACTCGGCTGAAATTCAAACACCTTTCCAACTTTGATCCAAAATGAAATGAATCGAAAGCTTCTAACTTGTTGCAACTTCAAGATGAACATGATGAACTCCAAACTCCAAACTCCTTGGCTCCAAGACTCGTCTTAGCTATGACTGGCTAAGTCAAGCTCTGATACCAAACTGACGCAGCGGATAATTAATAAAACGATATAGATCGATGAAAGTAGCAAACGGTGGATTGAAGATACTGAAATGCCCAAATTCGTTGATCACAAAGATACCGAATTCTAGCTATCTTCGACACGTTGATCGCGCACGATACCGTGAAAGAAGATCTACAATTCTTCAAACGTTGATCAAGCGCACTTGATACCGTGAATCGGCTTCAACAATCGTTGAATCGAGCGCACTCGATTAACCGAAAGTGGAGATAGGAGATTACACTCAACTACCAATTTAAGATGAAAGCACACAGCAATCAAACAAGAATTTTATTCAAAACATCAACTACCTCAAAATGTACAACACACTCCCTATTTATAGCATTTCACAACCTGACTCTTAAGTCGTACACGACTTACGGCTCACCCATAGGTCGGCAACGACTCATCAACAAACGCGACTCAACAAACACACGACTTAAGCAAGCCGCGACTTAACGACTAAACTACATCACAACACATATATATACATAACCGACTTAAAGAAATACAACACACACGACTCAAAGCTTCACCGACTCATGACTCTACAACCTGACGAGTTACAACGACTCACGACTTACGGCTTAACTCTCTGCCGACTTACGACTTAAGTAATTACAACACAACGACTCATCATAGGTCGTGAACGTCTTACGACTCAGAATACAACGACTCAAGTTACATCTCCAAACAGCTCCTTCATACGACTTGGACAGGGTCGACTTATCATGGGTCGTAACTCGCTTGCGGCTTAAAGAAACTCAAGTGTTGCTCCTTCCTTCAACCATCTTTCCTTGGGTCATTGCCGACCTAAGTCCTTAGGTCGTTGCCGACCTAAAACCGAAGCTTCCAAAACTTAAGACCTAATACTTGGTTAAGTCGGCATGTCTTGACTCGTGACTCTTTAGGTCGCAGATGACTCAAAGTGGCTTCGTTAACTCCCAGCTCCTCCTCACATGACTCCTTAGGTCGGGGCCGACCTTCATTAACTCGTGAACGACCTAAGCCTTGTGCTTCCATAGGTCGTGCTACATCAAAATTTGAAATGGAATTGTTTTGAAATCTATATGTGAATCTTTATAAAAATTGGTGAACTTTTTTTCAAATTGAAGAGGATCTTAAAGGTGTATCTTTTGTGTAAAAGATTTGGAATTGGGATAGTTTTGAAAAACTATGAATGAATCTTTGTGAAAGATTGGTGAACTTTGTGAAGTGAATCTTTTTGTTTAAAAGATTGAAAGTGGAAATTTGTTTTAAAACCATTCAAAAGAAAGATTTTGGGTAATAAGTTGTGGCTTAACTAAGATCCCAATATCAATATGTTTTTAAGTATTGCGCTCATTATTCAGAGCCGGAAGGGAACTTTGTGTCATATAACCCATTCCGAATAGTGATACGACGTAATGGATAGCATTTGAAGACCGGTGGTGAAGACCGGGTATTTTCGAGAACGAAAGGATTACCCCTCGAATGTCTCTGTAATGAGTCGCGCCGGTATGGAGATCTCCATATGTGATGGGGAGTCCAATTGGGATTGTGAATACCCGGATTGCAAGGGCTCCTTTGTGAAGTGCCTTCAGTTCTGTTCGAACCTAGAACAGACTTGTATGGATGTATGTCTGACGGTACACTTTGAGATGTAAAGATGGTTTCTATCAAATACATTTCTGTTTGGTGGCGGATAATTTATTCTCTTACCTTAACACCCTTCTGTAAAACGTATGAGCTCTGAGGTTATGTAGTAGATATTTACTAGTAATACATTCCCAATTTGGTAATGTTGCATATGAAGTGCTGCTGATCATGTGTTGATCAAAGCATGGCTTTTGTATAAAACGTAGCTTTGTGGACGAGACTGCATCAGAACCTCACAACCCGGAAATAATCGAAACAGGAAGGATGCAGCAAGGTTATGAGGGTCGCGCCCTTTAGGGTATGTCCATTCCCTTCTGGAAAAGGGTGGTAACATGGTATGGAGCCTAGATATTTAACCCATGTAGTTACTGCAAATTTATTCTTTTTGGTTGTTGGTGTTGAGAGCTCTCGGATAAAGGTCGGTAACGACCGGGGGATGGCATGTTCGTGTAGTAGTTACCTAGTTATAGAGGTAACTCGGTCTTGTGTTGGCAGAGAGCAGGTTAAGTTCTCGGGGGGTCCCTCCAGAAGCGTACCCATGTGGCCCAGGAAGTTCCTTAGCCTGGCCATTTGTTGGAAGTCCAAAGAAACAATACGCACCCTGTACGGTTTTAGTTGTACAACCTGCCATGGAATGTGGTGGTAACCTGCTATTGAACATGCTAGCTATAGTAGGTAAACAATAATGGTTGTATGCTGGTTAAGATTAATATTATACTTTCGAAAAGTTTTCTACACTATGCACTAATAGTAATATCAAAAATGATTTTTGCTTATTAAGCTTGTTTGACTATAATTAGGAGAAATCTCCTCCAATTGTGCGTTTGTATTGTGTATGTGGCGGGAGGCCTTATGGTAGTTTCATTTTCCAAAAAGCATTACTGACTTCTTTTTAAATTCTTTTGTTTGTTTTTGTTGGAAGAAAACTGTTTTCGTTTGCTCACACAAGTCCCATGACTGACCTAGAGTTTGTTGTTCCCTTTCTAAACTCTGGGTGCCCACAATTTTCCATACGGGCAGCCTAGAGTCAGATTTTCAGATAGTCAGATTGTAGATGTAGATTCGATAGCATTCAGTCTTTGGAGTCTTTGGATCTTGGCGATCGCATCGATGACTGACCTTTCTTAATACAAGTGGATGGTGGTTCGAGTTTTTTGGATTGGAGTTTAGAGCTTTGGCATTAGAGATGCAATATTGGATTCTCAAGCTCTCTCTTTCTATTGAAGTTAATATTGGTGTTCCTCTATCGAAGATTTTCTTTCCGTTGTTGTGTATCTCTGATAAATGATAATATTCACTTGTATCATTCTTGTATCGAATGTTGTTTATCAATAAAGTCATTCATTTTCTTCCGCTTTGTTTTTGTACTTAATGTGTTATATGCTCCGGCGAACCAGATTCGACGTTTGAATCTGCAGTATTCGAATGAGGGTGATGTATTTGGTGTCAATTTTCGAAGGTCGAGTCAGGGTCGTCACAGAAAAGGTAGTAAAGAAAGGTGTGGGAATTAATGAATGAAGGGTTTATTTAATTATTAACAAAGTTGTGATAAGCATTGTTTTAAGAAGTGTAAAAATATCTTTTTATTGTAGTTATATTAATTTATATTAATTGAGAAGTGAGAGTACAAATAGTCTCATATTCAATTTCTTACTTACCAAAAGAGAAGACATGACAGATCGAGATACAATTTTTTTGTGAAAACCCATGAGAACCCAGCAAGCCAGTAAACTCCTGAGGAGGGTACGATAAAGTTATCCACTGATCCAAGCCTTCGTACCCCTAGGTAAATTTATATAGGATAGCGCATGGTAGGAATCAAATTTGGGTCTTTTTACCAAATCCCAAGCCTCCTTTCCACTGTGCTACATCCGCGGACTATCGAGATATAAATATAAATAAGGGGAAAATGCAAATTTATTCCATGAATTAAGGAGAACACAAAACATGAGCTAATAATGGATTAGAAAAGAGAATACAAATGGTTAGAACATGAATTTTTTATATAACATAATAAATGTATTTATTGACTCCTCTTATCCTAATAATTTCTTTAACGATTCCCAAAAAGAGTATAAATGAACAAAAATTGAATTTCTTATATAAAAGAATGGATAGAAAGATTTCCTTAATAAAACAATACAAAGTGTATAAGATAATTTAAACTTAATACAAGTTCTTTATTATTGGAATATGTCCTTACAAATATCAACTCCATACCTATCACCTTTCAAGGTATGCAATTTTCTATTATAGTAATAAAAGGCAGAATTATAGATTTATACTTAGGGCAATGAAAATACAAACAGAAAGTTCAAATTACATTATGTCGAAATACAAAAATTGTAATGTATACTTAAGAATCAAAGGATAAATAAGGTGAAACATAAATGAATAATAAAATTATCAAATCACAATTGAATGGTTAAACAAATGAAAAAATAAATTAAATTCGATCAGAACTAATACAAAGTTTCAATAAATGCTAAAATAAATTATAAACACGTGCGCTGGAAATGCTATGGAAGTTGTATTTTAAGGTAGGATAAATTCATAAAAGAAGAACCATACTTATTTATATATACATGTAGAAATTAATGGTCGAATTAGCTTGCATGATTTATAGGAGGAATAGATATGTATCAAAATCCTTCTACTTTTTTCTTTGACATCTCAGTAATAGATATATATAACCAAAGAAAGATGATTGTAGTAACTTTTGAAAATGAGGTGATATCTTCTAATTTGATTTTTATAATATTGATCCTACCAAATAAAATGGACCATTTATTCATGACCAAAATATTGTTACATTTTACAAATTAATTTTTTAATAAGAGAAACCAAATTTTCACAAACCTTATTAATACATGGCAAACTAAACATTACATACCTAAAACCATGATACATATCATAAATGAGGGAAGAGGAAATTATTTAATTCTAACATAAAATATAAGAAAATACGAAGTACAATAGAAGAAAATTTTCCATAGACTTTGGCATCGAAAAAACTTAGGAGATCATAATATATGAGGATTTAAAATATATTTTGGATAAGGAAGATGGGAAAATGAAAAAAAAAATATTAAAATGAAAGTGGAAGGGGGTGTGCATATGAATAAATGAATTAGAAGGTGAAAGGTTATAACTTTATAATGAGATTAATTTATGGTCTGAAAGTAATTATTTTAAGGTAGGATAAATTCATAAAAGAAGAACCATACTTATTTATATATACATGTAGAAATTAATGGTCGAATTAGCTTGCATGATTTATAGGAGGAATAGAAATGGATAATAGACATGGTTAATATAACTAATTTGAATTATTAGCTATCATTAAAAAATTAAGAAGAACAAAGATGAATTAAGTTTGATTATTCAAGAAAAATAATATAAGAATGTACCAAGAAAACATGATCTATGGAAGATTGAAGGGGGTAGAATTCATATTTTAGCTTAGAAAATAATTGGAGTTTTTTATAGGGAGAGTAGGAGTTTTTATTCCTGAAATTATAATGAGAGGAGAATGCATTTAAGAGAAATGAATTGAAAAGATGTCATATGGCAAGCAGAGAGACTTAAGGGACAAAGTTGACAATGAAAGAGAAAAGAGGATGTAGAACTCAATGTTAATAGCATAGTATATAATTTAATGGTTGAATTACCATGCATGACTTATAGGAGGAATGTAAATGGATAACAGTAACATGATTAATATAATTAATTTGAAGTATTAGCTACCATAAAAAAATATACAGGCCCGTAAATCCATACCCCTTTGAATCGACAATATTTCACATCAGCTCAACTCAAATTGGATGGAAATACGAATCTTGGGGTAAGAAGAAGAAAGGTAGAAGAAGAAAATAAAAAACAACACAGAATCTTATAATCGTAGTGGAACAAAATATAACGTATAATAACATACTTTTACACATAGAATCTTTAATAGTTTTATATTTACTATCATCAGAGTACATTGATCAATAAATCAATCTGGATTGTTATAGTAAGTTGTTCTCACACAGCGGAATAAATAAGTATGTGATATACGTCGAAAAATCCCCGAGCTTGTCTCCGGAGCTCCATAACATCCTAACCTGAATCTGTAATACTCGGTCTGACCCGACCATTATAATAAAATAACACTCAAGTCAGTCTGGAAAACCAGCGTGAGAAAAACACACTAAATTTGAATTATTAACTTTTTCAAAATCCTTTGAAAACAAAGGTATTATGTAAGACCACGTCACAAATAAACACCACAGGTTTTTACCTTATGATAACCATAACATTTTATACCAAAATCATCTGATATTGTAATATTGTCTATAGAAAGTACATAGAAAATAGCCGAAATGCTTGCATCTCACATTCCAGCATTGTTGGGCACAATCAAAACCGTACGGCGCTTATTGGAGAATGGATTCCATTGAATGACTAGGCCACTGGGGTACCACCTACCATAGTACACCTCTAGAACAATATACCGAGGACAATGCCGGGATCCCTTGCTACACAAGACCGGCCTACCCTTGACCTGGATAGACCGAATATGTTATCATCCCGGGTGTACCCACCCTTGCCATCGAGTGCTCATTCCATGCACACCTAGATCCATAATAAATAGGTTTTCCGAGGACATCTAGAAAGATGATAACTTACCCTACTTGGGTGCGATCCACTTAGCCGTGCTGCATCTCCCCTATTTTAGTCATTCTCGGTTGATGAGGTTTGAGGCTAAACATTGTCTTTCAAGAACAAATATTACATAGAATGCTCATCGTTCTCCGATGACAATGTTCTGATAGCATTCATTTATACAATTTGTCCTGGGTCTGGACAAACCGAATCACCGTCTTCATCATCTTCACGGTATTCATTCATTACGTCCAAACCGGACCGAAGTGGTTTTCAGATAATTAGATCCGATTCCAGTCTCTTCAAAACGATTAACGAAATTGGCCAATACTAATAGTCGATTATTTAACCATCAATTAAACTTCCAAAAGAAGTCATCTGGCCTTATTATAAATTTTCCCAAAATGTTACTTTCAAAATATCTTTAAAAGATATATCAATTCCTTCCAACATTTGAAAATAATTTTTTCCAAATACTTAAGTCTGTAACAGGTTACTTCCAAACATCTCAACACTTAGAAATATTCCCAAATTTCCATTTTCAATACTTAGGAAAATATACAATTCATATTTTCCAAAAATCCTTTCAATATTAATGTTTCATAGAATTATTCCATAACTTATTCCAAAAATCTCCGGAATCACAAATAAATTCCATCTCCTCAAAATCCTATCCTTTAATAAGCCCCTTTTTCGAATCTCGAGAGAATTTATAAAATAAACTTTTCAATTACTGTGAAACTCTATATATATAATAAGTATTTTAAAGATTAACAATTTATTTTAAAACATGTTCGAGTAATTATTCAAAATATCGAAAACCCTTTTATAACATTAAAAACTCATCTATAATTAAACAAATAAATTTTCAAAGCTGATTTTAAAAGTTATAATTTACTAAAATAAATAATTAATATTTGAAATCTACTTACCGAAGTATTTCAATCCTACTAGTTTAAAATTTGAGGGTCTGTATGGTTTCATTTTGTGTTTTGTGTTTTCAACCTGCACTAAGAAATAACACGAAATAAGAGAAGAAGATTTATAATTCTTAGCCATTGCGATGACCAACGGACAATGAAGAAGTTGGATTGTTCTCCGTGCTTTTGTTATCCCTTGAATCACGAAAAACAAAATAAACTTGTTTTCTATTTTACATGTTAATTTCATCTTTCAAAATTGCTTGTTTTTCAACGATACGTACAACGGACGCGCTTTTGTATGGACGAAAACACAAAACACAAAACGACAAGCCAAACAGGGCCTTATTGTTTTAAATAATAAATTTTCCTTTTAAACACAAACTTAACTTCCTTGGACCTAAAATATATATTTAAAACCTCAATAACCAACCCAACTTACGAATTCCTATCGATTTCCATCACATCACTTCCATCCCGATTTTCTTAACCATTTCCACTTTACAAAATAATATCTGCTATTTTCTTACCATATTTCCATATTTAAATATAAATTCACCCTATGAATTTATTTTCCAATATATCCACTGATATCGCTTAACTTATTTATAACATTGTTTATAAACTTTCGTACTCCCTTGATCTTACTTGCTTTATGAAAACAATCTCGTTTATAAAATTCATTTATAAATCCACTACCTTAATAATTCCATTTATAATTTCAAATCTATTTTTAATACCGATTTCAACTCTTTTTATATTTCTAGGATATCATTTATAAATTCTCTTATATAATTCATTTTTAAAATCTTTATTTAAAAGTCATAATAGTAAAGTATAAAAAAAAATCAATTATAATTTTTTATCTAATTCGATTTCATTTAAATAAACCCAATTCCAATATAAATATTTTTATATTAAAAGTTCCCTTTAATTCCTTACATTTTAAAAATATATTTATGGTATTTAAAATATTAACATTCTGGCTAGTGCTACAATAGCATCCAATAATTTCAGTCACTACAATAATCTATACAAGATTATTCCATGCAATTCATATATCACTATTTATGAAAAATAAACAATATATCCGAGGAATCCAGTTGGATCGCTCCAACCCGTTTCCCTGCATCCACAAATGTTCATAAAACATAAAAAATACCAATCCCGTTTCGAGGGGGATATTGCGGTATATAGGGTCATCCGCTATTATGCGAGACACATAGTGTCTCATTCGCTATAATGTCTGGGAACATCACTCCAAATACTAGTGTGTGTGTATACTATTATACATATAATATAATATCATTCAACAAACAATCAATTCAACCAAGCATCCATAATTGATTTTAACTATTTTAAATTAATATCTAGCAATCCAAAAAGAGTGAGATTTACTCATCTTGATTTTTATTCGCAATCCATCCCAATTTTAATTTGTACCTATGGTATTACGACTCCAACGATTCCAGTTCATGCGATTTTGGCCTCAAAATAAAAAGTTAAATATTTTATAAGTATTCGATTAAATCAAAGTAATTAATTTCTAATCTATAAATTAAATTAAATTAATCAATTACAAAGGTTAATTACCTTCCACTGGAATTAATTTTTCCTTTCTTAGCTCGAAGTCAGCCTCGCCGACCACTACAGCCACCACAGTCCCCTCACCTCACTGAGTGCGCGACTTTCCCAGGCTGCAGAACTTCACCACCCTCGCGCCGAGCTTGCCTTGATTAAAGAAAACCACTACCCCTAGCCTGTTAGCACCTCTTCCTCCACCAACGAACTCATCTAGATGTCGTCGCACCCTTCGAATAACATCTGCCCCTTTACGTGCCTCCACCACCATCAATTGTTTTTCCAATCCCTGGTTGTTTCCATCACCGAGAACCCATTGCGACCCATTCCCTACGCCATCGCTTCCTCCAACCCGAACTGGCCACACTCCTACTTAGTGCACACATGCTCTATTGTGCCTCACCCCTAATCGAACACCGACCTCCTCGTGCCTCCTATCCAACTAGTGACTCGCACAAACCCACACGCGAGACACTTCCTTCAATGTCGTTCCAGATTAAAAAGAGAAGTCACGACCCTCTTGAGCTTTGATTTTCGACCGATACCAGTTTTTTTATAAATGGTCAAGATTCGATTTGTTTGAACGGAAATGAACAGGGAGATAGGCTCGCAAATTTCTTTTTTTTTTCTTCTCTGCTTCGTTTTCAATTTTGTGAATTTGAATCGAAAGGAAGAGGAATGATTTAAAAGAAGGGATGTACAGGTAGATGGCATGTTTGAAAAGGCATAGGAAACGTGTACGTTTCAATTTGAGGATGACAGCCCTGACTTTGACTTGGATATATATAAATTATTTTAAAGTTTCAAATCGTACCAATTTCACAGCTTAAAAATCTCGAACCCTATCGATGCATACTTCTAGGCGTTTATAATGTTATACTCCTATTACGATTGTAATGGAGAAGGTTTTGGGTCCTAGTTTTCTTGTATGGAGAAGATAGCTTTTTGGACTCAATTATTATATTGTATTTCGATATTAATTTTATCGCATTTACATCTCGTACGACCAAACAATAACTCTAAACACTACGAAATTTGAAATACTATAATAATACATTGTCACGAATGTGATGGAACAGGTTTCGTCGAATTCTAAGACTATGTCCCGGATCGCTATTTTAAAATGTCAATTTGAACAAACTATTTTTAAAATTGAACAGATCACTTTTAAATTCAATTTTAAAACTTTTATTATCTTCATTATTACTGCTATGAACTTTATAATCCTTTAAATTGTTTTTATCAAGCTTAAAGCTCAAGATACAATAATTTAGCCAATATTCAATTATTAAATTCAATAATTTAAATTATCCAATAAATCGCTATATTTAAATTCTGAATTAATTCTTTAAATAAAAACCAGATTTTCATATTCAAAATCAATCTGTAATTAAAATTCAATATTTAAAACCATTTAAATATTCAAAATTGAACGAAGACAAATCCGGGTCGTTACTAAAAATTAAGCAGAAAAAAGATGAATTGAGCTTGATTATTCAAGAAAAAAAAGAATGTATAGAGAAAATCTGATCTATGCAAGATTGAAAGGGGTAGAATTTAAGTTTAAACTTAGAAAAAGAATTGGAGTTTTTATAGGGAAAGGAGGAGTTTTTATTCATAAAATTAAAGGGAAAGTGGAATGCATTTAAGAGAAATGAATTGAAAGTATGTTACATGGCAAGTGGGGAGAACTCAAGAGAAGTAGTTGAGAATGAAAGAGAAAAGAGGATTTAGGATTCAGTTTTTATAGTATAGTATAAATTACATAAATTTGTTTTTAATTAAATCTTCAAACCGTAGGTAAAACAAATTGATGTCCATAACTACAAAAACAAAATAGAAGAAACATAAAATTACTTATAGTGAAGTGTGACTGGTGTGAATTACAAACCTGGAATAGTGGGAACTAAGGAATTAATCTTTCATAACACAAAAACCATTTCTGCTGAAAAAAGAAAAAGATAAGTTTTTACTTTAAATTCACCCACTTTGAAGTTATTCGCATTGTGATTAATTTTTTCTTTTAGTACAGAGACCATGTGTACCGACCCACTTTTCCATACAGTTTATGTTGACAATAAACACACATGTCCAACCCAAATTGAATGGGAAAGAAGATAGTTAGGGAAAAAGGAAGAAGAAAGAAGACAAGAAGAACTAAACAACACAGAATCTCATAACATAACGAATAATCTATAATAGATAACAAATTTTTACATAAAAAAAACTGTGATATATATATATATAGACATTAATCGGATCAAACGAACCTATTCAGCACAGACGGTTATAATAATTTGTCCTCACAACTGCTGATAAATACAACCATGAATGCAACGAAAAAATAATCATGTACGTGAATACATCTATTGTAACAACCCGACATTTTTCACCAATTTAAAATCATTGTTAAATGGTTAATGTCGATAGCGAATGGCTATTTGAATTTTTAATCGAGTTGAAATCCTTTCAAAAAAAATAAAAAAAATCGGTTAGTGTTTGTGGGCTTTAAAATTCATTTGGCCCACGTTTCTTTTGGTGCCGTGATAATTATTTACACCAGCCCCTTTTATTATTTAGACCCGATCCTTTTCTATTCGTTCCTTTGGAAAATGGCGGCTTCTTCGATCATAATTTAGGGCTTTTGTCCTTCGATCAAAATTAGGGTTTCGGATGCCAATTTATTTCGTTGCTCTCGTCGATTGATATTGATGCTCTATTGATCCGCTGCTTGGAGTCGCGCTCGGCTGCTTCTCTTGATTTGTTTGTGAAATTAGGGTTTCGTTCATCCTTAGCTTCGCTCGTCTTTGTGATGCCTTCGCTTCAAACAAGGTGAGTAATTTCTATTGCTCACATCTAATTCAAAGCTTAAGTTTTAGAGTTTGAATCATTGTTTGAGTTGGTCGATTCATTTTGCTCACTGTTCGACTTCGGTTGTTTGCTTGAGATTTCTTACTTTGATCGTGGTTACACTTTACTTCGTTCACTGCAACTTTGGTACAGTTTGATTTATGTTGTTTTGTATTGACTTTGAACTGTTTGATTTTCGTGATTGTCACGGCTTCGATATTGAGCTGTCCGATCGCGTTCCTTGCTACATTGGTCACCACGATGTCGCTCCTCTGGTATTTAACCTGAATTTTTGGCGACTTCGGTCTTGATTTGATTTGGTTATTAAATTTCACTGCTGTGCTTTCGGCCATCATCGTTGCAATGATATTGGTGGTTGTGCTGTATTTTGTGATAGTTGAGTCAGTGAGCATTTTTGTTTCAAGAATGCTTGCTGCTTGATCCTTTGTTGTTTTGTTGTCGAATTTCTGGTGTATTTACTCATTCGAATTTATATTTGCTCTTTATTTTGTCGTCTGGTTGTACACATGAGTATTTTTGAAGCTTGGCATTTGAATAAAGTTTTTTTTTAAATTTGCAGTAGTTTGCTAATTATTTCTTATGAAATGTTTGCTGGTTATCACTACGTATATACATACATATATGTATGTATATATGTGTGTGTGAATGGCATTACTGCAGCTCCAATGTGTTCATTGCTGTGTTGTTTTCATGCCTTCATTTTGTTGTGTATATATGCTCCTATGTGAGTTACACTGCTCTGGTCTGAGCTGATGCTTGACTACTCGTACATTTATATTGAGCCACTGTCTCACTGTTTTCTGTACCTTGTTCATATTATGTTGTTCTTTGGTTAGAACTGCGACTTGATGTTGTTGTTTGGGTTTCATCCCAGGTGCATGTATGCATTCCTGTCATACTTGTTGTCCTTCGTAGCTGCACCTGTTTATCTTTGCAGTCCTACAGGAACCATGTTGCTTAGTCTTCATTGTTGTGTCTGTTGCACGGTAGGTTGTTTCATTATGTGGTATCTTGGCTCACTAGTGCATGCCTTTGACTGTCGGCATGTGCATTTCCTATGTACTTCATACTTGAACTTGATGGTTGGACCTGTTGTGTTGTGAACTGTCTATTCAGTTGCTGTTTCATTTCATTGTTGCATATAGGTGATTATCCATCCATGTTGCAAGACCTGTAGCATGCTTTGTTCATGCATTTTGATGTTACTGTCCAGTTTCACTAGGGTATACCTGTCGTATCTGTTGTAGTGTAACCTTCATGCGAGCTTTTGTGCTTTGTAATCGAGTTGAGTTGCTTTGCAGTTGTGTTGAGTCACTGACTTGACCTCTGCATTTCGTAAGTGACTTAGCTTTGTAGTTACGACATGTTTCTCTGACATGTTCTTATGTTTGTGCATGTCACTATTCAATTTTTATTGCACCTGAGTTTCATATTGATTTTGGAATTTCACCTGTGTTTAACCCGTCTTTTTATTTTGGGTTTGACCTTGTGCCCGGTTGTGTACACTGTTACTGTTATGGCAAGGCAGTGCACGCAAGCGTGAACTGCAGCCACACGGAATTGAGTTTTTGGGTACATTATCACTATAGTGGCAAGGCAGTGCACGCAAGCGTGAACTGCAGCCACACGACATGGCTTTTATGTTATTCTATCTTGCTTTGATTTATTGATCTTATGCATATTCCATATGCTGTAGTGGCGAGGCAGTGCACGCGTGCGTGTACTGCAGCCCTACTCGACTTAATATTTTAATTGATATTTCAATGGTTTGAACTATTTCGTTTATTCAATTCAATATTCTGAATTTCATTCTGATTTGGTTGAATTTGCTGATTTGTTGTTTAACACTGCTACGTGTTATATTTATCGTTATCCGATTTCTTTATTTAAGGATCGGATAGACGAAATTTATTGTGACTATCGTCTATTCATTATTTAATTATTATTGCTTCTGTGCACTAATAACTGAGTTTGAATTAGACTGACCCGAGTATTAATTTCTTTTGAATTTAATACTCGGGTCAGACCGAGTATTTCAGGTTGTAGATATTCTGCTTTGGGTTGCTGCTAGAGCTATGAAGTTCTTTCATATCTTTTGGAGTAGTCATCGTCATTTGTAGTAGTCTGTATAATTGTATAGGAAGATATGTATTCATGTATATTATATACGTTAATGTACTTGTATATGTAACTTCCTGAGTCGACTGTAGTAGTTGTATCATATGTACCGAGTCATATGTATTGTATCAAATGTATTGTAACTGACATCAGTTATTGTATATATGAGACTTTTCTCTTTTATTTGTGTTCCACATTATATTATCTGTGTAATATTTTATATTTACTGTTCTAAACTATTACGAACCATCGTAGTTCGTTTTATACTGGAATTGGGGTATGTCGATGGGAGAAAATAAATCAGAGATGAAAAATGAAAGAATATTTATATATATACCACTCCTATCGAGATAACCAATACTAGTGTAAGGCCTAACTATTGATGGCCGCTCCTCAACAGCCTTATTCTCCGTGCTAGTTGACAGCACTACACCGTAGTGTTCTTGGCTAGCGTGGGTATAGAGGTGGGGCGTCACAGCTTGGTATCAGAGCCTGGGGTTTAGAACAAATATAAAACATAATCTAGATGGAACATATGTTACAACTATTTGTCATGTTTTATCTTTCATATTTGCATATGATTATCTTTGATTCTTAGGTATGAATTCCTAACGCTTATTCATGTGCCTTTGATTTTGATTTCGTAAAATTATTTTGGCTTTGGCCTCCGTTTTCTTTACGAACTCAAGTTGGATTTCTGATGATGATGTTGAATCGTTTTGTACTCTATTATGGCCATTAATTGTTGATTCGACATTGACTTGATTTTTATTTTTGTTGAAGTCATTTATGCATTTATGCTCGTTCTGCTTTGTTTCTCTAATCGTTAATCGATTCTTCTTTTCCGATTAGTTGTTATCTTCTTTATCGACTTTGATAACTTCTATTTCTGGAATTTTTAGGTATTTCTACTTTGATGGATTTAGAATCGAATTCTTTGGATTTTATTCACGTCTTCGAATGTGAATGTTAGTGAAATGATTTGGTTTCCAAATTTAATCAATTCTTGTTAATTCCCCGATTTGTTGCTATCATTTATTAGCAACTTTGATAACATTTTCTTCGGAATTTTTGTGAACATACCTTTTGATGGATACAGTATCGATTTCTTTGGATTCTATTCACATGTTTGCATGTGAATTCTTGTGATTGATTGTTCCTACAATCATTTTTGTGATTTGTCACTTTAAAAATATAAAGGTTTTCTATACTAGTAGTAAATATCAAAACCCTTTTCTCCAAACGATTTCAAAACTATTTTACTACAAAATTCTTCTCCTAAACCGTTTTCCAATCTATTAGTATATACTAACCTTTACCTCACTCGTATGAGAAATCTAATTAAACGACATAGTAAAACGAGTGGTATATAACGCTTGCGTTTACTTCGCCGGTTAATTCTTGGACTTATTCGATTGAATCTCTTGTGACAATTTTCTAGTGAAGATTTACAGTTTGTTCGTAAATATTTAAGTTAAGCAAGTGGTTATGGGATATGAAGCTAAACTTTTATATTTACTAGCTTAGTGTAATTGACACTTCTCGTTGATCTTGACGATCACTTTATGAATTAGACTAGCAATTGTGCGATGTCTCTTTCATTGCAAGGTTAGGCTAGACACCACTTGTGTGATTTCACTCACACATACCTTTTTGCTTTTGGGTTAGCCTAGACACCATTTGTGTGATTTCATTCACACTTACCTTTTTGTTTGCGAGGTTAGGCTAGACACCATTTGTGTGATTTCATTCACACATACCTTTTTGCTTTTTGGTTAGCCTTGACCTCATTCGGGTGATTCAGACTCATCCATAAGGGGTAGCTCCCCATGGTCTTCGGACCTTCATGTCATAGGCCGCTTTCCCTTTTTCTGTGATATTGATTGATCTCTGGATGATTATGACGATCATCTTTGTGATTTAGACTAGCAATTGTGTGATGTCTCTTTCTTTGCTTTCTGGTTAGGCTAGACACCACTTGTGTGATTTCGTTCACACATACCTTTTTGCTTTTTGGTTAGCCTAGACACCATTTGTGTGATTTCATTCACACATATCTTTTTTGCTTTCTAGTTAGGCTAGACACCACTTGTGTGATTTCGTTCACACATACCTATATGCTTTTTGGTTAGCCTAGACACCATTTGTGTGATTTCATTCACACATATCTTTTTGCTTTCTGGTTAGGCTAGACACCACTTGTGTGATTTCTTTCACACATACCTTTATGCTTTTTGGTTAGCCTAGACACCATTTGTGTGACTCCATTCACACTTATCTTTTTGCTTTCTGGATAGGCTAGACACCACTTGTGTGATTCCATTCACACATACCTTTTTGCTTTTCGGTTAGCCACCATGAGATAGCATCTCGCTTTTATGTTGCACGTGTTGGTGATTTTTCATGCTCACGTGTAGGTGAGTTTCCATGCTCCCGTTCTACACGTGTTGGTGATTTTTCATGCTCACGTGTAGGTGAGTTTTCATACTCCCATTTGAGTTTCCATACTCCCATTTGAGTTTCCATACTCCCATTCGAGTTTCCGTACTTCCATTCGAGTTTCCGTACTCCCATTTGAGTTTTCATACTCTCATTTTGTGATATCTGGATTTCTTGTGTAGATTTCTAGAATTTGTGTTTTCTAGATTTCTTGTGATGATTTCTAGAATTTGTGCTTCACCAACTTTCGTAATTTCTATTGATAAGTTTTATCAATTTTTATGCATTGGTGAATTCGCGTGTTATTGACTTGTTATGAATACAGATTTAGGGTATGATACCCCTTCCTATCTTTGAAAAGATTCTTGTAACATTTTTGATGAATGAAAATTCATTGGTATTATATTTTGATGCCAATTATTTCGATGAAATTTTGACGTATGTCGAAGTTGCTACTGACGTTGCTATTTTGTATCACGTGTTTTAAAAATTTGTTATTCTTCAAAATTGTTTCAAAATATAAATCAAAATTGTTTTCAATTTTTTTACAGTTTACGCTTTCAAAAGAATGAGGAAGCGATTTAAACGTTTCAGTAAAATCGAGGACTATGACCCCTTTCTTTTGCTGATTCGCTTAATTCTGGACTTGTTCGTTTGAGAACATAAATTATTACTTTTATAAAATAAATGAAAATTGTTTTCAGAAGTTTTACAGTTTACGCTTTCAAAAGAATGAGGAAGCGATTTAAACATTTCAGAAAAAACAAGGACTATGACCCCTTTCTTTTACTGATTCGCTTAATTCCGGACTTGTCCGTTTGAGAATATGAAATGTTATTTTTAAAAATACATGATTTTGCACTTTCAAGGAAACGATGAAGTGAATTAAACGATTTAGTAAAACTCGTGGTTATGGGTCATGTGCATTTGCTATTTCGGTTAATTCCGGACTCGTTAATTGAAAAATTTGTGATTTGTGATTATCGTTTTTGATAATCGGATGTTGGTGATTTCTGGTTTATCGTTTTTGATAATCAAATAATTTTTGTTTCTAATTATCGTTTGTGATAATTAGATATTTGAGATTTAATTATCGTTTTTGATAATTAAATATTTGCGACTTAAGATTTGATTATCAGTTGTGATAATTAAATATTCGTTGATTTGTGATTTCTGATTATCGTTTTTGATAATTAAATATTTGTTGTTTCTGATTAACGTTTTCGATAATTAGATATTTGAGATTTGATTATCGTTTTTGATAATTGAATATTTGTTGATTTGAAATTTGATTACCGTTGTGGTAATTCTTGATTCGTTTTTGATAGTTAGATATTTGCGATTTTTGTTTTCTAATTATCTTTGTTGATAATTAGATTTTGTTGTCTCCTAATTATCGTATCGATAATTAGTTATTGTTGTTTCGTGATTTCTGTATTCTGACTATCTATTTGATAATTAATTTTTGTAGAGAATTTGTGAATTTCTTTTATGAAATTAAAAGATTTCTTTGGTGTTTATATTGTACTACGCCGGTGTACCGGCTCAATTTTCTGCTATTCATGACGTTTCCTACGTCTTCCAATTACGGAGATGCCTTAGGGGTTTCCGATCCTTATTCTTGAGCAACCTTCTATTCACATCATTGCTTCGGAGGTTTAGCACCCTCGAAATAAAAATGTTTTTCTCGTGAAAGCTCAGTGGTTCTCAAATCCTATGGATTTCACTTTGGAATCCAGAGAATTCATCGAGCAAACACGTTCAAGCTTACTCTTTCATGCTCTTATGGTTGTTACCATTTATTCATTTATTCCTTATGATTGCGAGGACGCAATTTCTTTAAGGAGGGGAGTCTGTAACAACCCGACATTTTTCACCAATTTAAAATCATTGTTAAATGGTTAATGTCGATAGCGAATGGCTATTTGAATTTTTAATCGAGTTGAAATCCTTTCAAAAAAAAAATCGATTAGTGTTTGTGGGCTTTAAAATTCATTTGGCCCACGTTTCTTTTGGTGCCGTGATAATTATTTACACCGGCCCCTTTTATTATTTAGACTCGATCCTTTTCTATTCGTTCCTTTGGAAAATAGTGGCTTCTTCGATCATAATTTAGGGCTTTTGTCCTTTGATCAAAATTACGGTTTCGGATGCCAATTTATTTCGTTGCTCTCGTCGATTGATATTGATGCTCTATTGATCCGCTGCTTGGAGTCGCGCTCGGCTGCTTCTCTTGATTTGTTTGTGAAATTAGGGCTTCGTTCGTCCTTAGCTTCGCTCGTCTTTGTGATGCCTTCGCTTCAAACAAGGTGAGTAATTTCTATTGCACACATCTAATTCAAAGCTTAAGTTTTACAGTTTGAATCATTGTTTGAGTTGGTCGATTCATTTTGCTCACTGTTCGACTTCGGTTGTTTGCTGGAGATTTCTGACTTTGATCGTGGTTACACTTTACTTCGTTCATTGCAACTTTGGTACAGTTTGATTTACGTTGTTTTGTATTGACTTTGAACTGTTTGATTTTCGTGATTGTCATGGCTTCGATTTTGAGCTGTCCGATCGCGTTCCTTGCTACATTGGTCACCACGATGTCGCTCCTCTGGTATTTAACCTGAATTTTTGGCGACTTCGGTCTTGATTTGATTTGGTTATTAAATTTCACTGCTGTGTTTTCGGCCATCATCGTTGCATTGATATTGGTGGTTGTACTGTATTTTGTGATAGTTGAGTCAGTGAGCATTTTTGTTTCAAGAATGCTTGCTACTTGATCCTTTGTTGTTTTGTTGTCGAATTTCTGGTGTATTTACTCATTCGAATTTATATTTGCTCTTTATTTTGTCGTCTGGTTGTACACATGAGTATTTTTGAAGCTTGGCATTTGAATAAAGTTTTTTTTAATTTGCAGTAGTTTGCTAATTATTTCTTATGAAATGTTTGCTGGTTATCACTACGTATATACATACATATATGTATGTATGTATGTGTGTGTGAATGGCATTACTGTAGCTCCAATGTGTTCATTGCTGTGTTGTTTTCATGCCTTCATTTTGTTGCGTATAGATGCTCCAATGTGAGTTACATTGCTCTGGTCTGAGCTGATGCTTGACTACTCGTACATTTATATTGAGCCACTGTCTCACTGTTTTATGTACCTTGTTCATATTATGTTGTTCTTTGGTTAGAACTGCGACTTGATGTTGTTGTTTGGGTTTCATCTCTGGTGCATGTATGCATTCCTGTCATACTTGTTGTCCTTCGTAGCTGCACCTGTTTATCTTTGCAGTCCTACAGGAACCATGTTGCTTAGTCTTCATTGTTGTGTCTGTTGCACGGTAGCTTGTTTCATTATGTGGTAGCTTGGCTCACTGGTGCATGCCTTTGACTGTCGGCATGTGCATTTCCTGTGTACTTCATACTTGAACTTGATGGTTGGACCTGTTGTGTTGTGAACTGTCTATTCAGTTGCTGTTTCATTTCATTGTTGCATATAGGTGATTATCCATCCATGTTGCAAGACCTGTAGCATGCTTTGTTCATGCATTTTGATGTTACTGTCCAGTTTCACTAGGGTATACCTGTCGTATCTGTTGCAGTGTAACCTTCATGCGAGCTTTTGTGCTTTGTAATCGAGTTGAGTTGCTTTGCAGTTGTGTTGAGTCACTGACTTGACCTCTGCATTTCGTAAGTGACTTAGCTTTGTAGTTACGACATGTTTCTCTGACATGTTCTTATGTTTGTGCATGTCACTATTCAATTTTTATTGCACCTGAGTTTCATATTGATTTTGGAATTTCACCTGTGTTGAACCCGTCTTTTTATTTTGGGTTTGACCTTGTGCCCGGTTGTGTACATTGTTACTGTTATGGCAAGGCAGTGCACGCAAGCGTGAACTACAGCCACACGGAATTGAGTTTTTGGATATATTATCACTATAGCGGCAAGGCAGTGCACGCAAGCGTGAACTGCAGCCACACGACATGGCTTTTATGTTATTCTATCTTGCTTTGATTTATTGATCTTATGCATATTCCATATGCTGTAGTGGCGAGGCAGTGCACGCGTGCGTGTACTGCATCCCTACTCGACTTAATATTTTAATTGATATTTCAATGGTTTGAACTATTTCGTTTATTCAATTCAATATTCTGAATTTCATTCTGATTTGGTTGAATTTGCTGATTTGTTGTTTGACACTGCTACGTGTTATATTTATCGTTATCTGATTTCTTTATTTAAGGATCGGATAGACGAAATTTATTATGACTATCGTCTATTCATTATTTAATTATTATTTCTTCTGTGCACTAATAACTGAGTTTGAATTAGACTGACCCGAGTATTATTTTCTTTTGAATTTAATACTCGGGTCAGACCGAGTATTTCAGGTTGTAGATATTCTGCTTTGGGTTGCTGCTAGAGCTATGAAGTTCTTTCATATCTTTTGGAGTAGTCGTCGTCATTTGTAATAGTCTGTATAAATGTATAGGAAGATATGTATTCATGTATATTATATACGTTAATGTACTTGTATATGTAACTTCCTGAGTCGACTGTGGTAGTTGTATCATATGTATCGAGTCATATGTATTGTATCAAATGTATTGTAACTGACATCAGTTATTGTATATATGAGACTTTCTCTTTTATTTGTGTTCCGCATTATATTATCTGTGTAATATTTTATATTTACTGTTCTAAACTATTACGAACCATCGCAGTTTTTTTATACTGGAATTGGGGTATGTCGATGGGAGAAAATAAATCAGAGATGAAAAATGAAAGAATATATATATATATATATATATATACCACTCCTATCGAGATAACCAATACTAGTGTAAGGCCTAACTATTGATGGCTGCTCCTCAACAGCCTTATTCTCCGTGCTAGTTGACAGCACTACACCGTAGTGTTCATGGCTAGCGTGGGTATAGAGGTGGGGCGTCACATCTATGGGCCTAAACTCATCCCCTGAAGCTCCAAAAATATCTTACTAAACCTAAAAATATGCTCTGTCTGACCCGAGCATTATAGAAAAACAATACCCGGGTCAATCTGGTAAAATCAGCGTGAGAAACACAATCAAATGGATTCTTAAAGTTCAATTAACTTTTCGAAACAATGGTATTCGTAAGACCACGCCGCACATAAACACGAATGGGTTTTTACATTATGATAACCAATTTATATTAGAAATCCTGTGATATTACAATAATGTCAAGGGAAAAGTAATGATCAAGTAGCTGTGATGCTCGTGAGTGTACATTACAACAATACTAGGTATATAATCGAAAACTGATAAGACACGTTCGCTAATTGGGTAGGTTTTCCATGAAGGGGCCCTTAGTACTTCGAGGAATGTCCCTCTTGCATAAGGATCAAAGATGTCCTTCCAAAGCAACATACATCCCTAGTAATGTACCATAGGAATAACATAGTTGGCCTCGCTAAGACCGAGTGCATCGCCCTATGCATGCATAACTTTAGAAAGAACCGCCATCACCTGCGCCACATTCCAGCACTAATCACATCGACTCTAGTGATACCTTCTGCCATCAACTCAGCCGCATCCTCATGTGAACCTAAAGCTCTTCGAACCCTAGTTTTAGCTATTCTCGATAAAACAGACTGCTAATCCAAAATCAGCCACGATCATCACCTCCGCCCTGATCCTACGCTCCTCCCCAACTCCTCTAATCAACCCGTCGACCACCGGTACGCGGAAAATTATTTTTCAAACCTTTTTCGATCATCTTTTCCTCCTCGAAAAATCAAGTGCTAAAAATCTCACGAAAGCCTCTAAAAATCCCCAATCACCGCTACAAACCATCCGCACCTCCATTCGCCAATCCGTGATCGTCGAAAACAATTGTTTTCTCGACCACATACTATAATTTACAGATATATATCAAAATACTTTATGATAACTTATGGAGTACTTTTTAAAATACACTAGAGATTAAAACAAGCATTTCCCGTGTTGGAGCAGTTTGTTAATTATCGACGGATTGAGGGGTGTAGAATTTTCATGGAGAGGAAAGAAAATGTTTACTCAATTTTTGAATGTACTGTAAGATGAAAAATGGGAAGATGGCTTGAAGAGGTTGAAATGCAATGAGGTTGAGATGATGCCTTCTTATACAAAAATTAACATGTCCCTTAATCCTTTTTTATGTCAAAAATCGATAGGACAAAGAAACATTGGTTGCTAGTATGGTGGAAGATGGACAAAAAGTTGGCTGAGTTGAAGTAAAGACTACCCCGTACTTGGGTTTGATTTGTACAGATTTTGATACTCCTCCACCCCGTATCGCGTTCAATTACGAGCCGCGATTGACAGAATATAAAATGCAATCATGCACAACGATGTAATGCGATCTCAAAATGATAGTAAAACACACCGGTTAACAAGTTATGAACGTTCCAAAAATGCCAACGTTTGACGTAAAATACGCCAAATGAAAATTTACTTATTTTCAAAATTTAAAATTTATGGAAAAATTCTATAAATTAAATCAAAAATACGTCATTGAAAATCAGATATTAATTTGAAATAGAGATTTTGTTAAAATTTAATTCAAATTCAAATATTTAAACAAATTTAATATTCAAGTTTGAAGACTAACAAAAATACGGGCCGTTACGCTCTCCCTCCTTAAAAATAATTTCGTCCTTGAAATTTTAGCATAATAACACTTAATACTCTTGATAAGCCTGCATGATGTTCATAGATCATTCTTATATAGAATCTAATTTGATCGTTACTCGAATACATGACTCCACTTCCAAACCAGTAGCGTTCACCCAATTTACTAGTGCAGACCGTGATTGGGCTCCTTGGTTAGGAACCTCTGCTCTCCTTATATAGCTATAGCTATGATAGGAAACCTTAGTTCCATATCAAGAACCCACATCAAGTGCTTGCCATCAAAAATCGAGTAATAGATTCTTATTTGGAAAGTTATGAAACGCCTCAAATCCCTATACTCGATTATTAGATCAAATTATATGGAGAAAGAAATGATCTATATCGATTCAACGTACTTATTTAATTGGTTATTCCAATACCAATTCTATTCCCATTAAAATATTTATGAAAAACATTTCATATAACTACATTGGATTTGTAAAACTTATGAAACTCTCTACCACATTACAAGGGCATACACAACAATTAAATTCAAACTTTTATATATAATCCACTTAAAAAGGTTTTAAACGCCTGGGTTTTCATTCAAAACATTTTTTGAACCGACACCATATACTTTGGAAACTTAAGGGTCAAATACTTGGATATTTATTTCAAAAACTTTTGAAATGATATTAATATTTTAGTCCATAATATATATATATATATATATATATATATATATATCGAATAACCCTAAAATTATACCAAGAAACTAGGTACTACAAAACAGTATTATATATTTTTTATTATAAGGATAATACTCAAGAGAAACATTTTCCATCCAAACGTATTTTTTTACCCATTTTTAGTTATTTTCGAGCCACTCAAACTAGATAACTTAAAACCACTTCTTTCTTTTCAAACCCATTTTGTACAATACTAAATATATTTTTGAATAAATATTTCATCTAAATATCCAATTCTAATTTGTTTTGGATTCGCCCGGATTCGAACTCGTCTAAATCGTACAATGACAAAGAGAATAATTTATTAAGTGCACAATATCATTTGCCTAAGCAAACTTTTGATCGTCACTTAAAAGATTATTTCGATCATCACAAACAAATCGGGACTCGTTTCCCGAACGAATCCAAAGAAAATATGCCTATTTAATTTTAAATTCTCTTTTCAAAATAATTATACTTAAAATATATTTTTAAATAACTTTTATTAACCTATAAACCATGAAAACCATTTTGCCAAAATCACCAGGATTTAAACTCTCAAATTCCTTTTTATTTATAAAACATATTTGTTTAAATCAAATTTATAAAATATCTCGTTTTAAAAGAGATCATTCTTAAATATTTTTATTGCAAAAATATTCTAGCTTCTTATATAATCATTTTTCAAATATTTACTTCAGTAATATTTAAGTTTTCTGTAATAAACTTCTTTTATAAAACCTCAATTTAAAACAACTAACTTTTATATCCAACATTTCCAAATATATTTTTCAAAATATTCCAAAATTTATTTTAAAACAACATTTATTAAAGCTTAATTTTTTTAAATCAATCCTTCATATAAAATTGTTTCTAAATAAAATTTTCTTTTTAAATAAACAACCTTTTAGAAATCAAATTTTAACTCAACATTATCAATGAATGCCTTATATTCAAATCGTGAAATTTAATTCATAAGGTATTCGTTTCAATGTTCCCAAAATTCCTATCTACCCAAACCAGGTTTCTAAAAGAAAATTCTAGATAGATTAACATATAATAGTCAATGCTCAGACTTGGGTGAGCATGACTAATCAAATTCTAGAAGATAATGATTGAATATTTTCTTTCGTAACAACCAAGCGCTACCAAGAATAACGATAACAAATTTATGAAAAATTATTCTTTTATATATAAAAAATACAATCTTAGGTAAAATTATTTCATTTACGCATTTTAAAATCAATATTGTGTCAGTTGGTCTTGCTTGAGTATTTAGGAAATCCCTATCGATAATGTTGGGCAAACGCATCGACTAGAATTCTTAAGCCACTCAACAGATCAAACAACACAATACAAAACATTTTTATGAAAATAACAAATATGCGCTCTTATATATACACTTTCAAACTCATCCTAGGGTCTTACTTACCCTATATAAAATGGGTCAACCCCACCGAAGCCTAAGCGTTCGCCCAACGTAAGCTCTGATACCTACTATAACAACCCACTTTTCCGTACAGTTTAAGTTGATAATAAAACATGTGTCCAACCCAAATTGAATGGGAAAGGGGATAGTTAGGAAAAAAGTAAGAAGAAAGAAGACAAGAAGAACTAAACAACACAGAATCTCACAGCGGAACGAATAATCTATCTTTACATAATAACAAAACTGTGATATATGTATATACAAACAATAATCAGAGTATACTAACCTATTCATCATAGATAGTTATAATAACCTATCCTCACAATTGTTGATAAATACAACTATGAATGCAATGGAAAAATAACCTTGTACGTGAATATGTCTTTGGGCCTCCGGCATCTCCTGAAGCTCCAAAAATATCCAACTAAACCTTGAAATATATTTGGTATTACTCGTGCATTATAGGAAAACAATGTCCGGGTCAGTCTGGTAAAACCAGCATGAGAAACCTAATCAAATGGATTCTCAAAGTTTAAATTACTTTTCAAAAAAAAGGTTTCTCGTAAAACCATGTCGCAGATAAACACATATGGGTTTTTACCTTACGATAACCAAAACATTTTATATCAAAAATCTAGTGATGTTACAATAATGTCCAAGGGAGAAAATAATAATAATCAAGCAGTTGTGATGCTCGTGAGTGTACATCACAACAATATTAGGTACATAATCGAAAACCGATAAGGCACATTTGCTAATTGTGTAGGATTTCCATGGAGGGGACCTCGGTACTTCAAGGAACAGCCCTCCTTCATAAGGATCCGAGATATCCTTTCGAAGCAGCATACATCCTTAGTGATGTACCACAGGAAAAACATAGTTGGTCTCGCTAAGATCGAGTGCATCGCCCCATGCATGCATAGAAACTATATGTAACGTCTAGGTGGAGCCGACTACCCTATGGGTTTGCCAACCCTACTGGCCATGCCTCATATTTCCGGTTTTAGTCATTCCCACCGATGAGGCTACGTTCGACATTCTCATGCACCGCCATCAAAATAGATCACTAGATCCCACATGGATTCCAATACCCCGACAGGTCTCAGAATCATACATGGATCCCCACATCTCAAATAGATCTTGGAATTACACCTGGATTCCCATACCCCAATGGGTCTCGGAATCACACATGGATCCTAACATCTCAATATATCATGAATCTCCTACATAGAGCCGTATATGGTTTTCGAAGTGGTTACGGGTTTGAGTCATCTCTTAAGAATACACTTTTCTTCTTCCCGGGTGTTTTACAAAACCAAACGCCGATTATTGGAATGCTCAATATCAGTTCTATAGGAAATAATCAGACAATACATAAAAGCGAGGATCACCCCCTAACCGTTTAAGTGGACGGATCTTCTTATCATTTGTCCTTAAATAACGAAATGAGTTTATACGTATAACATAGCGTCGCTAATGTTAACTGTACCATATAATCCCCGTATTTCCCCTAGATATTTCTAGAGTTAAAATCTTTCGATGTTAAGTAGGGAATAATTCCATACCACCAAATCTAAGATGAAATACATATTTAGGCCAAGATTTGATGGTCGGTTATTTCACTATCAAATAAACAAACATTCCAAACAAACATTATATTTCCCATGGAAATCGCTAAGCCTCTTTAAATTAATCTTTAATTAATTTAAAATCACAGTTCAAATACATGGAAATCACTTCCATATACTTATCTTAATGAGATACGTATATTCACATACCACTTTATTTTTGATACTTAGAAAATATAACCATATACTTATCTTAATGGTATAACTATATTAACAAACCACTTCACTTTCAAAACTTGGAAACTTGAAAATGTCTAAAAATAGATATGGAAAGTATCGTTCAATATCGACTATAGATCGCAGCTTACACAACGGTTACGTTGCCGTCCCAACGTATCCTTAGTAAATTATAGGCAAACCCTACCCCTCGAGTTATGCCATGCATATCAAGTATCTCTTTCCAAATTTCTTTATCTTATAAATATTTCCAAATCTATTCATAAAGCTTCTTTATAAATCTCCAATCTATTTATATACATTCTTACAAATCTCCAACCTCCATTTATAAACTTCTCCCTTTTCAAATCCTTAAAACTCATTTATAAGTTCTTTTATAATATCGAGAACCATTTTATAAAACTCTTTCCCTGTTCACAAACCTTGTTAATAAATTCCTTAAGTCAACAAGGTTCCCTTGATTAACCATACATTATTTAAAATAACTTAAAATAATAAGTTATTATTTAAACATCCCTCTATTTCATTGAATTTAAATCTTATTTAAAATACTAACTTTTAAAATCTCATTAATTATATATTAAATTAATTTCAAAACATTATTGTTGTACTAATAAGTTAAATTCAAAATAATATAATAATTAGTTAGCTTTAAACATTATTAAAACAGTAATTGATCAACTTTAAAACATTTATTAATATGATAATTAATTAACCTATAAATATCATTAAATAACTTAAGTCAATAAAATTAATTTACTTTAAATAGAAATTATAGTATAGTTAAATAAGTAAATTAAAACATTTTTAGAAATAACTAAATAAGATTTAATAAAAAATTCTTAAATAACATTTTAGAAATAACTTTTAAGAATCATATTAATAAAATAATCAACTTAAAACATTATTAAACCAATTATAAATTATTTTTAAAATATTATTATTAATAATAAGTTATTACCTTTTAAAATCCTATCACTAAATAATAATTTCCTTTAAGTAACTTCTAAATCAATAATTAGCTTTTCAAATTTTTAAGGATGCTTAACGATCACCATGGTACTTAAATAAGCTACCATATTATTCAATTTAACTTTTCAAGTTAATAACATATATTTATATAATCCATGACTTTGTACATAAATCCAACACTTACCCATTATTGGTTAAAATATCACTTATCCAAAACATAATATCAATTTAGGATATATAATCAAATGTCCAAATCTATAAAATAGCAGAACGAAGATTTATTCTGTTGACTAAATGTCAAATTTATTTACTAAGCGGAACGATGTTTAATTCCACTAAAAAATATCCAGTTACCATATTCAATCCAATTTAACTCAACGGTAATTTATTTGGCCAATTAAACATCCCTATATAAGGTATATAAAATTAAACAACGTTACTATTTAAAATAATGTGATTTAAATCTGGTCTATTTAAATATGTCATAAAATTTTACATGTCCAAAGCTATCAACAAGTTATAGTACAATATTGCACTCGTCAATACGAGTAACAATTTTTTTTAGTCATTTGGATTTAAAACGAGCTTTATATTACGTTTTAAACTTAACATCGCTATTAAAAGCAAATAAATAATAAAATTTCTCACCTTCATCGCTACGCGTAAGGCCCAACTAAAACAACCCGCACCCACAAACGAATAGCCTTTTCCCCAAACCCCTACTCCTTTCATTTCGATTCCAGGCAACAAAACATTAGCGAACGTGCACGTGCACCGACCCTCAAAATCACCATCGACCATTTCGATAACGCCCACCTTGCCCTGCTTTACTCGACATGCCATACTCCGATGCAACCAGACAATCCCATCAGCTTTTCGACTTTGCAGGCGAACTAATTCCAGGCAAACCCCCATGTTGCACTCGAAAATTTTAGAACCACCAACCCTCGATCGCCTAAATCCGCTGCCACCACTACCAGAAGAACCACCATCACCTACACCACCGTCCAACACCAACCACGTCGACTCCGGTGATCCCCTCTACCACTAACTCGGTCGGGTCCCCATGTGAACATAAAACTCTCCAAACCCTAGTTTTAGCTATTCTTGACAACTTAGACCGCGAATCAAAAATCGCCCATGGTCATCACTTCTGCCCCGATCATACGCTCCTCCCCGACTCTCCAATCAACTGCTTGACCGTCGGTTTTCCAATCATCTCTTCCTCCCTCACTAACCAAGTCGTTAAAAATTCCACGATCACCTCTAAAAATCCTCAATCGCCGCTACAAACCCGTCTTAACCTTCGTTCGTCAATTCGTGATCGTCGAAAATGGTTGTTTTCTTGACCACTTACTGTAATTTACAGGTTTCTCTAAAAATACTGGATGATAACTTATGGAATTATTTTTAAAATAAACTAAAGATTAAAACAAAAATTTTCCATATTGGAACAATTTTTTAATTGTCGACGAATTGGGGGGTGTAGATTTTTCAAGCAGTGGAAAGAAAATTTTTATTCTGTTTTTTAATATACTATAAGATGAAAAATGTGGAGATGGATTGAAGAAATCAAAATGCAGTAAGGTTGAGATGCTGCCTTCTTATACCAAAACTAACATGTTCCTTAATCAATTTCCATGTCGAAAATCAAGGGGACAAAGAAACATTGGTTGCTGGTACAGTGAAGTAAAGACTGCGCTGTATTTGAGTTTGATTTGTATATATTTTGGTACCCCTCCACCCCGTATCGTGCCCGATTATGAGCTATGATCGATAGTATATAAAATGCGATCATGCACAATAACGTAATGCGATCTCAAAATAATAGTAAAACACACCTGTTAACAAGTTATGTAAAGTTCCACAAATGTCAACGTTTGACGTAAAATACGCCAAAAGAAAATTTACTTATTTTCAAAATTTAAAAATTATGGAGAAAAATCTATAAATTAAATCAAAAATACGTCATTGAAAATCAGATCTTAATTTGAAATAGAGGATTTGTTAAAATTTTATTCGAATCCGAATATATAAACAGATTAAATATTCAAATTTAAATATTAAAAAAAATAGGGGTCGTCACATCAAGGTTTCATCATTTCTCTTGATTAATAACCGTTGGAGCTGAATAAGCTGGCCAATTGTGAGACAATGCATCTTTCGTCCACTTGGGTTTGCATCTACTACAAGAAGAACATAATTTTACAACATTGAATAATATGGCAGATATATATCAACATTTACCTTCCTGCCGTCATGTCCAGAATTTATCTGCACCGTGTTATAAATATCATAGGAAAAAAAAATGGATTGCTTTATATAAACATTCTTAAAATACAAGTTTGAAAATGTAATATGAATGTCACTAAAGTATAGTTATTAGTTACATCATCTGTTAAAACATTGCAAAATGAAATCTGTACAGTAGTCTTTAATTATTATATTAACTATTAACACCATATTGGTGAATTATCTTTACTAATTGTAATATCTTTTGTGTCATATTTTTTTGTATTAGCGTAAACCACCTAAAATGCCTGGTATTTTAATATCACTTAAATTTTAAATCTAACTTTTTTTACAGATTCAAAATTCCCCTATATAAATATTATCAAACCTTAATATAACTGAAATAAGGAATCTAACAAAATAATCTCTACAAATGTTACCAATCTTAGCGTCGTTTAAGTATAGGATCTAACAGAAAAATCTCCTTTACAAATTCAAAACTTTCCTCTTTAAATATCAGGAAAATATGCTTAAGGAAAAATATAGCTATGTTTTTGAAATGAAGGAAGCAGCTTAATTTTACACCTAAAGGACGTTGAGTTTATAATTTGGACCGCATGGAAATCAAAAAAAAATAAATCTTGTCGTCTTCTTCAATCTCGTTCTCAAATCACAATAACAAGCGGCGGCATCATAAGAACGAATGGAACGGCATCACAAGAATAAGCGATGGCGGTGGAAATACAGATGGAGACGGCGTAGGTAAAGGCGGAGCTCGTTCGGGCGAAGGCCGTGGAGCACAGGTGGTGGCGACAACTTTGAAGGCGTTCGGTGAGTTGAAAGGCGACTTCGACGATGACTGTGACTTCGAAAACAACTTCGATGGCCAAGTTCAGATAAGCGACGATGGAGTGGAAGTGAAAGTTGTAGGTGGTGCTGAAGGTAATGATGACAATTAACTCTGTTGAAATGAACTGAGAAAAAGAATGCTATATGAACTTATCATTATAATTCTATACATGTAATGCATAATTGAATGTTATATTCTATATTGTTGTTGTTTTAGTTTATGCATTTGTAATATTATAATCGAATGTTTCTAAATTTCAAGGAGCTGGGGTAAGTTTCTTTTTTAGAATCTGCATATGATATGTGTTTGATTAGGTTAGATTACTCATATGTTTCACAAGATGATAAAATATGCATAAAACATAATGTATCAATTGCTTATTTACTTGTCCATTGAGTTGTTTACTTACTTTATTTTGAACATTACAGAAATCATAAATAAAATGCTTACCACTTTGCTAAAATGCTTGTGTATTTCATAAATAAAATGCTATATTAAACTATCATTTTGCATATCCTAAACATGCTAGTGGACTTTGTAAATAAAATGCCACAATAAACTATTTTTTGGCATATCATAAACATGGTAGCAGACTTCATAAGTAAAATGCTATATTAAACTACAATTTTGCATACTGTAAACATTTTAGTGGAGTTTGTAATTAAAATGCTATATTAAAATATCATTTTGAATATTTTAAACATGATAGTGAACTTCATAACTAAAATGCTACATTAAACTACTTTATCTATCATTTGCTACATTCAATACGTTCAAATGCACTTTAAAAATACAAATGCCAATTTTAACCATCATTCGACACATTTGATATATTGTAGTGCACTTTAAAAATACAAATAATATTTTTAACTATCATTCGGCACTTTACATTCAATCCGATACATTGTGATGCACTTTAAAAATACAAATAATGGATTGATTACATATGTACAAGATTACGCTTGGCATCTAGTTAGCTTTTGCATCCGTACGTACCCGATTAGGTTTGATATCCAGTTAGTTTTTGCATCCATACGTACACGATTAGGCTTGGCATCCTGTTAACTTTTATATCCATACGTAATCGGTTAGGCTTGCCGTCCGATTAACTTTTGCATTTAATGGTACGCTCGGTTAAACAATATATCTTGAGTATAAATTGGTTCCGTATGTACCCGATTAGGTTTGACATCCAGTTAGCTTTTACATCCATATGTACTTAATTAAAATTGGTATCCGGTTAGCTTTTACATTCATGGTATGCTTGGTTAAAC
Organism: Allium cepa; assembly: GCA_030765085.1. Classification (NCBI taxonomy): domain Eukaryota; kingdom Viridiplantae; phylum Streptophyta; class Magnoliopsida; order Asparagales; family Amaryllidaceae; genus Allium; species Allium cepa. The sequence goes on from CM060935.1 coordinate 562,796,640, forward strand.
CATATATCTGGATACAAATTGGTTCCATACGTGCCCGATTAGGCTTGGCATCCTGTTAGCTTTAACATCCATACGTACCCAATTAGACTTGACATCCAGTTAGCTTTTGCATCAATACGTACCCGATTAGGCTCGGCATCCAATTAGCTTTTGCATTCTATGGTACCTCAGTTAAACAGTATATCTCGGGGTTAGTTTTTGCATCCACACCTACCCGATTAGGCTTGACATCCAGTTAGCTTTTTCATCCATACGTATTCGATTAGGCTTGGCATCCAGTTAACTTTTGCATTTGAGGGTAAGCTTGGTCAAACAATAAATCTCGGGTATAGATTGGTTACTTATGTATCCGATTAGGCTTAACATTCGATTAGCCTTTCATCCATATATATCTGATTAGGCTTAGCATCCGGTTAGGCTTTGCATTCATACTTACCCATTTAGGCTTGGCATCCGATTAGCTTTCACATTTGATGATACACTCGGTTAATCAATATATCTTGGGTATAAACTGGTTTCATATGTACCCAATTAGGCTTGGCATCCAGTTAGCTTTTTCATCCATATGTACCCGATTATAGTTGGCTTCAGGTTGGATTTAGCATCCATAGTAACCGATTATGTTTGGCATCCGGTTAGCTTTTTCATTTGACGGTATGCACGGTTAAACAATATATCTAGATGGCCGAGCCCATGAGCGAGTCCTTGACCGAGCCCATGATCGAGCCCTTGACCTAATCCATGACCGAGCTCGTGACTGAGCCCTTGACGGAGCCCATGATTGAGCCCATGACTGACCCCTTTAAAAATTGTAGTGCATTTTAAAAATATAAATGATATTTCTAACTATCATTCTACACATCATTCTGCACATTCCATGCAATCTGATTCATTTATAAATACAAATGTTATTTTTTACTATTATAGGCATATTTCATTCAACTTGATGTTTTAAAAAATATAAATGCTATTTTTAACTATCATTCAGCACACTGAGTTCATTCTAGTGCACTTTAAAAAATAAATTTTATTTTCAACTATCATTAAACACATTTGATTCATTCTAATGCATAATAAATTACAAATATTATTCTCAACAATCATTCGGCACATTCGATTCGTGGTATTACACTTTAAAACTACAAATGCTATTTTAACAATCATTTAATACGTTCGATACATTCTAAAATACCTTAATAATAAAATTTCTATTTTTAAATATTGTTCGACACATTCGATTCATTGTAATTCGTTTTATAAATACAAATTCTATTTTAACTATTGTTCGGCACATTCGACTCATTCTAATGTATTTTAAAAGTAAAAATGCTATTTTTAACCATCAATCGGCATATTCGATTCATTCTAATGTATTTAAAAATAAAAATACTAATTTTAACTATCACTCGATTTATTCGGAACATTCCATTCATTCTAGTACATCTTAAAAATATAAATGATATTTTTAAATAACATTCGGCATATTCCATTCATTCTGATGCATTTTGAAAATATAAATGTCACTTTTAACTATCATTTAGCACATTACATTCAATCTGATGCACATTAAAAATACAAATGCTTTTAAAAATATAAATGTTATTTTTAACTATCATTCAGCACATTAGATTCATTCTAATGCACTTTAAAAATAGAAATGTTATTTTCAACCATTATCTAAAACATTTGATTCACTCTAATGCACAATAAATTATAGATGTTATTTTCAACAATCATTCGACATATTCGATTTATTATAGTGCATTTTAAAATTACAATTGCTGTTTAACTATCATCCAGCACATTCGATACATTCTAAAGTACTTTAAAAATACAATTTATATTTCAAAAATAAAAATGGTATTTTTAACTATCATTTGACAAGTTAGATTCCTTTTGATGTACTTTAAAAATAAAAATGCTATTTTTAACTCGGTTATTTGGCACATTCCATTTACTCTAATGCATTTTAGAAATACAAATGATATTTTTAACTATCATTCGGCATATTCCATTCATTCTAATGCATTTTAAAAATACAAGTGCTACTTTTAACTATTTTTTACTATCATTTGGCACATTCCATTCAATTTAATACACTTAAAAAAAAATGCTATTTTAACTATCTTTCGGCACATTTCATTCATTCTAATGCACTTTAAAAATACAGATATTATTTTTAACTATTATTTTGGTAAGATTCAGGGTGATAGCGATTACGAGAAACGTTGGATAGCGGCTTCAGACGACAATTGCGTGGGCAGCGGAGTGAACAGTAAGGGAGGCAAGATCTAGGTTTCAGTGAGATCCATGATGGCTATGGCAAGAGATGGGCTTAGACGATAGCGGCGGTTTAGACGACAATGGCAGCTTGGACGATGGCGGCTTGGAACGACAATCGCTTGGGAACGAGCAGTGGCCAAAGGCAAATGTTTGCTGCGGAGGAAAATGTCGAAATAAAAAAATTGTAAAAAGGGGTTACGGTCCTTTTGGCTAAATTTGAAAAATTGTGTCATATATTTAAAAACTAGTTTAAATTTTTTCCTTTAAACTAATTAATTCTTCAATTTTTCTCAAATTTTAATAATACTTAAAAATAAGATCTAACAAATAAACTTCTTTTACAAATTAACAGAAACAAAAATTCAAAGTAACAATAAGTTAGATATTGCAACTAAGAAATAAAAATTCAAACTTGCTACACATTATTTAAAGGCGAAAATATAGTTTAACATTTATACCGATCATTTCTCTTGAATGTGTTACACCTTCAATTTATAGAAAATCAATTCACGCGTAAAGCGTGTTTCATAATCACGTGCAAAGCGTATACAGTAACACTCGTTTCAAACAAATTTTCAACAACATTCTAGCGTAGTTTATGACCACACGTTAAATTGTCATCACGTAAGAAGACAGTTCCAAACTATTTCTCTTTATATTTTCATATTATATGTGGAAACTAAATGTGAAAATCATCTATGATACTTTTTTTGCAAGTTGTCAATCTTTTCATTTTTAATGAGAAATTATAGAATGTGATGATGAGATCAGAAGTACTTTGATCTCATGTAGGATTAATGTAAACCTTGAATTAAATGATGCCAAAAAATTTAAATTAGATCTAATTTTTTGTTGTTTGTTTTGTTATACTTAATTGTTCTATTACTAACATTATATTCAAAACATTATACTCAAAAAAGAAAGATCAACTGTCCTGACAATAAAAAATATATTCAAAGGTATTTTACTCACGCATACGCATGTTGCATGATTTTTTTTAATGTTATATATGATGTGCATGTTTATTTTCCAGTTTATGCCATCGATTGGGCATCTAATTTTGGTACAGATAACTAACTCTTCGTGGATTTAATCAAATAGCTCAAATGGTGGATACATTACAAATGTAGAAAAACCAAATTATCTTATAACTTTAATGTATTATCAAAAGTTGCATTAGGTGTACTCATTCATTGAGATACATATAAGTTTAATATTTTTTGGTTCTATAGAAAGTTACAAAAAAATAAGGAGGCTCATTCAATTTAGATGAAAAATTACACTGATGTTGGTCCACATGCATGCCAGAGGTACTTCAATAGTTCATGGAAAATTGGAACCTGCAACTTTTGAGTTTTGAGTTCATTAACATGAGTGATGAGGAATTTAATATTACGAGATTGTGAGAAACAATAACATGTTAAAAAAATGTGCATTAAGACTCATACGTATTTCGATCCAGATTTAGAGTGTAAATGTGCTATTTAATTTACACGAGTACGACAGTTGTGACCATTGGCATTAGTTAATAAAATTCTATAATGAAACACAAGCGTTACGGCACGCACTTCACATGTGATGAAAATATCTGAATTGTTTTTATACAAGTTGTATTTTTTTAATACGTTTAAAAAAAACAATTGCCACAAATGTTTAGTCATATTTTTATGTTGAATCAAATACAGTTAATTTGAATTTTTATTTCTAAGCCGCAATACCTAATTTTTATATTAGTTTAGATTTTTATTTATATTATCAATTAATAAAAAACGAATATGTAAAGGGGTTTATTGGTTAAATCCTATTTTTAAGTGATATTAAGACTTGATAAATATATGTAAAGGAAAATTTGAACTTATAAAGAAAACTTTATTGTCAGATTCTATTTTTAAGTGATATTAAATTTCAACAATATCCGTACAGAGGCATTTTTGGTACTTTATGCTGACACCAAAAAAAGTGTGACAACAAATGATTTTAAGGGTTGCTAGCCGTTAGTGAACAACCTTTAGAAAATGACTTTGTTATTTATTTTTAAATTAGACTTTAAAGGCTTATTTTTAATGGATATTTTAAAAATATGAATATAAATATTATAGATATGGTGAAAGATGCGCTCTCAACCAATATAAAGGCTTTAATTTAATGTTATTACATCGTCACATCATCGTAAAAAATTAAAATATTCTATAGCACAAGATGCATAAGGTAGGTTTAATCAAACTGACCGCTAATGCGAATCAATTTGGTATGAAGCCAAAAAAAGTATTCCCCATGTTCCTTCGTTGTTTTCCTTACCGAATGTTTCTCATCTAATTTTCTCTCGCTTACATCTCACCTAGAATTTCTTCAAGTACATCTCCTCATCCTCAAATCTCGTTACTCTTATTTCTTCTTCCAGTTTCACTTTCCAACCCCGATCCAGCCGACTCTCAAAGTAGCGACACCGATTCAACACCTCTCCTTCATCGCGGACAACCGGCTGCAAATCTATTATGCCCAATATCTAAAAGCAGCCATTAAAAATAGTAAATTCAAAATAAAACGAAGCTTGGATTTAAGTTTGTTAGAGGTGATCGAAAGCTGGCACTAGAAGATGGTCGGAGGCAAGTGGTGGTCCAACAATGGAGGTTGCAAGTGTTAGTGCCTGATGAGGTCTTGGGAAGTTGTGTGCATGATATATACAGGCTGATATATGGTTGCTTTGCCATATAAATGTGTTTAGCTTGACAATAGTTTGAGTTAGGATTTGTTAGGGGTTAGTTTAGAGCCGTTGTAATTAGTCATATATATGTATGAAGGCAGTATGCATGTAAGGGTATGATCGGTGGCAAATTAATAAACTAGATTTTCTTTTATCTGCTGTTAATTCTTGTTTCACCACTTTTATTCTTTAAGCCTTGTGTATTTCTTCTTCAATTGCTTCACTTCCTTCAGTCTGTTACCTATCCCTGCGTTCAGTCATGCTTTCAAGCTTTCACCACCTTTTTCTTGTCTCTGGTATCAGAGCAACTCCAACAGAGTGTGAAATCTCACATAATCAGAGATATGCATGAAGTACAAGCTCCAACGGAATGCAGAAATTTGTATAATGTGGAAATGGGGGGCGATAGTGTGGAGATCCCGGATCTGTTGAGGCGCTTGTTAAACAAACGCTTGGGAACCAGGCATCTGTTCAACATGTGCCTCATATTGAGGCGCATGTTGAACAGGCTCCTAGTTCCCTGGCGCCTGCAAAACATGCGCCTCAATTTCCATCTCCCGGCCAAGCACTTGTTGAACAGGCGCTTGAGTCTCAGGCGTCTGTTGAACAGACGCCTGTCCTGATTCTGTTGGAGAAATTAGCTCTCCAACGTTTCGGAGCGTGGAAAATCGTACATCCATACTCTGCACTATTGGAGATGATCTCAAATGCGTATTTCCATTCTTCAAGGTTCCCACCTCCTCCTTTTAAATTCTAAGTTGCTTTATTACCTTCCTTTCTAATCACTGTTAGTAACCACCTTTTCTCGCACTCTCGACCTGCTAAACTTTGAAGCATTTTATCACCTGAAACCTACCTCTCCCCATCATCCCACCATGACAATCACTCAGTCACAAACCCGAAAGAATATAGATCACAACATATTGGTATCGGAGCCACATGGTGAGCAAGATTCAGACCCTCACCTAGCCGATCCTTCGTTTAGAGAAAAATCTGATGTTAACAAAGAAGCTTCATCCTCCTTTGAAACTGAAAACACTGAAAGCCAAGAATTTAATGAGAAAATACAAGAAATGTTGTCAAAAAATTTATCTAAATTGAAAGAAATAAAGAACCAGATGCATCATGAAGAAATATCAAGAACTGACATCAACAAATATCAAGAACTAGAACCGAAAACCACCGATCTTAATCACCGTTCCCCTTCAAGAAACTCTGACTTTCCTACAAATCATTTCAAAAACACAGCCAGCTTTACCATCAAGACAGATTTCCCTACATTCTCAGGAGAATGTAATGCGATTGATTGGTTAACGCATGTCGAGCTGTTTTTCAAATACCGCAATATTGATGTTGAAGAATGGGTTCACATTTGCTCTTTTCATCTTAAAAAAGAAGATTTGCAATGGTTTTACAGATATTCTCATAATGTTCAAGACTATGATCAATGGATGATTTTCTACAAAGCAATCCAGCATTGGAATGCAGGTTATGAATTAAAATGCAAATTGTCAATCCCTTCTAATGATATTCAAGCACAAAAGAAACCCACAAATGAGCATGTTATAGAAAAAGAGAAAGATCCCACGGATCAAATTTTACATGAATCGGTAGTGAAAATAAAAGAAAATTCAGTTGCAATATCTCTTTTGAAAAGCGATCATTCATGGGAGAAGCCTGATATAGCAAATGATAGTGAAGCCCATGTGATTTTAAGGAAATGGTCAATCATGGTTTATGGTTCTAACAAGAAAAGATGGACTAAAAAGAACGATGGTATAGAAATAGAACTTTGGTAAAATATCATTGTTAGGAAGCAATACATGTGAGCACCTGCCTATTATTAAATTTAAAGGGAGTAGTACAAAAATAAAGTTTGCAGTAGAAATATATAAAGAATGTTTGCATGAAGATTCTTCTCTAAATGGTGACAAATAAAAGAGCTTGGAAACATTGATGAGAGAGTCATTTGCTTAAAAACTTTCAACTATTTTGTATGCCTAGGCAAGCATTATAGTGAAAAGAAGATATTCATATTGGACCTAGGCGGTAGCACATTGACTGGAATGGCTAGAAAAGCTTCGACTCAACCTTAAGGACAAGGTTGTTTTGAAGGGGAGGGGAATGTTGCCCAATATCTAGAAGCAGCCATTAAAAACAGTAAATGAAAAATAAAACAAATCTCAAGTTAAAGTTCGTCAAAGGTGACCGAAAGCTGGCACTGGAAGATGGTCGGAGGCAAATGGGGGTCCAACAATGGAGTTTGGAAGTGTTAGTGCCTGATGAGGTCTTGGGAAGTTGTGTGCATGATATATACAGGATGATATATGGTTGCTTTTCCATATAAATGTGTTTAGGTTGACTATAGTTTGGGTTAGGATTTGTTAGGGGTTAGTTTAGAACCATTGTAACTAGTCATATATATGTATGAAGGCAATATGCATATAAGGGTATGCTCAGTTGTAAATTAATAAGTTAGATTTTCTTTTATCTGCTGTTAATTCTTGTTTCACCACCATTTTTCTTTAAGCCTTTTGTATTTCTTCTTCAATTGCTTCACTTCCTTCAGTCTGTTACCAATCCCTGCATTCAGTCATGCTTTCAAGCTTTCACCACCTTCTTCTTGTCTCTGGTATCACATGCGTATTTCCATTCTTCAGGTTTCCCACCTTCTCCTTTTAAATTCTAACTTGCTTCATCACCCTCCTTTCTAATCACTGTTAGTCACCAACTTTTCTCTCATTCTCGACCTGCTGCACTTTGAACCATTTTATCACCTGAAACCTTCCTCTCCCCATCATCCCACCATGACAAACACCCAATCGCAAACCTGAAAGAATATAGATCACAACAAAATCTTAACCCATAACCAACTCTCAAAGACGATTCATGCAACAACTTGCCTTAACTAACCTATCCCGCTATCGACTCTAAGATTAGCGCCCTGCAGCATCGTGTTCAACAACCTCCTTCTTCACTCACAGCTGGACGCAATAACCACCAATCGAATTTTAATATCAATTTTCCACCGTCACTATCACCAAAACAACTTGAAATAAAAGCGTTGTGATTATCAGAACTTTTGCACTTACACCAATCTGTTATAGCTACGTAACTGCATTCTATACTAGTAGAAAAAATTAATTTTTTTCACAAGTGGTGATCCTCAAGACTAAACATTAGTTGGGGTTCATGTCATGTTGATGTGGCACACAGTAGTTGTCATTGAAATTTTGCTGACTTCCTTCATTGGGTCCTTGATATCTGTCCTATTACTCGGGTGAATTACTTCTTCCTGTAAACTTTTCACCGCTTTGGCCCACAAGTTATTTAATTTCTGTATTGCACGTACCCATCTGCTATATTTGCATTTGAAAAAGATATATTTGTGTTTCTGTCTCTCTGTTACACATTCGCATGTTGCATTCTCTATTACACCCCAGTTTTTTAATCTATCTTTGGTAGTCGGTCTATTATTTATGGTCTTGTAAGTGGTATGAGACATTTTAGGGCACTGTATTTTCGGATGATGTTGTCTACAATCATCCCACGCATCCTTCAGATTAAATTGGCCGTTAATATTGTTTTTCCATGTCCATTTATCTTTATTTCTTCCCGAAAATAATGACATGTCTTCAGTCTCTTGTTTGAAGTTTCTAGTCCCAGTTTGTTTTTCAGTTGCTCATTTCTCATCTTGTATAATAGTTGAGACTTTGTAATCTGGTGTGTTATTTGCTGAATAGTTATCCCAGCCAAGTTTTTCTATTAAGCTTCTACTGTTAATCCATGGATCTTTCTATAAGTTAGTGCTTTGACCATTTGCTATCCGTCTTTCTATGAGACTTTTTAATTGTTCCATGTATTCTAATATGCTCTTCCATGTCGTTGATGCATTATTGTCTATCTTAATTGTCCAAAAATTTTCATTCAAATATCTTGCTCTCATCCACTTAGCCCATTAGTTGTCAGATTCAAGGATTTTCCATGCTAATTTTAGACCATATGCTTTTTTAAGTTCAAATAGGTTTTCTAGACCCACTCCTCCTTCCTTTTTTGGTATGCATAGATCTTTGTAACTCACTTTATGAACTCCTCTTTTCCAAATAAAATTAGCATAGACAACATTGATTTTAGCTATGGAGCAGTCAGGAATTTGAAATGTTTCTAACTAGAACACGACTTTAGAAGTTATGACAGTATGAACTAGTTCGACTCTACCTGCAAAAGATAATAGTTTTGATTTCCACCCTTGAAGTTTCTCTCTGATTTTGTCAATTAACTTCTCGTATTCTGCATCTGTTATAGTATTGTTGAACAAAGACACGCCAAGATATTTAACTGGTAATTCTCCCTCCATTATACCAAGCAGATATATAATTTCTATCCTGTTTTTGCACCTTTTATTCATACAACATTTTTTTCAGCTCATTCACCTTTAGGCCTGCAAAAGCCTCCATCTATTTAAATATTTCTTTAATCGATTTAATAGTCAAGGGATTTGCTTTAAACACCACCAACAAGTCATCCGCATATATAAGATGATTAATTTTTGGTCGAAACTTGTATATAGTTGACACAGCCAAAGCTAGCGGGGAACTTATCTAGAAATTACTAATAGTCATTTAAATGGAGATGTTTGTGGTATACATTGAACATTATTCTTCTTATGGCGTATGCTCATGTAAATGAATATGATTTGATTGATGCTGCTTAACTTACATTGTTGGAATTTGGATAGTTTAATTATTTTTCCTCTTTATCCAAAAAATGATTTGGCAAAGAGTTATTATCACAAGGCAAACATGTATGATGCAGTTGGACTCTGATGGCTTGTATTATTTCGTCATATATATGGAGCTACTGCTTTAGTAGCTATTTGGTTACCTTCTCAGTTGTTGGTGCGGTTGATTCCATACTTTTGGTATGTTCACATAGTAATCTCCATGCATTATTCATAAAGTTAATTGTAAATATATTTTTATAACTTACAGCTAAGCAGTGGCTAGGACTAGAATTGTTTCCTTATTTGATGAGATTTATGAGTTAGTCTGTGATTCAAATGATCATACATATTCCAATACACGGCTCTTTTAAATTCTCAATAACTAAAAGTGGAAAATAGGCATAAGAACAAACTTAAAAAAAAAATTAGGCTAAAGGATAACAACTTTCATTTTTAGGCTGAAGGACAAACTTTGAAAATACTTAGACTGAAGGACAATGCTAGTTAGAACTAGCATTTTGTATAGTGTACAAACTAAAATAAAGGCTAGTTAAAACTAGCATTTTGTATAGTGTAAAAACTGAATATAATGCTATCCTTCTACCTAATTTTTCCTCAAGTTTGTCCTTCATCCAAAAAATAAAGCTTGGTGTCCTTGAGACAAATTTTTTTATCAAAGTTTTTCCTTTTCCTTAATTCCCTCTAACTAAAATTAGTACTTTGGTTTTGCTTTTTCTTTGTACATTTACAAATAAATGAAAGTGTTGTTCAACTGGAGCTTATAGCATATGCAACGTACCTTTGCACAAAATAGTTAGTGTTAAAATTTTAGTCCATTGTCATTATTCGTAATAAAATATGAGGTGACAGAGGAGAAATTTAAAATTTTAGATCATCATGGCAATGGTGGAAGGAACGGTGAAGGAAATGGAGGGATAACAAAGAAGATGGCTTGTTTTACATTTCTTTGTTATTTCTGTAAACGCGAAAAATAAAATAAATTTATTTTCAATTTTATATGTTAGCTTCATTTTTCAAATTGGCTATTTCTCAAATATCCATGCGTCGTTTACATGTTTTTTGGATGAAAATACAAAACTAAAAAAGACAAACCAAATGGAGCTTAATATTTTCAGGACGCCATATTACATCGCAACCAATTGCAATCAACTCAGTTAGCTATCATTAGCTCTTTTCAGCTCATTCACCTTTAGGCCTGCAAAAGTCTCCATCTATTTAAATATTTCTTTAATCGATTTAATAGTCAAGGGATTTGCTTTAAACACCACCAACAAGTCATCCACATATATAAGATGATTAATTTTTGGTCGAAACTTGTATATAGTTGATACAGCCAAAGCTAGCGGGGAACTTATCTAGAAATTACTAATAGTCATTTAAATGGAGATGTTTGTGGTATACATTGAACATTATTCTTCTCTTGGCGTATGCTCATGTAAATGAATATGATTTGATTGATGCTGCTTAACTTACATTGTTGGAATTTGGATAGTTTAATTTTTTTCCCTCTTTATCCAAAAAATGCTTTGGCAAAGAGTTATTATCACAAGGCAAACATGTATGATGCAGTTGGATTCTGATGGCTTGTATTATTTCGTCATATATATGGAGCTACTGCTTTAGTAGCTATTTGGTTACCTTCTAAGTTGTTGGTGCGATTGATTCCATACTTTTGGTATGTTCACATAGTAATCTCCATGCATTATTCATAAAGTTAATTGTAAATATATTTTTATAACTTACAGCTAAGCAGTGGCTAGGACTAGAATTGTTTCCTTATTTGATGAGATTTATGAATTAGTCTGTGATTCAAATGATCATACATATTCCAATACACGGCTCTTTTAAATTCTCAATAACTAAAAGTGGAAAATAGGTATAAGAACAAACTTTAAAAAAAAATTAGGCTAAAGGATAACAACTTTCATTTTTAGGCTGAAGGACAAACTTTGAAAATAATTAGACTGAAGACAATGCTAGTTAGAACTAGCATTTTGTATAGTGTACAAACTAAAATAAAGGCTAGTTAAAACTAGCATTTTGTATAGTGTAAAAACTGAATATAATGCTACTTAGAACTAGCATTGTCCTTCTACCTAATTTTTCCCCAAGTTTGTCCTTCAGCCAAAAAATAAATCTTGGTGTCCTTGAGACAAATTTTTTTATCAAAGTTTTTCCTTTTCCTTTATTCCCTCTAACTAAAATTAGTACTTTGGTTTTGCTTTTTCTTTGTACATTTACAAATAAATGAAAGTGTTGTTCAACTGGAGCTTATAGCATATGCAACGTACCTTTGCACAAAATAGTTAGTGTTAAAATTTTAGTCCATTGTCATTATTCGTAATAAAATATGAGGTGACAGAGGAGAAATTTAAAATTTTAGATCATCATGGCAATGGTGGAAGGAACGGTGAAGGAAATGGAGGGATAACAAAGAAGATGGCTTGTTTTACATTTCTTTGTTATTTCTGTAAACGCGAAAAATAAAATAAGTTTAATTTCAATTTTATATGTTAGCTTCATTTTTCAAATTGGCTATTTCTCAAATATTCATGCGTCATTTACATGTTTTTTGGATGAAAATACAAAACTAAAAAAGACAAACCAAATGGAGCTTAATATTTTCAGGACGCCATATTACATCGCAACCAATTGCAATCAACTCAGTTAGCTATCATTAGCTCTTTTCAGCTCATTCACCTTTAGGCCTGCAAAAGTCTCCATCTATTTAAATATTTCTTTAATCGATTTAATAGTCAAGGGATTTGCTTTAAACACCACCAACAAGTCATCCACATATATAAGATGATTAATTTTTGGTCGAAACTTGTATATAGTTGATACAGCCAAAGCTAGCGGGGAACTTATCTAGAAATTACTAATAGTCATTTAAATGGAGATGTTTGTGGTATACATTGAACATTATTCTTCTCATGGCGTATGCTCATGTAAATGAATATGATTTGATTGATGCTGCTTAACTTACATTGTTGGAATTTGGATAGTTTAATTTTTTTTCCTCTTTATCCAAAAAATGCTTTGGCAAAGAGTTATTATCACAAGGCAAACATGTATGATGCAGTTGGATTCTGATGGCTTGTATTATTTCGTCATATATATGGAGCTACTGCTTTAGTAGCTATTTGGTTACCTTCTAAGTTGTTGGTGCGATTGATTCCATACTTTTGGTATGTTCACATAGTAATCTCCATGCATTATTCATAAAGTTAATTGTAAATATATTTTTATAACTTACAGCTAAGCAGTGGCTAGGACTAGAATTGTTTCCTTATTTGATGAGATTTATGAATTAGTCTGTGATTCAAATGATCATACATATTCCAATACACGGCTCTTTTAAATTCTCAATAACTAAAAGTGGAAAATAGGCATAAGAACAAACTTTAAAAAAAAATTAGGCTAAAGGATAACAACTTTCATTTTTAGGCTGAAGGACAAACTTTGAAAATAATTAGACTGAAGACAATGCTAGTTAGAACTAGCATTTTGTATAGTGTACAAACTAAAATAAAGGCTAGTTAAAACTAGCATTTTGTATAGTGTAAAAACTGAATATAATGCTACTTAGAACTAGCATTGTCCTTCTACCTAATTTTTCCCCAAGTTTGTCCTTCAGCCAAAAAATAAATCTTGGTGTCCTTGAGACAAATTTTTTTATCAAAGTTTTTCCTTTTCCTTAATTCCCTCTAACTAAAATTAGTACTTTGGTTTTGCTTTTTCTTTGTACATTTACAAATAAATGAAAGTGTTGTTCAACTGGAGCTTATAGCATATGCAACGTACCTTTGCACAAAATAGTTAGTGTTAAAATTTTAGTCCATTGTCATTATTCGTAATAAAATATGAGGTGACAGAGGAGAAATTTAAAATTTTAGATCATCATGGCAATGGTGGAAGGAACGGTGAAGGAAATGGAGGGATAACAAAGAAGATGGCTTGTTTTACATTTCTTTGTTATTTCTGTAAACGCGAAAATAAAATAAGTTTATTTTCAATTTTATATGTTAGCTTCATTTTTCAAATTGGCTATTTCTCAAATATTCATGCGTCGTTTACATGTTTTTTGGATGAAAATACTAAACTAAAAAAGACAAACCAAACGGAGCTTAATATTTTCAGGACGCCATATTACATCGCAACCAATTGCAATCAACTCAGTTAGCTATCATTAGCTCTTTTCAGCTCATTCACCTTTAGGCCTGCAAAAGTCTCCATCTATTTAAATATTTCTTTAATCGATTTAATAGTCAAGGGATTTGCTTTAAACACCACCAACAAGTCATCCACATATATAAGATGATTAATTTTTGGTCGAAACTTGTATATAGTTGATACAGCCAAAGCTAGCGGGGAACTTATCTAGAAATTACTAATAGTCATTTAAATGGAGATGTTTGTGGTATACATTGAACATTATTCTTCTCTTGGCGTATGCTCATGTAAATGAATATGATTTGATTGATGCTGCTTAACTTACATTGTTGGAATTTGGATAGTTTAATTTTTTTCCCTCTTTATCCAAAAAATGCTTTGGCAAAGAGTTATTATCACAAGGCAAACATGTATGATGCAGTTGGATTCTGATGGCTTGTATTATTTCGTCATATATATGGAGCTACTGCTTTAGTAGCTATTTGGTTACCTTCTAAGTTGTTGGTGCGATTGATTCCATACTTTTGGTATGTTCACATAGTAATCTCCATGCATTATTCATAAAGTTAATTGTAAATATATTTTTATAACTTACAGCTAAGCAGTGGCTAGGACTAGAATTGTTTCCTTATTTGATGAGATTTATGAATTAGTCTGCGATTCAAATGATCATACATATTCCAATACACGGCTCTTTTAAATTCTCAATAACTAAAAGTGGAAAATAGGTATAAGAACAAACTTTAAAAAAAAATTAGGCTAAAGGATAACAACTTTCATTTTTAGGCTGAAGGACAAACTTTGAAAATAATTAGACTGAAGACAATGCTAGTTAGAACTAGCATTTTGTATAGTGTACAAACTAAAATAAAGGCTAGTTAAAACTAGCATTTTGTATAGTGTAAAAACTGAATATAATGCTACTTAGAACTAGCATTGTCCTTCTACCTAATTTTTCCCCAAGTTTGTCCTTCAGCCAAAAAATAAATCTTGGTGTCCTTGAGACAAATTTTTTTATCAAAGTTTTTCCTTTTCCTTAATTCCCTCTAACTAAAATTAGTACTTTGGTTTTGCTTTTTCTTTGTACATTTACAAATAAATGAAAGTGTTGTTCAACTGGAGCTTATAGCATATGCAACGTACCTTTGCACAAAATAGTTAGTGTTAAAATTTTAGTCCATTGTCATTATTCGTAATAAAATATGAGGTGACAGAGGAGAAATTTAAAATTTTAGATCATCATGGCAATGGTGGAAGGAACGGTGAAGGAAATGGAGGGATAACAAAAAAGATGGCTTGTTTTACATTTCTTTGTTATTTCTGTAAACGCGAAAAATAAAATAAGTTTATTTTCAATTTTATATGTTAGCTTCATTTTTCAAATTGGCTATTTCTCAAATATTCATGCGTCGTTTACATGTTTTTTGGATGAAAATACAAAACTAAAAAAGACAAACGAAATGGGGCTTAATATTTTCAGGACGCCATATTACATCGCAACCAATTGCAATCAACTCGGTTAGCTATCATTAGCTCTTTTCAGCTCATTCACCTTTAGGCCTGCAAAAGTCTCCATCTATTTAAATATTTCTTTAATCGATTTAATAGTCAAGGGATTTGCTTTAAACACCACCAACAAGTCATCCACATATATAAGATGATTAATTTTTGGTCGAAACTTGTATATAGTTGATACAGCCAAATCTAGCGGGGAACTTATCTAGAAATTACTAATAGTCATTTAAATGGAGATGTTTGTGGTATACATTGAACATTATTCTTCTCATGGCGTATGCTCATGTAAATGAATATGATTTGATTGATGCTGCTTAACTTACATTGTTGGAATTTGGATAGTTTAATTTTTTTTCCTCTTTATCCAAAAAATGCTTTGGCAAAGAGTTATTATCACAAGGCAAACATGTATGATGCAGTTGGATTCTGATGGCTTGTATTATTTCGTCATATATATGGAGCTACTGCTTTAGTAGCTATTTGGTTACCTTCTAAGTTGTTGGTGCGATTGATTCCATACTTTTGGTATGTTCACATAGTAATCTCCATGCATTATTCATAAAGTTAATTGTAAATATGTTTTTATAACTTACAGCTAAGCAGTGGCTAGGACTAGAATTGTTTCCTTATTTGATGAGATTTATGAATTAGTCTGTGATTCAAATGATCATACATATTCCAATACACGGCTCTTTTAAATTCTCAATAACTAAAAGTGGAAAATAGGCATAAGAACAAACTTTAAAAAAAAATTAGGCTAAAGGATAACAACTTTCATTTTTAGGCTGAAGGACAAACTTTGAAAATAATTAGACTGAAGACAATGCTAGTTAGAACTAGCATTTTGTATAGTGTACAAACTAAAATAAAGGCTAGTTAAAACAAGCATTTTGTATAGTGTAAAAACTGAATATAATGCTACTTAGAACTAGCATTGTCCTTCTACCTAATTTTTCCCCAAGTTTGTCCTTCAGCCAAAAAATAAATCTTGGTGTCCTTGAGACAAATTTTTTTATCAAAGTTTTTCCTTTTCCTTAATTCCCTCTAACTAAAATTAGTACTTTGGTTTTGCTTTTTCTTTGTACATTTACAAATAAATGAAAGTGTTGTTCAACTGGAGCTTATAGCATATGCAACGTACCTTTGCACAAAATAGTTAGTGTTAAAATTTTAGTCCATTGTCATTATTCGTAATAAAATATGAGGTGACAGAGGAGAAATTTAAAATTTTAGATCATCATGGCAATGGTGGAAGGAACGGTGAAGGAAATGGAGGGATAACAAAGAAGATGGCTTGTTTTACATTTCTTTGTTATTTCTGTAAACGCGAAAATAAAATAAGTTTATTTTCAATTTTATATGTTAGCTTCATTTTTCAAATTGGCTATTTCTCAAATATTCATGCGTCGTTTACATGTTTTTTGGATGAAAATACTAAACTAAAAAAGACAAACCAAACGGAGCTTAATATTTTCAGGACGCCATATTACATCGCAACCAATTGCAATCAACTCAGTTAGCTATCATTAGCTCTTTTCAGCTCATTCACCTTTAGGCCTGCAAAAGTCTCCATCTATTTAAATATTTCTTTAATCGATTTAATAGTCAAGGGATTTGCTTTAAACACCACCAACAAGTCATCCACATATATAAGATGATTAATTTTTGGTCGAAACTTGTATATAGTTGATACAGCCAAAGCTAGCGGGGAACTTATCTAGAAATTACTAATAGTCATTTAAATGGAGATGTTTGTGGTATACATTGAACATTATTCTTCTCTTGGCGTATGCTCATGTAAATGAATATGATTTGATTGATGCTGCTTAACTTACATTGTTGGAATTTGGATAGTTTAATTTTTTTCCCTCTTTATCCAAAAAATGCTTTGGCAAAGAGTTATTATCACAAGGCAAACATGTATGATGCAGTTGGATTCTGATGGCTTGTATTATTTCGTCATATATATGGAGCTACTGCTTTAGTAGCTATTTGGTTACCTTCTAAGTTGTTGGTGCGATTGATTCCATACTTTTGGTATGTTCACATAGTAATCTCCATGCATTATTCATAAAGTTAATTGTAAATATATTTTTATAACTTACAGCTAAGCAGTGGCTAGGACTAGAATTGTTTCCTTATTTGATGAGATTTATGAATTAGTCTGTGATTCAAATGATCATACATATTCCAATACACGGCTCTTTTAAATTCTCAATAACTAAAAGTGGAAAATAGGCATAAGAACAAACTTTAAAAAAAAATTAGGCTAAAGGATAACAACTTTCATTTTTAGGCTGAAGGACAAACTTTGAAAATAATTAGACTGAAGACAATGCTAGTTAGAACTAGCATTTTGTATAGTGTACAAACTAAAATAAAGGCTAGTTAAAACTAGCATTTTGTATAGTGTAAAAACTGAATATAATGCTACTTAGAACTAGCATTGTCCTTCTACCTAATTTTTCCCCAAGTTTGTCCTTCAGCCAAAAAATAAATCTTGGTGTCCTTGAGACAAATTTTTTTATCAAAGTTTTTCCTTTTCCTTAATTCCCTCTAACTAAAATTAGTACTTTGGTTTTGCTTTTTCTTTGTACATTTACAAATAAATGAAAGTGTTGTTTAACTGGAGCTTATAGCATATGCAACGTACCTTTGCACAAAATAGTTAGTGTTAAAATTTTAGTCCATTGTCATTATTCGTAATAAAATATGAGGTGACAGAGGAGAAATTTAAAATTTTAGATCATCATGGCAATGGTGGAAGGAACGGTGAAGGAAATGGAGGGATAACAAAAAAGATGGCTTGTTTTACATTTCTTTGTTATTTCTGTAAACGCAAAAAATAAAATAAGTTTATTTTCAATTTTATATGTTAGCTTCATTTTTCAAATTGGCTATTTCTCAAATATTCATGCGTCGTTTACATGTTTTTTGGATGAAAATACAAAACTAAAAAAGACAAACCAAATGGAGCTTAATATTTTCAGGACGCCATATTACATCGCAACCAATTGCAATCAACTCAGTTAGCTATCATTAGCTCTTTTCAGCTCATTCACCTTTAGGCCTGCAAAAGTCTCCATCTATTTAAATATTTCTTTAATCGATTTAATAGTCAAGGGATTTGCTTTAAACACCACCAACAAGTCATCCACATATATAAGATGATTAATTTTTGGTCGAAACTTGTATATAGTTGATACAGCCAAATCTAGCGGGGAACTTATCTAGAAATTACTAATAGTCATTTAAATGGAGATGTTTGTGGTATACATTGAACATTATTCTTCTCATGGCCTATGCTCATGTAAATGAATATGATTTGATTGATGCTGCTTAACTTACATTGTTGGAATTTGGATAGTTTAATTTTTTTTCCTCTTTATCCAAAAAATGCTTTGGCAAAGAGTTATTATCACAAGGCAAACATGTATGATGCAGTTGGATTCTGATGGCTTGTATTATTTCGTCATATATATGGAGCTACTGCTTTAGTAGCTATTTGGTTACCTTCTAAGTTGTTGGTGCGATTGATTCCATACTTTTGGTATGTTCACATAGTAATCTCCATGCATTATTCATAAAGTTAATTGTAAATATGTTTTTATAACTTACAGCTAAGCAGTGGCTAGGACTAGAATTGTTTCCTTATTTGATGAGATTTATGAATTAGTCTGTGATTCAAATGATCATACATATTCCAATACACGGCTCTTTTAAATTCTCAATAACTAAAAGTGGAAAATAGGCATAAGAACAAACTTTAAAAAAAAAATTAGGCTAAAGGATAACAACTTTCATTTTTAGGCTGAAGGACAAACTTTGAAAATAATTAGACTGAAGACAATGCTAGTTAGAACTAGCATTTTGTATAGTGTACAAACTAAAATAAAGGCTAGTTAAAACTAGCATTTTGTATAGTGTAAAAATTGAATATAATGCTACTTAGAACTAGCATTGTCCTTCTACCTAATTTTTCCCCAAGTTTGTCCTTCAGCCAAAAAATAAATCTTGGTGTCCTTGAGACAAATTGTTTTATCAAAGTTTTTCCTTTTCCTTAATTCCCTCTAACTAAAATTAGTACTTTGGTTTTGCTTTTTCTTTGTACATTTACAAATAAATGAAAGTGTTGTTCAACTGGAGCTTATAGCATATGCAACGTACCTTTGCACAAAATAGTTAGTGTTAAAATTTTAGTCCATTGTCATTATTCGTAATAAAATATGAGGTGACAGAGGAGAAATTTAAAATTTTAGATCATCATGGCAATGGTGGAAGGAACGGTGAAGGAAATGGAGGGATAACAAAGAAGATGGCTTGTTTTACATTTCTTTGTTATTTCTGTAAACGCGAAAAATAAAATAAGTTTATTTTCAATTTTATATGTTAGCTTCATTTTTCAAATTGGCTATTTCTCAAATATTCATGCGTCGTTTACATGTTTTTTGGATGAAAATACAAAACTAAAAAAGACAAACCAAATGGAGCTTAATATTTTCAGGACACCATATTACATCGCAACCAATTGCAATCAACTCAGTTAGCTATCATTAGCTCGCATGCGCATATATATATATATATGTATGTATGTATGTATGTATCTATATATGTATGTATCTATATATATACTATTAATAATGAGAATTCAATGAACTATTTTCAACGGTGTCTTTCTGGATTTCCAAAAATACCATTTTGCCTTCTATTTTTCCGCTTTTTAGTTTTATTGCCCACTTCAAATTTCCCATTTCCCATTTCACAACACCGTAATATTTCCTAACCGCCCCTAATTTACACATCCATTGTCGACAATCCATCATTGGCGCCACTCATTTACCATGCTAACTGATCAACAAATCCGACGTTTGGCGGACATTACATCTACTCCATCGACTAGAGTCTGCAGTCGAAGGACATTGTAAAAACTAGGGTTACTTGACTCTTCTGCAATTACTCAACTTCCCTAACCACTAATCGTTAGGCATGTGTTGATTCTATCTCAATCTTTAACCACCACATAGGTATTTTATAACATCACGCCCTTATCAACACTGCTGCAAATTGAACCAAACTCTAGATTTTATTAAACAATTATGTTAAAAAAATTTGTAATTTGCTTTTATTACCATATTTATAGTTTGGGATCATGTTTTACATCTGCCAACTGGCTTTGGATTTATGAATTTTTGTCCATAGTCGTTACAATGGAGATTAAATCAAGTAAATCCGACAGTTTAGCTTTGTAATGGAGATTGAATCATGTACATATGTAATACTAGATTTAGGCATATTAAATTCATAGATCACTGTATAGTTCTTTATTAAAGAAATATATATGTTTCTTAGACATCATTCAATAATTATGAATGTATGAAATCAAATCTACTTAATCCCTGAATCTTCAAATAGGATACATGTAGCTAAGATAATGCACTAACTTTTTACTCAGCAAATACTGTACATAATGTGGCACTACTCTTTCTCTATCAGTCTATCCCACTGCATACAAGATTATTATCTCAAAATGTTTTGTGGATTTTTTTTCATGTAGTAATGATTTTTCGCATGTGTTTTGTGCAATTTGCAATGGTCAAGGATTTCTTGGTTTTCACTACGATCAAGATAATTTTTTGGTAAAATTAGTAATGTGTGAATTTGGTTTTAGATTGACTCCTTAAAATTGTACAGAATGCCATTTCTATAAAAAAAATGCCAATATTAATGTTGTACAAACTTCTATAGAAGGTACCATATGATACATATACTTTTGTACGATACGATTCAATAATTCAATAGCAGCATTAGGAGTTGCATGACTATTGAAAAATGCAAACCTCACATGCCTGTTATGATACTTTTCTCCATTTAATGATGTGTGAAAAAAGCCATAACGAGGCACGGCAACTACTTCTACTTGCTTAATTAATTCTCTCATAAAATCAATCTGGAAGCAGGAAATAATATCAAGCATGGTAATTAAATGTTTAAGAATTAATCAATCCATAGTTTTAGCAAAAACAAGAAATAGTGAATATTTAATATTCATAATTAATTGACAAATATATAATTTATAGGGTACGTAGCTTATGGTATAGAATAGTCAATGGCTTAAGTGGTTTATGCATACATTAATGATAGTTATACTCAATGATGCAAGGAGGACAGCTGCATGATGATGATGAGTGCATGCTAAGTATAAACAATTTCATCTCAATGGTGTTTTACAAAAATGAGATGAAGAATTTTTTTAATGTGATTAGAGTTGTTTGTGAGTCTAGGATTCAGTATGAAATCTCAAATATTGTACCCTTATTTTGTATTTTACTAAAGAGATATTACTTTTGATTTCCATCTTATGTAATTTTTTTCCCAGGTGGAAATTTCAATCATGAATTGAATTTTTACATGTAAATTCAATGAGTTATATTAGGAGAATTTACAAAAGAGATATATGATAGTAAAGAAAAGTTGTGGTAGCTGTGCGGCCAATTATTGGTGTAGTAGTTTTAAAACATAATATGGACTTTTTTTGTTAGCATCAATTCTTATAAAAAAAATTAGACATAGAGAAGGGTTTACCAGGATGAGGAGGCATTACAAAATTACTATTGCATGAAATTAAATAATGTAAAGTATGGGTTATTGACTGATTTCTGTAACGTAATTGTGTTATAGTGAGCAATAGTGAGCAACCTAAGAAGATTGTAAGCCATAGCTTAATATAAAATATATAATATGGTTGGCAAAACACATAATAATCACATATCACAAATAGAATATATCTTTAGGCATATTGTTATTCCACTGCCTCTTTTGATATTCTACTCTTATGCTAACTCTAATTTTGTTTTTGTTTTTTCCTATTTATTGCAGTCCATTTTTTGTGCGTAGGCTTTAAGCGAAATCCTTAAAATGGTTTTGATGAGGACTACAAAAACACATTTTGGGATAACTGTTTTATATTTACAAGTATTTATTTCAAAATGTTCATTTATATAACAATTGCATTCTGGTTTCATATGTGAAAATAAAATATGAAATAAGCCATTATTAAATTACGATGAGACTACTATACGGCCTTCTGCTCATTAATGATTCATAATGCCTAGACGTGGTCCATGGCTAAAAAAACAAAATTTATTGACACTATAACATAAGTGGAGAAAGTACATACTGTGCTTGTAAACAAAACGTTATACATGCTTTGAAAGATTCTATACAAGCACATTGTTGACTTAACGCATGCACATTGATTAGATGTAGGCCTACTTGGACGTGCATGTATACTCGTATATATAATAGGAGTACCCCCATTTGAAGCTTTTGAAATGTCTAATTTACCCTCTTAATTTTTGCTATATGATAAGGATATAATAGGAGTACCCCCATTTGAAGCTTTTGAAATGTCTAATTTACCCTCTTAATTTTTGCTATATGATAAGGATACTTCGGTAATTCATAATCCCAATTCAGAGCTTCGCCCAAAACCAAAGCTCAAAGTTTAATTAGGAACCTACATCATTAGGAAAATAATTTGAGAAGACGGTAATAATAAAAAGCAAAATATACATCTTCAATCGATCAACAGTTTAAGCAAAGGTTCAAGGGGACTCCTGAACGACCAGTGATATCACAGCAACGTTCATATCACTTTTAGCATAAGGTAATTAATAATAATTTCATCATGTTTATAAACCAAAGCAATTCAAAAAGCTTACCAGATCAAAGTCACAGTAATTGTAATTTGTTTGAGCTTAGAAAATGTGTGGTGTTTTTTAAATATTTTTCTTAGCATCTTTCGATGTTTTTAGTATGAGACAAGATATACATAAAGATATTTTCCATGAGTTACTATTTTATAAATATTGTTTCAAAAATATTTTTGTTCTAAACGTAAGCTTGTAGATTTTATTTTACCTTTCTTTCTACTTTTTTTATTTCAGCCGCCCTTCGCCTCGACCTACTATCAATAACATGTGAATAAACAGAAAGAAGAAAACTTGCATAACATTTTCGTTAGAATTGACGACAAAGAAATACAAAGAATGGTCGATTATACCATAGAATAATAGTTTGTCTTATGTATAAGATACATTCATAGAGATTTTCCAATGGAGAACGTTGTCTTTTGAGGCATATTTATGATTTTATACACGAGATTGCCATTGAACAGAAGTTGTTTGATAATATTCCCGATTGACATTGTTGGTCTTAGAAATAGAGTGTAGTTTGAGATAACTATTCCAAGTGATTACGTATAACCATAATACTAGACCTTAAAGAAATGATAGTTTGAGAGCTAGATTCAGGTAGGAAGACATGAGTATCATGAATGTAAAGACTGAATTATGTGTTTGATAGGATGCCAAGTTGGATCATTTCACTGAAATTCGAAAGTATTGATAACAGCTAAGCCATGCAAATCATGGTATTTTGAGAAGCTATATTTGCAATTGGAAAGGGTGAGTTATTGGAAAAAGGTGCGGTAAGGGTCTCATTACACACACAAACAGAGGAATACCCTCTTTAAAACTTTTGGAATTTAAAAAATGTCCTCCGTTAGTAAATATATTTACCAATGGTATTATTGTAATTTCTTTTTACACTTACTTTTACACGTATCTCTCCGTGTATTGTTATCACATTTTAGGTAAACCTTTTGGTATCAATATAGGGTTACTTTTTTCATTTGTGATGGTTACTTAGTATGCAATATGCCCACTTTCTCCATCCTCCTCATCTATCTTCTAGATTTTAATCAAATAAGAATCAAGTGCTACAAAAACAAAAGAGAAATAATGTTCAACACTTTGGGGAATAAAAGTATATGTTCTTCATTCTTTGAACAAAAGAGGCCAAAACTACCCGATTAAATCAGGGATTGAAAGCATGGATAGGTGGTCAGTGATGCTTTGACTACAACTAACTGTCTAGGTTCTAGGTGTGACTTTATGTGAGCCTTTTGGTATTTTTGAAATTAAATATTCAGCATTTGTTTGATAATTTACTATCAATACTTGAATTATGCATTTTTTTCACTCTTTTGAACATTGCAATGTATTTTTTTCCTCTGTTTGCTCTAAACTGTTTTCGTGCATTTTGAATCTCGGTTGCTTACACATTAGGAGCTTTACTTTCTAATAGTATTATCATTGCATATTAAAATTATTACTCATAACAAAAATGTGTTGACATGAAAGGAGCTTGAAATATTTTTCATAGTCACTGCAAATATTGCAAAATGTTAATGTTTTATGTGAGTATCTACTTTGTGTTGGCACGTTTTTGCACAATTATAAAACACAATTCAGTCCTTTGACTCGCGTAATTTTAGAAATAATTAAACAATGTAAAATGCAGTATTTATCTTTTCTCTATTGATAAAATTTGAAATAAGTCACACAACTTATGTTCATGCTTTTATTTCAAGTTTACGAGCATAATCTGCACAAAATATTTTTTCCATTCACTATTTACAAAGAAACCAAATTGATGTTTGAAAATATAACAACGAGGTTTGTGTGTATTTGTTCACACCATCAAATAAAAAGGAAGTTAGTTCACATATTTTGTTTATGTCAAGTATGATATATGCACAATAAATAATTTTGCTTCCAGTTCTTTTTGCACACGTCCAATGGACATGCCAAATGTACTGGTGTGTGTAGCAATAAAACATGCACTTGGAAATTTGCTGCTTATATTTATAAAAGACTTGTCCTGGAAAAGTGTTTCAAGTAATTTCTTTATCGTATCATTTGCATGGATATCAATCAGGGAGTGCAAAAAAAACATAGGGATGCGATGTTTTTTCCCTTGAAATTTCTTTCTAACTTTTTCTTCAAACAATTCCCAAAGATGATGGAAGTTGTTGGCCTGGTCTACACAATCTGGTTTAGCTATCAATATCCCCTCTATACCATTTATCAATTACCATTTTAACTGCCATGTTTGTTTCATATTTTAGTTTATCTTTTGCACATCATATCTCTTAGCATTATTTGTCATATATTGTAAAAGTTAACTCTTATATACCAATGTCTGAGCTAAGAGAATATAAATAGGATGTAGCCTATTTTTAACAAGACAAGCTAAATGGAAAGAAAAACAGAACCTAAATGCAAGGTTATTCAGGTATAAAGAATTTCTTTATTATACTTGTATTTTATCTCGAAGATCCAATCTCATTATCTTTAGTTGATGGATATAAAAGTGTAAAGATAGTAACCTATCATGCTATATTTACGTATCCAAGGAAGCGATGGACGATGAGGTAGCACGCCAATTGGTGGTGCCTTAGTTCAAGAGGTGGATGTCGAAATAAAAATGTTACAATGAGCTGTACAAAATTATAACAAATAACAAATGACTTTAAAGCCAATTGCTAATGAATTAAAAAAAGAAAACTATTCCAATTAGTGATAAGGTTTGTTTGTTTATTAGTTTGTAATCCAATGACATAAGATTTAAGATTGTTGCCTAGGACTTGAGAGAGGCTATTTACTGTATTTCAGCAAGAATATGAAGCAAATTCAGTTGATTTGTCGTTTTGATCCATGTGTAAATTATACTTGTAATGTTGTTTTAACTGGATTTATCAACTGGATCGCGTAAGAAATTAGTTTGTTAGTCGGTTTGTATTGGTGGATGTCTTTGTTTGTGATATTGTTGATATTTGGTTTATGCATTTAGTGTTAAATTTTGGTGACACAAAGTCACAAATAGAGGGAAATAAATATGCAAAAGAAAGAAAGAGAAAATTATGTTTCTTTTAATCAGTAGACATATTTGAGTATGTTTATTTCTCTCTAATTGGTTAATCAAATTATTTTTTGTCATATAAATTGATACTGGGAATTTGTGGGTAAGAAATGTGAAATGGTTTTTGAAATGAAAGGTATATTTTTGTGAAATATATGATGAAGTAAAGTGTAAATTGGATATTTCTATAGAAATTTACTGTATAAAAGTAAGTAATTTGGTAAGTGACTTTATAGAGTAATCAAATTTGAATATTTGATTTAGAATAAACAAAGTTATATATATATCTTTGTTATGTAAGATAAATCTCCCTTTGTTGAATCTTTTGCCGGAAGGAAAGGATTTTTGAAAATATTTGAAGTATAAAAAGGGTTTTATACAAGTTTGAAATGATCCAAAGATTTTTCAAGGTTATATATATATATATATATATATATATATATATATATATATATATATATATATATATAAAGGATCTTTTGAGAATGATTTTGGAGGAAAGGTTTTTGGAACCTATGGATTTGGAAAGGCTTTTGATTTTTGGGTAAAATCAATATTGGAATTTGAAAAGCCTAGTTTTAGAATTATCAATTTTGGGATAATCAATTTTTTGAAAATGAGATTTATATGAGATTCATAGTAGGTGTATGATTTGGAAGATACTATATGTGTATAATATAAACTGTTTTGAAATGGCTCTGGAGAAAAAGGCGCTCCCTTGGAATGAACTTCTCAGAAGTACCATAGGTTGGTACTGCCTTGAGCCTCTAAGGGGGAGGTTCTAAAGTTGATCCTGTGAGGAGTCCGGACAAAACTAGTTCCTGAGGATTTTGTGTAGTATGTAGTGAAAGTCGAGGGCGTTGAGGCCTACATAGGCATTTGGGTTATGCTGCGACGACAGTGTAACTCGATGTCATTGCGATCTACTACAGACCATAGCGAATGTCGTGTATGCCGCTGAGAGCCAACAGTCTACGTTTGATTTTATATCGGTAGACTGCGACCTATGGTAACATAGCGAAAGTCGTGTGTGCTGCTGAGAGCCAACAGTCTGCGTTTGATTTTACATCGGTAGACGGCGACCTATGTGAGAGTGGAGAAGTTTCATTTTTGGCAGCGAAAATCGAGGGTGTTGATGCCTACAGTTACATGGACTTTTGCTGTGATGGCAACGTAACCTGGAATGTAACTGCGATCTGTTGTGGGTTTCATGGCGTAATCGAGGGGCGCGCAGTGCCTACAGTTACATGGACTTTTTTTGCGATGGCAACTTAACCCTGGATGTAACTACGACCATAGACGTGGGTGATGATTTCCAGAGCATTCTCACCAAAGATATTTCCTCTATTTTCAAAAGTGTTTCTATATTTTCAAAAAAAATATTTTCCAAGTATTTTCACTGGGTGTTGAAAACGGGTTTATCAAGTACTTATAGATTTTCAGTCTTACGCCTGATAAACGTGTGAACGAATTTCTATGAGAACAAGGATGGACTGGTTGAGACATGGATTTATCAAAATTATTTTTATAAAAATTATTTTAGCAATATTATATAGATTTTCAAGTGTTTTAAAAATGTTCAAAGAGAAAATTTAACTGATATTAAGAATTTTAATAAATTCTGGTTTTGTTTCTTTTCGAGGACGAAAAGATCCAAAGGGGGGAGGAATGTGATAACCTGAACTTTGGAGTATCTATTAAGATAATTAACTGGGTTAATTATTAGAAATACTGAATTATAGATTGAACAAATGAATCTGGTCAAATAAATATTTATATTTTTAATTGTGTTATATATATATACACGTAGATTTTAAATAGAATTATTATATACAAGTTGAAACTGTATTTCTTAAATATATGTATATATAAAATTGATTTGAAATTTAATTTGAATTTGGATTTGATATGGAATTTCAAAGAATAGATATATATCTTAAATATATCTTGGATTTAAAAGTATAGTATATATGATTTTATTTCTTTTATATAATTGGTTTTACATTGTTTTCTTTAAAATATTCATTCATATGAATTAAAATAATGTTTTTACTTAATAAAAATATATACATATAAGTTTTATAAATCATTTAAAAAAATTTATTAACTCTAGGAAAATACACTTGTAAATTAAGCATATATATAATTCAACAAATCTAATCAATTAATTCATGCTAGTGACAAATGTTACCTTATTAGACAAGTGTCAATTGATTTAATTTAAGATTAATAAAAATTAAAAAACATATTTAAAAAATAGAAATCAGTTTCATATTCTTCTTTCTCTAAATCTTTATTCTTTTGCAAATCTGAAAAGCGGTAAACAAAATCAGAGAGAAAGAAATCAACAATCTCTTTCAAAATTCCAAAACTAAAGTATTTCAAAAACATCAACAACATTTTTTTAAACCTGGAGATCAGTTTCAGTTGCAAGTAAAATAATCAAAGCAATATTCAATTCAGGAATCAAGCTAATACAAACCAAAAAAAGGATCAGATCTGCTAACACAAATCTGCGGTTTCAAGGATCCAACCTGATTCAAATTCTTCCAGTTCAGGTCTTAAGCTGTTTCTCTGTTCTAGGCATATACAGGTGAGTAATTCTATATATTTTAAAAGCTTAAGTAGATTTAAATTTGTGCATATGGATTCCTGGATCAGATATGTGCTTTGCATGTGTATATATTTGCATGAATCTCTGGATATATGTGAGTATCTGTTCTGTGCATATTGATTAAACCCGTTCTTCTATGTTTTAGACTGTAGAATTAAAAACAAAGCAAAAAATCAAATCAACTCTTTATCTATGTGTCATTAGGGTCTAAATTCTAAACAAAATAAGTTTGTGCAGATGAGATTTTGGTTTTAAAAATAAATTAAGTAATATATGTTTAAAATTCTTCTGGAATCGGTAAAAAAACAGTAGCTTTTTTTTAATTGATGAAAATTAAATAATTTAATTTGTAAATTCAAACATGTAATTTGAATCAACTCTGGAAAACTCGATTTTTAAAACAAATTTCATGATTTTTAATTTGGTATTGAGTTTGCAATTTGGGGATGATCAGATTTCGGTTTTCGAGCAAGTTCTGGTGCCTGGGGTGATTCTAGAGGTTGGGGTCTTGGCTAGAGCTAGCCTAGTGATTGTTGAAGCTGGGAAAAATGACAAGGAGTTAGGTAGATCGTCGTGGCGTAGGCGATAGTTCAATTGAGTTTTTAACCCTAGTTTTGTCATAGGTCAGAAATTTGGTCACTGTGTCTTCGACGGAGCGTCGAGTTGATCGAGACGAGGGAGAAAAGAAGCTTGAGTTATAAGCGAGGTTGGGGTCGGAGGAGTGGCATCTCCGGTGATGGGTGTTGCTTGGACTAGGCAATTCTTCCGGTCGGAGTATTTGTTCCTATAGGCCGAGCTTGTTTATTTTCGATTTAGAGTTCGTTTGATGTTTGAGCAGTGGGAAATCAGAAGAGAGGACGACCAGTGACTTGTGAGTGATGGTCGAGGGCGCCGGAGTGTTGCCGGCCGTTGGTGCATGTGCACTAGTTCAATGCATAGGGTTGTTTGTCGAAGAAATTTTCTACTCGAGTTGATGCTCGAGAAGAAAGATGGGTGGGCTCGGGTATTTTATCAGGTTGCTCGCATGAGTTTATTTGTGTTATAGTTACTTAAAAGTTTTAACAGGCGATAAAAAAAGAGAGAGAAAGGAAAAAAATAGAGAAAGGAAAACGGGAAGTTCTCGGGAAAGGTCTCAGGTAAGACCTAGGTTGGACCCGAAGTGAAATTTTAAAAAGTTTCTAAAGTTTTATGAAAACAAGTTTTTAAACTTTAAGTAAATTAAGATTAAACTGATTTTAAAGAAAAATATTATCCCTTTGTATGATAATATTTTAAATATTGGTTTAAGAAGTTGTATGACATTTTACTTAAATATTTTAAGTAGAATCTTAAGTTTATTTTAAACTTAATTTAAATATGTAATCAAGTAGTTAATTAAAGGAGTTATATGTTTTTATATTATAATGATAAGTGATTACAAGATTTAAATTAATAAAGACAAAAGATTTATCTTTAAGTTGATGAAGGTCTTGGATAATAAATGATTAATTAAATTAACGAGGTAATTTAAAGAGAAATTAATTAATTTAAAATTAATTATTTGTGAAACTGTTTAAGTATAATTACTTAATAGGAGTAATTAAAGGGATTAATTACTCTATGTAATTAATTAACGTGATTTGTTTAAGTTAATTGATTGGTTTAATTAATTCAAAAAAATTCACTTGATGATGGGATTGAGTATAATTACTTAATGAGGTTTATAAAGTGCAATTACTTAGTGAAGTAATCAGTAATGGCAATTACAGGTTGTAATTAATTGAAGATTGAAGGTAGTTTTGGGTTAATTACCTGGTGTAATTAATATGAAGAATAATTACTTTGTAGAAATAATTAATTGATTAGTGTAATTAATCTAAGAATTGTCTAATAAAAGTTATAGGAAGTTAATTAAGTGATGTAATTAATTAAAAGTAATTAATTACAGAATGAGATTAATCAAGAGGGATCAATAAATATAATTAATTAAAGATTAAGTATAATTACTTAAGGTAATTAATAAGGTGTAATTACTTAGTGAAGTAATGAGTGGATAATTACTGGATGTAATTAATTAAAAGGAAATTACTTGATGGAAAGTAATTAAAAGATAATTACTTGGTGGAAGGAATTTAGTGATAATTACTCAATGTAATTGAAGGATTAATTAATATAATTAATCACGGAGTTAGTTAAATTGATGGAGTTATTTTGAAAGTTAATTTCTGATTGTGATTAATCAAGGTTGATTAATGAATGTAATTAAGTTAAAAGTTAATTATTAAATGAAATCTAAGAATATTAACTAATGAAGTAATTAGAGAATCATTAATTTATGTAATTAATGGAAGTGATCAATCTTGTTTATGAATGATTGAATGATGCTTAGTGCTTTGAATTGGTTGATATCTCTGATATGAATTGCTTTGTGATATGATATGTTGGATGGACGGTGATAATGTGGTTATCTATCAATTATGAATTGCTGGGTAAAAGTGTTATCCGGTAATTAAAGTTGAATTGCATTTAATTGGATAACTTGGGTTTAGATGACATTGGATTCGAAGAGGCCGGAGCCGGGTATTAGTAAATACCCGAAACCACTTCGATTCTTTATAATTTGATGTGTGGAATCAATAGGCTGAAATGGAATGATTTAAGTGAATTGGACCATTTAATCTAAGTTTTGGTACTTAGAAAATTGATATGTGATGTAAGTGATGTCTATAATGACTTGTGAAGTTGTAAATTGATACAAGTTACCCCGGGTTTTGTGTAAGTTTTATGATGTTGTATTCCATGTTAGATGGGTTTACTCACGCTGGTTTCCAGCCTGACCCGGGTGTTACTCTGATGTTATGCTCGGGTCAGACCGAGTATTACAGTTTTTCAAGTAAGGTCGTTCTGGAGCTCAGGAGGCGAGCTGGATAGCAGGAACGTATGGAGAGTATTCCGCTGTGTATATTATTGTTATTTATCTAACACATGTTGTTTTAAACTGTCCAGTGTTGTGTAATGGTTGTAACTCTAATGTATAAAAATATAAGTGTACTGATATAGTTTTCCTTTGTAAATTGTTATTTTATGTGATATTATATTTTGATCCGCTGCGAATGTGAGAATCTGTGTTTCTATCCTGTTTCTTCTTCTATCTCTTTTCTTTCTTTCCTAACCATCTGGAATTTTCGGGATTGAAAATTTCGGGTCGTTACAATATAGAATTGAGTTTTAGTAAAGGCAAAAAACAAAACCACTATACGTTGGTCATACTAAAACCCACTACAAGTTTAACAAGACAACACAAAATTGGGAGAAAAGAAAATTATTTCTCAGATTTAACTTATTACGAATGTTTAAAAAGATTTTCAGTTATTCCCTTTATTTTTAATTCTTAGTGATACCAAAAATAATGAACAAAATAAAAATTATCTCTTCTTCATTGCAAAAACCTAGTTGACATCATATTTCTAACCTAACCCATTTGAAATTTGAAAAAACCAAAAAATAATTATGATTTTTATTTGTTATAACGTTGAGATTATAAAATAAACTTAGGAAGAAATTCATGCATGATGATCAAGAGAAAGATATCTATTTGTCACAGCTATAGGTTCGTTGCTAGTAGCATGCCTAGTCTTGTTTACAAGCATGATAAATCTTTTTATGGACTGAAACAACATTACACCATACCATCCATTTTGCCACATTCCAATGTGAAAAGTTTGCTATGGTCTTGAGCCATAGTGATTTTGCCACAATTTTTAATTGTTCCCAAATAAATGGCAAGGGTTAAGGGACGTGGCAATTTTAGAACAGCTTCAAACTTGTAAAGTTCCCTATTTTTCTCCATATGTTTTCCTCCCTTGCTTACCTATATGCTGCTCAAATTTTAATGTCGTTCCCGAAAAATATTCACCATGCCCTAATCTCGCCTCCTCTCTTTCTCACGGTTTGGTGGAAAACAGAAATTAAATTAATAAATCTGTCTAATCATTTTGCTCCCAAGTTTCCTTCCATTTCTACTGGAACTTTTCTCGTGGAACCAATATCGAAGTAAATTAATTTTTATTCAGTTCGTTTGTTGATTTTATGATGATGATATCGTTAATTTTAGGATTTTCGTTGTAGTTGAGTTCGATCGGAATGATCATTCGTGTGCATGAGATTGATTTCTTTTGTATATTGCACCCTATTTAAATATCGAACTGTTGGATTAAACTGTTTGACTTGATTTGTAATTCCGAGGTTGTGATGATTAGTGATATATATTACATGCATGCTACCTGCTTTATAATTTCATAAATTGTTGATTATGCCGTTGTTTGCATGGCAAAGTAATTGGTACATGATTATTATAGGTTACAAAATAGGAAAAAATATTGTTGGATAAAATGATTTTAGGGGTGAAAGTGAATTGTTTTGTGTTAATAATTTTGTAGTTTCCATTTTAAAATTAATTATGTATTTATCTGTATCGTAGTATAAGAGGTACGATGTTTGGGCCGAGTTCGTCGGCATAGTGTGTTGTCATATAGGAGAGTACTATATACAAGTTTTTATCCAGCGTGAAAATGGAACTTTATTTTGTAATTAGAAGGTTAAAGTAGTGAATGATATTAAATCAGGCTTATGTTAATTATGTAAACAATATATTGCTTGGTACAAAATTTCACTAGTTGAAAATATACCTTTGGTAATCATCACGCTTACAATTCGAAGACACCATCGTTATTTAGCAAGTGATATTGTTGATATTATTTTGATATTCTTCTAAACTAGCAATTTCAGTACTTATCTTCATGTCTTGTGTACTGTAATCTATGATAGAAATGCTTGTGTAAAACCATGAAGAGAATAATGACGATGAGAGCCAATTGAATTATTGGCTCCTGCAATTCCTAAACATTCAGATTATTGCCTTTCTTTCTTTGTTTCAATCCCTAACAAGGACGAAACCATATGAGGCATGAAGTGCCCATGCCCCTCTTAATTTTATATTTTTATAAAGATTGATGCAAATATTAATTTGATCCCTCATGATTGAGGATTTTTTTGGAAAATGAAGATTTTTGATTTATGTTAATAATTTTTATTCCTTTTTTTGATATATTTAATTATTCATAATTTAATAATTTTAAATATGAATACTTGATATATTTCTAAATAATTAATTAATTTATTTTATAATTCAAATAGGACTCTCTTAGATAATAATTAATGATGGTAAAGTCATTTTAAAATTTGGTTTATAAAAATATTTATTTCGAAGAAAAATTGAAAATGTGACTAAAATCATTTTTCGAATTTTCATCTTCTAAATCTAGTCGGAACATGCATACACTAGAGTTTATATAGACACACATATAAATAACATATGTTTTGATTAAGAAAGCGACTAGAGTTAAATAACTTAAATATGTACTTAATTTATTAAAAAGGAGTATGACTTTCCTTTTATATTTTAAAAAGAAAATGGTACAAAAAAATGATACATCAAGTTCATGTTAAAAGAGGAGTGATGGTGATTTGAGGGAGGGGATGGGTTGCATGTATAAGGGGTAAGGTAAAAGATGATGTGTCATCGTGTTGTGGAGAGTAATGTATATTTTAATTATTAAGGGATTTTTTTAGTAATCTCCTTTATTCATTTTATGTAGAAAAAAATTTACTTTTCCATTTCTTATTTTATTTCACTTTCTTCATTTTCTAATTTTATCTCCTTTTTCTAAGCTTCCCTCTTCTTTTCCAAGCTTCCCTCTTCTTTTCCAAGGCTTATTTTAAGTTTTCAAGTCAAAAATCTTTTCCTTTTCCATTTGAAACTGTAAACATGCACTTCCTTTCTTATCTACATCTTCTACCTTCCAAAACAAGACCCAAAACTCCCCTCCTAAAGCATGGCCGAGCCCAACTCCACCAAGGCCGAGCCCACCTCCACTCCTTAGGTTCCTAAGGAGCAAGTTTTTAAAAAGAAAAGCTAGGTCCGCGTGTCGGTGCAAAAGTTGTGATGGTTTGGTTAGAAACTGTATTGATTTTGTTGAGTAAAGCTCATTTAAAAACCAGTATTTAAATATTATTATTTGTTATAATAATACTTGTTAATTGCTTGTGTTTATAAGTGTTTTAAGTGATGTTGTTTAGTTTGGTTCCCGTTTGAAGCGAATGACATATGTGATAATTTGTTGATGACATAAAATACAGTCGAAGTGCATAAGTAATAATTACAGTGATGATTTTTCCTTTTTCATGGATTTCATTTACATTTTTATATATGTGTGTGTGTGCTTATGGATATGGAGGATCGTACGTTGATTGAAAAGTTAAAAAACTTAAATTGGTTTATGGTCCGACATTGAGATCCTGTGTTCTTTTAAAATTAGTTTACTTCCTTGTTTTCTATAAATGTTTTTAAATGTTTTTCAAACTTTACCTTTTGTTTTCAAACCCTTTATAAAGCTATTTGAGTCATCTAAATATTAAAGGAAAAGGTTTAAAAACTTTTTTTATTTATAAAAAAGTTTAAAAGTTATGATCTATATAGTTATAATCGCTATGAATGCAATTTATAAATCGACAATTTTTATGTAAAATAAAACGAGTCTCTACTTTAGATATTTTTAAAAAGTATTTTAAAATATATTATAAGTATTAAAAATTAATTTCAAATGTTAAAAATATTTTTAAAAGATTATATAATTATTGAAATAAAAGGTTTTAAGTTATAGATTGCTTTATTTCCAAAAGTCGAGTTTTGTTTAAAAGAAACTATCTTTTACAAAGGATGTTTTTAAGTATAAGGGATCTCTTTGTCTATGCCACTAATATAACGAATGCGTATTTTTGACCCTCGAAAATCGAATGCCGAAAAGCCAGATAGTTAGGGGAAAGGAAAAAGAAGAGGTAGAAGAAAAGAGAAACAACAACACAGAATCTTACATTCGCAGTGGAACAATATAATAGATGATAATATGTCTTTATACAAAAATAACTCCAACTGTTATTTATCCATTACATCATTAGAGTACCATAAATCCATAACTCAATACTAAACACTTATAATAACTTGTCCTCACTAGTGCTAACTATACAGCCTACAGTACACAATGGAATATAATCAAGTACGTATAATACGTTTTCGTCATCCATCTCGTCTCCTGAGCTCCATTGCATCCTAATATGAATCTGTGATACTCGGTCTGACCCGAGCAATATAATAAAATAATACCCGAGTCAATCTGGAAAACTAGAGTGAGAAAAATACACTCAATTTGAACTTATTAAAGTTATCCAAAATCCTTTGAAAAACAAAGGTATCTCGCAAGACCACGCCACACATAAACATGACGGGTTTTTCCCTTATGATAACCAAAACATTTTATATCAATATCATCTGATATTATCATAGTGTCTATAGAAAATAAAGAAAATAGTTGAAATGTTTGCATCTCAAGTTCCACCATAGTTGGGCACAATCAAAACAGTATGGCGCTTATTGGGGAATGGATTCCATACAATGACTACACACTGAGGTACCTCCTATCACGGTACACATCTAGAAAAATGTACCAAGGACCTCATTGGGATCCCCTACAACACAAGACTGGCCCTATCCCTAACCTGGATAGAACAAAATATGTTATAACCTCGAGTGCGCCCACCCTTATCGAGAGCTCTTTTTCCTTGCACCATCCGTATCCATAATTTATAATATATCCGAGGGTATCTAGAAAGTTGATAACATACCCTAATTTGGTATGACCCATTTGCCTTGCATCATATCCCCTGATTTTTAGTCATTTTCGGCTTGAGGCTACGATTACCTTTCAAGAACATTTTCACTTAGAATGCTTATCGTCCTCTATTGACGATGTTCTGATAGCATTCGTCCATACAAGTTGTCCTGGGTTTGGACAAACTGAATCACTGTCTTCACCATCTTTAAGATATCCATTTGTAATGCTCAAATCAGATCGATGTGGTTTTGGGATAATTAAATGCGATCCCGGTCTCCTCGAAACTTTCAACAAAATTAGCCAAATACTTGATGGTTGGTTATTTAACTATCAATATAAATCCATAAGTAGTCATTAGGCCCATATTATAATTTTTCCAAATTTATTCCCAAACTATCTTTATAAGCTATATATTCAAATCCCTTCCAAGTTTCAATAATTGAGACAACTCAAATATTTATATCTATATAAGGATATTTCAAACCATCTCTTATTTCAACACTTAGAAAATATTTAAAAATATATTTTTCTAAACCCCTTACTTCCCAATACTTAGGAAAGTTCCATTTATTTCTCTTTTCTCAAAACCCTTCCCAATTTATATTATAAATTCCTTAACTCGATTAAAATGAATTCTATAAGTTCTGGGTAAATCTCTTTATTCAAAAGTATATACTTATCTCACCGAAATAAGTATATTCACAAATCATTTCCTCCAAAAATATTTGAAAAACCTTACAAAATAAATATCGAAAGCACCACGTGCTATCAACCATGGATTCATAGCTCAATGATTACGTCTCTATCCTAGAGAAATCCAAACTTAACTACATGTAATCTCTGCATCCGATTTCGCCATGAAAATATACCATTACTTTCCGTAAACTTATTTACTAATTAAATATACCTTTGAACAATTTAAATAATTACATGACTTTGAAACAACAATTAATTTTGGTTTATTAATGAAATTTTAATCGATTTAAAAAGACTTGTTTATAAAACTTATAATTCATTTTGACAATTTAAAAATATTTAAATAACAAACTTTCTGAAATATCTTTATGCTAAAACATATTTAAATTACCTAGTTTAACAATTAAAATCCTCTTTTTAAAATAACTCAACTTCTTGAAAAAAAAATATTTTTCAACTCCAATATAACCAATCTAATATTTATATATCTCTCTCAATTTTTCACCAATCGACTTACGTCCCCAATTTCATAAATCCCCTTCTCACATTTCCAAAAGTGAAATCTGTCATTTCTTTTTAAACCGATTTACCCATCTTATTATAAATTCTTACCTTGAATTTATATCTTTAACTTATCAAATGATAATCATTTCACTTTATTTATAAACATTGTTTATAAATCCCACAGTCTCGTTTCTAGTTTACAACGGTCTCACGTCACTTAAATCCATTATAAATCGATTTTTATTTTAAACTCAATATATAAATCAATTTTTTTAAATAATGCAAATTATATTCCAAAACCAACCAATTCTCGATTCTACTATCATTTCACAAATTTAAGAATCTCATTTAAGATCCAGTATAACCAGATTTATATTTATTTCCAAAATTCCCTCTTATTCTCCCAATCTATGTTAAATCTTTATTTTTAAAATCTTTTATATTTAAACAAGTATCACTTAAGAATTGTTATTTAAAATCCTTTACATACTTTTTCTCGAATTTCTATTTACAATAACACGAAATAGTTAAGTACAAATTTAAAGTCCAAAGATTTATTTTATCCCAATCAATTTCCTTTAACTAGTTTAAAACTCTATATAAACACTTCACTTCGAAAATCCTTTAAATTTCCACTCAAATTCGAAGTATATATTATTGGTATTTAAAAATACCAAAATTTAGGCCAAAACTAATGTAGCATCCAATAAATTCAAATCACACTATAATCTATCACAGATTATTCAAACATATCATATATCACTATATATAAAATTAAATTCCACATTTTTGAGGAATCTAGTTAGATCCCTCCAACCTGTTTTCTCTGCAACCACTGATCTTAATACAACATAAAAATACCAATCCCGCTTCAAGGCAGGATACTGCGGTAATATAGGGCCATCTGCTATTATGCGGGATGCATAAGGTCTCATCCGCTAAAATATGTGGCGATATATCCAACTACTAATATATATACTACTATATACAATATCACATCTAGCTGATAATAATTTATTCAACCCATGAGTCAATAAATATATTTTTAACAATTTAAAATAAGCTAATTACTTAAGATGAGTGAATTTTACTCACTTTGATTACGGTTGTCGCTGAAACATTCTGTTTTAAATTACAATTAAACAGACATTTAATTTCAACCAAAATTCCCACTGGCTCCAATTTCCACCAAATCAATTCTTATTCATAGATTTCGCAGCTATGAACCAACCTAACTGATTTCGTCACATGGTATTTTATACTATGAGGTCAATGCGATCGACCGCGTTCAATTTGGATCCAAGAAAAATATGTTCGGCCCCTTTTTCCCCTCTTTACTTCGTCCCAGCCCACCAAGATACCTTCTTCTCCATCTTCCAATCATTACCTCGACTGTAATGAGACAACCCACTATGCACGCGTGCACACGCCTCCAATCATCATCCCTTCCCCAAAATCGATGTTTGACATCATCGATCCTCTTCTCATCTCGCTCTCCACTACCCTGTACCACAAATAACCCTCCTGAACCACCATTCCAAAATTCAACAAAGCAAACCCCCTCCCCCTCGACCTGCACTATTTCATGCGTCGCCCCCATCACCGTGAAGAAGATCAGAGCCTCCCTCCTCCAACACGCGTGTGTACATGAGCGCACATCCTTCCCAGTCATGACCACCTTGAACGCGACTGCCCACGATCCCTACCTCCGCGAAATCATGATTTTAATCGCGAGCCTTTCCTAGAAAAAATGTTGAACTGATTTTGAACAGTGGCCTTGTTCAATTTCTTTTTTTTAATTCGAAATCTTGGTTCGATATTCTCTACTTGAAGGAGGACGGCACTTGCAGTTTTAAAAGGGAAGTAGTAGCTGTACGTAGTGGTACGTTTGAATAGGTAAATGGGTATAGTGAAATTATATAATAATAGCTGAAATTAAAGTTTGACTAAACAATATTTTAATTAAAATTTTAAAATATCTTGACTTTCATAACTTAAAATCTCGAACCCCTATCGAGGCATGCTGCTAGGCATTTATAATGCTATACCCCTATTTTGACGCAATGGAAAAGGTTTCACGTCCTAATTCGATCGTATGGAGAAGATTGCTTTCTGAACCCAATTATTATATTGAATTTTCGATATTAATTTCAGCGCGTTTCTATTCCGCATGACCAAACGATAACTCCAAACATCACGATATTTGAAATCTGATAATAATACACTACTATGGATCCTACGGAACTGGTTTCATCAAAATCTGAGACTACGTCTCGGAAAGATATTTTTATACGTTAATTTAAACGAGTTATTTTTAAAATCGAACTAATCACTTTTAAATTCAATATAAAAGTTCTATTACCTTCATTTTTGTTAATATAAGTTTAATAATCCTTTAAATTATTTTTATCAAGCTTAAAACTCAGATTCAATTATTTAAGAAAATTTCAATTATTAAATTATCCAATTAATTATTATATTTGAAAAAATCAATTAAATATTCCAATTAAAATAACCAAAATTCTAGTTCATTACAATCAAGTAGTCAAAAAAATATGGCGAGTGATGCTAAAATGTTGACATGTTTTATGGAAAGTAAGTCATCTTGTATTTAGCACTAAAACAGATGAGTAGACTTTCCTTTATCTTTGAGATCTAGAACCAGATTTTCTAGGAGAAGAATAGCTAAGTCTAAATTTAGAAAATGTGATAAGTAGAAGAGAGTTAATTTAGATAAATGGGTTATGATTAATTAAGTATATAGAAGATACTTCTTGTATACTTAACACTAAATTTCATGGTATAAAAACTCGTATCTATTCCAAGAAGTAAGAATGTACGTCGAGGCAAGGATAGTTTTCTTACTAATCCGACTTTATTGTTAATCAAGGGATGGTACCGTTTCAAATTAGAAAGTGGGAATAAGTATAGGATGTGTTATTTTCATATGAAAATCTATACTTACACCAGATAGTAGATTTTTCCACTATCGTTAGCTTGACTAGTTTTAAAATTATCGAATATTGTTCGAAGAGATTAGGATCATATAAGCATGAGTTATTCGAAAACCACTTCGAACCAACTTCGATCTTTAAAGTGCAAGAGCTCCTTATTACTAATCCTAAGAGCGATTCCAAAAAGGATGTAGTAAAAGTAGTTCCTTTGGTTTGCTCATATCCTGAACAACTTGTATGGATGAATGCTTTCATTGCATTATGGTCGGGAGGGTAGTGTTAGCATTCCAAGTGGGATTGCTATATAAAAGGTAAAATGTAGCCTCGAGCCTTACAATTGGTAATGACTAAAATATGGGATATGCGAGAGGGATATATGGGTCGCACCCATTAGGGTATGGTTATCACCCGACATTGATCGATATTTATGGATTTATGTATGCTAGTGGCATTGGTATGGTTGTTGATTGCAAACGGTGATGACATCTCTATCCAATAAGGGGTAGGGCGGTCCTAGGTAGACAGGTTCTTTGTGAGGCCCTAGATACATTTCTCTAGAGGTGTAATATGACAGACGTTACCCCAGTTGCCTTAACATTGTATAGAATACATTTTCCAATACATGCCTTTATAAACTTAGTGGTATACCTATTATGCTAGAATGTAATAATGTAACCATTTCAGATATGAGTAAATATTTATTTTAAACCTAGATATTAATATAATACCATTGGATTTTCTATTGAAATTTTTAGTTAGTGTAAGGTAAAAAATCATCCATGTTTATGTGCGGGATGGTCATACGAGATACCTTTATTTTTAAGGAATTTTATAAGTATAATAATTCAGTTATATAGAGTTACTCACAACAAATATATGTCAGACCTGGGGTTTTTCTTTCTTTCCTTAAAACTCTTGGGTACTCAAATTTGTATGAGTAGCCAAGTAGTGCAGATTCTTACGGATGCATTTTGGAGGAGCATGGAGTAAGTTGCTTCGACGTTATCTAGTTATTTTATTTCCTTCGTATGTTTATAGTTATGTGTTAGCATTATAGGGGCAAGCAGTTATAATTGTCGTTGGTAGAAGTTTGTACTTGTGTAACTTTGATGTTCCATTGGGAAGGATGCTATGTACTGTCTTATGTTCTATTGTATATGTTTTTCCTTGCATTGTGAGATTCTGTGCTTCCTTTTTCTCTCTTTCTTTACCATAACTACCTATCTTTTAGATACCCATATGATCGGCACACAAAAACCATGGATGTATTAAGTGTTTTCTTTAAGAGTATGAAAGTGGATTGTTATACGTGGTATAAGAGCTTAGGTTGAGCGTACACCTAGGCTTTGGTTGGGGTCAACTCATTAGAGATAGGGTTACCAATACCCTAGAATGAGTTTAGTCTATTAGAGTGTGTATTTTTTATGTTATCAGTATATACATACATACATATATATATATATATATATATATATATATACAGATATAAATATATATATATATATTCGAATTATTTGATCATCTTGATATGTTTGATTTAGTACCCTTTTCCTCTAAGATAATCTCATTTAAATATTCTAAAGTTATCTTACTATATTCAAGGTGTAAGAATGAGTAATAGAGGAAGATGGGGTAGAGAAGCTAGTAGCACCACGACCACCAATGCTCAAGTTTCGAATGTTGAAAGTATTGGAGTAGTTTAAAAGGCATCACCGGTGCAGCCCCATGTGAACTTTGCATCCTTGTGCAAAGACTATACCAATTTGGGAGGAAATTCGTTTAAGGGCGCAACATCCATTATTGAAGTCCAAGCTTGGCTTCGTTCTTGCAAAAAGATTTTCAAGGTGTTGCATATTTTAGATAAGAAAAAGCGTTTGTTTGCGTCACGGCAATTGTAAGATGGAGTTGCAGCATGAAGGGACTCTGTTACAAAAAAAGTTCCATAGGATGATTTATCTTAGGCTAGATTTAAGGAGGTGTTGGAAGACCAGTTCATGCCAGCTGTAGGAAAGGCCTATCTGTATAGGAGTTTCTTGGACCTTAAACAAGGAGATTTGTTAGTATTTGAATATGAAACCAAGTTTAATGAGCCATTGCGATTTGGTCCGTGATTGATTAATACCCCTCCTTAGAAAAATGAGATGTCTGTGATTGGGACGAGGGAAGGGTTTCATGAAAAATTGCCTACCCACTTGAAGTGAGCTTTTATGGACTTAGCAGATATGGCTTTGTGGTATGAAGTTCTGTAGAAGAAGAAGCCAAAGGCAGCACCTAGTGGTAATAGCAGCAACCCGAATACAAGGAAGTTTAACCTACAATTAAAGAAGCAATAGAGAGAAAAATCAGGAGAAGATCAAGGGAACAAGTTCAAGGATATTGAGTGTTATCGATGTAAGCAAAAGGTCCATCTGGAAAGATTTTTTAAAAATTCTGAAGCTCCGAAGTAGTAGGTAGGACCTATGTCTCCAATGATTTGGAAGACACATTGTTACAACTATCAACAACTAGGGCATATGGTGAAGGATTGCCTACTAATGAAGAAGGGTTATCAAGTTAAGGTTTACACCATCAAGGATGAACCATCAACCTCAAGGGATGTGAAAGGAAAAGGAGTTCTTGAAGGTATTTTAATTGTTAAGGACATTTTTGTTCAAGTATTGTTTGATACTGAGGCTTCCCTTAGTTTTATTTTTATAGAACCGGTAGGTAGATTGCAAGTTTCTCCAAGAATTGTAGAAACACTCCTTTCTATGTGTCTAACCCCATTGGTGGTACAACCAATTTTTTCTTGATTTGTGAAGATATATAGATTACTTACCTTACCTATCATTTTTCTTACGACATGTTTGCCCTGGATTTTAATGGGTTTGATGTTACACTTAGTTTGGATTGGCTGTTTGAGAATGAAGATATTTTAGATTATGTTGGGAAAACAATATCTTTAAAGGCCAAATTTGGAAAAAAATAAATTAAAGTGTCGTGTGAAGATCCTAGCAAGATAATAAGTAGTTTTCTTTATGCATTGGATTCATCCCAAAACGAATTACGGCAAATATTAATCGTTAAGAATATCCCTGATGTTTTTGTGAAGAAGGTAACGGTGTATCTCCACATTGGAAGATTGAGTTTGGTATTGAGTTAATTTCTAATTGGGAACCCATTACTCAACCTATTCATAAGATGGCACCAAGGGAGAAATTGGAATTAGGAAATCGGACCAATGATTTATTGAGTAAGGGATTGATTAGACCAAGTCGTTCAAGTTGAGGAGCAATTAAAGTTTTTGTTGCAAAGCCTGATGGATCATTAAGTCTTTGTGTGGATTAGTAGGAGCTGAACAAATAGATAACCGAGAACAAGTATCTCTTATAGACGATATGTTTAACCAACTTCAAGGTGCTCGAGTTTTTCCCCAAATGGATCTTGCTACAGGATTTCACCAGTTAAGAACAGTGGAGGATAGTATAACCTTGACAGCATTTAGAGTGGCAAACTGTTTCTCTGAGTGGTTGATTATGTCTTTTGGGTTAACCAAAGCACCCTTTTTTGTTGATCTTATGAACCGAGTTTTTAGAGATGTGCTTAATAAATTTATATTGGTCTTTATAGATGATACTCCCATTACTTTAAAACCTAGGAAGAACAAAAACACCATTTAGAAGTGGTTCTGGAAACGTTAAGAAAACACGTTTTGGAAGCTAAATTTTCTAAGTGTCATTTTTGACAATCAAAAGTAAGGTTCCTTTGACATGTTACGTCGAAGGACGGTATTTCGATTGATCCAGAAAAGGTAGCGATTGTTCGAGATTGGAAGAAATTATGGATTCCAACGGATGTTCGAAGTTTCTTAGGCTTAGCATGATATTATAGAAGATTCATGCGAGACTTTTCTAAGATTGCCTTGCACCCAACCAAGTTGACTAAAAAGAACGAGAAGTTCATTTGGACTCCAAAGTGTGAAGAAATGTTCATTGAATTGAAGAAAAGAATAACCAACCATACACCATATTGGCAGTTTTGTAACACCTTGACGTGGAAGAATCGCAATGGTTCTGAGTCGTTGTTAAATAGCAACTGTTTGAAGCCGTTGTAAACGATTTAGGAATGGTTAAGGGCGGTTGTAATTTTATAACAGCTCATAGCCGTCGTATAGTTTTCCTATTTATTTTCCATTTGTTGACCACACTTTTTGCATACATATAATCCCCAGTTTCCAAAACTAAACACCCTTAATTTCATTTCCCTCCTTAGCTCCACCATTTCCCTCCATGTGCCCTAACCGCGTGCAAATCATCG
The DNA here is from genome assembly GCA_030765085.1 of Allium cepa. Lineage (NCBI taxonomy): Eukaryota > Viridiplantae > Streptophyta > Magnoliopsida > Asparagales > Amaryllidaceae > Allium > Allium cepa. Next base: position 562,841,596 of record CM060935.1, read on the forward strand.
TCGAATGTACGGCTACAAATCATCATCGAGATCAAGCATTGGAACCCTCGGCTGATCGAAATTGAGGTATAAGGTTTGTTCTCTTTTGATTTTTGTCATTAGAAATACAAAAATCGTGTAAGACCGTAAGAGTAACGTATTTTTCTTAGTATATATCGGTTTTGTTTATAGGTCCGATGTATTAACATTTCCTTTGATTGGATGACGTTTCTAAATTTGTATGTATTGGTTTGTGCCATATTTATAGGTTGCAGTTGTGTTTTGGTTCTGGTACTAATTTCAGGTGAGGTTCTTTCAATAAACATTTGAACTTGCTTTTTTAAAAATCATTTTAAAGAATCTTAGGTGAATTATTGTTTCAGTTTTGATTCTTTTGTTTTGGTGCTGCTGCTTGTTTGTTTAGTGCTATTTTAGATAGCAAGAGATGATTTACATTATCTTTTGATTAAAAACAAATATCTGAATTATTATTTGTTGTATGATTTACCGATGTCATTAATAATGTTGCAAAAGAGAAAATTACTGAATTTATTGTTAGTGTAGTTTTTATAGGTCACAAACTGTAGTGGTAATCAAATGCAGTAATTCTCCTAGCTTAAGTTTAAGTTGTGATATAATCATTAACTCACGAATATAGTTTCAAAAATGTAACCATAAGTTCCAAACATAAAAGTGGCGAACGAAGTTCCGATTATTACTAATAGTATGGTGTTTTCCTATTATTTAAACAAATAGTTGTTGAAATTAAAACTAGTGGACTTATTTATGTTATCATCATTATGTGTACAAAACTATTTTAATTCAATACAGTGAGGAATGTTATGAGTATGTCTGTAGACTCCAGGACTCTTTATGTATATGTTTTACCATTACAAATTGCAAGCTAGATGCATGTAGGTTGGCGTAGTTTTAGGACCATACATGATGCAAATTGGATTTTGATTTTTTTTATTGGGGGATAATTTTGCAGCGACCCTTCTTTCTAAACTGAGTTTTACTTTAAGGCATCTATTAAACCTGTGAACATTTTTATTAAGTATAAAACGATTAATATGATTGATCTAGAGTCCAAACAGTCATAGTTAAAGTTTAGGCTCAACTTTTACTTTTAAAATAACTAGAACTGAGTTATATTGATTTTTCATATTACGGCTAAACATGCCTAAATAAAAGTATATTTTATAAGGTAAGTTAGTAAGACTATGTCCCTTAAAATTACTATAAAGTTTGGCACTAGTGTTATAGTTATGGATTAACAGTTAACACTATTCATACCAGTTCAAAGGATGAATTGTGAATCAATTGTTGATAAACTCAGTTTAACCTTTCACCAAATATGTATGAATAAAATGGTATTCTTTGCATTCGCGAATAAGATTTTAGTTTCACAATTTTAAAAACCAAACTAGGTCAAATTGCAGACAAACACGGGAAACTATTAACTAGTGGTGTTATTTCATTGCACTATAGGAATATCACTAGATTCACTACAGAGTTGGTTACCTGTTAAGCATGAGTTATGGCCTTTGTATATGAAATAGTGTGATATTGGTGCGTCATGTCTTGATGAACCAGAAATTTCCAAAAAAATATAAATAAGTGGTACACTAAATATCTTACAGTAGGCATTGAATTTTGAAAGTATGGCATAAATTGTCTATATCTTTTACTAAAAAAGCATTAGGAGTGAGCCCTTTCCTTTGAAACACATCAACAATATTAACGTGTCTAAAATATGAATATCTAGCACTAGAAAGATCAATTTTTGAAAACTTGGGATAATTTCATGATCTTTTACTGTGTGCTTATACAGTGACCTATGAATGAAGGATTTATTTTACCTCATTGAAATGTATTAAAGCTGAATTATCGTCGCTAAACAAATACTTGAAAAATGCATCAAGACTGAACCCCTTCCTCTGAAATACATTAAAATATCTAAAATCCTCTTTTTGGGAATTGATTATTTGTTGAGCTATTTCTCTAGTAGCATTAGCTTCTCCTTGAACCTTAACTAGAAATTTTTGAAGTTGGTGTGGGATAAAAATGATGTTGTTATTGGAGTACACGTTAAACATGTGGTTTATAGATTGGGGTGGCTCATTGGATGCGGGTTTGAACTTGCGCCAAAAGCAGAGACATATCCTAGTCATTCTAATGAGAGAATGAGAGGGTTATAAGGAAAATAGTAGCGAATGGAGTTTGTAAATAGAAGAGAGAAAAGTTGGAACATTTGCTTGCTTCATCCCTATGTTTTCAGCTTTTTGATACTTTGTTTAAAATTAAAGTTCAACTATTCAAAAAGGTGCCGGTTTTATTTATTTATTTAAAAAAAGGTTAATGTTCGTTATTATTTGGAAACAAGACAAGTATATATGCTCACATATCATGTCATGTTTAAGTAGAATCCCTGAACAAACAACATTTTTTTTTGAAAGAGATGTTACTTTTTTGCAAAGAAGAACTATGGATATCTTGCTCGAGTGTTTGTGAGAAATTTTAAACCATTAATTTTAGGAAATCTACGATAGATTCAGATTCTTAATCCCAGTTATGTACGATTAACAATTTGAATTGAAGAAAATATCAAATAATTAGATGACATGGTTAGTTGTAACCACCTACTCATTGAAGAAAATGAATGTGACTACAAACATTGAAGTTGTCTAAACGAAAAAACATACAAAAACAAGAGACAAATAAAGTAGATAGAACATAATGAAAATAAAAAGCCAGCAAAAATTTAGTTAACTTTTACGTCATTATTCTGAATGTATTTAAATCTAACTATGTTATCGTTGATTTTTTTTATATGTGTGTATTTTATTTATTTACTTGTTCATTGATAATATTATTATTTTTTGATGATAATGATTAAGTATGTATTGTAATTGATTGTGCAATTCAGTAAGAGTGAGGAAAGAATTAGAAAATTTGTTGTGTATGAGCGCGATTTCTTTTCGTGTATGAGAAAATATGATAATGCCATACTGATATATCTCAGTTTTTAAAATCCTGTATATCAACTGTCACTGCAGCAGTAATGAATCTTGCATAACCATAACAGTTTTCATATTGTTCCTGACATTTTAAAGCATAAGAATGTTCCTCTTTGTGTGTGTAAGTAAATGTATAACATTTTAGTATTGGTAGTGCCTTTTTAGTGCAAGAAAACACTGGCTGATACCATATAAAAAATGGTCAAAATGCCCAAAAGAATGGAATTTTTATTCTTTTAGGAGAATGACGCTCACATTGACACTGAATGGTTATACAAAGATTCACAGTTTCTACAAAGGAGGGAACCATGTGAATGCTTTAAGATTGGGTAAGGAAGCTCATGTAAGTATAATTCATACAATGAAAAACTATAAAGCATTGATTTGATCAAATATATTTATAACATGACAAGGATTCAATGCTTGAATTAATCAACTAATAAAACCGTATAAAACACCATACATAGTTGTACCTATAATAAGAACTAATAATCCTCTTGTTTTGGAGTTATTTATAATTGGATTTGGAGAATAAATGGATCAATGATAATATTTTGTTCTGGTTTTTCCAATGATTCAGTATAGTTTAATCAACTTTTAAGGTATCCGAGGCATACAAGTATAGTTGTTGTAGTAAATTGTTATTCAAAAGAAGTGATCATATTCAATTTTGAATTTTTGGCATTTGAGGCATTTTAATGAATTTACTATTTTCTACTTTGACAAAGCTTTTCCAGGCTAGAGATTTACGCATAAATTGACTGGCTGCATATATATTTGAGATGTTTTATGTCCTTGGATTAGCCACTTTATTTTTGAATGTTTTAAATATTTTATGGTCTGCTTATGCAAGGTGTCAAAGAGTCGGTCTACCTTTTAACTGTATAGATCTAATATATAGACATCGTTAGGATGATTAAGTAGATTAGCGTGAATGACACCAACTCTACCTTGAGGGCATCAGCGGATTTTTTTTAATGGTTTTTTTCTTTATGGTTAAGATATTTGCTCTATTTGTAAAATCTTTTTTCTTTTGCCTTGTCATAAGGTGAAAGTGGGGGTTTCCATTGCACACACTGTCCCATTCTAACTTGATCAAGTCATGATATTGACCGAGTTTTATCATCAGGTTCTTCATTCATTTTTCTTGTTTTTTATTCTTATAATCGTGCTAAATGAATGTGGGTATACTTTTTTGCTGAAGTGTTTGGTTTCTTCTTTTTAGTACTATTTCCTTTACGATCAACTATAAATATAATAATATTTCCTTTTTGGTTGCAGGCCAGTGCAAATCTTGAAAAATAAATCACACATCATCAAATATGAGAGAAAACTCACACGAAAAAGGATGGTACCATATCAGAATCGACTTCTTCCTACATCGTTACGTGCATTATTAATATTTCCGTACCTCGATTATTTTTTATTCAAAATACTGCAATAAGAAATATTCTAAATTTATTTTTAATCATTAACCATTATAACTGGGATAAATTTTTGCATTGCCAAGGGATTCCCATTCATACATGGAAAAATATTGTGGCTACTTAAAGCTAAAGATAATTTACTACATTTTTTAGGAAACTTAATGATTTAATGGATCTTTTAGCTAGAGAAATTGGTAAGTATAACTGCATTATTGATTTTTTCTTCTTTTATTTCCTTATCAATCATTTTTGGTACTTAGGAAAATGAAAAGGATGGTTAAGGTATGTTGTTTAACAATTCACAGCATTTGTTGAAGTATGTTTGCTGAATTGTACAAGGCATGTTACCATCGTTATTACATATTAGAAAGTTTATAAATTTTGATGTTCTAGACAAAATTTTCAACATGAGTGTATTCTTGTTCTCTTTTTTACTGTTTTAATAGTCATTGGATAATGAGGTACTTTAAAAACTTTTTGTTGCTGTAGAGGATATTTTTGTAATTATATAGCTATTTATACATAGTGGTGTATATTTATACATTCCATGCACAGCTTATTCTCTGTATTTAGTTTCCAATTTTTTTAAATACCACAGGTAAAATTTGAATTTAGGTAAGCCAGTGATGGCGTAGTGGGGTAAAATTGTACATTTCAAGGCATGGTTAAGACAACAAACTATTGTGTAGATTTTTTTCTTTTATACTAAATATATTTGTTTCAGGCTTCTAACTCTTTTTTCCTTGAGTTGCGTCTATGTTTAGCCGAAAAATTCCTAAAACAGAACCATATATTTGTCTTCCAAGAAAATAAAATTATTCTGAAAACAGAACCATGTTTAACCTAATGCCAATTTAGATTTTCAAGCGAAGTATATATAATTGTTGATAACAGAGAATCCTAGTATAGATTTGATTTTATAAACAAAAGGAGATTGTGTTTAATGTTCTATTCTAAATAAGATACGATGGTTGGAGTACATCTAGTATACATGAACCATTCGATGAAATTATCAGAGTATATATTTCAAATATTGACACCTAAAACATGTATTCAAAAATTTAGATCGAGCATGAGAAATATATTTATTAATCGAAAATGTTAAAAAGGAACCAAATTAGAATGTGAAATTAGAGAGGTATATTATGTCAATTTCTATGGACTGGTGCTATGTGATTGATTAAGGATGAGTTACATATCAAATTATAATTGAGTTACGTTTACCAAGTTAGTTTTAATTGTGCAATGTGTGCCATGTGTTTATACTTAAAAAACACTATTACTAATATTATATAGATTCTGCATATAGATTGTTGTATATAGTTTTAATCGATTCACTAAGTCAACAAACTCATGTTGCACTGAGTTTGTTAACTCAGTGCATTGCACTAATTGCATTTGCGGAAGCCTGGAACTGAGCGGCAATCCTTACCTTAAAGCCCAGTTGGTATTAGTCAGGAGCCATGAACTTGTATAATAGTGACCCCGCTTTCTGACGACGATGTATAGAAGCAACAAGGGAGCTACAGAAGACTTCAGACACGTCCTTACTTCTATAATAAAATGTTATGTCTCGGAAATTTAGGCAATATTTATTTAATAATTTCCATTAATAATTATTTTAAAATAGGTAATATTGATTTAAATATTTGACTTAACAGGATTTATTTTTTAAACTAATAATTTTTTAATTTAATAAATGTTATCTTTTCAAAATTTATAATAATGATAATAATTTAATTTGGAAATTTTATTCTTTCTAAATTTAAAAATATTTAAATGATAAAATTTATCTTTATAAGCTAATTAAAAAAGATATTCTATTTATAATGTATATATGAGTGTATACATTGTAAATAGGTACTTTTATTTTAATTTTAATTTAATAAAAAATGTTTACAAATTTATAATATATATATATATGTATGTGTGTATATATTATGAATTGAATGATTTTTTGAATTTAATATTGAAACTTTTTCAAAAGCTTAATTAAAAATTATATTACATTTTCAAAAGTAATTAAAGTAAATATTTATTTTGTTGAAAAATATAGTAGTTTAAAATATTATATTATAATAAAAGTTTAATTTGTTTTCTTTAGAAAATGGGTTTTTGAAATAGATTTAGTTCATATATATTAAAGAACAAAATTTTAGTTTGAAACTTTGAAATAAGGTTTAATTCAATATTCTCTTCTTTTTAAATTTTCTTTCTTTAAATTTTAGCTTTGGAAGATATATTTTAAAAATATATCAATGAACTAAGTATAGTTTATAATTAATAAAAATAATTTTATATGGAAACATTAAAGGCTACTTGAAATAAACATGAGAACATGTTAAAATAGATAAGGAGTTAATTTAATAATGAAATTCAACACTTGTAAAATATAATTAAAATTTTAATAAGGAGATAAACACAAATTTTCTTGTTTTTACATTTGTAAACCATTTAAACTATACAAATAACACTTGGAGTCATTTTAATAATCTAAGTGACAAGTGGCATTGTTTTAATTAATTTTTGTGAACATTTTATTAAAAATAGACAAGAGAAAACTTGGCAATTCATTTTAGTTCACGTAACAACCCGCATATTTTACGATTTTATATTTAAATATTTTATTTTAATATTTTATCGTTGGTCGGATTTTGGTCCGAAAAATTACTTCTTTTGCATACGGTCGAATTAGGACTCGGAACCACTTCCATTAAGCCCAAAACACCGTTTGCGGCCTTTTTGAGTATAAACTTTGATATGCTTGGAGTTAGTGGAATTTTGCTACTTTTTCACTTAGGGCTTTGGTTTTGCTTCAGCCCATTAGACCTTCACCCTTCTTCTCTCCATTACTTCATTTCTATTTCCCAATGCTCAAGCTTTAGCAACAATGGAGAGAGGAATGGGAAATTAAAACTCCAAGCCCTAGTTTCCATTTGCAAATCAAGTTCTAGCTCCAAATTTATAGAAGAAGCTTTGGTAAGCCTCCTCTTCTTCTTCTCCAACTCATTCTCTTACCAATTTCAGAAATTCCTAAACCTAATTTAGGAAATGTTTCTCTTTTAAGCTTAGATTCAAGCTCTTTCGGTTGGAATTGAAGAGTGATTGTTCTTGCCATTGCTCTATAGCTTCTTCTTCATAGTTTTGGGTTCAAAGGTGAGATTTTTATCTCACATCTATTTCTATATTTATCTTCGATTGTTAGGTATGAATTCCTAACACTTATTTTTGTGCAATTGATTTTGGTTTGGACCGATTTGGTGTATATTTCAATTTTTGGTGTTTTGAGATCAAAATCTATGAAAATCCTATTATGGATATTTGGACATTGATATATGAGGCGTATCGAAGAGCCTTTAAGGCTGGGTTGTCGTGTGGCATAAATCCTTAGTCGTCGTTTGCTCGTCCGATCGCTTCCGATATTCATTTGGCCATTTTTGGTCGAGGTTTAGGGAATGCCCAGAACCACAGTTTCAGACGTCTGAATCCAAATTTCAGATGTCTGAATATTATACTGGGAATTTTTATTCCCCAGTATTCAGACGTCTGAATCAAAATTTCAGACGTCTGAATTGGCTCGATTTCAAACAGAAAGGAAATAGGCTAAAAAAACACCTATTTCAGACGTCTGAAACATTTGGTTCAAACGTCCGAATTACGTTCTGGAAAATTTTTAATTTTCCATATTCAGACATCTGAACCAAATGTTTTAGACGTCAGAATCTACTGTGTTTTGCTTACTTGCCTATTTTGTTTAAGAATTCCAATTTTTATCGATTCGTGTTGATTCCCTTTTGTTGTTATCATCTACTATCGACTTTGATGACATTTTCTTTGGGGTTTTTGGAAATATCCATTTTGATGGATTTGATATCGATTTCTTTGGAATTAATTCACGTCTTCGTTTGTGAATTTTAGTGATTGATTGTTTCTACAATCATTTTTGTGATTTGTCACTTTAAAAATATAAAGGTTTTCTATACTAGTAGTAAATATCAAAACTCTTTCATTAAAGCGATTTCAACGCTATTTTATTACAAAGTTCGTTCCTTAAACCGTTTTCCAATCTATTAGTATATATAAACCTTTATCTCAATCGTATGAGAAATCTAATTAAACGAATTAGTAAAACAAGTGATATGAAACGCTTGCATATACTTCGTCGGTTAATTCTTAGACTTGTTCGATTGAATCTCTTGTGACAATTTTCTAGTGGAGATCTACAATTTGTTCGTAAATATTTAAGTTAAGCTAGTGGTTATGGAACATGAAGCTAAGCTCATATATTTACTAGCTTAGTGTAATTGACACTTCTTGATGATCGATGATGATCATATTGTGATTTAGACTAGCGACATGCTATGTTTCTTTGTCCACGTAGGGGACGGTACCTCGTATTATTGAGTTTCGTCTCATTTCTTTTATAAGCTAACGACCTATGTATTATTTGGAGTTTCGACTCAATTTTTATGGGCTAGCGACCCATGTTCTTTTATGGAGTTCGGTCCATCGGACGTACCTTTGTACTACATTGTTGTGCCAACTTATCAGGATCATCGGGCGTACCGTTGTACTACGTCATGGTTTTGAATTATTCGAGTTTCAGGTTCCTCGGGCGTACGATATTGTACTACGTCGTTGAACCGGCTCCATGGTTAGCGGCCATGGGATAGCGTCCCGTTTGTGATACACGTGTTGGTGAGCTTTCATGCTCCCGTTTTGTGACATGCCTCCCTTTTTTGTGATTTCTGGATTTCTATTGAAGATTTCTAGAATTTTGTGTTTCACCGATTTTATGATTGGCATCGATATGCTGTCAATATTTGTGGCTTGGTGAATGAAATAAGGAGTATGACACTTCTTTGGATCTTTGAGAAGATTCTTGTGATATTGATTAATATCTAGTTGATTTTCAATTACATACTTGTCGCATTATGACTTTATGGTTATCATACATTTTTCTCATATCTCTTATTCTATATCATTTTATCTGATATTTATAGTTAGACTGATCCGTTTATTATTTTCTTATTAAATAATACTCGGGTCAGACCGAGATGTTACAGGTGCTTCTGCTTGACTTCACTTCTGGGATTATCATCCTGACTTTTGGCTAACTACTTAGATTAGTAGTTTTTTTTGTTGTATACCTTTGAGATATAGACTCCTTGATGTATACATATTCTTTTGTCTAGCACTTGTAACCTTTCTTTTATGATATTGTGGATCTTGTTTGACCACTACTCTGATGTACACTTTCATGTGTTATATTCGTATCTTTTCCGCCTTTGTGATATGGATGTCTGTGACTGATTTATGTTATGCTTATTTCTATATTTGTTTCCGAAGACATTATAGCCACTGTGTAGTAGCTTTGGGTTTGTATCGGCATGTCGGACTTATGTTTGTAGTACTATCTGACATATCGGTGCTCGCTCAAAGTAATTGCACGGATGGTCGCTCCTCAACAGCCTTATTCTCCGTGCTAGTTGACGGCATTACCCCGTAGTGTCCTTGGCTAGCATGGGTATAGAGGTGGGGCGTCACAGTTTGGTATCAGAGCCAAACTTCGGAACAATGTAGAATAATTTAACAAGGATCATCGTCCTTAGTTCATCTTAGGAGTCGTGCCTTAGGATTTTATTCGGGTCTTCGAACCGTTCTATCCTATTTTCTGTTGTGATACCTTGTTTTATCAATCATTATTGTTTGATATTCAATTTGTGAATAACCTTTTTCTTCTTCCGTCTTCTTTCTTAAGGAAGAGAAATGGTTAGACCTGGTCGTCCTAACGCCGGTCAATCTAGTGCTACTCCCCAGGACGGAGTGTTTATGTCTGCCCAGCAGCTTTTAGATCTCGTGAAGAATGCTCAAGCTGCCGGACCCAATCCAGTGACTACTCACCATAAGTACGGATTTGCACGTTTGTGCAGTGACTATACCAACTTGGGTGGGAATCCATTTAAGGGTTCCGAAAGCGTCATTCAAGTCCAAGCTTGGCTCAAAACATGCGATCGCATCTTTACTCGCATGAATCTAATTGATATTCACCGTGTCCAAGTGGCTTCAAGTATGCTCCAAGAAAGAGCTTAGATTGGTATAAGCTTCTTATTTCAGAAATTATTGAAGCGGATCTTACTTGGAAGAAATTCTGGGAACGATTCGAGTTAAAATTTGTACTAGAAGCTGAGAAGGTGACATTAGCTTGTCGTTTCATAGACCTTGTTCAAGGTGAATCCTCCGTGGCAGACAATGTCACGTCTTTTGAATCTCTCTCTAAATACGGGGTTGAATACATTAATACCCCATTGAAGAAAAATCAGAGATTTGTCTATGGCTTGAATAAAAACCTCAAGAAGCCATTACTTCTAAAGCTAGAAGTTTCTTTTGATCAACTTGTTGATATCGCTCTTCGACTTGAAGAGGCAGATAAAGAGAGTGATGATGATGTTGTTGGTGCAAAACCAAAATTCAACAACAACAAGAAAAGGCCTATTAAGTTCAAAGGGTCTTATCCCAACAAGAAAGGGAAGCAAGCAATTCCGGTAGCAAAGGCTTCTGCCCCTAGTAGTGGGCAATGCTACAATTGTGGTTCTAAAGACCATTATGCCAATAGATGTCTGAAACCTCTCTTTTGTCGCTATTGCAAAAGTTCGGGTCATCCTTTATCTTCATGTCCCAAACTTCAAGGCAAGAATGAGGGAAAGTTAAATGTTGCTCAAGCCTCTGGCAACACATCTCGTGGTCAAAGTATGTCTCATTCTATCCTTTATGGCATCATTATACTTCGTGATCAACCTATTCGAGTTCTTTTTGATACGGGTGCGTCCCATTCTTTTATATCAAAAGAACTCGTTGATACTTTTTCTTTGGATGTTATGTGTTTAATGACTTCTATGAGAATTGCGAATCCTGTTGGTGGATCCGCAACAATCAGTTTATTGTGTAAAGATGTCGAGATTATTTTGTGTGATTTTTCTTTCCGAGCCGATTTGCATGTTATGCGCTACTTAGGCTTTGGAATGATTTTGGGAATGGATTGGCTTAACCGTTATGAAGCCCAAATCCTATGTCCTAAGCGGACTATTCATCTTCGACATCCTCAATCTGTTAAGCAGATTTCTACTAATCTTAAAGATTCGAATTCCAGCTTGGTTGCATCTTTATATTCTTTAAATCCTCATGATGACGATAATGATGATGAGGAAGATATTGTTTCTCTTATTCACGTTGTTCGTGAATTTTCCGACGTATTTGAACCCGTTTTAGGATTACCACCTAAGCGAGCAATTGAGTTCAAAATTAATCTCATCCCTGGAGCTCAACCTATCACTCGTCCTCCTTATCGTATGTCCAATAAAGAAAATGAGGAGATGCGCAAACAATTATCCGAATTGGAGATGAAGCAATTTATTCGCTCTAGTTCCTCTCCTTGGGGAGCTTCTGCTATTTTTGTGAAGAAATCCGATGGTACACTTAGGCTTTGCGTTGACTACCGCAAGCTTAATGATCTTACTATCAAGAATAAATATCCTTTACCTCGGAATGATGATCTATTCGATCAACTTAGTGGTTCTAGAGTCTTTTCGCAATTAGACTTAGCTATCGGTTTTCATCAGCTTCGTATTGCAGAGAATAGCATTCCTTTGACATCGTTCCGTACTCGTTATGGATCTTATGAATGGCTTGTTATGCCATTTGGTTTAACGAATGCTCCGGCTTATTTCGTTGACCTTATGAATAGAGTTTTCAAAGACTTCCTCGATTGGTTTGTTCTCATCTTTATTGATGATATTCTTGTGTATTCAAAAACCGAGGAGGAGCATGAAAATTTTTTCGGATTGTATTGGAAACTCTTAGAAGCAATCAATTAAAAGCAAAATTTTCTAAATGCCACTTTTGGCAATCTCGTGTGAAGTTTCTCGGTCATATTATTTCCGAATCTGGAATTTCCGTGGATCCTTCAAAGATTGAAGCGATTCAAAATTGGAAGAGACTGGAGAGTGTGACGGAAATTCATAGTTTCCTTGGATTGGCCGGTTATTACCGCCGTTTCATAAAGGACTTTTCCAAAATTTCCGCGCCTCTTACTAGTTTGACAAAGAAAGGTGTTAAATACATTTGGTCGGACAAATGTGAAGCTTCTTTTTATAAATTAAAAGAACTCCTTTCCAATACTCCAATTCTTGTTATTCCCGAGGGAAACCAAGATTTTATTGTTTATACCGATGCTAGTCGCGTTGGTTTGGGTGTTGTCCTTATGCAAAAGGAACGTGTTATCGCTTATGCTTCTAGGCAATTGAAGCTAGCCGAGTCTAGATATGCCACTCATGATTTAGAGCTAGCGTCTATTATTTTCGCCCTTCGTATTTGGCGTCATTATCTTTTGGGAGAAAAGTTTATTCTTTACACCGATCATAAATCTTTGAAGTATCTATTTTCTCAAAAGGAACTTAATTTGCGTCAACAACGTTGGCTCGAATTTCTTGCAGCATATGATCTTGATATTCTTTATACTCCCGGAAAGGGTAATCGTGTTGCCGATGCACTTACTCGTAAGCAACAAGCGGTTGTTTCTATGATGATATCCGAATGGAATGATCTCGAGATTTTATCTACTTCTGAGATTCGAGATCGCGTTTCCGATTTATGTTCATCTCTTGCTTTATGTAGTCTTGAGACTCATCCTTCTCTTTTTGACCATATTCTTGAAGCTCAAAAGCTAGATCCCGAATTGGCTCTTTTTGGCCAAAATTTTAGGGATAAAATTGATATTGAAAGTTTGAAAGACTTTGATATTGATTCTCGTGGCGGTATTCGAAAATTTGGTAGACTTGTCGTGCCAAATGTTAGTAATCTTCGTAAAGACATTTTAGAAGATTCTCATCGTTCTAAATTTACCATTCATCCCGGTAGTAGTAAAATGTACGCGGATATGAAGAGACTTTATTATTGGGAGGGAATGAAATCTGAAATTGCTAACTTTGCTAAGTGTTGCATGACTTGCCAACTTGTCAAGGCCGAACATCAAAGGCCTGGAGTGTTATTGCAACCTTTAGAAATTCCAATTTTGAAGTGGGATCAAATTTCCATGGATTTTATAACCGGCCTTCCCCGTTCTCGTTCGGGTCATGATAGCTTATGGGTGATAGTCGATAGACTTACTAAATCCGCCCATATTCCCTTTCGGTCCAATCGAAGCGTTCCTTTCTTGGCCAAACTCTTTATTAAAGAAGTTGTAAAATTGCATGGAGTTACTTCTTCTATTGTTAGTGATCGCGATCCATTGTTTACTAGTGGATTTTGGAAGAGTCTTCAAAAAGCTTTGGGAACGAAGCATAATTTTAGCACCGCTTATCATCCCCAGTCTGATGGACAAACCGAGCGTGTGAATCAAACTCTTGAAGATCTTCTTCGTGCTTGTGTTCTTGATTTTAGTGGAAGTTGGGAAGATCATATTGCTCTCGTCGAGTTTTCCTATAATAATAGCTTCCAATCTAGTATTGGTATGGCACCTTTTGAGGCACTCTATGGAAGGCCATGCCGTTCTCCTTGTTGGCTTGAGGCCGGTGAGAAGCTGGTTTTAGGTCCAGACTTTATTCGTGATTCCACAGAAAAGATTGATCTCATTCGTCATAGGATGAAAGAAGCCCAAAGTAGACAATAATCCTATGCCAATAATCGGAGAAGGAAATTAGAATTTTCTGTGGGAGATCTTTTGTTTATTCGTGTTTCACCTATGAAGGGTGTTGTACGTTTCAGTCGATCGGGAAAATTAGCTTCTCGATATATTGGGCCATTTCCTATCACCGAACGTATTGGCTCCCTGGCTTATCGCCTTTTACTACCGTCTCAGTTTTCTGCTATTCATGACGTGTTTCACGTTTCTCAATTACGGAAATGCCTTCGAGATTCCGATTCTATTGTTGAGCCCGGTGTTGTGGAAGAAATTGAAGTTTCGCCTAATTTAGCTTATGAGCAACATCCTATTCGTATTATTGCTTCGGAAGTCAAACGTCTTCGAAATAAAGATGTCCCGCTTGTGAAAGTTCAATGGTCCTCATATCCTAAGGATTGCTCTTGGGAATCTAGAGAATTCATCGAGCGAACACATACGGACTTACTTCCTCGTGCTCTTCGAGGTGAACTTTTTATTTTCAAATTTCTTTTGTGATGAATATGCTTTTATGGTTGTTACTTTATATTTTCTTCTTAAATATTGCGAGGACGCAATTTCTTTAAAGAGGTGAGTCTGTAACAACCCGCATATTTCACGATTTTATATTTAAATATTTTATTTTAATATTTTATCGTTGGTCGGATTTTGGTCCGAAAAATTACTTCTTTTGCATTCGGTCGAATTAGGACTCGGAACCACTTCCATTGAGTCCAAAACACCGTTCGCGGCCTTTTTGAGTATAAACTTTGATATGTTTGGAGTTAGTGGAATTTTGCTACTTTTCACTTAGGGCTTTGGTTTTGTTTCAGCCCGTTAGACCTAGCTTCACCCCTCTTCTTTTCATTACTTCATTTCTATTTCCTAATACTCAAGCTTTAGCAACAATGGAGAGAGGAATGGGAAATTAAAACTCCAAGCCCTAGTTTCCATTTGAAAATCAAGTTCTAGCTCCAAATTTATAGAAGAAGCTTTGGTAAGCCTCCTCTTCTTCTTCTCCAACCCATTCTCTTACCAATTTCAGAAATTCCTAAACCTAATTTAGGAAATGTTTCTCTTTTAAGCTTAGATTCAAGCTCTTTAGGTTGGAATTGAAGAGTGATTGTTCTTGCCATTGCTCTATAGCTTCTTCTTCATTGTTTTGGGTTCAAAGATGAGATTTTTATCTCACATCTATTTCTATATTTATCTTCGATTGTTAGGTATGAATTCCTAACACTTATTTTTGTGCAATTGATTTTGGTTTGGACCGATTTGGTGTATATTTCAATTTTTGGTGTTTTGAGATCAAAATATATGAAAATCCTATTATGGATATTTGGACATTGATATATGAGGCGTATCGAAGAGCCGTTAAGGCTGGGTTGTCGTGTGGCATAAATCCTCAGACGTCATTTGCTCGTCCGATCGCTTCCGATATTCATTTGGCCATTTTTGGTCGAGGTTCAGGGAATGCCCAGAACCACAGTTTCAAACAGCTGAATCCAAATTTCAGACGTCTGAATATTATACTGGGAATTTTTATTCCCCAGTATTCAGATGTCTGAATCAAAATTTTAGACGTCTGAATTGGCTCGATTTCAAACAGAAAGGAAATAGGCTAAAAACACCAATTTCAGACGTCTGAAACATTTGGTTTAGACGTCTGAATTATGTTCTAGAAAATTTCTAATTTTCCAGATTCAGACGTCTGAACCAAATGTTTCAGACGTCTGAATCTACTGTGTTTTGCCTGCTTGCCTATTTTTTTTAAGAATTCCAATTTTTATCGATTCGTGTAGATTCCCTTTTGTTGTTATCACCTACTATCGACTTTGATGACATTTTCTTTGGGGTTTTTGGAAATATTCATTTTGTTGGATTTGATATCGATTTCTTTGGAATTAATTCACATCTTCGTTTGTGAATTTTAGTGATTGATTGTTTCTACAATCATTTTTGTGATTTGTCACTTTAAAAATATAAAGGTTTTCTATACTAGTAGTAAATATCAAAACTCTTTCATTAAAGCAATTTCAACACTATTTTATTACAAAGCTCGTTCCTTGAACCGTTTTCCAATCTATTAGTATATATAAACCTTTATACCTCACTCGTATGAGAAATCTAATTAAACGACTTAGTAAAACAAGTGATATGAAACGCTTGCGTTTACTTCGTCGGTTAATTCTTAGACTTGTTCGATTGAATCTCTTGTGACAATTTTCTAGTGGAGATCTACAATTTGTTCGTAAATGTTTAAGTTAAGCTAGTGGTTATGCGACATGAAGCTAAGCTCATATATTTACTAGCTTAGTGTAATTGACACTTCTTGATGATTGATGATGATCATTTTGTGATTTAGACTAGCGACATGCTATGTTTCTTTGTCCACGTAGGGGACGGTACCTCGTATTATTGAGTTTCGTCTCATTTCTTTTATAGGTTTACGATCTATGTATTATTTGGAGTTTCGACTCAATTTTTGTGGGTTAGCGACCTATGTTCTTTTATGGAGTTCGGTCCATCGGGCGTACCTTTGTACTACGTTGTTGTACCAACTTATCAGGATCATCGGGCGTACCGTTGTACTACGTCGTTGTTTCGAATTAATCGAGTTTCAGGTTCCTCGGGCGTACCGATATTGTACTACGTCATTGAACCGGCTCTATGGTTAGCGACCATGGGATAGTGTCCCATTTGTGATACACGTGTTGGTGAGCTTTCATGCTCCCGTTTTGTGATAGGCCTCCCTTTTTTTATGATTTCTGGATTTCTATTGAAGATTTCTAGAATTTTTTCTTTCACCAATTTTATGATTGGCATCGATATGCTGTCAATATTTGTGGCTTGGTGAATGAAATAAGGAGTATGACACTTCTTTTGATCTTTGAGAAGATTCTTATGATATTGATTTTTCTCTATTTGATTTTCAATTACATACTTGTCGCAGTATGACTTTATGGTTATCATACGTTTTTTTCATATCTCTTATTCTATATCATTTTATCTGATATTTATAGTTAGGCTGATCCGTTTATTATTTTCTTGTTAAATAATACTCGGGTCTGACCGAGATGTTACAGGTTCTTCTGCTTGACTTCACTTCTGGGATCATCATCCTGACTTTTGGCTAACTACTTAGATTAGTAGTTTTTTTGTTGTATACCTTTGAGATATAGACTCCTTGATGTATACATATTCTTTTGTCTAGCACTTGTAAACATTCTTTTGTGATATTGTGGATCTTGTTTGACCACTACTCTGATGTACACTTTCATGTGTTATATTCGTATCTTTTTCCGCCATTGTGATATGGATGTCTGTGACTGATTTATGTTATGCTTATTTCTATTTTTGTTTCCGAAGACATTATAGCCACTGTGTAGTAGCTTTTGGTTTGTATCGGTATGTCGGGCTTATTTTTGTAGTACTATCTGACATATCGGTGCTCGCTGAAAGCAATTACACGGATGGTCGCTCCTCAACAGCCTTATTCTCCATGCTAGTTGACGGCATTACCCCGTAGTGTCCTTGGCTAGCATGGGTATAGAGGTGGGGCGTCACAGTTCAAACCCTTTTCCTCCTCTAAAAAGCTGAAAACCGGATTTTTTGAAAAGAAGTTCAACGCCAAAATCAAAATGTAAAATCGGTTCAAAAATCTACAGCAAACTCAACAACATCTCTGCAAGAATTCAACAACAAATCCGCAAACGTTTCTTTCAAGTTCAAAAATCTGTAGCAAGGTTTAAACTTCAAAAAAAAATCAAAGCCTGTAATCAACATCTTTGTAACCCCTCTGGATCAAAACAGCAAATTCAAAATTCAACTCCAAATCCAATACTAGAGGAAAATTGTTCCAGGAAACAGTGCTCTCTGCTTTGAATTTTGTGAGTAAATCATTTTATTTAAAAATAGCTTTTTAATTTGATATGATGAATGATTCACATGGTAATTGTTGAAGTAGTGATATGAATGATGTTTATATGCATGAACTCATTTGGATATGTATGGATATAAGATGAACATGACTATTCTGCTATTTACGAGTTTCGTATTCAAACAAAAATTTGAATCTCCCTTTGTAATTAATTTTAGGCTAGGATATATAAATGGAAAATGACAATTACCATGTGATGCGAATTTTAAAAATAATAACTGGAAATTTTATTTAGCAATTTGCTCAAAAATTATAAATGACAATGATGTGCTTAATATATGTAAAAATCCAACCAAACTAATTCCAGTTTCTAACAATATAATATGAACCATAATGTAAAATCATGAATTTTGAAGTAATTATCTAGAATTTTAGGGATGTGGTTGCTGAGATAATCCGAGTTGCTCATTTTTGGGCTTTTGGTCAATTGCCGTCGATCGGCGTGGCAAGGTTTGCTGGATTTGGACCTGGAGGTGGTTGATGAGTCGTTGATCACAGGAAAAATGCTAGGAAGTTTTTCTGATGATTAGAGGAGCTCGGCGAAGTATAACTAGGGCTTGCGATGTTATTTTGGTCGTCGACGTTCCTAGGGTTCGAACGACATCGTGGTTGCATCGATGTGAATCGCATAGGGGGATGGACCCGGTGATTCGAGGAGCGTCTGTGGTCACAGCAGTTTGGGTTCACGTAGCGTGGTTTGTCGTCGGCCGATGGTTTTGCCGATCGTGTTTACTTCCAGTTTACGATTGAGATATTGATTTTGAGTTTGCTTTCATTTTTCGTTGTTCTGCTTAGTTGTGGTGGTTAACAAGGTCGAGTGTGGGTTGGCGATGGCCATGGTGATGACCGTCGATGATTAGATTGGACGTGCACGTGCACGGTGGCCATCATGTGCATTAGAGTTTTGTGGGTTTGGGCTGTTGTTTTGGCTCGTGACGTCTTCGTGTTGGACACGAATGTGGCTCGGGGAAGAAGCACGCGAGTGTGCTCAGTAGTTAGCTCGAGTTTTTATTATTTTGGTTTGGGAAACTGTTTCCAGTTTTCTTAAAATCTTGTCCAGATCATTTTAACTGAAATGATTTCAAATTTTTAAAAGCAAACCAAATTTTAAAACAAAGTTTTAAATGCATGAAATGTTAAGTTAGAAAATAATGTTTTAAACAAATTTAAATTTAAAGGTATGGATTTAAAGTTTTAAATTTTTGTTTTAAAAATAGTTCTAAATAATATAAATATTATCTTAAACAAAATTTTGTAAATTTTGTTCTTAAATGTTTCCAAATTAAAGGGGTAATTTGTTAAAATTTAATTGTGAATTAAGGTAAAGGGTATTTACTTTAATAAGTTAAAAGGATGGTAATTTGAATAAATCAAATTCAAGATTTAAATTTAATTTAATCTAAAGGTAGATAAGAGTAATGTAATAAATGATTTGTTTTAATCTAAACCAAGTTTATTCACAAAAGTAATTAAAGCATAATTACTTAATTAATTAAGATGTTTAATTTAAGTAATTAAATTAAGATAAATTAATTTGTGTAATTAATTAAGTGTAATTAATTACTTAATTAATATTTGATTAATCAAGGTTAATCAATTAAGAATAATTAAGTAATAAGTAATTAGGAGGTTAATTACTTAATGTTAAGAAAATTATTAAAGATAATTACTTAATAAAGTAACTAAAGTAATTAATTACTTGGTGTAATTAATTAAGTTAATGTGATTAATTTTAATTAATTAATTAAGTTTAATTAATCAAAGAGGATTACTTAATGATGGAATTAAGTATAATTACTTAATGTAATTTGAGGTGTAATTACTTAAGTGAAGTAATTAATGGATAATTACTCGATGTAATTAACTAAAAGGGAATTTCTTATGGAAAGTAATTAAAGGATAATTACTTAAGGGAAGTAATTAAGTGATAATTACTCAGTGTAATTAAAGGATTAATTAATGTAATTAATCAAGGAGTTAATTTAATTGATAAGTAACTAAGGGAATTTAATTACTAATGTGATTAATCAGGGTTGATTAATGAATGTAATTAAGTTAAAAATTTATTATTAAAAGATAATTAGAAGGATAATTAATTAATGAAAGTAATTAAAGGATCATTAATTAATGTAATTAATGATAATAATTAAATGTTTAATTGATTAATAAGATTAACTATAGGGTAATTAATCAACGAAGTGAGTAAGATATAATTAAATTAATTGATTAAGGATCAATGTAATTAATTATAATTAACTAATTAATGGAAGTAATTAAGGTTAATTACTAAGTGATTAAAGCATAATTAATTTGTGTAATTAATTTAAAGACTAATTACTTAATGCGATTAAGTAATAATTAATCAAGGGTGATTAATTTAGAAGATAATTAAAGGATAATTAATCTATAATTAAAGATTAATTGATTGGTTTATAAAGTGATTAAATATTTATTAAATAATTAAATGGTTTGTAATTAATTAATTAATGATTGAGTTAAACAGGTTTATGTGATTAATTCTCAAGTAATTAGTTTAATTTAAACTGATTAAATTAATTATAATTTAGATTAATGATTCCTGTTTATGGATGATTGATTGAATGGAATGTTTGGATTTGGCTGATGCTTATAGTTAGAATAATCTGTGATGTGCTATGATATGATATTGATTATAGCTATGATAAATGTGTGATATTTATCTATGAATAATGTTGTGTGAATTCAATGTTTTAAATTGAATTAATTGTTCAAACTAAAATCAATTGGACATTAAAATAGCGTTTTGGATTTCGATGAGATCGGGATCGGGTTTCCAAATTTGGAATTTCGAAAACCACATCGATCCAAATTAAACGTTAGGTCATGAATCTCAAGTGAAGAGTGAAGACTCGAGGTGTAAGGACTATACGTCGTTAAAACTCTGAGGGCGATTCCAATAGGAGTTTAACGGGGTAGTACTTTCAGATTCGAGATGAAGATTCAGAGTGCAAGGGCTATTGTCGTTGACTCTAAGGGTGATTTCAAAATGAGTGTAGCGAGATAGTGCCTTCGGTTTCGTTCGAACCCAGAACGAACTTGTATGGATTGAATGGTTTTAGAACATCGTCAGGTGGACGATGAGCATTCTAAGATAGATGTGTTCTATAAAGGTAATCTTAGCCTCAAGCCTTATCAACCAGGAATGGCTAAAATAGGGGAAGTGAAGCAAGACTAAGTGGGTAGCACCCAAGTAGGACGAGATTTACCCCTGTCTAGAGGTCCCTTTCTATTCGGCTGTATAGGCAGTTGGCGAGGCCATATGTGGGGTTG
Organism: Allium cepa; assembly: GCA_030765085.1. Lineage (NCBI taxonomy): Eukaryota > Viridiplantae > Streptophyta > Magnoliopsida > Asparagales > Amaryllidaceae > Allium > Allium cepa. Next base: position 562,862,926 of record CM060935.1, read on the forward strand.
TCTTGTTCGGGACTGTCCAGTAAGGGATGGTTCCGACCTTGTGTTACAGGGGATTTAGGGTGTATCCTCGGTACAGTGATCTAGGCCCCGTACTGTGACGGGCGGTACCCCAGTTGCCCTGCCATTATATGGAATCCAATCTCCAATAAGTGCCGTACATTTTGATTGTGCCCAACTATGTTGGAACGTGAGATGTAAGCATTCCAGCTATTTCTGTATTTTACTTGAAAACCCTAGACCCTATTATAATATCACTCGATTTTCTATCAAATGTTTTGGTTAGTTTAAGGTAAAAACTTACCCATGTTTATTTGTGGGGAGTCTTACGTGATACCTTTGTTTTCAAAGGTTTTTCAAAGTTAAGCAACTTTAACCCGTTTACTCACACCAGACCCATGTCCGACCCAAGTGTTTATTTTCTGTTTTATTAAACTCTTGGGTACTCATATTATGTATGAGTAGTCAAGGGATTCAGGTTAGCTTTGACGAGTTCTGGAGGAGATATGGAGCAGGATGCTTCAGCGTGTAGATATATAGTGGTTCCGCTGTGTAGTGTTGTATCTGTATTCCTGTGATACTTGAGTTGTAATAACTAGACAGATATTTATAACTGTCTAGTTTGTGTTGTATTAACTGCATAACTCTGATGTATATGATACTATGTAATATCTTATGCGATATAATATAATTTATTCGTTCCGCTGTGAGATTCTGATGTTGTTTCTTTCTTTCTTTTCTATCTTTTCTCTTTTCTATCCCTTTCTTTCTTCTTAATGATGCGTCTTTCTATGGAATGAAAGATGGGTCGTTACATTGTGGTATCAGAGCGCTAGGTTGAGTGAATACCTAGGCTTTGGAGTGATTTCTTTCTTGAGAGAGCGTAATATACATACATACATATATATATATATATATATATATATATATATATATTCCTACCTTTTTGTTGGGTTACCTATTTGGGTTTTCCAATATAATTCTAGAGGTAGGAGAGGTAGTGGTGTGTATAGCACGACTACCACTTGTGGAAGAAGTCCGACTGTATAGGTTGGAAGTGAATTTGCCAGGGCAGTATTAGGCATTTTGAGTAAGCTTTACAGTATAGTGTTAGGATTTCATCAATCTCTGAAGGAAACCTTTTCAAGGTTCGGAGTCCATCTTTGGAGTGTAGGTTTGGTTGCGCTCGTGCAAGCGGATTTTCTAGAATTTGGATCAGTCGAAGTGCTGTAGCAACGATGGAACCTTGGCAACCTTAGGAAGGAGTTTTGTCTGTATTGGAGTTTGAGACTCAGTTAGCCAAGGTGTTTGTACTTGGTTTGAAGCTCGAGTTTCTTGAGAGATATATGTCTTTCTTGAAGACTGTTTTGTGAATTGGCTGATATAGCTTTGTGATTCAATGAGCTTTTGGATAAGGAAGTCTTTGGCAGCAGTGGCAGCGCGAAGGTGTTGAGTGTGCTGTCCGGAAGGTTTCTTGGCTTAGCAGTGTCCTAGAGGTGGAGTATGGAAGCGGTGGAGTGGTCTGTTTCTTTGATGATTCAAGAGTCTTTGGGATTCTTTCGTCAGTAGGCCGGCAGATGGTGAGGGCTTGTCTATTTCTTCTAGAAGCTCAGCTGGGTTTGATGTTGTGGTTTGGGTGGACCATCAGTTTCTTCTTTTGGTTAGAAGGCTTAAGCTGTTTTGATTTATGAAGAGAGAACAGTCTCTTTGGAATCTGAACTGGGTCGAATCGCAAAAGTGATTTGCGATGGTTCGGTGGTCCTCTTAGTAATCTTTGTTTGGGATTGAGGCATCTCTAGAGGATGTGGAGCTATTGATGTGATTTGAGATTTTCAAGTTATCTTTGATGAAGTCAAGATTTGCATCTGCAATGGGAGATTGAGTTCTGTATCGACTTGCTTCTTAGGGCTCTACCGGTGGTTCAGCCTAATAAGAGGGAGGTTTTTGTGAAGCAGTCAGGATTGATCGGATCTAGTTTTCTAGTTGGATTTTTGTTGTAGTGTTTGTGACCGAATCAGATAGGTCATCAAGATTTTATGGAATTTGATGAACATGGTTTTCGAGATGAGTTGATCAAGTCTATGCTTGTGTTCATCAACACCATTCTCGTCTTCTTCAAATCAGAGTTGTGCAGCGGAAGGAACGTGGTAGTTATTCCGGAATAGAAACAACCTCGAATTTCTCGGAAGTTTGTATTTGTCTTGGATCAGAGGATTTCTACAGGAAGCTCATTCGGGATCTGAGACTTGGTTGTCTAGTGCATCTGTTCTGTTTTCCCGAATAGGGGTAGTATGTTTGAAGTCTTCTGATGGGTTGGTGTTCTAGATTTTGATGGATCTTGGAACAACCATCTTATTGAGTAGGATCTGAAGATAATCTATTTCTTGATCCAGATTTGATCATTGAGGCATCTGCGAAGATTTGAATTAATCAGGAAGGTTGAAGGCAGCTCAGGATCGACGAGAGAGTTTTGTGATAAGAGACAAAGGATTCAGAATTCGTAGTTGGAGATTTAATTATGGGTAAGTTTTCTCCAATCGTAAGAGCGATAAGATTTGGATAAGACTGGAAGCTAGCTCAGAAATGTATTGGATTTTTCTGTATTCTTGTAAGGTTAAATGTTTGATCTATAGGATTGAATTGCCAGCTCGAATGGCTGGAATTCGTAATGTATTTCACGTATCTCTGAGGGAGTACGTGTGTGGTCTATCACTGGTTTTAGAACCAGTAGTTATAGGGAGATTTGGATGTTGAACAGGACTTGGCTGTGGTCCGGTATCCTGTTCAGATTGTAGATCTAGATATAGGAGCTCTGGATCTGAGTGATGTAGCCAGTTTAGATTTAAGAAAGCAAGTATCCCAGTGTTTGTGCTTGGGAAACTCTAAGAAGTTCTGTCCAGAATTTTGTCTGGATAATTAGAATTGTTTGTTTGAATTGGTTGCTATGGTTGCTAATATATGGTTGTTAGCATATGCTTGCTATTTTAAATTAAAACCTGTATGGGATTATTAAATTATCTTTGCTTTTAAATTTCGAGGATGAAATTCTTCTAAAGGGGGAGGAATGTGATGTCCTGAATTTTAGGCAATATTTATTTGATAATTTCCATTAATAATTATTTTAAAATGGGTAATATTGATTTAAATATCTAATTTAACAGGATTTATCTTTTTACAACTAATAATTGTTTATTTTGATAAATGTTATCTTTTCAAAATTTATAATAATGATACTAATTTAATTTGGAAATTTTATTCTTTTTAAATTTAAAAATATTTAAATGATAAAATTTATCTTTCTAAGCTAATTAAAAAGATATTATATTTATAATGTATATATGAGTGTATACATTGTAAATAGGGAGTTTGATTTTAATTTTAATTTTAATTTAATAAAAAAATGTTTTTAAATTTATAATATATATGTGTGTGTGTGTGTGTGTGTTATGAATTGAAAGATTTGTTTGAATTAAATATTGAAACTTTTCAAAAGATTAATTAAAAATCTATCTTACGTTTTCAAAAGTAATTAAAGTAAATATTTATTTTGTTTAAAAATATAATAGTTTAAAATAGTATATTATAATAAAAGTTTAATTTGTTTTCTTTAAAAAATAGGTTTTTGAAATAGATTTAGTTCATATATACTAAAGAACAATATTTTAGTTTGAAACTTTGAAATATGATTTAATTCAATATTCTTTTCTTTTTAAATTTTCTTTCTTTAAATTTTAGCTTTGGAAGATATATGTTAAAAATATATCAATGAACTAAGCATAGTTTATAATTAATAAAAATAATTTATATATGTAAACATTAAAGGCTATTTGAAATAAACATGAGAACATGTTAAAATAGGTAAGGATTTAATTTAATAATGAAATTCAACACTTGTAAAATATAATTAAAATTTTGGTAAGGAGATAAACACAAATTTTCTTGTTTTTACATTTTTAAAACATTTAAACTATACAAATAACACTTCGAGTCATTTTAATAATCTAAGTGACAAGTGGCATTGCTTTAATTAATTTTTGTAAACATTTATTAAAAATAGATAAGAGAAAACTTGGCAATTCATTTTAGTTCAAACCCTTTTCCTCTTCTAAAAAGCTGAAAACTAGATTTTTTTAAAAAGAAGTTCAAAGCCAAAATCAAAATGTAAAATCTGTTCAAAAATCTACAACAAACTCAACAACATCTCGGCAAGAATTCAACAACAAATCTGCAAACACTTCTTTCAAGTTCAAAAATCTGTAGCAAGGTTTCAACTTCAAAAACAGCTTTTATAATCTGATCAAAATAGCAAATTCAAAATTCAACTCCAAATTCAATACCAGAGGAAAACTATTCCAGGAAACAATGCTCTCTGCTTCGAATTTTGTGAGTAAACCTTTTTATTTAAGAACAGTTTTTATAATCTGATCTGGTGAATGATTCACATGGTAATTGTTGAAGTGGTGATATGAATGATGTTTATATGCATGAACTCATTTGGGTATGTATGGATATAAGATGAACATGACTGTTCTGCTATTTACAGGTTTCATATTCAAATAAAAATTTAAATCTCCCTCTGTAATCATATTTAGGCTAGGATATATAAATGGAAAATGACAAAAGGAAATTATTGTCAAGGACAAAATTTCTCCGTATTTTAGCCTCAAGGACACACCTTCAGTATTTTAGCCTGAAGGACAACTTTTTTAGGTATCAGTTTTTAGTTATTGATAGCAGTTTTTAGGTATCAGTTTGTAGTTATCGGTAGCAGTTTTTAGGTATCAGTTTTTAGTTTGGTAGCAGTTTTGAAAGAATGTTTGTCCTTATGAATAATTTTGGAAGAATGTTTGTCCTTGTGAATAATTATTAGAAGAATGTTTGTCCTTGTGGTTAAAATATTGAGGTCGTGTCCTTGAGGCTAAAAATATACAAATTTTTGTCCTTTAAATTAATTCTCCCAAATGACAATTGCCATGTGATACGAATTTTAAAAATAATAACTGGAAATTTTATTTAGCAATTTGCTCAAAAATTATAAGTGACGGTGATGTGCTTAATATATGTCACGACCCGCCATTTCGTACCATTCAAATCGACAGTAATCCACACATGTCAGACTTGAATGATGCAAATTAATAGATTGTAAATAAATTTGGAGCAAATGAAATCAAATACACAGAATCAAAGACACAGAACAATCAGAACATCTCGCAACGGAATATAAAAATAACATAGTAGTTCATGAAGCTACTACAAAAGAGTCTCAAACCAAATACATAATACAGTCTGAAAATAATATAATAGAAATCCTAAATACATAAAAGTTCACTAATACATGAGATAAACTAGAACAGCTGAAACAGATATAGATATAAATGTAGATAGGCAGAAACTCCAGCAAAGACCAGCTCCAGAAAGAGAATCCAAAGCTGTGAATATTCAGGCTGACCCGAGCATAAAGAAAAAGACAAAACACTCGAGTCAGGACAATATATACTTATATAATGTAAACCAAATCAAGTGAACTGTAATAAAGAACAAGTAACTTAAAGGATGTCTGGGACCGCCCATCCTCTAAGGATCCGTTAAACTATATAGTAATATTGCGCTATTATAATAATGTCTATAGTAAAATAAACATACTTTTATATAGCGTTCCGGGCTACCCATATCACCCTTCATACATAATAGTCCCAGTAGTCCATCCAGTATCAGCATATCTCCAGATCGGGAGACTGCCCTAAATACTCCATGGGCTACGTGAAAAAAACAAACTCGTAGTAAAAGCTCGGTATGGTAGGTGACACGGCACACAAGGCAATGCCATGGTAGATATACCAATTACGCACACGGGCTAATGGTAACATAGCAGCCACATATGCCCACCCCGAACAACACTTCAAAATCAAGTGGTGCACCCAATCGATCACAACAGTAATAGAATGGTATCGAAGAAGTGTGTCCAGCCAAAGGTGCTACCTCCTTTGGCCCGAGATCGCTCCTGTTTTAGCCACCTTACGCTAACTCACGGGAGTTAGGTCCACGTAAAGTACCTTAGGAACGTCATCACCATCCTACTTCATTCTGGAATCTCCACCGCGTACACAGTTGTTAAAGTGGTTTTCAGTATCGACAGAGAGCATGTCCATATCCAATCCCGGTATCTTTAACAACCAATCATTATTATAACCCGTAGTTATAATTTAAAAATGGTATTTATATCTCAAAAATCAAATGTCATTTAACAATTCAATATCCTTTCAAATCCATTTCAAAATATCAAACTTATCATTTCATTTCAAAAACCATATTCATTTGATTCAACTTAAAATACCATTTCAATTTACATTTCAAAAATAGTTTATATTTCAAATCGAATTACTTCATTTAAATCATTAAAAATGAAGTCATTACAATTAATAATTAAATTATTAAATTCCCAAAATTTAAAACTTTCAAAGTTCATTTATTCGCTTAAGTTTATCAAAATAGTGAAAATTCACCTTTCGCAACATTTAGAAAATGCTACAGAAAAGTCACATTCAAACAGTTCAATTTAACAAAAGACAGCATTTAAAATGCTGTAAGAGGTTTACATTAGTTTCAAAGAAAACGTAGTTACAATTATAGCACTTACAAAAATGCTATAATAGCCTTTAATTAAATTTAGCCATTTGGTTCATTATTATCAATTACAGCATTTACAAATGCTATAATATCATTTACATTAGAATTAATAGCATTTCAAAAATGCAGTTAATTAACTTCAAATATTCAATATAATTTCACAAACAATTATATTTTTATTTAAATCATTTTAACTTACAAAATCATATAATTTCACTTTTATAATCATCATTTAATTTTCCTTATATTCATGATTTTATAAAGTTAAATTTCCATTCAAAATCAATATTTAATAATAATTCACATATTAAATTCCAACATTCAATTTTAAATTCATTAAATTAAATTTTAACTTCACACTTAAGTTTAAATTTTCAAATATAACTTAATTTCATTCTTATTTACTTAACTTAAAATTCACTTTTAAGCCAAATTCACAAATTCCCAATTTTAGTTATATTTCAAATTTCAACTTAAATATTCATTCATTTCACATTTTAACTTTATTCAAAAACATTAATATATTATAAAATCACTTTAAATTCATTTTAATCCAAACTATCATAAATTTATCATGTTTTCATATTTAATTTAAATCCCAATTATCACCAAATTCAAGTTTCCACAATAACTTATATTCAAATTTTCTAACTTTTCCATAATTTATTTCACTTATAAATTTTTAGAAAATCAATAATGCTTTACAAAAATCATTTTAATTAAGTTTAAATTGAAATATTATAATATTTTCATTTCTAAAATAGTTTAAATTTTTTAGAAAAACATAATTTAACTACGGGTCTGTATATAATTTTCTACTCTAGGTAAAGTGATACGGGTAATATATCATTTCAACCCGTAATTTATAAAGAAAAATACGGGTTTTATCATTTCAAACCTGCATTCCCAAGTAAATGAAATAATTTGAAAATCGCTCAGGCCTATAATTTCAGCCCATAACGATTTTCCCCTATTCTAAAGTCCGTTCGGGTATGTATCATTTCAACCCATAGTGATTTTAATCTAAAGGGAACTTGCAGTGTGGTAAACTGATAAAAATAATAGAACAACATAATATGACAGTAACATATGATATAACCAGTGTTTAAGCATGTGTGAACATCATATAAGCAGAACATAGCAGATGTAATATGGTTATGCATTTTACAGATTCACAAGTGGTCAATTTACTAGTTAAATAGGTACAAATTGTCTAGTGAGAATAACTCACAGGTTTGAGCTGGAGATGACAACTACGAATACACAACCGGGATCCACACAAGCATGATAGCATGACATAGATTTGAGTGAGAGCCAAAGGTCAATTTCCTTGAAAATAAATCAAACAAAACAATACAACAATTCTAAGCTTTCAATTCAAAAACGATTAAATTAAGCTAGAATTAACTGCATAAATCAAGGCAGAAATGCTTTGCACTTGCTTCCAACATACTTTAGGTTCAGCCATAGATGAAATATAAGGCTAAACGATGGTTTTTGATCAGGTTTTGGTTTCCTAAGGGTCGGCCAAACATGGATGGAGATGGTGCAAAGGTGAGCATGCATGAAACAACACTAAACAACAACATACATGGTTTTCAATGCAATATAAGGCTTGGCCAAGGCACCAGGGGCACGACCATCTCAGGTGTGGTTAAGAGGGGACATGGTAGGGATGATTCAGGTTGGCTGGAGGTGGTGATGGTGGAGAAGGTGGCGGCTAAGGGGGTGATGAAGTGGTGGCAACATTAAAGTGCTCGGCTATGCATAAGGTTGGAGTTTTGTGCATTTAGGTGATGGATAAACAAACAATGAAGGCTTGGCTTGGGGTGGCCAGTGAGAAGGGGGTGAGGGTGACATGCTCAGGTGGTGGTGGAGGCGGCAGGCCTGGTAGTGGAGGATGGCCGAACCTAAATGAAGAAGAGACAAGTGCAAAACAATGAATTCAAGTATAAAACTAAGGAAAAGAAATAAATTTTTACCAATTTTTTTCTCAAAAAGCAATGGCCGAATTTTTGTTTCAGGAATGAGAATTTTTTTTACATGAATGAGAAATGAGGTAGGCGGTTGAAGGAATGAGGAGTTATGGCCAAAATGTGAAAAGATGTTGGTTGAAATGAAAAGGTGGGAATTCAAAAATTCTTTAAAACAAAAAGTCACAAAACCTTTTCAAATTTCTTCCAATTTCTTTTATAAATTTAAATAACTGAAAATACATATAATTTCAGTTAAAATTCGAAAATATAACAAATATATAAAATATAAATAAATAAATTTTAGTTATATATGATAAAAATAAGAAAATAGCACAAAAATGAAAACTAGTCTAGAAAATTTGAAAATAAACAGAATAAACTTTGAAAAATTTATATGGACTTGGAAAGTATTTAAAAATAAAAATAAGAACATAAAATAAAAATGCACTCACAAAAATAAATAAATAAATTTTAATTAAATATAATTTAAATGAAGAAAATAGTAGAAAAATAGAAACTAGCCTTTAAAAATAGGAAATAAATGCAATAAATTTTGGAAAAATTCTATTATCACTTTAAAAATATTTAGAAATGAAATCTCACAAATAAAACAAATTTAAAATATTTTCAAAATGAAATAAAGTCAAATTTAAATTTATATTCAAAAATCTAGGGTTGTTACACTCTCCCCCACTCAAATCTTTTCGTCCTCGAAAAGAACGGAAAGGAAAAATATAGAGAAACAAGGTAGAAAAATAAAATAGTACCTGAAACGAATAATTTCGGATTCGAAGCACGCATGCTTTCCTCCGTTTCCCAGGTACAATCTCAATCGTCAGTACTCCACTGTACTTTGACCAGATGAACATATTTCCTTCTGAGCTGCTTCGTACCTCTGTCGACAATACGAAGTGGCTTCCTCTCAACAGTCAGATTAGGCTCAATATCCAAACTATCAAGAACTGAAGGCTGGACAATAATAGATGGATCATGAAGATGACGGCGAAGATACGAAACATGGAATACATCATGCACTCTAGAAAGCTTCTCGGGCAAATCGAGAGGATAAGCCAAAGAACCAACTCTTTCCACAATGCAGAAAGGACCAATGAACCTAGGAGAAAGCTGCCCTTTACGACCAAAGCGAATGACATTTCTCAAGGGAGAAACCTTAAGGAACACCTGATCACCAACAGAAAATTCCAAATTCCGCCTACGCCTATCAGCATACTTCTTCTGCCTATCCTGAGCGGCTCTCAACCTCTTCTTAATCTCCTCAACTTTCTCAGAAGCTTCCAAAATCACATCAGGACCAGGAACCAGACGATTACCGGATTCAATCCAGCAAGATGGGGATCTACAAGGTCGTCCGTATAAAGCAACAAATGGAGACATTTTGAGACCGGCCTGAATGCAGATATGGAATGAGATAGATAAAAAGATCAAGAATAGACTGAAAAACGGAAGATAAGATTATACCTGATAGTTATTATTGTAGGTGAATTCGGAAAGATGGAGACAATCTTCCCAAGATCCTCCATAATCAAGCACACAAGCACGAAGAAGATCCTCGAGAACCTGATTCACTCTTTCCGTTTGACCGTCGGTCTGTGGATGGTAAGCAGTGCTCAGATTCAGATGAGTACCTAGAGACTCCTAAGAGGAACACCATGGAGACGAACAATCTCTCTCATGTAGATCTCAGATAAGCTAGAAGCAAAACGAGTAGACTTGACCATAATAAAATGAGCGGACTTGGTCAGTCTATCAACAATAACCCAGATACTCTCATTACACCTCCGAGTCCTCAGTAAACCATCGATGAAATCCATGGAAACCTGTTCCCACTTCCAATTGGGAATCTCAAGGGGCTGCAGCAAACTAGGGGACTCTGGCGATCGGCTTTGACTTCCTGACAAGTCGCACACCAACTAACAAAGATAGAGATATCCCTCTTCATCCCCTTCCACCAATAAAGCTTCTTTATATCCTGATACATCTTCGACACACCAGGATGAATAGAAAGCCTGGATCGGTGATTCTCCTGAAGCAACTCCTTCCTCAAACCATCAACATTCGGAACACAAATCCTGCCATTAATCCTCAAAATCCCTCTATGATCAATCTGAGCTCCACTACTACCACCAACTCTGCTATGAACACTCTCCTTCATCAATATAAGCATCTCATCCTCATCCTACTTAGCCATAATACGATCTGGAAGAGGAGAAGAAGAAACAACAAGCTGACACAACAAAGCCTTCTTCCGACTCAAAGCATCGGCCACAACATTAGCTTTACCAGAAGTATAGCTAATATCAAGGTCGTAAGAAGCCAGATACTCAAGCCAACGAACTTGCCTCTGATTCAAATCCTACTGAGAAAAGATATATCTCAGAGACTGATGATCGGTGAAAAGCTCAAACTTGGTTCCAAGAAGATGATGCCTCCAAAGCTTCAAAGCAAAGTCAACAGGAAGCAACTCTAAATCATGAGCAGCATAATTTTCCTCGTGGGTTTTCAACTAACGGTTGGCATAGGCAATGCCCCTACCATTCCGCATGAGAACAAAACCCAAACCCTCACGACTAGCATCAGTATATACTGTAAATCCCTCACTTCCGTTCATAACAGTAAGAACTGGTGCGGAAGTTAGCTTGCTCTTCAACTCATTGAATGCAGCCTTACACTGATCACTCCAGACAAACTTGGTATTCTTACGAGTAAAAGCTGTGAGAGGTGCAGCAATGCGAGTAAAATTCTCAATGAATCTCCGGTAGTAACCGGCAAGACCTAGAAAACTACGAATATCAGATGGAGTCATTGGAGTTTCCCAATCCTGAAACAGAATAGGGAAAAATAAGGACAACAGAAAAGATAGAATTATTAAAATGATAAAGAAAATGAGAAAGAAAGAAAGACTTACATTGATCGCAGCGATCTTGGATGGATCTACTGAAACTCCATTACTAGAAACAATATGCCCGAGATATCGGACTTCATCCTTCCAGAAATGGTATTTAGAAAATTTAGCCTTTAACTGATGATTTCTGAGAGTCTCTAGAACATATTTTAAATGCGACTCATGCTCTTCCTGGGTCTTAGAGAAGACAAGGATATCATCAACAAAGACTAGCACAAATTTATTAAGAACAGCACAAAAAACACGATTCATCAAATCAACAAAGAAAGTAAGAGCATTAGTCAAACCGAAAGGCATGACTAACCATTCATAAAAACCATTCTCAGTGCGGAAAGCGGTCTTGGAAATGCTATCCTCGGCAACCCTGAGCTGATGAAAACCAGTGGCAAGATCAAGCTGAGAGAAAACTATCGCATGATAAAGTTGATCAAACATGTAATTGATACGAGGCATTGGATATCTGTTTTTCATAATGAGCTTGTTCATCTCCCTATAATCAACACACATCCGAAGAGAACCATCAGACTTGGTGAAAAAAACCACCACAGCTCCCCATTCAGAAAAGTTAGGTCTAATCAAACCTTTGGAAGATAAGTCCTCAATTTGCTTCCCCAACTCAACCTTCTCGCGGGGTGCCATTCTTCTAGGAGGAAGAACAACAGGTCGAGCACAAGGAATAAGATCAATCTGAAAATCAATTTCTTGCTTCGGAGGCAAAGAATTGACTTCACCAAATACATCAGGATATAATCTAACCACAGGAGTTGAATCAAGATCACCGGGAGAAGAATCCAGAGAATAAATAAAGTTGCCAGCAAAATCCTAAGGCAAGCAGCACTAAATAATCAAGGAATTACCTTGATCATCAACAAGACGAACAGTCCGGGCTTTACAAGAGATACGTGCATCATGATGCACTAACCAATCCTAACCAAGCAGTAAATCAAAAGCATTGAAGACCAAAACATAAAAATTACCACAAAAGCGATGATCAGAATGGAGAATTTCACTTCTCGACAAATCCGATTAAGATTAGCAGGACCCCCAATAGGATTTGAAACACACAATGGAACATAAGCATACTCAGGAGATAGGAGATGCTCAAACTTATCACACAAAGCAACAGAAATAAAACCGTGTGAAGCACCAGTATCAAACAACACACGAACATGATGATGGAATAAGGTAAATGAACCCTGGAGAGTACCTTGGTCATCACTAGGAGCAGGAGCAGGTGGGGGAACAGGAGATGATGCAGAAGTGATAACAAATATACCAGAAGGAGTACCCCTCTGCTGGGTAGGGCAGTCCTTAAAATGACCAGGCTGGAGACAGATATGGCAAAGATCACGCTTAGCCAACCGAGCAGGTGGAGGAATAGCAGCACCAGATAGAGTAGGATAGCTATCGGCATAGTGCCTCTTCTGATCACACCTAAAGCAATTGATGGAGGAGAGATCATTTGGTTGCCTCTAAGCAGGAGCAGATGATGAAGATCCCAAACCAGAACGCTTCTGCCAATTCTTCTTCAGCTGCTGGAAATTAGGCTTACGCTTCTTGGAATTAGCAGATGAAGACTGAGCACCAGAAACAGCAGGACCTTTGGATGTGGGATTCTCATAGCGAATAGCCATATCCATAAGCTGGGTGAAAGAGCCATGAACATGAGAAATAAGGGGACTATAATACTCTGGACGAGCACCAGCAATAAATTTATCATTCTTCTTGAGAGGAGTGTCAATAAGGCTAGGACTGAACTTGGAAAGTTCATTGAACTTACTCTCATACTCAGAAAAAGACATGCTACCCTGCTTAAGATCCATAAACTCTCGATAAAGCTGAGATTTCCCGGCTTCTGGCATCCATTTTTCCACAAAAGCCTCCCTGGAAAAGAGATAGAGAAAACAAGCTTAAGATAGATTCAAAAGAAAAGGAAAACTAGGAACAACAACTCAAGATAACACAAAGGATACCTAAACTGCTCCCAAGTAATATCAGCTTCGACGGTGTTAGCCGTAATGGACTCCCACCAATCTAAAGCAGAATCACGCAACTGCCAAGCTGCTAACTGACGCTTCTGGGCATCACTAATATCAAGAGCAGTAAATATCCTCTCATGACTCCGCAACCACTGCCGAGCCTTAATGATGCTCTCTAAACCGATGAATGCGGTACCACAAAGTTGAGAGAATTCCTTACAAAGAATACCGAACCTGACAGGAGCACGGGTTGAGGAGCTGGGGCAATACCACCACCCCTACCTTGGCATTTCCTCGATTCATCCTGAAAAATATGAAGAATGAATTTAGGACAAGATAAAGAAAAGCCAAAGATAATTTAAGATAAGATAAGAGAATACACTTGGATGAATATCCTAAAGAAAGGGAAAAATCTAACAAGGTAGATACGAAAGAAAAGGAAGTTAGAAAACATTTAAAAATCCTTTAAAATAAGAATAAAATTATATATCAAAATAATCTTTGAAAATCCTTTGAAAACATTTTGAAAAATCATTTTATACTTTGAAAATACGTCTCTCACAAAGATATGATTCTGAGATTGATTTCACTCATTCTAGGGAAGGAATACCCTATCTCTAATGAGTTTTTGCTCCGCAGAGGCAATGGTTTGCCAAAAAACCAAAGCTCTGATACCAACTGTCACGACCCGCCATTTCGTACCATTCAAATCGACAATAATCCACACATGTCAGACTTGAATGATGCAAAATAATAGATTGTAAATAAATTTGGAGCAAATGAAATCAAATACAAAGAATCACAGACACAGAACAATCAGAACATCTTGCGGCGGAATATAAAAATAACATAGTAGTTCAAGAAGCTACTACAACAGAGTCTCAAACCAAATACATAATACAGTCTGAAAATAACATAATAGAAATCCCAAATACATAGAAGTTCACTAATACATGAGATAAACTAGAACATCTGAAACAGATATAGATATAAATGTAGATAGGCAGAAACTCCAGTAAAGACCAGCTCTAGAAAGAGAATCCAAAGCTGTGAATACTCAGGCTGACTCGAGCGTAAAGAAAAACACAAAACACTCGAGTTAGGACAATATATACTTATATAATGTAAACCAACTCAAGTGAACTGTAATAAAGAACAAGTAACTTAAAGGATGCCTGGGACCGCCCATCCTTTAAGGATCCGTTAAACTATTTACTATATAGTAATATTGCGCTATTATAATAATGTCTACAGTAAAATAAACATACTTTTAAATAGCGTTCCGGTCTACCCATATCACCCTTCACACATAATAGTCCCAGTAGTCCATCCAGTATCAACATATCTCCAGACCAGGAGACTACCCTAAATACTTTATGGGCTACGGGAGAAAAACAAACTCGTAGTAAATACTCGGTATGGTAGGTGACACAGAACACAAGGCAATGCCAGGGTAGATATACCAATTACGCACACGGGCTGGTGTTAACGCAACAGCCACATACGCCCACCCCGAACAACACTCCAAAATCAAGGGGTGCACCCAATCGATCACAACAGTAATAGAATGGTATCGAAGAAGTGTGTCCAGCCAGAGGTGCTACCTCCTTTGGCCCGAGATTGCTCCTGTTTTAGCGACCTTAAGCTAACTCACGGGAGTTAGGTCCACGTAAAGTACCTTAGGAACGTCGTCACCATCCTACTTCATTCTGGAATGTCCACCACGTACATAGTTGTTAAAGTGGTTTTCAGTATCGATGGAGAGTATGTCCATATCCGATGCCGGCCTCTTTAACAACCAATCGTTATTATAACACGTAGTTATAATTTAAAATGATATTTATATCTCAAAAATCAAATGTCATTTAAAAACTCAATATCCTATCAAATCCATTTCAAAATATCAAACTTATCATTTCATTTCGAAAACCATATTCATTTTATTCAATTTAAAATACCATTTCAATTTACATTTCAAAAATAGTTATATTTCAAATCGAATTACTTCATTTAAATCATTAAAAATGAAGTTATTACAATTAATAATTAAATTATTAAATTTTCAAAATTTTAAACTTTCAAAGTTCATTTATTCGCTTAAGTTTATCAAAATAGTGAAAATTCACCTTTCACAGCATTTAGAAAATGCTACGGAAAAGTCACATTCAAACAGTTCAATTTAACAGAAGACAACATTTAAAATGCTGTAAGAGGGTTACATTAGTTTTAAAGAAAACTTAGTTACAATTATAGCACTTACAAAAATGCTATAATAGCCTTTAATTAAATTTAGCCATTTGGTTCATTATTATCAATTACAGCATTTACAAATGCTATAATATCATTTACATTAGAATTAATAACATTTCAAAAATACAGTTAATTAACTTCAAATATTCAATATAATTTCTCAGACAATTATATTTTTATTTCAATCATTTTAACTTATAAAATCATATAATTTCACTTTTATAATCATCATTTAATTTTTCTTATATTCACGATTTTGTAAAGTTAAATTTCCATTCAAAATCAATATTTAATAATAATTCACTTATTAAATTCCAACATTCAATTTTAAATTCATTAAATTAAATTTTAACTTCACACTTAAGTTTAAATTTTCAAATATAACTTAATTTCATTTTTATTTACCTAACTTAAAATTCACTTTTAAGCAAAATTCACAAATTCCCAATTTTAGTTATATTTCAAATTTCAACTTAAATATTCATTCATTTCACATTTTAACTTTATTCAAATATCATTAATATATTATAAAATCAGTTTAAATTCATTTTAATCCAAATTATCATAAATTTATCATATTTTCATATTTAAATTAAATTCCAATTATCACCAAATTTAGGTTTCCACAATAATTATATTCAATTTTCTAACTTTTCCACAATTTATTTCACTTATAAATTTTCAGAAAGTCAATAATACTTTACAATAATCATTTAATTAATTTTAAATCAAAATATTATAATATTTACATTTCTAAACTAGTTTAACTTTTTTAGAAAAACATAATTTAACTACGGGTCTGTATATAATTTTCTACTCTAGGAAAAGTGATACGGGTAATTTATCATTTCAACCGTTAATTTACAAAGAAAAATCCGGGTTTTTATCATTTCAAACCTGCAGTCCCAAGTAAATAAAATAATTTGAAAATCGCTCGGGCCTATCATTTCAGCCCATAATGATTTTGCCCTATTCTAAAGTCTGTTCGGGTATGTATCATTTCAACCCATAATGATTTTAATCTAAAGGGAACTTGCAGTGTGATAAACTAATAAAAATAATAGAACAGCATAATATGACAGTAACATATGATATAACTAGTGTTTAAGAATGGGTGAACATCATATAATCATAATATAGCAGATGTAATATGGTTATGCATTTTACAAATTCACAAGTGGTCAATTTACTAGTTATATAGGTACAAATTGTCTGGTGAGAATAACTCATAGGTTTGAGCTGGAGATGACAACTACGAATACACAAATGGGATCCACACAGGCATGATAGCACGACACAGATTTGAGTGAGAGAGCCAAAGGTCAATTTCCTTGAAAACAAATCAAACAAAACAATACAACAATTCTAAGCTTTCAATTCAAAAACGATTAAATTAAGCTAGAATTAACTGCATAAATCAAAGCAGAAATGCTTTGCACTTGCTTCCAACATACTTTAGGTTCAGGTATAGATGAAATACAAGGCTAAAGGATGGTTTTTGATCAGGTTTTGGTTTCCTAAGAGTCGGCCAAACATGGATGGAGATGGTGCAAAGGTGAGCATGCATGAAACAACACTAAACAACAACATACATGGTTTTCAATGCAATATAAGGCTTGGCCAAGGCCACAAGGGGCACGGCCATCTTAGGTGTGGTCAAGAGGGGACATGGCAGGGGTGATTCAGGCCAGCTGGAGGTGGTGGTGGAGTAGGTGGCCGCTAAGGGGTGATGAAGTGGTGGCAACATTGAAGTGCTCGGCTATGCATAAGGTTGGAGTTTTGTGCATTTAGGTGATGGATAAACAAACAATGGAGGCTTGGCTTGGGGTGGCCAGTGAGGAGAGGGTGATGGTGATATGCTCAGGTGGTGGTGGAGGCGGAAGGGCTAGTGGTGGAGGATGGCCGAACCTAAATGAAGAAGAGACAAGTGCAAAACAATGAATTCAAGTATAAAACTAAGGAAAAGGAATAAATTTTTACCAATTTTTTTCTCAAAAAGCAATGGCCGAATTTTTGTATCTTGAATGAGAATTTTTTTTACATGAGTGATAAATGAGGTAGGCGGCTGAATGAATGAGGAGTTATGGCCAAAATGTGAAAAGATGTTGGTTGAAATGAAAAGGTGGGAATTCAAAAAGTCTTTAAAACAAAAAGTCACAAAACCTTTTCGAATTTACTCCAATTTCTTTTTATAAATTTAAATAACTGAAAATACATATAATTTCAGTTAAAATTCGAAAATATAACAAATATATAAAATATAAATAAATAAATATTAATTATATATGACAAAAATAAGAAAATAGCACAAAAATGAAAACTAGTCTAGAAAATTTGAAAATAAAGAGAATAATCTTTGGAAAATTATATGGAATTGGAAAATAATTATAAATAAAAATAAGAACATAAAATAAAAATGCACTCACAAAAATAAATAAATAAATTTAATCAAATATAATCTAAATGAAGAAAATAGCAGAAAAATAGAAACTAGCCTTTAAAAAAAGGAAATAAATGCAATAAATTTTGGAAAAATTCTATTATCACCTTAAAAATATTTAGAAATTAAATCTCACAAATAAAATAAATTTAAAATATTTTCAAAATGAAATAAAGTAAAATTAAAATTTATATTCAAAAATCTAGGGTTGTTACAATATATGTAAAAATCCAACCAAGTTAATTCCAGTTTCTAACAATATAATATGAACCATAGTGTAAAATCATGAATTTTGAAGTAATTATATAGAATTTTAGGGATGTGGTTGTTGAGATAATCTGAGTTGCTCATTTTTGGGATTTTGGTCACTTGCCGTCGATCGGCGTGGCATGGTTTGGACCTGAAGGTGGTTGATGAGTCGTTAATAACATCAAAAATGCTAGGAAGTTTTTTTGGTGATTGGAGGAGCTCTGCGAAGTCGAACTAGGGTTTGTGGTGTTATTTTGGTCGTCGACATTCCCAGGGTTCGAATGGCATCGTGGTTGCATCGGTGTGTATCGCATAAGAGGGATGGACTCGGTGATTCGAGGAGCGTCTGTGGTCACAATAGTTTGGGTTCATGTAGCATGGTTCGTCGTTGGCCGATGGTTTTTCCGATCGTGTTTACTTCCAGTTTTCGATCGACATATTGATTTTGAGTTTGCCTTCATTTTTTGTTGTTCTGCTTGGTTGTGGTGGTTGACGAGGTCGAGTGTGGGTTGGGGATGGTCGTGGTGATGACCATCGGTGATCAGATTGGACGTGCACATGCACGGTGGCCGTCGTGTGCATCAGAGTTTTGTGGGTTTGGGTTGTTGTTTTGGCTCGTGACGTCTTCGTGTTGGAAACGAGCGTGGCTCGGGGAAGAAGCACGCGAGTGTGCTCAGTAGTTAGCTTGAGTTTTTGTTATTTTGGTTTGGGAAATTGTTTCCGGTATTTTTAAAATCTTGTCTATATCATTTTAACCAAAATGATTTAAAAAGTTTAAAAGCAAACCAAATTTTAAAACAAAGTTTTAAACAGTTTTAAATGTATGAAATGTTAAGTTAGAAAATAATGTTTTAAACAAATTTAAATTTTAAAGGTATGGATTTAAAGTTTTATTTTTTAAAAAAAAATAGTTTTGAATAATATAAATATTATCTTAAACAAAATTTTGTAAATTTTGTTCTTACATGTTTCCCAATTAAAGGGGTAATTTGTTAAAATTTAATTTGAATTAAGGTAAAGGGTATTTAACTTTAATAAGTTAAAAGGATGATAATTTGAATAATCAAATTCAAGCTTTAAATTTAATTTAATCTAAAGGTTGATAAGAGTAATGTAGTAAATGATTTGTTTTAATCTAAATCAAGTTTATTTACAAAAGTAATTAAAACATAATTACTTAATTAATTAAGATGTTCAATTTAAGTAATTAAATTAAGATAAATTAATCTGTGTAAATAATTAAGTGTAATTAATTACTTAATTAATATTTGATTAATCAAGGTTAATCAATTAAGAATAATTAAGTAATAAGTAATTAAGAGGTTAATTACTTAATGTTAAGAAGATTATTAAAGATAATTACTTAATAAAGGAATTAAAGTAATTAATACATGGTGTAATTAAATAATTTAATGTGATTAATTTTAATTAATTAATTAAGTTTAATTAATCAAAGATGATTACTTAATGAGGGAATTAAGTATAATTACTTAATGTAATTAATGAGGTGTAATTACTTAAGTGAGGTAATCAATGGATAATTACTCGATGTAATTAATTAAAAGGGAATTTCTTATGGAAAGTAATTAAAGGATAATTACTTAAGAAGTAATTAAGTGATAATTACTCGACGTAATTAAAGGATTAATTAATGTAATTAATCAAGGAGTTAATTTAATTGATAAGTAATTAAGGGAAGTTAATTACTAATGTGATTAATTAGGGTTGATTAATCAATGTAATTAAGTTAATGATTAATTATTAAAAGATAATTAGAAGGATAATTAATTAATGAAAGTAATTAAAGGATCATTAATTAAAGTAATTAAAGGATCATTAATTAATATAATTAACGATAATAATTAAAGGTTTAATTGATTAATAATGGTGATTAATTATAGGATAATTAATCGGTGAAGTGAGGGAGATATATTTAAATTAATTAAGGATTAATGTGATTAATTATAATTAATTGATTAATGGAAGTAATTAAGGTTAATTACTAAGTGATTGAAGCACTATTAATTTATGTAATTAATTTAAAGACTAGTTACTTAATGTGATTAAGTAATAATTAATCAAGGGTGATTAATTTAGAAGATAATTAAAGGATAATTAATCTATAATTAAAGATTAATTGATTGGTTTATAAAGTGATTAAAGATTGATTAATTAATTAAATGGTTTGTAATTAATTAATTAATGAGTTAAACAGGTTTATGTGATTAATTCTCAAGTAATTAGTTTAATTTAAATTGATTAAATTAATTATAAATTGGATTAACGATTCTTGTTTATGGATGATTGATTCAATGGAATGTTTGGATTTAGTTGATGCTTATAGTTTGAATAATCTGTGATGTGCTATGATATGATATTGATTATAGCTATGATAAATGTGTGATATTTATCTGTGAATAATGATGTGTGAATTCTATGTTTTAAATTGAATTAATTGTTCAAACTAAAATCACTTGGACATTAAAATGGCGTTTTGGATTTTGATGAGACCGGGATCGCGTTTTCAAATTTGGAATTCCAAAAACCACATCGATCCAAATTAAATGTTAGGTCGTGAATCTCAAGTGAAGAGTGAAGACTCGAGGTGTAAGGACTATACATCGTTAAAACTCTAAGGGTGATTCCAATACGAGTTTAACGAGGTAGTACTTTCAATTTCGAGATGAAGATTCAGAGTGCAAGGGCTATTGTCGTTAGCTCTGGGGTGATTCCACAATGAGTGTAGCGAGATAGTGCCTTCGGTTTCGTTCGAATCCAGAACGAACTTGTATGGATTGAATGCATTCAGAACATCGTCAGGTGAACGATGAGCATTCTAAGATAGATGTGTTCTATAAAGGAAATCGTACCCTCAAGCCTCATCAACCCGGAATGGCTAAAATAAGGGAGGTGTAGCCAGGCTAAGAGGGTAACACCCAAGTAGGACGAGATTTACCCCTGTCTAGAAGTCCCTTTTTATTCGGCTATGTGGGCAGTTTGCGAAGGCTATCTGCAGCGTTGTCTCATTCGAGACTGTCCAATAGGGGATGGTTTCGGCCTTATGTTGCAGGGGATTTAGGGTGGATCCTCGGTACGGTGATCTAGGTCCCGTACTGTGATGGGCAGTACCCCAGTAGCCCTTCCATTGTATGGAATCCAATCTCCAATAAGCGTCATACATTTTGATTGTGCCAAACTATATTAGAACGTGAGATGTAAGCATTCCAGCTATTTCTGTATTTTACTTGAAAACCCTAGACCCTATTATAATATCACTAGATTTTCTATCAAATGTTTTGGTTAGTTTAAGGTAAAAACTTACCCATGTTTATTTGTGGGGAGTCATACGTGATACCTTTGTTTTCAAAGGTTTTTCAAAGTTAAACAACTTTAACCCGTTTACTCACACCAGACCCATGTCCGACCCAAGTGTTTATTTTCTGTTTTATTAAACTCTTGGGTACTCATGTTATGTATGAGTAGTAAGGGGATTTAGGTTAGCTTTGACGAGTTCTGAAGGAGATATGGAGCAGGAGGCTTCAACGTGTAGATATATAGTGGTTCCGCTGTGTAGTGTTGTATCTGTATTCCTGTGATACTTGAGTTGTAATAACTAGACAGATGTTTATAACTGTCTAGTTTGTGTTGTATTAACTGTATATCTCTGATGTATACGATACTATGTAATATCTTATGTGATATAATATAATTTATTCGTTCCGCTGTGAGATTCTGATGTTGTTTGTTTCTTTCTTTTCTATCTTTTCTCTTTTCTATCCCTTTCTTTCTTCATAATGATGGGTCTTTCTATGGAATGAAAGGCGGGTCGTTACATAAAAGTTGATGAAACAATCGTGTTTTGAAGTGTGAAGAAGAAAAACTCAAAACTATCATTTACAACAAATGACTGGTCACTAGTTGATTATTCTCGCATCTTTTCTAAGTACCACATTTTTAAGTCATCGCAAAACCACAGAAAAATATACATGAAAATATGATCATTTTATAATCAAAAGCAAATATTGCATTCATGTATTTTCTTAGCCCAGTGAAATTAGGGCAACGATCTCTTTTGTTGTCTAACCAAAAAAGTTAAAATTTTAATCTTTAATGCAACACACATAAACTGTGCATTATATTATTGAATAAACCCATGCATCAAAATTGGAATGTATTCAAAATGGTATAATTTCACTCGTATATTGGGTCCTCCACCAATAAAGACAAAAAAGAAAAGGAAGGGTAACTCCAATACTGAAGCAAGCACGTCGCTCGTGGCTCGTATTAGGATATATTATGAAGAAATCGAAGATCTTATACTGCGAAACGTGAGAGTTTGTTAAGGACGTTGGTTGTAGATTATTTTCTTCAATACTGCAGTAATTAAGCAATTAATGTGAGAGCTTGATATTGGGACTCATTGCATTTTTATTTTCATTTCAGTTTAGAAATTTGATTCATGGATGGGTTGGTTGTTTAAAGGTGGATTATGTGCTATGGGACTGAAAAAGCTTTTGTTGCTATTATTTAATCTCAACATCTCAAGCTACTAGTGAGATATATCATTAATTCATGTAAACATTTTGAATTCTTAGCCTATTTTGAATTCCAAATTTTCTTACTTGTAATAATGAGACCATCATACATAGGGGAAAAAACTACTGCAATACGCAGTAAACTTAACAGATAGTGAAATTTTTTTGCAATTTGATACTTTGCAAATATGTGCACATACAATTTTTAGCATGTTGTGTAATGGCATTTAGGTAAAATGTTGTCATGATTATGTGGTTGCGTATGTTTATCAATGTAATAATCGAATTATTTTACTAATTTGTACACATTTATGAATAATGATAGGAGGTTATAATAGTACCCCAAGGTTCGGGTGGTTTTAACCAATTATCACATGCCCTCATCTAAAACCTACAAGCATGCATATTACTATTTTTTTTCATTTTCATTTTGTCAACATCTACAAAACTTGAATAAAAAGTAATACCCACTTAGTGATTAAACTCAGTGCAATTTAGGATTGTCGTTCAGTTCTGCATATCAAGTATAACTGAGTTAATAAACTCAATGCATTTGTGATGAGTTAATAAACTCGTTGCAAGTTGACTCAATGCGAATGCATCGAGTTCGCTGGGTTTATAAACTCGGTTGCACAAAGTTTATTAAGTGCACTAAGTTCACGAAGTTTACAACTCATTGTCACCTACAAAGTTACTTATTAACCTTATAAAATCGAAGTGTTTTTAATTGTGTACTTTCCCTGTAATTTAAGATCTTTTCTAATTCAAGTGTTTTTAATTATGCATGAACATGTTTAGCTAATGCAACTATGAGAGTTACTGGAGCAGAATACAATAGTGCATAATTTAGCAATGTCTCGACCAAAAATTTTATGAGAAAACTGGCATGATATGCAAGCGAATGCATTAACTATGCTTCACCCAAATATATGCATGTGTACTAAAAACCATGGTCCAAATATTGAATGTGCTATCACTCATAGTTAACCAACGTATATAACATTTGTCTGTATGTAGAGAGAACACTCTGTGCGTCGTTTGTTGTTATATGATTGGCTTTTGACAATATTGATACTATATTATAATTTATAGTCCCATGTGAAGAAATGACCATGGGATTTGGTTATGGATGAAAAAGACAATTTAATGGACTGTCCACTAGCGATTTGTATACTGTAAATTGTTCTTAAATGAATCGTCGTAGATAAGTTTAGCAGTGCATTCAAGTTAGACACTTACACTTAGAACATGATAAAGAATCATTTTTGAAATTTCTATCTTTTACCCATGTTTAATAGATTATTGGGATGAGATATTGACATGCCTATGCCAGTGATATTGAATTTGCCAAATAAACTTCTTTTTTGATCAGTATACGTTATAATTGATAAATCTACTTTAAGAAGATTCTACAATGTTTTTATCTAAAAATCAATGTAACAGCTCGATTTTTCGATGCATGAAAATTGACATCAATATGTCCACTGTATCAAATGCCGAAGAATCGAATGTTGAAAAACCGAACCATTAGGATTAAAGAAGAAGGAGGTAGAAGAAGAGAAAACAAAACAACAACAGAATCTTACCGTCGCAACAGAATAAAATATAATATATAATAACTAATCTTTACACAAAAGAAACTTTACCTGTTTTATATATACATCATCAGAGTACAACATTAACAAAATACAACACTGAACAGTTATGATAACTTGTCCACATAGAAACTGAATTTGCAGCAAGCCATACACAGCGGATAATACATCAGATACGTATGATACGTCTCACCATCCAGCTCGTCTCCTAAGCTCCATAGCAGTCCATCCAGAATCTGTACTCTATAATACTCGGTCTGATCTGAGCATTATAGTTAAATAACAACCGAGTCAATCTGGAAAACCAGCTTGACAAAACACACCCAATTGGATTATTATAGTTTTCGAAAGTCCTTTTGAAATCAAAGGTATCTCATAAGAACACGCCACAAATAAAATGCCGGGTTTTTACCTTATGATAACCAAAACATTTCTTATAAAATCCTCTGATATTATAGTAGTGTCTACGTACAAATACTTATTCAAACAGCCGAAATTGTTATATTATTAAATTCCAGCAATACTAGCCACAAAGTGGGTTTTACAAACAAAACCGTAAAGGAATGTAGGGAGAATGGATTTCCATCAATGGCAGGGCTACTAGGGTACCGCCCGTCATAGTACGTGGTCTAGATCACCGTATCGAGGATCCACCCTAATCCCATGCATCACATGACCGGAGCCACCCCTTACTGGATAGTCCGAATAAGATCATCCCACAGTTGGGATCAGCAACCGCCACACAGCCGAAATAAAGAGACCTCCAGACAGGGGTGTCCTTACCCTAATTGGTTGCTAGCCACTTAGCCTTATGTGCACCTCCCCTGTTTTAGCCATTCCCGGTTGATGAGGCTCGAGGCTATGCTTTCTCTTTTTAGCACATATTCACTTAGAATGCTCATCGTCCTCCTGACGATGTTCTGAAAGCATTCGTCCATACAAGTCCATTTTGGGTCCGAACGGAACCAAAGGCACTACTCCTACTACATCCATTTTGGAATCACCCTCAGTATTAGTAGTGACTAGCCCTTGCACTTCACTACTCCGTCTTCGACTCCAAGCCCCTGTCTTCCTCACGAAACCGTTCAAACTGGATTGAAGTGGTTTTCGGAAAATTAATCCTGATAGTCGGTTATTTAACTATGAAATAACATTCACAACAATCGTCAGACTTTAAATAATTTTCCAAATTATTTTATTAATCTCAAAATATCTTCGCAAGATATATTTCCAATCTTCAACCCTTTGGAAAATAGTTTTCAAATCACTTTTCCCTCTCGGAAGAAACATTCCCTCCCAATTGTTTTATTTCCACTGAAAATCGCCAAGCCCTAATATTTTAGATATTTAAAATAATTTAAATTACTTTATCCAAAAATATATATGTACTCTAAAACATTTAAAATAAAAACTACTTAAAAGACTTTATTTAAATTACTAGTTATGAAATCTTATAATAACTTCTCAGGTAAAACCTATGCCAAAATAATTTTTTGAAATAAAAGTTATGAAATTCTATACTTGTTTTTCGAATAAAAACTTTAGGAAACTATCTTTAAAATAAAACTACTTTATAAAATATAAATATTAATAATTATTTTTTAAAGCCATACTACCAATTAACTTTTCCAAATAATTACTACAATAACTGATTTAATAAATATTTACCTTTAAAATTTTAAAAAACTTAAATAATAATTTCTTAAAAACATTCTTTTAAAAACAACTTTAAAACTTTTAACTTATACTCAAAAAATTTCTATGAAAACGTACTTGGCTATCCAGGAAAATACACTTCTCTTTCACGCCTTTAAAAATAAACCACTATTTATTTTTAAAACATTGTACCCATTCCTTTATAAATTCCCTCCGTGAATTTATACTTCTAAATATCCACTAATATCTTATTTCACTTTATAAACCTAGTTTATAAATTCCATGGTCTCATTCTCCTTTTAAATCACCGTTTCAACACTTAATCAGTTTCCAAATCGATTTTCAAATCTAACTCCATTTTTAAAATAAAATCTTTTGCTTACCCAAATTTATTTTAAATCCATAAATTTCCATATTTCACTCCTTTATTATGATTTAAATCTTATTTAAACTGAAAATACAAATCTCATACTTTTTTTTAAGTTCTTCTTTTATTTCTTCCTAAAGCATTTAAATCCTTAATTTTAAAACTAATCTTTTATTCCTTTAAATAATATCACTTAAGTTTAAAAATTCATTTATTGCTATTTATTTAAAAATCTCCTTTTTCGATATTCAGAATTCATTTATTAGAATTTAAAAAAAAAAATCAGCTTTTATGCTTTCCCAAATTCATTCTTTAATTTATCCAATTTCAGTATACTTATTTTACTTAAAATTTCCCTTTTATTTCCTTTGAAAATTCCAACTTATATATTTTAATTCACTCAAACACTATATATATTCAACCGAACCGTAACATTCAATAATTTCCATTTCTAATATAATCAATATAATTATCACATATTACCACATAAATCACACCGCCAAAAATATAAAATAAAATCATCGTTTTGAGGAATCCAGTTGGATCCTTCCAATCTGTTTCCCTACATCCACATATGTTAGCACAATATAAAATACCAATTCCACTTCGAGGTGGAATATCGCGGTATATGGGGTCATCCGCTATTATACGGGGTGCATAGGTTTTCGTCCGCTATATATTGCGGGAAATCAATCACTCCAATATATATATATATATATATATATATATATATATACTACTATATATAATATCACATCAATTCAAGAAATGAACCAATAATTTAAAATTTAACTATTTAAATTAACCGGTGTCCAGAAGTGAGTGAGATTAACTCACCTTTGATTTTTGTTTTGCATTCCGATCTGAAACGGGTATTTCCATCACAAATTTTGGACCTTGAATAACATTAGATGGTTTTATTAATATTCAAACAAAACGGAAAATCAATTATCGTTTAATAGCTTTAATTTTAACTAATGATTTAATTTAGACAAATAATTAAATTCTAAACTAATTTCCCTACAAAGATCTTTTAGCAACTGAGATAATTAAATATGTTAACTAACAATTAAAACACCATAATCCATTTTCAAAGTAAACTAGTAAATAAAATATTTATTCCTCTTGCAAACTACCTTATATATGCACTTTTTTTTCTTTTTTTAATAAAAAATCTATATAGGTTTAAAAATCTAATTTGCATATAAACTTTTCAACATTTTAAAAATTCCTATATTTTCCCAAACTATATATATATATTTTACTGATCACCCATATATGTATATTTTAAACTGTAAAAAATTTAAGCTGTTTTATATACCCGACTGCTAATTTTTTTTCTTTTTTTTAGCATAAATATACATGCAAATATGTACAAGATTTAAAACCAAAACCGATTTATACTTTACTGCCACTATTTTGTATTAAATTAAATTAAATTAAATTAACCAAGCCTGGAATTACCTTAGATCAGATCTCACGCGACACAGCTGATCGAGCCTACGACCCTCTTTTCCTCCTTCGACCATCGCGACCTATCCTGAGCCACCATTGTCCCTCGATGGAACCATCACGAACTCGCATGAGCAACACTATTCCACCAATCGATGCCGAGAATCCTAGCGTCGCGCCTTCCTTCTGGCCTCGCGACACCATCCTGCTTGAGTCGAAACCCTAGTCGCGCTCGCAGCTGTTACACCCATAGCTGCGACCCTCCCTTTCGAGCTTTGTCTCCAAGCACGACTCACCCTTTATCGGAACTCGAAGGCGAGATTGGGTGAACGGTGAATTTAAATTATCTCCGTTATTTCTTCTCTGAGTTTTTTTTTATTTTCTTCGTTTTATTTGATTTGGGTTTATTATTATTATTATTATTTTAAATGAAAATGCTCGGTCATCTCGATTTTGTTAAGGAGAAGGGACATCTGGAATATGATTAAAGAAGGTAGTGGACACGTGTTTAAAGTGCTGTAACGTGTTTGAATTTGTCAATTGTATGAGAATATATACATTTAATTTAAATTCAAATCGTCTCGATAAATGCAACTTACAATCTCGAACCCCTATCGAGGCGTGCCATCAGGCATATATAATGTTATACCCCTATTCTGAACGCAATGGAAAAGGTTTCGAGTCCTAATTCGATTGTATGGAGAAGATAGCTTTTGGACTTTATTATTATACTTAATTTTCGATTTAATTTCACCGCATTTACTTACGGTATGGCCAAACAATCACTCCAAACACCATGAAAATTGAAATCTGATAACAGTACACTATTACGGATCCAATGGAACTGGTTTCGTCGAAATCCGAGACTGTACCTTAGAAGGCTATTTTTAAATATCGATTTAAACGATATAATTTCAAAACTAAAAAAACAACTCCAAATTCATATTTAACACTTTTACTATCTTCAGTACTATCAATATAAATTTTACAAGCCTTTAAATTATTTTTAACAAGCTTAAAATTTCAGATTCAACAATTTTCCCAATTTTCAATTATTTAATCAAACAATTAAATCACTCAATAAATAGTGACATTTGAAATTCAAGTTAGAATTTAACTTTTAAATATTTAAAATCAATTAAATATGCCAAATTCAAATGTCAAAATCCCGGGTCATCACAATTGATATGTGAAATTTTCTAGTCAATATGAATGCATTTTTCCTTCATATTGAATTGGAAGAAAATAAGATGCTAACGGATTTGTGAATTAGACAAAACCGAAGTTCTAAATTTTATAGTCTGAAAATTACAGAATTAGTTATGTTTCTTGTGCTTGTTCGTAAACTTTTTATCCTACTCACGTCGTCTTATTTTGTTTGTGCTTGCTACCTTTTATAAGTAACAATTCGCTTCATTATATATATCAAAGTTGAAGGGTCTTGGTTCCTAATTTTCAAAGATATATGTGGAAGGTTTTCCAGGTTTGATTATTGCAGTAAGCTCTAATGTTCTAAAAGATACATCTGTTTGTATTGAGTACTGTATACTGTAATATTGAGTATGATAATGTAGTATTGTTGACAATGATGTAGTATTGTTGTTCTAATCTTTTTGTTGTTGTTGCAAAACTATGTAGTGTATACTGTAATATTGTTGTTGTTGCTTTTGAACTATGTAATGTGATGTATTGTTGTTGAACATTGTAATTAATAGATTTGTTATGTTTGGCCTTTGTGCCGAATCTATGAAAAATATTTAGTTTAATGATCTTTTTTTGTGATATTATGTTAAATTTGCAAATGTTTGTATTGAGTATGATAATGAATTAACTCGTACTGTAAGAGGGCAGAAAAAGCAATTTTTTTTTAAAATATCAAATTAGCAATGGTCTTGAACCATTGCACAACCAAATTAACAACACGTGTACAATAAGGTTTTACAATGGCTTTTAGCCATTGGGAAATTGAATTTAGCAACGACTCCTAACCGTTGTAAAATTAAGTTTTGCAATGGCTTTACGCCGTTGCTAAATTTAATTTTGCAATGGCTATGGGCCGTTGCTAAAATTTTACCACTGCCAATTTTACAATGGCTCTAAGCTATTGCGAAACTCGTTTGCAATGGCTCGAAACCATTGCAAAATGGAATTTCTAGTGTAGTGAATGCTTTGGTTTAAGCTATTCAAGATGGAGGAGAGGGATTAACTGTGTTTACATATGCTTATGGTATAGGTTTGGGTGCAGTTTTAATGCATCATGAAAGATTTATTGCTTATGCTAGTAGGCAATTGAAGCATCATGAGCGGAATTATATGACACATGATTTGGAGTTATTAGCTGTTTTTTTGCATTAAAGGTGCGAAGACATTATTTGTTTGGTGAAAAGTTCAAGCTCTTCATGGATCACAAGTCCTTAAAGTATCTTTTCATGCAAAAAGATTTGAATATAATGTGGCAGCGTTGGTTGGAATTTCTAAAGGTGTATGACTTGGATATTTTATATACGCCGGGAAAAGCCAATGTGGTAGCGAACACACTAAGTAGGAATGCAGGTTTCGCTCTTTTGAAAGTTACTCCAACTCTCCCCAAAAGGATTGCAAAGAAGCAAAGCAAAGATAGACGTTTAATGGAGATCATGAAGGATATGGTGGAACATCATTATTCAAGCTTTGAGATTGATCATCGTGGTATATTACAATGAATGAAAGGATATGTGTTCCAAATGTTGATGGTCTTAGGCAAGAAGTTTTATCGAAATGAAGCAAGTATTCCAGTGGAAGGGAATAAAGAGGGATGTTTCCATCCATGTCGATGGATGTGCAAGTTGCCAGCAAATCAAAGGTTATCATTATAGGATTGCTAGATTACTATAGCTACTCGAGGATGTGAAAAGAAACCAATTCACCTCTAACATCTGGTACACGAGGAATCCACTTGATTTCAAGCCGCCAACGGTGGAAATGTACGATGGAAAGACAAATGCAATGGTTCATCTAATGAGGTTCATCCAACATATGGAGGTGTTGGGTGCTTTTGAGGAGGTAATAGAATGGTATTTCCTATTATATTGGACAAACCTAGCGACGATTTGGTTCAGACAACTGGAAAATAGGTTCGCCTGCCTATGAGCCAAATTGGTGGATAGATTTATAAGGCAGTTCAAAGTTCATATCTCTTGACCAAAGAATGTGATGATGTTATCGAGCATGAAGCAAAGGGCCGGAGAGACCCTAAGAATTTATTTGACTTCATATGCCAGATCCATCGGTGGTTCTGATGGCAACAGTTTCAGGATTTGCTATCGAGTGTGAACTTAATATTTGGATTATTCAATATTAATCACCGATTGAATTCCAACATTTGAGATATACGTAGGTGTATTTGTGAATTCTTCAAAATACCATATGTTCATTAAATGTTATTAATTAATTAATTTGATTAATATTTAAGAAATATTAGTTATTAATGTATTTTGATGTTTAGGGTGTTATTAGTAAGTACGGTTGCTCCTAGAAATGTTCTAGGTGCGATTAGTAATTATTTAGATGTGTATATAAAAGTTATATATGCATGTATCGATATATGATATTTATTTATTTATTTAAATATGATATAAATATATTTAGTTACGTAAATGGGATTTAGGATGTATTTACTCATATAAGACACAATGCAAGGACAATCATAAAGGGAAACGTGTGATCTTAATATTTAATTTTGATCTAATAGAGAATTAAAGAGAATGTTTTAAAGAGAGGAATGGGAAAGGTTTTCATTCTCTCCATAAAAGAAATCCTCATCATTAATTCATTTTTAAATTTTCTTTCACCCCTCTCATTCATGGTCACGATCTGCTTTATTCATCCCTATGGACAAAAAATTTCACCTAAGAAAATATCAAATAAAATAAAATAATGTGGTACATTCGGTTCTAGTAAGATCGGGTGGTGATTCAAGGAGTCTAGGAGTTAATTCATAAATTGAGGTGTCATGAAGGGATAATTTTGAAATGGTCAATCCATATTTATTTTATTACTTATACATTTTCTTACATACAAAAATTAGTGTATGTAACATATATTTATATTTCCGTTATATATTATTGAAGTTTTATAGCATATATTGTTTGTAAATAAAATATAAAAAAGGGAAAAACAACAATGAAATTTGATCCAGTTATTTGGTCTTATGTATTTGTGAATCAATCCTTTTTAAATGTATTTTATGCAATGTTAAATGATTTATACATAGACAACGCACACACATACACACAGAACGGTCATTTATTCGACAATGGTCAAACATGTGTACCGATGTTAATCTAAAACCGATGTCTTGAATTTTTCTTTCTAAATCATGATATTTTGTTGTCCATTTACTCAATAAAATAATTTTGAAATTTATTTTGGATTAAACCCACATACATATGCATACGTATAAAAACTTTGAATTTGCCTTTTTTTAGTTTTCATGATGGGTCGGGCATGATAATTTTGTAATTGAGCTATATTTCGAATTGTATTTACGTTTATTATGGGTTGTTTTGGGCTTTAGTTTCATCAATAAAGATTAACCAAATTTCAAATATATATATATGTATGTATGTATGTATATATAACTTATAGTCATATGGAAGTTTGCTCATATCACATACATATATAAATGTTGTTTATATAAAAATCAAAATTAAACAAATATGTATACAATAATATGTTGGTATATATATGTGTGTGTGTATGCATGTATGTATGTATGTCTATGTACACGTGTGTCTATATAATCACACGCACTTTTTGATCATCTTATGCAGGTTAAAATCACGTAATATCAAATATTTTGTAACTTACAGGCTATAAATAAATATGGGATATAGAAGTTAAAATAAATGATACGGATCTAAATTTAATTACCAGTTTACAGGAGAGGAATACAGAGAGCATTTCCTTTTTCTTAAAAACTAATTAGATTTTCCTTTGTAGATGAGATGTTTTTTAATTTTTTCTCATTAATTGTTCTTTGATTACCATTTATGTAAATTTAATTCATGCAGCAATGTGTGTGTTACATATACATACATACGTGCATACACACATACGCACATACAGCTTATATATATGTACGGTACTACTAATATGTGTATACAAACCATATACATATATTATAGTATATTTTAACATATATGCTTAGGCATTTATATTCCCGACATGCATA
Source organism: Allium cepa (assembly GCA_030765085.1). Taxonomy (NCBI): domain Eukaryota; kingdom Viridiplantae; phylum Streptophyta; class Magnoliopsida; order Asparagales; family Amaryllidaceae; genus Allium; species Allium cepa. The sequence continues at coordinate 562,896,184 of CM060935.1, forward strand.
TGTAAGTATAATAAATATGTATATACAAATGATATGGATCCCAATGTCTATAACAGTGTGTGCGTATGTAGTTATACACATGCTTATATATCTTTATGTCATCATGTCAAAATATGTGTATGATACATTGAATTAAACATTAAATTAATTAGTTAAAATGATTAATTTAATAATATGAATAATGTTATAAAATATAATATTATTTTAATCTAACAAATAGATTAGATCAAATGCTAACCAATAGATTACAAAGGCCCGCTAAGATTTAAATTAGAAAAACTAGAAATATACCCTTTTCTACTGCTGCTAGAACAGGATGGACCCATACACCTTGACCTTAGAACCGCATCGGCCCACTTTCCCCTCTCTAACCAAGGCTGGCCCAGCCTTGTACTGGAACACTCCACAACCCCTTCACCTAAACTTAAACTCTTTTTGCCACCACCGCAGTGCACATCTCTCCAACTGGGAACCATAGACGCACTCTCCTCTCCTTCCTCTCTGACATGGTATCCTTCGATGTTCCTATTTTTGCAAATCTACTATTGATTCCAAAAGCTTTGAATCACCAGCCTAGGATTTACATCAATCTCATAACTTCTAGAGAATATTCCAACCAAAAGAGATCGACTTTCGAAAAACAAATTCCACCACTATGTTTGTGCCATTATGCCATATGAAGCAACATATCATAAGACCAAGTTTCAGGTTAGTTTAGGAATTGGTTTTATTTTGTAACTAGTAGAGATAATCTCAATTAGCCTATGAAGATTGTGATCTAAGAAGAGATAAGGAAGTGTAGAAGAATAGAATATTTCCCTCGTAATGTTTCTATAAAGCTATATATTTATAGGCAAAAGGAGACATGTTGAGCTAAGTTGTCACAAAGCGCTGAAACACCCATTTTCGAACGCTAATGAAAGTACGTCTAGCTATATATCGAAATATAGATTTTTAATATTTCTAAATGCAATAAGCATATCAAAATCCCAAAACAAGATTCCTACTCAAAGTTATCTTTATCACTAATTAAATTTAAGTGGATATCTATAATTACTATCTAATTTACGGGTCGTTACATTCTGCCTCCCTCTAAAATAATTACACCCCGCAATTCGCCAAAGAATAAACTTGTAACATTCCCGGTTTTTGAGTCAAATTTGAATTAATAATTAATATAAATGTTGGGTTAGAATTGTGAATAAATTCAATTTTTCCAAAATAAATAAAGATATGTGTTGTATATTTATATTTGTATATAAGTGGATTTTTAATTTAAATAGAATTTCTAATCGAAAATTTAGAAAAAATATTTTGAATAATATATTAACAACAAATTTGATTATGGATTAATTTGAAAATTTATGAATAAATATATTTATGAATATATATATAGATTGAAAGTTAAATTGTAAATAAAATTTTGACTTTGGAAAATTCAAAATGTAAATATTTATAAATAGATTGGATTTATTATAGAAATTAAGTTTTAAAAACATTTTCCTTAAAAAGGTTATATAAGATTAAACAATAGAAAATGCATAAATATAAAACATATGTTAATATAAAAAGGAATGTTTTGTAAATATAAAGCTAAAAGGATTTAAAACTTTGTATTTTGAAATTTATAGAAATTTTTTCTAATTATAATAAATATAAATATATGTATTTTGAAAATTTTATTTGAATCTAATATATTAAATTTTCAAAAGTTATTTGAAAATTAAACTCTATATTTTTGAAATATGTATGTATGATTATTTGTTTAGTATAAATAGATTTCAAACTCATTTTCTTATAAAGTTGAGAATATATAAAATGTAAGAAAACAAAATAAATAAACATGTTTTATAAACCTGATCAAGCTAAACAATTCAACCTCAGAAAGTTTAGGTCCAAAATCAAGACCAGATTCAACTTAAAATCATCAAGTTCCAGGCTTTTGCTTCCTCTCTGTTCTCTGCCTTTACTTACAGATGAGCAAACCTTTCAACCTTTGATTTATTTCTATGTTAATGCTTGTGAGTAAACCCTTGTGAGATTTGAATTTTTTGAATGTTTTTTGAATTCATTCCTGAAGTGAAGTTAAAATTTATTTGCATGTGTATAAATCTTTGAATATATGCATGATTTGGCTATGCATGTCTAAAGAACAGATATATGCATCTCTGTTCCAGGTTACAGGCTCCAAACCAGTCAAAAATTTCAAGTCCTCCTTCTCTGATCCATATTAGATCTTATGACTCAAACAAAAGTTGTTTGTTTAAATATATTTTAAATTTTAAAAATGAATTCAAGCAAAATGAATTAAAGTCTTTTTCGAAAATTTAAAATTACAAGCAAAATTCAAAATATGTTAAAATTCAAATATCATGAATCCAAGTTTTAGGTATACCATCTGAAATGTTATTAAAATTAATGATTTTTGAAAATAAAATTAGAATTTTTAATGACTTATTGACTGGGAAATTTCAAGTTGATCAGAAAATGAGTTTAAGACTTTTCTGGCAATCGTGACACTTCGGGGTGGTCATGGTTCTGCCTGGAGGTGGAAAAAGACTAGGGGATCTTGGCAAAAATATCAGGTGGGGTGAACATCTACCGTGGCGGCAGGAATTGGTTGGAGTGGGGTTTAACCCTAGTTTTTGGTCAAGGTCAGAATAGTGGTTGATGCATCGTCTCTAGGGCATCAGAATGCATTAGATCTGGGGGAAAGGCTGCGTACATGGCAAGAGAGGATGAGGCCGGAGTTGCAAAGGTTCTGGTAATCGACGTGGTGGGTTCGAGGGGATCTTTGTTGATCGAGTTTGCTCCAGTTTTGAGTCGAATAACTTAAACTCAAGTTCGCCGTCGTTTCGAACATCTGGGTGGTCGTGAGGCGCGTGGAGGTCGTCGCTGGCTCATCAATGGCTGGAGTTTGGATCAAAGGTGGCCAGGACTCTTATGCACGTGCACAGCCCGTAGTTTGTGTCAGTGGAAAAGAGTTGGGGAAGAAGGGTTATAACTCGAAGTAGGGGTCGGGGGAAAGGGCCGATGGCTCGAGTACTGGTTCGAGTTTTTTTGAATGGTACCAGGTACAAAACAACTTAAACAAAATTTAAGTTTTAAAAAGAAAGGTACGGGTTAGTTTGGGTGAAGATTCGAAGTAAATTTGTATTCGTCTTGGGGAGCACTCGAGTGAGTCTCGGGTGTTATGATTTCTAGTTTTAAAACTTTAACAGTTTAAGTTAAATTTATTTCTAAATTTATTCTTTTAAAATGATGATTATTTGTTAAGTAGGAATGTGTAGTCAAAGGTTTTGAAATAAAATATTTTAAAATTAGTTAAGTTTAAAAATGTTTTAAACTTATATTTTTAAAAGAGTTTATTTTAAATAAAACTTAACAATGTAATTAAGGAGTTAATCAAATGTTGTTAAATTTATTAACTTAAAAGTTAAGTTAATTTTATATTGTTAATGATAATTAATTAATTAAGGATTTTTAATTACTTAATAATTAAAGAATGATTTATTTAAAGATTAATTAATATTAATTAAAAGGTTAATTAATTTATAATTAATTATTAATTAAAAGGTTAATTAATTTATAATTAAGGATTAATTAATTAAGGAAACTAACTAAGGAATAATTAATTAATTAATTAAGGTGATTAAGGAATGATAATTAATTAAGGGATAATTAATTAATGTGATTAATTATGGATAATTAATTAATTAAAGGTTAATTAATTTATTATTAAAGGTTAATTAATAAATGATTAAAGCTTAATTAATGAAAATGGTTTGTAATTAATTAATGTTAATTAACTAGGATTAGTATTTAGTCATAAGTAATTAATCTGATTTAAATGAATCAGATAATTAATTGATCTTACTTATGGATGTTTGGATTCTATTGAATATTCAATTGTTTTGATATCCCTGATATGTGATGCTCTGTTTTGATTTAAGTTGTGATAAATGTAATTTATTTATCTATGATGAATGTAATTTATTTATCTGTGATAAATTTGTATTGTTTGTCTGTGAATGAAGATAAGCGTTACAAGATTATACCGCTTATCGATATTGCTGTGCTTGGATTGTGATTATTGATGATGTTACACTATTATGTAAAACCCCTGGACTACACCATACACACACAAATATGGATTGCATGAGGAGATTGGTTAAGTCATAAATATTCGAATTTAATGAAATGGTTTTAAATTTGAATTTCGAATCCAAATGGTTTTGGAAATGGAATTGGATTGCATATGAATAGCTTTTAAAAGGAAGTTTGAAATTGAAAATATTATATGAAATTGAAAATATTGTTTGAAATTGTTCTGGAAATTTGGTTTGAAAGGTTTATACAAGTTGTATAATATATATATATATATATATATATATATATATATATATATGGATTTTAAAACCATCTTTTAAAGTATTATTTTTGGAATTTAAAATTAACCCAAGTTTATACTTTAAAGTATATAACTTGTATATATTTGATCAGATTTTTTTGAAATGAGAAGTATTTGTTTTCAAATAATAATAGCTTTCAATTTTTGTTGAAAGAATTTCAAGTTTGAAATGAAAATGGTTTTCCAAGTTATGAATGAATCTTTGAAAATGGTTTTGAAAGCTATGAATTGAGTTTTTGATTTAAAGATTGGATGGGTTAATCCAATTTGAAAGGGAAATTATTTTGAAAGGCTATTAATGAATCTTTATTAAAGATTGGTGAACTTTATTTTTGAATTGAAAAGGGATCTTAAAAATGTATCTTTTCTTTAAAAGATTCGAAAGGGAAATTGTTTTGAAAGCCGTGAATGAATCTTTGTGAAAAATTGGTGAACTTTGTGAAGTGAATCTTTTTGTTTAAAGATTTGAAAATGGTATTTTCTTTAAACCATTTGCAAAGAAAAGTTTTAGGTTTTAAGTTGTGACTTAACTGAGATCCCAATATCCATATGTTTTTAAATATTGCACTCATTATTCGGTTTAGCCGGGAGAGGACCTTGTACCATATAACCCATTCTGAATAATGATACGATGATATGGATAGCATTTGAAGACCGATGGTGAAGACCGGATATTTTCGAAAGCGAAAGGATAACTCGTCGAACGTCTCTGCACCAACTGGTCCCCGGTATAGAGATTTGATCATCCTTTGTGATGGGGAGTCTGGACGTGATTAAGGATTATCCGAATTGCAAGGGCTTCTCTGGAAGTGCCTTCGGTTCTGTTCGAACCCGGAACAGACTTGTATGGATGTGTGTCTGACATTACACTTTGAGATGTAAAGCTGGTTTTTATCAAATACATTTATGTTTGGTGGTAGAGAATTTATTCTCTTAGCTTAACACTCTTCTCTGAGACATACGAGCTCAGAGGTTATGTAGTTGATGGTTACTAGTTATACATTCCTAATTTGGTAATGTGGCATACGAAGTGCTACTGATCATTTGTTGATCGAAGAATGGCTTTTGTGTAAAGCATAGCTTTGTGGACGAGACTACATCTGGACCTCATAACCCGGTAGTGGTTGAAACAGGAAGAATGCAGCAAGGTTATTTAGGGGTCGCGCCTCTAGGGTATGTCCATTTTTCTAGAAAAGGGTGGCATCATGGTATGGAGCCCAAATACTTAACTCATGTGGTCACTGCAAATTTATTACTTTGTGGTTTCTTTGTGGTTAAGATCTCTTGGATAAAGGTCGCAAACGATCGGGGATGCCATACTTGTAGGTGTTACTTCAGGGCAGGGGTAACCCGGCCTTGTGTTGTCAGAGAGCTGGATAAGTTCTCGGGACGTCCCTCTAGAGGTGTACCCATGTGGCAATAGGAAGTTCCTTAGCCTGACCATTCATTGGAAACCCAATATCCAATATGCGCCTTGTATGGTTTTAGTTGTAGAACCCGTCATTTAACATGGTAGCTATAGTAGGCATACTATAATGGTACGTATGCAGGCTAAGATTAATATTATACTTTCAAAGGTTTTCTGCACTGTGCACTAATAATAAGATCAAATGGATTTTGCATATAAGGCATGTTTGACTATCATAAGGAGAAATCTCCTCCAATTGTGTGTTTGCATTGTGTGTGTGGTAGGAGGCCTTATGGTAGTTTCATTTTTCAGAAACCGTTGGGGATTTCTTTTTAAAATTCTTTGTTTGCTTTATCTTAAAAGAAAACTGTTTTTGTTTGCCCATATCAGTCCCATGACTGACCCAGAGTTTATTGTTCTCTTCCTAAACTCTGGGTGCCCACAATTTTCCACACGAGCAGTCTAGAGTTGGGATTTTCAGAAAATCAAATAGTAGGTGTAGATTCGATAGCCTTCGTAGTCTTTGGTCTTTGAAGCCATTTGGAGTCCTTGGATTTGGCAATCGCATTTGCTGCATTTAGGATCAGATTTTCTTGGTCAACATGATGGTGGTTCGAGCTTGTGGTTTGGATATAACTGCTTTTGGATTGGAGTCTTCGAAGCTTTTGGATGAGCTATTTGGTTTTTGAGCATTAGAGATGGAGCGGCAGTTTGCGCATTGAATCTCTTTGAAGCTTTTGTCGTTGGTATTATCTTTTCCGCTGTGTATATTGTCTCTGATAGTGCTGATATTCATTTGTATCAGATGTTGTATCTGTTGTATATAATGATATATTCTTTTCTTCTGTTGTGTTGTTATACTTAATGTGTTCTAAGCTCCGGAACGAATCGGATTTCAACGGTTGAATCTGTGGCATTCGAGTACAATTGAAGTACGGGTGTCAATTTTCGAATGCTGAAATTCGGACGGTGACATTTTGATATCAGAGCTAAAGGTTGAGTAAAAACATTAGCTTTTGGAGTATAACACATTAAGTAGCTCATTAGAGATTGGGTGTAGAATACCCTCGAATGAGTATATCCCTAAGATACCGTTTGTGTGCCTTAGTAAATTCTCTTACTATACACTGATAGTGAATATGAGTGCAAGAAGAGGACGAGATAAGGGAGAGGGAAGTACCACTACAAATGGTCAATAACCTATAACAACGGAAACAACTTTTTCTATCAATCTCTTTTGATCATCATCCGATTTCAATTCTTTGATTTCTTCGTGGCAGCTATAAGAAGAAGCACTGGTATGGTGATGGCCTTGCAAATCGTATAGGTAGGTTCCTATTTCGTATTCTGATCATCAGTTTCTCTATCAGCTTTCCGTTTTAACTTTAATAAATGGAAATTTTATTTGAAATAAACTGATTGACTAAAATGTGAAGTAAAATTTGATTGTGTCAATAAAACGATTTCGGTCAAAACCAAAGTTTGAAATTTTTATTGTGATTTCTTGTGAAGATCAAAGTCGGAAGAAGGACAAGCTGGTGTAAACTTTGGGGTATTCCGACCTAATTTTGGAATCCATACCTAGTGTTTGAGAATTATGGAAGATTAAATCCATTTATCTATTGTTTGGGTCTCGATATATTCTATGAATGGTTAGTTATCTTTCCGACTAACCAAAGTCCCTGCATATTTCGTAGATCCGACGACCCGAGTATTTCGTGAAGTGTTGAATGAGTTCGTTCTCATAACTATTGATGATATTTTGATTTGGTAAGCCAAATGCAGAATAAATATTCAGTATAATCTGGTAAAAAACTTTTATCTGTTGTCTCCCTGTCTAGCAAATTTCGAGGATGAAATTTTCTTTAGGGGGAATCTGTAACATTCCCGGTTTTTGAGTCAAATTTGAATTAATAGTTAATATAAATTTTGGGTTAAAATTGTGAATTAAATTCATTTTTCCAAAATCAATAAAGATATGTGTTGTTTATTTATATATGTATATAAATGGATTTTTAATTTAAATAGAATTTCTAATTGGAAATTTAGAAAAAAATATTTTGAATAATATATTAATTATAAATTTGATTGTGGATTAATTTGAATTGTTTTGAATAAATATATTTATGAATATATATAGGTTGAAAGTTAAATTGTAAATAAAATTTTGATTTTGGAAAATTCAAAATGTAAATATTTATAAATAGATTGGATTTATTATAGAAATTAAGTTTTAAAAAGATTTTCCTTAAAAAGATTATATAAGATTAAATAATAGAAAATGCATAAATATAAAACATAAGTTAATATAAAAAGGAATGCTTTGTAATTATAAAGCTAAAAGGATTTAAAACTTTATATTTTGAAATTTATAGAAACTTGTTTTCTATTTATAATAAATATAAATATATGTATTTTGAAAATTTTATTTGAATCTAATATAGTAAATTTTCAAAAGTTATTTGAAAATTACACTCTATATTTTTAAAATATGTATGTATGATTATTTTTTTAGTATAATTAGATTTCAAACTCGTTTTCTTATAAAGTTGAGAATATATTAAATGTAAGTAAACAAAATAAATAAACATGTTTTATAAATTTAAAATAAAGTAAGGGTTTAAAAATATAAGTGTTTAATTAATTATTAAATTATATTCTTTAAAGTTGTAAACATATATAAATAGTATAAAAGGGAATATAAATAGAAAATATAATATAAAGTTATATTTAAATAATAAACATGAAAATTTAAAGTGTTTAAAATATAATACATATGTAAATAAGATGTTTATAAAAACATGATTTATAAATAAATTAACATAAGGGTTCAAAACTAAATTTTAAAAATTAAATAAACTAAAGGACTTAGACATAATATTACTTGAATTAACAAGTGTAAAGTTTTTGTGATATGAATTTAACAAGTGTTACCATAGGTAATACAAGTGGCAAGGAAAAAATTTCTTTTAATCTAAAAATTTTGAAAGAAGAATAAGAAACAAACCTGGTTATTTTTCTCATACCCGAAACAAAACTCAAAAAATTAGAATCTTTTTAAAGCTCAAACCTGTAAACAAAGTATGTTTCAAAAATCAAAACTTCAATCTTCAATTTAAGGCAAGTTTCAAATCCAAACCTGAAAGCATCCTAGGTTTCAAAAGCTTTCAAATTTTCAACTTGATCGAGTAATGATTCAATGCTCAACTCAAACAATCTTCATTAAAGTGAAACCAAGCATCAAATCACTTAAACAAGTCCCAGAGCAAAGCAACAATCTCTGTTCAATCTCAAACCTGAGATCAGATTCAAAACAAACAACTTCAGCCTACAGGCCTGAAGCATCTTCGATTTAAATCAAACTATAAGCCTGATTAAGCTAAACAATTCGACCTCAAAAAGTTTAGATCCAAAATCAAGACCAGATTCAACTTAAAATCATCAAGTTCTAGGTTTTTGCTTCCACTTTGTTCTCTTCCTTTACTCACAGGTGAGCAAACATTTCAACCTTTGATTTATTTCTATGTTGATGCTTGCGAGTAAACCCATGTGAGATCTGAATTTTTTTAATGTTGTTTGAATTCATGCTTGAAGTGATGTTCAAATTTATTTGCATGTTTATAAATCTTTGAATATATGCATGATTTGGTTGTGCATGTCTAAAGAACAGATATATGCATCTCTGTTCCAGGTTACAGGCTCCAAACCTGTCAAAAATTTCAAGTCCTCCTTCTCTGATCCATATTAGATCTTAGGATTCAAACAAAGGTTGTTTGTCTAAAAATATTTTATGTTTTAAAAATGAATTCAATCAAAATGAATTAATGTCTTTTCTAGAAATTTAAAATTACAGGCAAAATTCAAAATATGTTAAAATTCAAATATCATGAATTCTAGTTTCAGGTATACCATCTGAAATGTTATCAAAATTGATGGTTTTTTAAAGTAAAATTAGAATTTTTAATGACTTATTGACTGGGAAATTTCAAGTTGATCAGAAAATGAGCTTAAGATTTTTCTGGCGATCGTGACACTTCGGGGTGGTCAGGATTCTGCCTGGAGGTGGAGAAAGACTAGGGGATCTCGACAAAAATGTCCAGTGGGGTGAACATCTATCGTGGTGGCAGGAATTGTTCGGAGTAGGTTTTAACCCTACTTTTTGGTCAAGGTCAGAATAGTGGTTGATGCATCGTCTCTAGGGCATTGGAATGCATTAGACCTCGGGGTAAGACTGCATGGATGGCTGGAGAGGGTGTGGCCGGAGTTGCAAAGGTTTTGGTGACCGGCATCGTGGGTTCGAGGGGATCTTTGGTAATTGAGTTTGTTTCAGTTTTGAGTCGAATAACTTAAACTCAAGTTCGCCGTCGTTTCGAACATCTGGGAGGTCGTGAGGCGCGGGAGGTCGTCGCTGACTCATCAATGGACGGAGTTTGGATCAGAGGTGGCTAGAACTCTGGTGCACGTGCACAGCCTGTAGTTTGTGTTAGTGGAAAAGAGATGGGGAAGAAGGGTTTTAACTCGAAACAGAGGTCGGGGGAAAGGGTGGATGGCTCGAGTAAAGGTTCGAGTATTTTTGAATAGCACCGAGTATAAAAGAACTTAAACAAAATTTAAGTTTTAAAACAAATGTACGGATTAGTTTTGGTAAAGACTCGAAGTAAACTTGTATTCATCTCGGGGGGCACTTGAGTGAGTCTCGGGTGTTATGATTTCTAGTTTTGAAACTTTAACAATTTAAGTTAATTTATTTCTAAATTTAGTCTTTTAAAATGATGATTAATTGTTAAGTAGGAATGTGTAGTTAAAGGTTTTGAAATAAAATATTTTAAAATTACTTAAGTTTAAAGATGTTTTAAACTTATATTTTTGAAAGTTTATTTTAAATAAAACTTAACAATGTAATTAAGGAGTTAATCAAATGTTTTTAAATTTGTTAACTTAAAAGCTAAGTTAATTTATATTGTTAATGATAATTAATTAATTAAGGATTTTTAATTACTTAATAATTAAAGAATGATTTATTTAAAGATTAATTAGTCATTAATTAAAAGGTTAATTAATTAATAATTAATTATTAATTAAAAGGTTAATTAATTAATAATTAAGGATTAATTAATTAAGGTAATTAATTAAGAAATAGTTAATTAATGAAGGTGATTAAGGAATGATAATTAATTAAGGGCTAATTAATTAATGTGATTAATTAAGGATAATTAATTAGTGGTTAATTAATTTATTATTAAAGCTCAATTAATAAATGATTAAAGGTTAATTAATTAAAATTGTTTGTAATTAATTAATGTTAATTAACCAGGATTAGTATTTATTCATAAGCAATTGATCTGATTTAAATTAATCAGATAATTAATTGATCTTACTTATGGTTGTTTGGATTCTATTGAATATTGAATTGTTTTGATATCCCTGATTTGTGATGCTCTGTTTTTATTTGAGCTGTGATAAATGTAATTTATTTATCTGTGATGAATGTAATTTATTTATCTGTGATGAATGTAATTTATTTATCTACGATAAATTTATATTGTTTATCTGTGAATCTGTGAATGAAGTTAAGTGTTATAAGATTATACCGCTTATCGATATTGTTGTGCTTGGATTGTGATTATTGATGATGTTGCACTATTGTGTAAAACCCCTAGACCACACCATACACGCAAAAATATAGATTTCACGAGGAAATTGGTTAAGTCACAGATATTTGAATTTAATGAAATGGTTTTAAAGTTGAATTTTGAATCCAGATGGTTTTGGAAATGGAATTGGATTGAATATGAAAAGCTTTTGAAAAGAAGTTTGAAATTGAAAATATTATTTGAAATTGTTTTGAAAATTTGGTTTGAAAGGTTTATACAAGTTATACAATATATATATGGATTTTAAAACCATCTTTTAAAGTGTTTTAAAGTATTATTTTGGGAATTTAAAATTAACCCAACTTTATACTTAAAAGTATACTACTTGTGTATATTTGATCGGATTTTTCTGAAACGAAAACTATTTGTTTTCAAATAATAATAGCTTTCAATTTGTGTTGACAGGATTTCAAGTTTGAAATGAAAATGGTTTTCCAAGTTATGAATGAATCTTTGGAAACGGTTTTGAAAGCTATGAATTGAGTTTTTGTTTTAAAGATTGGATGAGTTAATCTAATTTGAAACAGAAATTGTTTTGAAAGGCTATGATTGAATCTTTATTAAAGATTGGTGAACTTTGATTTCGAATTGAAAATGGATCTTAAAAGTGTATCTTTTCTATAAAAGATTCGAAAGGGAAATTGTTTTGAAAGCCGTGAATGAATCTTTGTGGAAAATTGGTGAACTTTGTAAAGTTAATTATCTTGTTTAAAGATTCGAAAATGGCAATTTGTTTAAACCATTTGCAAAGAAAAGTTTTGGGTTTTAAGTTGTGACTTAATTGAGATCCCAATATCTATATGTTTATAAATATTGCGCTAGTTATTTGATTTAGCCAGGAGAGGACCTTGTGCCATATAACTCATTCCGAATAATGATACGACGCTATGGATAGCATTTGAAGACCGGTGGTGAAGACAGGATATTTTCGAAAGCGAAAGGATAACCCATCGAATGTCTCTGCACCGACTGGTCCCTGGTATAGAGATTTGATCACCCTTTGTGATGGGGAGTCTGGACGTGATTAGGGATTATCCGAATTGCAAGGGCTTCTTTGGAAGTGCTTTTGGTTCTATTCGAACCTGGAATAGACTTGTATGGATATGTGTCTAACATTACACTTTGAGATGTAAAGCTGGTTTCTATCAAATACATTTCTGTTTGGTGGCGGAGAATTTATTCTCTTAGATTAACACCCTTCTCTAAGACGTGCGTGCTCAGAGGTTGTGTAGTTGATGGTTACTAGTGATACATTCCCAATTTGGTAATGTGGGATACGAAGTGTTGCTGATCATTTGTTGATCGAAGCATGGCTTTTGTGTAAAGCGCAGCTTTGTGGACGAGACTGCATCAGGACCTCACAAACCGGTAATGGTCGAAATAGGAAGAATGTAGCAAGGTTATTTAGGGGTCGTGCCCCTAGAGTACGTCCATTTCTTCTGAAAAAGGGTGGCATCATGGTATGGAGCCGAGATACTTAACTCATGTGGTCAATGCAAATTTATTACTTTGTGGTTGCTTTATGGTTGAGAGCTCTCGGATAAAGGTCGCAAACGACCGCGGATGGCATACTTGTAGGTGTTACTTCCGGGCAGGGGTAAGCCGGCCTTGTGTTGGTAGAGAGTTGGGTAAGTTCTCGGGGCGTCCCTCCAGAGGCATACCCATGTGGCAATAGGAAGTTCTTTAGCCTGACCATTCGTTGGAAACCCAATCTCTAATACACGCCTTGTACGATTTTAGTTGTAGAACCTGCCATTTAATATGGTAGCTATAGTAGGCATACTATAATGGTACGTATGCTGGCTAAGGTTAATATTATACTTGCAAAGGTTTTCTACACTATGCACTAATAATAATATCAAAAGGATTTTGCGTATCAAGCATGTTTGACTATCATAAGGAGAAATCTCCTCCAATTATGTGTTTGCATTATGTGTGTGGCGGGAGGCTTTATGGTAGTTTCATTTTCCAAAGACAATTGCGGATTTCTTTTTAAAATTCTTTGTTTGTTTTGTTTTAAAAGAAAACTATTTTTGTTTGCTCATACCAGTCCCATGACTGACCCAAAGTCTATTGTTCCCTTCCTAAACTCTGGGTGCCCACAATTTTCCACATGGGCGGTCTAGAGTTGGGATTTTCATAAAATCAAATAGCAGGTGTAGATTCGATCGCCTTCGAAGTCTTTGGTCTTTGAAGCCGTTTGGAGTCCTTGGATTTGGTAATCGCATTTGCTGCACTTGGGATCGGATTTGTTTAGTTCAACGTGATGGTGGTTCGAGCTTGTGGTTTGGATATAACTGCTTTTGGATTGGAGACTTCGAAGCTTTTGGATGAGCTATTTGGTTTTGGAGCATTAGAGATGGAGCTGCAGTTTGGGCGTTGAATCTCTTTGAAGCTTTTGTTGTTGGTGTTCTGCTGTGTATATTGTCTCTAATAGTGCTGATATTGATTTGTATTAGATGTTGTATCTATTGTATATAATGATATATTCTTTTCTTCCATTATGTTGTTATACTTAATGTGTTATAAGCTCCGGCACGAATTCGATCTCAACGGTTGAGTCTGCGGCATTCGAGTACAAGTGAAGTACGGGTGTCGATTTTCGAACGCTGAAATTCAAGCCGTGACAAAACTCTTAAGAAAATACATAACACATCATATCATATGTCTTAGTACACATTATGAATGAGTGTGTTAATCACTATTAACTACTTTTAAAGTTGTATACAGTAACCGTAGGACATAATCAATCATGAAACAATTAAATCTATTCAGAACAATGAATGCAATATTCTACACAAACATACAATAATAAAATATCTATTTCCATCACCATGTAATCAAAACTATAGCATGTAAAATAATACTCCATCAATAAAGTGTGAAATAATCTTAATCATAGATCTACTCCATCTACAAGATGGATCATGCTTCTCAATAATCCAACCACAATAGCCAATCAAAAGTTCAAAAAAATTCAAGTTGGCCCAAGTATGCATGCATAAATAAATATATAAACAAACAATCAATATAGTTTAACAAAAAAAATCATACATACTAAAAATAATAAGATTCTACCACCATACTAACATACCAACAAATAACACAGATGTTCTAACCACTATACTAACTATACATCCACCATAATATGAGTACCCTCCAATACTATATATTAAATTCCTCATCTCATCTTCAAAATAATTGGCTTACCGATGGATATATTCTTAAAGTAATATGTTCATACTCATGGCTACATCCAAAAAATAATATATGTGTCTACTCGTGGCCATATCCATAAAATATTATGGCCACAAACTCATGCTGTAGATGTAGCAACCCTCGATTCCATAACCCACATAGGCTTTTGAGAAGTATAAACCCACTCAGGCGATCAAATACAAAGCACTATAGATATATAATGACATAAATGACCCATGCAGATGGTCTACAAATACACAACATTGTGGCAACATCAATGACCGAATCCATGACACTCGGTTGCCAGGACCTAAAGACAAAAATGTCTAGGGAGGATACAAACATTCTCCATGGTGCATGTCCCTACTACCTCTTCTTTATGAGCTATTACATCAAATTTTTCGAAGTTTGATTATGGACTTGAAGGATTGAACTAGGCCAAAGAGGGTAGAAAAATGGTAATCACTTAAAAGGAAATAAAGCACGACAGAGTGAAGAAATACAAAAAGATAATGGAAAATTTGAAGTCAACATTAATTGATTGGAATCATGGATCAGGTGCCTTAGGTTGGTATCGATCCAAGCCTGAGCCACAAACTATGAAATTGATGCAATGATTTGAAGGAAAGAATAGAAAGTCATGAAGCAAATAAACGAAGGAATAAAATTAAAACAAACTTGAGACTAACCTATATCAAGATACAAGTTGACCCCAAGGCCCATGATCATCATTGATCCAAGGCCCATGATTCATCGTCGATCCAAGGCCCATGGGTCATCACTGATCCAAGGACCATATGTGCCTATGGATCATCGCGATCTAAGGCCCATGGATCATCATTGATCTAAGGCCCATGGATAATTACTGGTTTGAGAACTCTTGGTTTGGGTTGGCATGCGACTTTTGTGGAAGGACGTGCATGATGTAGAGAACATGTGTAGTATTTTTCAAATCCAAATGTGGAGACCTTCATCTATAAATAGAGGTAGTGAGTGGCTGAAAAAGGGACTTTTCTTCTTTTTTGAATTTACAGACTTTGCCATGAAAATTTGTTGGATCTTTACCGATCCGAGACCATCGATCTGATAATACCGATCCATGAAATCACAGTTTGTAAAAGTCATAGAATTGAATATCTAAGTTTAAGTAGATGTAGGTAGGAGTATTTGTCGAACCATTATAAAAATTGCATGTTCTTCTTTGTTATTTCTTGCTTTTCTTTGATAATTTTTATATTTATTACTTCACTAGGTGTTTATTCCATTTTTGGCACTTTCATTGAGAGAACTCAGATTTAACAACGTAAAACATGAATTTAGAGTAGATGATGTGACTATAAACCAGGAAAACTACTGTTGTAGAAATCCAAAAAGGACATAGGGGTAGCCAAGAAATGTCCTTAGGATCTATCCTCTCTTCCATCTACATAACCAGAGATACAATGGAGATGACGATGATAGAAATGCAGGAGAGAATGATAACCTCTAGGAAGAGATGATTTAGGGATTCTTTAGAAAGATAGGCTACTAGGAACAGTCAGTGTTGTTGCAGACCAGATTTAGAGTCCAGAAGGTAAAAAAAGGCACTTGGGAATAGAATGGAACAAAGTGGAGCAAACCCAGGAGAGGCACCACAACTCGGCATTGATCCCTGTGCATAAATCAGTACCGATCTAGGAGGACTTAGGAGAAAGATGAATTTGAACTTGGGTGGAGCTGAGATATGCCTGAGAAACGATGTTGAATAATAGAATATGAACCAGAATGCAAACATGAAACCGGAGGAGTACGTCCCTGAATTTCCCCGTAGGAGCAAGGAAGGCAGAATGAGAACATGGAATAGAGACTTCCGTTAGATGGTAATGGTAGAATTGCTGAAATAGTTAGAAGAGCGATGAGAGGTGGACCACTGGGCCAAAGTTTGGACGATGCGAACAAAAATCCGTTCACCTTTAATATCTAGTACGCGAGGAATCCACTCAATTTCAAGCTGCCGACAGTAGAAATGTACGATGGAAAGACTAATCCAATGGTTCATCTAGTGAGACTTATATAATTTATTAAGGTATTTAGTGCTTCTAAGGAGGTAATGGGATAGTATTTCCTCTTATATTTAACAGACATCGCGACAATGTGGTTCAAACAGCTGGAAAACGGCAACACATGGGCTGAATTGGTAGATATATTTATGAGGCAGTACCGAGTTCATATCTCTCGATCAAAGGACTATCAGTATGAAGCAAATGGCAAAAGAGACCATAAAGAGTTATTTGACTAGGTTTAATGCAGCAACCGTTGCAGTTCGTAAGCTGGATCTATTAGTAGTTCTGATGACTGCTATTTTAGGAGTTACTAGCAAAAAATATTTTAAGAAGTCCTTGGAAAGGGATCCAATGATGGATCTCGTAGAGTTTTACCATGAGGCTAAGAGATACTAGCACTAGAAGGACATTGAAGCTAATAAGGAAGAGGTTAAAGTGGTGGATGATGGTGGACCATCCAGAGCAGGATTTGGAAAAGACAAAGGAAAGAGAAATGTGGACAAAGGCTTCAAAGGATCGAAGCGATAGAGAAGGGAAATAAAATTCTCTTTTTACACAAAGTTGACTGAAAACCTGGAGAAGATCAATTGAGATACTAAAGGCAGATTCTATATCGAAAACCAATGAAGAGAGAACATATGGATTGGGAAAAAATATTGAGAAAGTATTGCCTATTTTATGAACTAAATAGGCATAAAACAAAGGATCGTAGGAAACTTTGTGATCTGATTGAGGAGAAAGTTAAGAAGAGCTGACTACAGCAGTATGTGATGAACTAAGCTATAGTAGTGCAGCAGGAGTAGTCACCATCGGCAGCGAATGGAAGCAATCTTGGATCTGGGTCGAGGATAGTTATCTCATGATTGGGACGGTAGGGATTCAGGTTCGATTCCCACACTTCACCTTTGTTTTCAATAAATGATGCGAAATTATAGTCAAGCCATTTACTCATGCATGAGACCTCGATCGATTTCTCGGCATGTTCTAAGTTGTATGTCTTTATGCAGTGCTTGATGAGATGGATGTTCTAATGTTTGTCGGATGATTGAATTTGAATTCGGTGAATGAATTCTTGATTTTGAAAATCACTAAAACATGATAACTGATATTGATAGTGATACATCAACGAAGATTGGTAACCTCCTGATATTGATTTATGAACTGATTGGACATGGTTCTCTCGATAGGAGAGACATGGCAATGAACCGTAACCTACAAGTTCCATTGCAAAGAGCAAGTGGATTAGATTGGTACAAGAAAGTGAATACCCTTACTAGAGAGTGAGTGGATGGGTCCATTGAGAAAGTAATTCCTCTCATCAGAGAGTGAGGGGATGGACTTACTTGGTCGCTCGAAAAGTAAGTCCCCCCATTGAAGAAGGAGCGGGTTGGACTCAACATGAACTAATGAGATGGAAAGATCGAGGATTAAATTAATGATGTGAAGAGAGCAAGAGTTACATAACAATTCGGAGTGATCCGGAATTGGATCGGTCATCGACTACATGATCCAGAGAGATCCAATGCTAACATGATATTAATAATGCAATTTGAAGAAATCAAAAACTCGACTTTGGATTTGAGTTCCATTTGACTTTGGAATGATCTAATAGTGATTACAAGATTACGTTATTGCCTCGATTCAATCGGAGTGGGATGGTGAGCGATTTTGGATGGCTTATAGATGATGCTCCAATTGATGGAAATGCACTACTTTGATTGATAACTTATGACACCCAAATAGTTCACGAAAGTCATTGCTTTGATTCGATGGGACATTCTTATAACGGGATGTTAGGCAATACTAGACGATTCGGTCAGGCCAACGCCATCGGTAGGAATTTCAAAACACTTGAACAGATTGAAATGACACAATATTGTTTCTGAAATTGGTAAATGAATAATTTTATGTATGATTATATTTTATATATAAAGGTATAATTTTATGAATTTAGATAGTTAAGTGAATTGGTCGTTAGAAATGATAATGCTAGATTATCATTTATTGTTTTGTCAACGTTTCTAAACCATTAACTATTGTTGTATATTATAAAGTGATGAAATTTAATACATGGTTTCTAAATCTGATTTACCAATGGAGTGAATTTAAATTATGGATTTGGGAATTCAATTTTCGGTGCTTTCCAAAGTTTGGTTTTCAAAGTTTTGAAATATATATACTTGAAAGTATTTTTGAATGGAAATAGTTTCCAAAGAATTTTAAAAGAAGTAAGTCAGTACTCTCCTCTTTTGCAGTTGGAAAATAATTTCAGTGATGACTGCAGCATCATCGACATTCATTTTCAAGTCTCAAAGTGGAGAGACCACTTAGTAGCTTTGCTAAATTTTTGCTTTGAAAAATGGATTTGATTTGAACTTCTTGAATATGATTTGATATATGAAAATAAATACATATTTATTTATTTCAAAACGGTTTGAAGTGAAACCAAAAATTTAACTCTTAAGTTTTATGATAAGAGATGGTTTTCATTTATTGAAATGAAGCAAATTTTTTGAAAATTGGATTGTTTAAAATGAGAAATGTAATTTAAACAACTTGAAACAGTTTTACTGAGATCAAATTTATTTGTATAATACCCTATTGCATTCTAAAACATATATAGCTTACTTGAAATACTTAAGAAGTTAAAAATGTAATAAGGATATGTAATTGAATAGTATACAAATGACATGTAAGTAATAAGTTGTCCAATACTAAGATTTTTTTAAGGGAATTTATAAATAGAAATTTGAGTAGTTATAATAAATGCTTATACATACTTAATTTATGTTAAGTGAAATAAATTGTATAATAAAAAGAAATTTCCATTTATTTAAATAAATATGAACTTAAAAATAGTTAAAGTTGAATTACAAAGTGGAACTAACTTGAGCGAAGTCAAATGGATTAAATAAATAAGTCAAATAAAATAAATTTTGTTTTGAAATTTTTTTTTATAACAAATGTTAATAAAACTGAAAGCAAATCAATTGAATGGAAATATATTGAACTGAAATCAACAAAATGTGAATATCATGAATTGTTATTGATCGAAAAAAATGGATTGAACCTAATTTTTTTGAATATCAATCAAATTTAAAACAAATGAATTTATATGGTTTTAAAATAAATTGTTGTATCTGGTATTTTATATTTCAAATCTATCTTTCTTTTTGATTGCTTCTAATCTCCTATCTCATTCCTTTTTTAGGATGAAAAGTTTTGAGCGGAGGAGAGTGTAGCGACCCGTATATTTTAAAGATTTTTATAACATAATTAACTAAATTTTCGTGAAATTTAAACTTTGAAATTTTGAAATGAAAATTTGATGTTTGGAATATGTCTATTTAAAGGTAGCAAATGTCAGAATTTCATCAGAAAATATGGAAGTTTGTTTTATTGTGAAATTTAAATTTAAATATCAGTTAATTTGTTGGAAATAAAATATTTTTGAAATCTACATATTTTTTATATAATAAATTTGTAAACTATTTTCGGAGTGAAACGCCATATTTCGTTTCGTCAAATATGGACTGCTCTAGCTCCATTTGTCTTATTTTCAGCGTTTTAGCAGCATTTTCGACATCGAATATCATATTTTGATGGGATGATTGTATCACTGATATCAGTGTACCATCCTGTTTATCTCATCGTGCTGATCTCCATGGAATGTTCATTCATGTAATTCGGTGTCCGGTACACGACGAAAACGACAAAAAAGTTGGTCATGTTGTTGCCGTATTTGTGCCTTTTTGTTTTTCCTTTGTCTTTTCGAATTTCCACCGTGTAAACCTAAGAGTCATTGGCTATTAATTTTTTCATAAATCAATAGCCATGAATGTTGTTATTCCTATCATTTCAGATTTATTGTTGTTTCATTTCTGTCAGTTTATAAAAACAAAGGAAATTTATTTAAGTTTGCTTTCATTTTTTTTTCTGCTTAATAAACTGCCCGTCCATATTTTGCTTCAACCGGCCACTCCCTTTATATTCTTTCCTCGTCCACCATCTTCTCAAACCCGACATTCCCCGACAACCATGGCCGCTCGCCTACCACCGCACACCCCACTTCATCACATCAAAAAGCGCACATGCCACTAACCCTTCAAACTAAAAGCGCCTCTTCACGTGACCCCTCTTCTTCCTGTAGCCACCACATCACCTGATTGTCGCCTTTATTTCGCAGTGCCTTTCACTTCGCCTCACCAAAAACTTGACCCACCCTCTTTGTTCTCTCACAGCCAAACTCCATGGCTGCAGCAAAGCTTTTCGGCCTTCCGCCCATCACAATCTCAACCTGCAATGTACCTACATCCACGTCAACCAATTCTATCCGCTACCTTGACTTGGTCGTCTCGGTTTTTCATTCGCGCATAGTCATCCATCTTCTGACTGTCCACTGCCACCTAATCCCACATCCACATGTGCTCAATCTCTACTGCATGCATGAGCTTCTCTCCTCCGTATGCAAGTGCTATCACCGACCACCACTCCAACCTACTACCGCCTCAGCCTATGCAACCATCACCTTGCCTAGCATTTCACTGTTTGATGGAAGTAGTATATGTATGAAGGTATATATATTATTATAGGTTACAATATATAAATGTTTACAATATATTATATTATAAAAGAAGTTATATATAAATATGTTATATATATATATATATATATATATGTTTATGCAAGTTAGTTTATATATATATATATATATATGTTTATGCTTACGTAAATATATTTTTATTAAATATTGATTTTTTTATTGTTTATATTAAATATATAAAGTTATTTATATTGTAAAAGTTATCTATTTGATCTCTTGGGATATTTATATATGTTTATATGAGTAATACAAATCTATTTATATATATATATATATATAAATTTGTATAAGTTATATATCTATATATGATCGGTTTGTGTATATATATATATATATATATATTGGTTTGTATAAGATATGCATGATTTGTAGGTTTGTGTATATATATATATATATATATATTTGTGTGTGTGTATGTATATACATGAGTTTTGGTTTTCAAGTATAATGAAACGGTTTTATGTTAAATTTTGGTATGTGTTCTTAATTTAAACAATGATTTTTGATATATATATATATATATAGATTTTAATCTTATATGTGTTTAAACTAAAATATGAATTTTATATATAGTTTATATATATAAGTTCGCTTATATTATTGATCTTCATCAAATCCAGTTCATCGTGCTTTTCTTTTGTCTTGGCGCTATCCAAAAATTGGTCGCAACAGCTTTTAATAACTTTAAATAAATAAAGGTTGGGAAGATATATTAAATAAGAATTGATTCGCAATTTGAATGGCTTAATACATGAAATTGAATAAGAATTGATTTATAACTAAAAAAATTAGAATTGAACTTAAATAAGGATTGATTTGAACCTGTTGATTTCGAGGTTTTAAAAGGATGATTTACAACTTGATTTTTAAGTGATTAAACGAATATTCTCAACTTTAAATAAAATTGAGACCGAATATTTAATATTGATTTATGTTTATAAACTGAGATTTGATTTAAATTGTTATTAAAATGATTAAGTGAATATTCTCAAATTTGAATAAAATTAAATTTTAATGTTGTAATATAAATGAAATTTATATTGTAAAAGTTTGAATATTTAAAATTTTAATCTTATTGGAATTAAAATGATAGTTTAAATCCTGGATTTTAAATCGATATAAATTGAAATGGTTTATTGAAAATTTTAATTGAATCCTTAACCTCTTAAATCGAAATTGTTGAAATGGGATTGATTTAATCGAAATTGTTGAACTGAAATTGGAGGAAACTATTTTCATTATATAAGTATTTTTAATATATAAATATTTTTAATATATAAACTATTTTAATCTATAATATATTTTGAAATATAAACTATTTTATAATTATTTCGAAATATATAACTATGTAAGTGGAATTATTATGATTTAGATTTAACGGATTTAAATACTAATATTTTGATTGATGGTTTAAACTATTTTGTGAAAATGATTTTGAAAGTGATGTGATTTCAGAAGTAAATATGATTTCGAAGGCGATATGATTTTTGAAAAGAATATAATATTTTGATGTGAATATGAACTTTTTAAAATGATTATAAAAGTGATTTTATAATATGACACGGTGTGAAATAAGTGTTTGGTTGTTAAAGAGACCGGGATCAGATATTGACATACTCTCTGCCAATTCCAAAACCCACTTTAACAACTGTGTACGTGGTAGAGATTCGAGAACGAAGTAGGATGGTTTGGCGACGATTCTATATAAGGTATTAACAAAGCCCTGACTCCCACGAGTCAGATTGATGTGGCTAAAACAGGAGCCATGTCGGGCTAAGTGAGGCCATTCCTCTGATTGGGCACTTTTTTTGATACTATTCTATTACTTTGTGATTTGATTGGAAGCACCTTTGATTTGGGAGTATGTCTCGAGATAGGCGGTAGTAGCTGCTATGCATTACCACCAGTCTGGATCCGCAAAACAGTAGTATCCTACCCTAGGCATTGCCTCATGTGTCTTGTCACATGCCTTATCACACCTTCTACGAGTTTG
Organism: Allium cepa; assembly: GCA_030765085.1. Lineage (NCBI taxonomy): Eukaryota > Viridiplantae > Streptophyta > Magnoliopsida > Asparagales > Amaryllidaceae > Allium > Allium cepa. The sequence continues at coordinate 562,919,493 of CM060935.1, forward strand.
TTTTGTAGCGTACCTATGGAGTGCCCTCTGGATAAACCACCAGTTTGGTGGTGCTTATGGTACTGTATAGACGACGGGAATATGTAAAATGTGTTAAGAGGGATATGGGTAACGCCTTAACGCTAGTGTAATACTTTACTTTACTGATAGACATATTATAATAGCGTATATTACTACATAGTAGATAGTTCCATGGATCCTTAGAGGATGGAAATCCCAAACATCCTTTAAGTTATATTGTATTTCATTTGGACATTTCACTTGAGTTGACTTACTAGTATAAGAATGTTAATCCTGACTTGAATGTTTTGTGTTTTGCTTTATGCTCGGGTCAGACTGAGTATCACAACATTTGAGACTCACCTTTGGAGATTGGAGCTTTGTTTGAAGATCTATTAATCCAGCTTCCAGTTATTTCATTTTATTCCAGTTGTTTATGTTCAGACAAGTCATCTGCTTTTGTATTCGAGAATACATTGTATTTGAGATTATGTTGTATTTTGTTTCAGACTCCAATGTTTTATAGTAGATTCATGAACTACTATTTATCTATTCCACTGCTTATTGTTGTAATATTATATGTTTGTGATTCTGTGATTGAATTATTTACTATATATGCTAAGTTTTTCCAAATATAAATTAACAATCTGTTGTTTTGAGCAATTCAAATCAGACATGAGTTGATGATTGTCAATTTGAAAGGTTCAAAATAGTGGGTCGTTACAGATTTAGCAAAATATTTTAAGTCAAAATACTTATATAAAAATATCTTTCATTATACACTTTTTCAAAGGATGTTTTGAGATAAAAATTTTTTTCGAACAAAACATTTTCTATCGTAATATTTCTCTATAGACTAACAACTAAATTTTTTCATAAAATGATTCTAAATAAAATAGATTGCATTAATCATTTTTTTACGAAAATATCTTCATATAAAATATTTTATTTATCAAATTAAATGATTTATTTTTACTCATATAAAAGTTTTGAAAAGATAACTTTAAGCCTAAAAATATACATTTTCCTTTTTAATAAAATTATCTTTAAAATAAAAAATGTATATTTTAATATAAGTGTTTCGTAGAGTACTTTATATTTAAAACTTCATGAAATAAAAAAATAAGTCTAATTATTATGGTTTAATTTAATTACAATTTAGTATTATGTGTGTATCACTCGTGTTATAACTAGCACTTAATCACTCTTATAAGTTTTCATCGTACCCTACTCCTACTATGTTCATTTCATAACTAAATATCATCTTAGGGTGAGTTAATAGTGATTAAATGCAACTCATGTATACAAAAGGAATACAATCATCAATAAGAAGCTCTCTCATCCAATATTTTAAGATAACTTAAGGCGCAAATGAACCTAGTCTAAATGGTTTAAACCTTCCCAAGGCTTAGTAAAACCTAATCTTTGATACCAAATGTGACACCACACTATTTCTAATGTCTATAATAAGTGACAATCACCGTCTAGATACGCTTGCATGCTAATTTTAGATATAAAAAATAGTAGGTTGTTGGCTATATAATCCAAAATTTTGATTTATAAACCAAAGAGAAAAACGTCACAGTGAGGTTAAATAACATTATATACTATGTTACTAAAAGAATACCGTACAAGACCCAATTCATCAAAATAAAAATCCATAACTTCATATGTGTCATTATTAGATTTGTAAATAATACAACTATGACATAGGAGATATATACCAACAAACAACCTGTAGATGTGGCACGAAACCTGTCATTTTTCTGTTCCTTTACATTTACGTGCAAGCCTCAACAGTGCATAAAAAGAAAAAAAGGACCAACTATGTTTGAACTACCCCTAACCCTATATTCTCTAACCATAAAGGAACCATGAGATATTGTATAGGAAAAGACTGCCTATGTAGCCAACATCGCCCAACAATAGCAACCAAGCGGCAAAGCAGAAGACATCATACTCTACCAACCCACCATAATAAATAATCACAAATATGGGGTAATAATAATACCAATACATAACCCATAAACGTCACAAAAATTTGACAATACTCAATGTTAACCGTAAACATCGAACGAATCGTTAACATCAGACACAGTCAAATATATACTAATCACCCATCAAGTAGCGGGATGTTTGGTGTTGTAGGGCAGCAAGATGTGACGATGAGTAGGGTTTTGAAAATTTGGTGTAGAAACTAGTGTTTGGGATAGGGCGATGATGGAAAGATTAGTAGAAAAAGAAGGTGGTGTAAGGTTTGGTAAGCAGTTATGACAGTGCGAAAGTAAATGTCCATGCGATGAATTATTATGTCCTAAAGATGGAGGGGAAAATCAGAACTAGTATACGTGAATTCCAAAAAACCATGGCCCGGAGATAAGAATGTCCTTATGCCTAGTTTTCAGATTTATAGCCTACAACCTTTTTTTAATTTTGTCCTATTAGAAAATTCCATTGATTTAAATGTAAACAACAGTAGAGAACTTTGTTACTTATTGTAATTACTATAAAATTTATGTACTTGAATATTAAATGGTGGAAGGAAATTAATAGAACATTACAGATTGCTATTGAAAATTAAATATTAGGACGTAAAAAAGGTAAAGATGGAAAATAGGTAGAATTAAATTGAAGGCTGGAAGTTCTTTTAATTTACTATTGTTTAACTAATCAGTTGATAATTTAATAACGTATGCAAATTATAAATACAACTTGATTTATATATATATATATATATATATATATATTGTATTTCTACCATTGGATGTGTGTCTAATTATACCATTTTTTCTATCATGAATGCGATATACATATTGAACATGCCATTTTATTTATAGGATGCGTCAATAAAATTTAGTTAAGTGGATGTAATAGTTTAAATTTACTTTATTTTATTAATTCATATTTTAGGACCTAAGTGCAAAATAGTAGAAGAGATGTCCTAGGATTGAAATCCTTTAACAATTGTTTACAAATTAAAAAATAATTGATAAATACTTCGTAAATTATTGAATAAATTATTAAATGTTTGTGTTTGAATTTATAATGGTGGGAAAAAATTGTTTGATGACTCCATATAATTATAAAGATTATAAATTATAGGGATTTGAAAATAAAATATTTTTAGATAATCAATTAAAGACAGACAATTCCTGGAATTAATGAAAGAGTGAAATTCTTATGCTAACATATTATCCGATAGATAAGATCTAATCTTCAGACTTACCTATATTTAAGCATATTGATATATTTGAATATATTGCGAATAGATTCAAAATTTTCAATTGTGATATCGAGCACCATCAGCACGTTATGAAACTTTGGGTTATAGAACTTAGGTCAAAACCATCTTTTGTAGTATGATCAAGATAAAATGCTCATGTTTAGCATTCTATGCAAATTTTCATGATACTTGAGTAAGAGGGTATATCTTTCACATTTACAAGGAATGAATCTTATAAAGAAAACTATAGATAATAGGAGTAATCTTTTTCATTAATAAAATGGTATGTCTATTGGCATTGTTGTATTGAGAAATCAAGTTTTCTACTAACATAAAAAAGATAAGATTTAAAATCTTCATCCACGGCAATAAGTTTAGGTAAAGATTAATTCCAGATTTTGTAACATGGAAAAATCTTCTTAGTTTTATTGATCTGATTTATAATCTTATTTGCAAAACCACTAGTTCCAACAAAAACTATATCCAAAATGTAGCATATTAGCATCTATACTTCACTCTATAAATACCATCTAGAATTTTTCTATAGGCTTCAAGAAATTGAGATAAAATGACAAACACAAATATGATATTAATTATTTTCATTTCTTTAGTTACTTTTCCTCCTCTACTAAATCTTACAACTAATGCTGAAGTTTGCAATGGTATTTTACCGAAACTAGTAATATCTTGTAGAAAATTTGTATCAAAATCTGGTTTGCAAATAGACCCATCGCCACAATGTTGCGCAATTGTCAAAAATGCTGATGTTCAATGCTGCTGCAATCATATTCCAAAAGGGCTGGATAATATTATTAGCTTGGAAAAGGCTGTTTATGTCGCTGACTTTTGTGGAAATCCATTGAAACCTGGAAGTAAATGCGGAGGTATTATATAATTTTTCTTTTCATTCATTGTATATGTTATGTCTATGCTTGCTATTAACGAATTATGTTATATGATTTTGTCATCTGCAGATTATATGATTCCTCCAAAAGATTAAACTTCACAAAGGACTTAGCAAAGTGAAGCTATATGAATGTTGTAATGAATGTCATCTCCATCTAAAAATATTATGATGATTTGAATGGTCAATGAAAATTAACGTTTGAATTATTTTTCATGTTTATTAGACTTATACATTTAGTTTAATGCTTTGACACTTGTGACATTCTTTAGGGAAACAAATCTTTATATGATAACCTAGAATAATCAAACATAATCTTGCATGTATCTAAACCGAATTCCAAGTTTGAGCTGATGTAAGAATTTTTTATTTGAAATCAAATTATACAAATTAACTTTTATTTATAATATTTTGATAGTTTTAGACCACCTTAGTTTGTAAAGGAGAATTAAAGTCATACACCTTTGAAGCGACTAATTTATATATTAATTAGATAGAAACAATATTTTCATAATCTAATGTACAACATTCGTCTATTTCAAACTTAAACTAAAATAATACAAGAGTCAAAATAAGGAACTAAATAATATTGGTACAAAATAGTTGATGGAATAAAAATCCAGTAAAAATGTACGAAATAATAATATCAAAAAAAAAAATTTGATCTATTAATCAATTTTCATTTTATAGACTATAATTCTACAAAAAATAAATAATAAATTGATGTGTATTATTTCCAATATAAATGGGGCTGAAGTTCTAATATTATTAGTCATGAATATTTGGTGTTAACATTTTTAATTACTTACTAGTTCAATATTTTTTTATTTTTGTTGTGCAGAAATTTTGTTATATGTTTTATTTGACCTTTGATTCTTTTCAAGAGAAGTATAACTTAAATACTTGGAATTAATGTGAATTTTGGACAAATTAAGATGATTTTGAAATGAAAATTAAGACTTTCCAAGTATATTTAGTGTTTAGTTTGTATTTCATAATAATGGAAATTTAGGATAACATATAACGTTGAGCAAGAGTTATTTATTTTCTCCTACTTGTGTAGATTACTAGAATATAACTCAAATTGGTTGCGGTTTTGCCACATATGATTTGCCAAATATAAAGAATTAACAGTTTAGCATATGATATAGAATTGAGTTTTAGTAAAGGCAAAAAATAAAACCACTACACAATGGTCACACTAAACCCCACTACAAGTTTAACAAGACAACACAAAATTAGGAGAAAAGAAAATTAATTCTCAGATTTAACTTATTACGAATGTTTAAAATGATTTTCACTTATTCCCTTTATTTTTCATACTTAGTGATACCAAAAATAATGAAAAAAATAAAAATTATATCTTCTTCATTGCAAAAACCCAGTTGACATCATATTTCTAACCCAGCCCAATTGAAATTTGAAAAAAACAAAAAATAATCATGTTTTTATTGGTTATAATGTTGAGATTATAAAGTAAACTTAGGAAGAAATTCATGCATGGTGATCTAGAGAAAGATATCTATTTGTCACAACCATAGGTTCGTTGCTAGTAGCATGCCTGGTCTTGTTTACAAGCATAATAAATGTTTTTATGGACCGAAACAACACTACACCATACTATAAATTGATGTGTATTATTTCCAATATAAATGGTGCTGAAATTCTAGTATTATTGGTCATGAACTTATGGTGTTAGCATTTTTGGTTACTTATTAGTTCAATATTTTTTTTCATTTTTGTTGTGTAGAAATTTTGTTATATGTTTTCCTTGATCTTTATTTCTTTTCTGGAGAAGTATAATTTAAATACTTGGAATTATTGGGAATTTTGGACAAATTAAGATGATTTCGAAATGAAAATTAAGACTTTCAAATTACATTTAGTGTTTAGTTTGTATTTCATAATAATGGATATTTGGGATAACATATAACCTTGAACAAGAGCTACTTAATTTTTTCTACTTGTGTAGATTACTAGAATATAAGTCATATTGGTTGTGGTTTTGCCACATATGATTTTCCAAATAAAAAGATATGATAGTTTAGTATATGATAAAGAATTGAATTTTAGTAAAGGCAAAAAACAAAACAACTACAAATCATCACCCTAAAACCCACTACAAGACAACACAAAATTGGGCGGAAAAAAATTATTTCTCAGATTTAACTTATTCCAAATGTTTAAAATGATTTTCGATTATTCCCTTTTAATTTTCATTCTTAGTGATACCAAAAATAATGAACAAAAAGAAAATTATCTCGTCTCCGTTGCAAAAGCCTAGTTGACATCATATTTCTAACCCAACCCATTTGAAATTTGAAAAAACCAAAAAATAAGTATGTTTTTATTAGTTATAATGTTAAGATTATAAAATACACTTTGGAAGAAATTCTTGCATGGTGATCTAGTAAAAGATATCTATTTGTCGCAGCCATGGGTACACTGCTAGTGGCATGCCTAGTCTTATTTACAAGCATAATAAATATTTTTATGGATTGAAATAACACTACACCGTACTATCCATTTTGCCACATTCCAATCCGGAAAATTTGCTACGGTCTTAGGCCATGGCGATTTTTCCATACTTTTTAGCCATTGCCAAATAAATGTGTGATGACCCGAAATTCGACGGCTGAAAATCGACATTCATACTTCACTCATATTCGAATGTCGTAGATTCGAACATCGAACTCCAGTTCGGATGGAGCTTATAACACATTAAGTACAACAACACAGCGGAAGAAAATGAATAATGTCATTGATATACAACATTTGATTACAACAATGATACTACAATTTGATACAAATGAATATCAATATCAGAGGTACAAGATAAACAATAGCGGAAGAACAATAACAACAGCGGCGGAAAGATATCTCCAATATGATCTTCAAGAGAGAAAGAGAGATAGAATCCAATATCTGAAACTTCATAGCCAAAGCTCCAATGATCCAAAACTCTAAACACTTTCATCTCCAAAACCAAAAGCTCGAACTACCACCAACGTTGAACTTAAGCTAACTAGGCAACTGATGAACCAAATGCAATTGCCAAATCCAAAGGATCTAAAGATATCGAATCTATATCTACTATCTGACTAACTGAAAAATCTAACTCTAGACCATCCGTGTGGAAAATTGCGGGAACCGAGAGTTTAGATAGGGAACAATAAATTTCAGGTCAGTCATGGGACTGGTATGAGCAAACAAAAACAGTTTTTCTTTAACAAAAGAATTTAAAAGAAATCCGCAATGCTTTTTGAAAAATGAAACTACCATAAGGCCGCACACACACAATGCAAGCGCACAATTGGAGGAGATTTCTCCTTATGATAGTCAAACATGCTTGATATGCAAAATCCTTTTGATATTATTATTAGTGCATAGTGCAGAAAACCTTTCGAAGTATAATATTAATCTTAGCCAGCATAGGTACAATTATATTATGCATGCTATAGCTACCACCTGAGGTGGCAGGTTATACAACTAAAACCTTATAGGGTGCATATTGTTTCTTTGGATTTCCAACAAATGGTCAGGCTAAGGAAGTTCCTGGGCCACATGGGAATGCGTCTGGAGGGATGTCCCAAGAACTTAACCAGCTCTCTGCCAACACAAGGTCGGGTTACCTCTATAACTAGGTAACTACTGACACGAGTATGCTATCTCTCGATCGTAACCAACCTTTATCCTAGGCCTCGATACCAACAACCACAAAGCAATAAGTTTGCAGCAACCGCATAAGTTAAGTATCAGGGCTTCATACCATGATACCACTTCTATCCAGAAGGAAATGGACATACCCTCAGAGGGCGCTACCCCCAAATAACCTTGCCGCATCTTTCCTGTTTCGACCTTTCCGGGTTGTGAGGTCCGACGAGGCCACGTCAACAAAGCTACGCTTTACACAAAAGCCATGCTTCGATCAACACATGATCAGCAGCACTTTGTATGCCACATTACCAAATTGGAAATGTATCTCTAGTAACCATCAACTACATAATCTCTTAGCTCGTACGTCTCAGAGAAGGGTGTTAAGCTAAGAGAATAAATTCTCTGCCACCAAACAGAAATGTATTTGGTAGAAATCGGCTTTACATCTCAAAGTGTAACAGACATACATCCATACATTCATACAAGTCTTTTCCAAGTTCGAACAGAAACGAAGGCACTTCAAAAGAAGCCCTTGCAATCCGGATAATCCTTAATCACGTCCGGACTTCCCATCACAAATGGTGATCGAATCTCTATACCGAGGACTAGTCGGTGCAGAGACATTCGACAGGTTATCCCTTCGCTTTCGAAAATATCCGGTCTTCACCACCGGTCTTCAATTGCTATCCATAATGTCGTGTCATTATTCGGGCTGGGTTTTATGACATAGAGTCCTCCTCCGGCTAAACTGAATAATGAGCGCTTAATTTTGAAAGTATATGGATATTGGGATCTTAGTTAAGTCACAACTTTAAACCCAAAATCTTTCTTTCAAATGGTTTCAACAAATTCCCACTTTTAATCTTTTTAACAAAAGATTCACTTCACTTTGAAAACAAAGTTCACCAATCTTTCACAAAGTTTCATTCATAGCTTTCAAAACTATTTCAATTCCAAATCTTTTATACAAAAGATACACCTTTAAGATCCACTTCAATTGGAAAACAAAGTTCACCAATCTTTAACAAAGATTCACTCATAGCTTTCAAAACATTTTCACTTCCAAATCTACAATACAAAAGATACACCGTTAAGATCCTCTTCAATTTGAAAAAAAAAATTCACCAATCTTTAACAAAGATTCATTCATAGCTTTCAAAACTATTTTCATTTCAAAACATGAAATCCTTTCAACACAAATTGGAAATCCTTTCTTTGATATAAAATCTATTAGCACTCGAAGGCAAAGGGTTTCCGTTTTGGGAAAATCCGATTACATTTGCGCAAGTTATTGCCCTTAAAGTATAAAACTTGGGTTTAATTTAAATTCCCAAAATAATACTTTTAAAAATGGTTTAAAACTCATATAAATACATTATATAACTTGTATAACCTTTTTAAACCATAATTTTCCAAAATAATTTTTCAAATCTTAAACAAGATATATTCTATTCAAATTCAATTCAATTTCAAATTTTGCTTTCCAAAAGCTTTCCATATTCAACCCGGTTCTATTTCCAAAACCATTTGGATTCAAAATTCATCTTAAAAAACCATTTCATAATCTTAAATTCAAATATCTGTGACTTATGTGTGTGGGGTGTAGTCCAGGGGTTTTACACAATAGTACAACATCATCAATCATTACAGATTCAAGCACAACAATACCGATAAGCGGTATAATCCTGTAACGCTTATCTTCGTTTACAGATTCACAGATAAATAATATAAATTCATCACAGATAAATAAATTGCAATCATCACAGCTCAAATCAGAATAATTCATATCACAAAGCATCACACATCAGGGATATCACACAATTCACGGCATTCAATAGAATACAATCATCCATAAGTAAGATCAATTAACATCTTATTAGTTTTAAACCAGATTAGTTACTTATGAATAAATTTCTAATCCTGGTTAATTAATATTAATTAATTACCAACCATCTTAATTAATTAACCTTTAATCATATATTAATTAACCTTTGATAATAAATTAATCAACCATTAATTATTAATTAATCAACCTTAATTAATGAATCAGTTAACCTTTAGTCATTAAATAATTAACCCTTAATTATTTAATTATTATTTAATTAATTATCCTTAATTAATTAAAAAAATTAATCATCCTCTAATTAATTAATCATTAAGAAATCAATCCTTAATTATCCTTTAATCAACCTTTAATTAATCATAAATCTTAATTAGTCACATAATCAATTAACTCTTAATTTATTATCTTTTAATTAATTATCTTAATTAATCACATAGATAAATTAATCACCTTGATTAATTTACCTTTAATTAATCACATAAAATTAATTAATCACATTAATTGATAAATCTTTTAAGTAATTAAATAATTAATCCCTTTTAATTACATTGGGTAATTATATTTCTAAACTCCATTCATCAATCAATTATCATTTAATTACTTTCATCAAGTAATAAATCTTTAATAACTTAAAACTTTTAATTAATTAAAAGATAATCCATTTATCTGAATAAATTGTCATTAAATATCTTTATTTAATAAACCTTAAAATTAATTATCATTAACAAGTAAATTAATTTAGAATTTTTTAGGTTAATTAACAATTTAAAACATTTCTTCTTAATAAACCCGAGCCAATTCTTGTTTTACCTGAGCCTAACACCGAATTAACCCACGTTTCTTTTGCTTCGAGAAATCCATCATTTTTCTCAAGTTTGGACCCATGCTCTCATCCTCGTCCACAATTTCGAAAACAGCCAGATATAAATGTGCACGGTGACATGTACCGATGATTTGGCGAACTTTGATCGGCCTTGGTGCCATCTATACATCGCTGACGATGCCTCTGACCATCCCCAACACCCAGCATTGTCGAACATCACCAGAAACAAAATCGAGCCCATCTGCTTCTTCATGGAACCAATCCTATCAACAAAACCATCCCTTCACTGTTGATTCCAGCTACCATCGATCACGCCCCTTTGACCAGAGCTTCGTCAAACTCCCTTGATTCAATTCCCACCGAAGCGATCAACTCCGGTGCTCTGACGTTGCCATAGCGACTCAAAACACAACCGCAACCAATATGTGGTTAAAAGCCCTAGTTCTTCACCACTACGCCACCATAGTGGATGACAAATCCACCTAATATTTTTCCATAGATCTCCTAACCTCCACCTTCCTCCAGCGTTAACCACGACAACTATTACGACGTCAATAGCCGGAATTTGCCAAAAAACTGAATCCCGTTCAACCCAACTTATCTCTATACTCCCATTCTTAAAAATAAAGATTTTTGTACTAAAATTCATCATTTGTTAACACTAATCGAATTACAAGACCAAAACACGAAATTAAGTTTATTGATTTCTTGACTTAAAAATGAATTTACTGTAAATTCAATATTTTTGAAATGATTATTCAATGTAAATCTTTAAAACCATTTTTAAAATTTGTGTTACCTTGTTACAATCATCTTCCTTTTAGAGATTATAGCTTAAAGTGAATAATGGAAGAGATATTGAATTTTTATATTCCTTTTAAGGACCCGAAACCAAAAACAGATATAAATATTCTTGTTTTATAGATATGCATATTCAACCCTTGCATTTTTATATGTATATACAAACATATTTACATCCATTTCAAACATATTTCATCATTTAACTTCAACATCAGCCACAATATTAAATCATATAAGAAATTTCAAGGTTTAAGGTAAAAGTTGCTCACCTGACTTTTGAAAGAACAAAGAAGAACAAAGAATAGCCTGGAAATGATTTTGATTCCTGAAATTGATCTGAAGCTTCATGTTTGAGTTGTTAGATTTACTTTAACCTGGAACTTGGCTTTAATTCAACTTTCTTTTGTTTTGATGCTCTGATCCTTATATTGCTTTAGTTTGATTTCCCTGGCTTAATCTATTTTTGTTTTAAACTAGCTGAGTTGCTTCCAGATTTTGGTTTTGATTTGCCCAGTTGAATCTTTGCTTTAATTTATTTTTGAATCAGGTTGATATGCTTATGATTTATTCGAAAAACTGAGATGATCTATGGCTTAGTTTGATTTAGGTTTTGTTTTTAAACTTTTTCTTTGATCTGGATTTGATTTCCAGGTTTTGTTTTGCTTTCAATTTGGTTTCTTAGGTTGATCTTCTTTTGAATACGAAGAAATTGAGAAGTGGAGAAAACATGGCCTAGTTTCTTTCTATACATATAATTTATATATTTTAATTTTAAAAGAAATTTGATTACCACTTGTATTTTGTATGTTGTATAAATCTAAAACTTGTAAATGCATGATAAAATAACTCTACACTTGTTAAATTCAAATAAATTTATGGTTTAGACCTTCTCTTTAATTTACTGACAAATTATATTTGCACTTTTATGTGTTTAAATCGCTTTATAAATTTTGTTTTAAACCCTTTTATTTTATAAATTACTTATGTTCTTATTTATACTTTTATATATTTACAAACTATATTTTTAAAAGAAAATGTTCTTATCTTTATAATCAATACTATTTTAAACTTAGTTTATTATACTTTTAAATGTATATATATACATACTAATTATATTTAGTTATATATATATATAAATTTAAAATTAAACTTAAGTTATTATACTTAAATTTATATAAATAATACTAGTGTTGAAAATATTAAAATTTAACTTCTAGAAAATTATTATATTTTCATAATATAACTTCCAAATAATTATATTAGAAAATAAATTTTGTTAATTTTAAATATAGTATTTTCAAATCCAATTTATTTATAAAATATCTACAATTGAATTCCCAAATTAAATTCAATTTATTTTCTAAAATATTTATTTTAGAGTTTCAAATTCAAAATGCAATTCAAAATCAATCTATTCAAATCAAATTAATTCACCAATAAATTCAAAATTTAATTCTAAAATTAAAATTAATTACTAATTCAAATTTGATTTAAAAACGGGGATGTTATAGATTCCTCCTAAAGAAAATTTCGTCCCCGAAATTTGCTAGATAGTGAGACAAACAAAGAACAGATAAGAAATGTTTTACTGAATATCCATTCTGCATTTGGGTCACCAAATCAGAATATCAATGAACATGAGAAAGAATAGAACTCACGAAGTACCCAGGTCATCTGATCTATGAAATATGCAGGGGAATTGGTTAGTCCGAAGGATAACTAATCATTCGTAGAATATATCTGGACCCAATAGAACAAACAATGGATACTCAATCTAGGTTCGAATGTCAAAGTATACATCAACTTGTCCCTCTTCGGACTTTGATCCTCACAAGAAATTACAACAAAATTTTCAAACTTTGGTTTTGACCGAAATCGTTTCAATGGTACAATCCAATTTAACTTTATAATTAATTAACCAATTTGTTTCTTTAAATTTCAAATTCATTAAGGTTAAGAACGAAAAGAAACAGATAGGAGATTGATGAGAATATAGACTAAGAATTTTTCTTCAACGATTTGTAAGACCACCACCACACCAAAGCTTCTTCTTGGAGTTGCCAGAAAACCTACGTAGAATTGAAATTGGATGACAATCAAAGAAATTGATAGAGAAAGTTTTTTCGTGTTACAGGGTATTGGCCATCTGTAGTGGTACTCCCCTATCCCCTACCTCATCCTCTTCTTGCACTTATACTCACTATCAGTGGATAGTAAGAGAATTTACTAAGGCAAACAGACGGATATCTGAGGGATATACTCATTCTAGGGTATTTATATCCCTGTCTCTAATAAGTTACCTAATGTGTTATACTCCTGAGCTAAAGTTCAACCATCAGCTCTGATACCACTTGTAACGACCCGAAATCCGGCTGCCGAAAATCGACATTCATACATCGCTCGTATTCGAATGCCGCAGATTCGAACATCGAACTCCAGTTCGGATGGAGCTTATAACACATTAAGTACAACAACACAGCGGAAGAAAATGAATAATATCATTGATATACAACATTTGATTACAACAATGATACTACAATCTGATACAAATGAATATCAAAATCAGTGGTATAAGATAAACAACAGCGGAAGAACAATAACAACAGCAGTGGAAAGATATCTCCAATATAATCTTCAAGAGAGAAAGAGAGATAGAATCCAATATCTGAAACTTCATAGCCAAAGCTCCAATGCTCCAATAATCTAAAGAATTTCATCTCCAAAGCCAAAAGCTCGAACTACCATCAACTTTGAACTTAACCAACTAGGCAACTGATGAACCAAATGCAATTGCCAAATCCAAAGGCTCCAAAGATATCGAATCTACATCTACTATCTGACAATCTGAAAAATCTAACTCTAGACTGCACATGTGGAAAATTGTGGGCATCTAGAGTTTATATAGGGAATCATAAACTCCAGGTCAGTTATGGGACAGGTATGAGCAAACAAAAACAGTTTATCTTTAACAAAAGCAAAAGGAAAGAATTTAAAAGAAATCTTAATGCTTTTGGGAAAATGAAACTACCATAAGGCCTCCCCGCACACAAACAATGCAAGCGTACAATTGGAGGAGATTTCTCCTTATGATAGTCAAACATGCTTGATACACAAAAACCTTTTGATATTATTATTAGTGCATAGTGCAGAAAACCTTTCGAAAGTATAATATTAATCTTGGCCAGCATAGGTACTATTATATTATGCCTGCTATAGCTACCACCTGAGGTGGCAGGTTATACAACTAAAACCGTACAGGGTGTTTATTGTTTCTTTGTATTTCCAACAAATGGTCAAGCTATGGACCTTCCTGGGCCACATGGTACGCCTCTAGAGGGACGCCCCGAGAACTTAACCATCTCTCTGCCAACACAAGGTCGGTTTACCTCTGTAACTAGGTAAATACTGACACGAGTATGCCATCCCCCAATCGTAACCAACCTTTATCCGAGGCCTCGATACTAATAACGACAAAGCAATAAGTTTGCAGCAACCACATAAGTTAAGTATCTGAGCTCCATACCATGATACCACTTCTATCCAAAAGGAAATGGACATACCCTCAGGAGGCGCTACCCCAAATAATCTTGTCGCATCTTTCATGTTTCCACCATTTCGGGTTGTGAGGTCCGAAGAGACCATGTCCACAAAGTTTTGCTTTGCACAAAATCCATGCTTCGATAAACACATGATCAGCAGCACTTCGTATGCCACATTACCAAATTAGGAATGTATCACTAGTAACCATCAACTACATAACCTCTAAGCTCGTATGTCTCAGAGAAGTGTGTTAAGCTAAGAGAATAAATTCTCCGCCACCAAATAGAAATGTATTTGATAGAAATCGGCTTTACATCTCAAAGTGTAACGTTAGGCATACATCCATACAAGTCTTTTTCGGGTTCGAACAGAACCGAAAGCACTTCAAAAGAAGCCCTTGCAATCCGGGTAATCCCTAATAACGTCCGGACTCTCCATCACAAAGGGTGATCAAATCTCTATACCGGGGACCAGTCGGTGTAGAGACATTCGACGGGTAATCCTTTCTCTTTCGAAAATATTTGGTCTTCACCACCGGTCTTCAATTGCTATCCATAACGTCATGTCGTTATTCGGAATGGGTTTTATGACACAGAGTCCTCCCCTGGCTAAACCAAATAATGAGCGCTTAATTTTAAAAGCATATGGATATTGGGATCTTAGTTAAGTCACCACTTTAAAACCCAAAATATTTCTTTCAAACGGTTTCAACAAATTCCCATTTATAATCTTTTAAACAAAAGATTCACTTCACTTTTAAAACAAAGTTCACCAATCTTTCACAAATATTCATTCATAGCTTTCAAAACTATTTCAATTCCAAATCTTTTATGCAAAAGATACACCTTTAAGGTCCTCTTCAATTTGAAAACAAAGTTCACCAATCTTTAACAAAGATTCATTCATAGCTTTCATTCGATTCCAAATCTTTTGTACAAAAGATACACCTTTAGGATCCTCTTCAATTTGAAAACAAAGTTCACCAGTCTTTAACAAAGATTCATTCATAGCTTTCAAAACTATTTTTATTCCAAAACTTAAAATCCTTTCAACACAAATTGGAAATCCTTTCTTTTATATAAAAGCTATTAGCACTTGAAAACAAAGAGTTTTCGTTCTGGGAAAATCCAATTACATTTTCTCAAGTTATAGCCCTTAAAGTATAAAACTTGATTTTAATTTAAATTCCCAAAATAATACTTTTAAAAATGGTTTAAAACTCATATAAATACATTATATAACTTGTATAATCTTTTTAAACCATAATTTTCCAAAATAATTTTTCAAATCTTAAACAAGATCTATTCAAATTAAATTCAATTTCAAATTTTCCTTTCCAAAAGCTTTCCATGTTCAACCCAATTCTATTTCCTAAACCATTTGGATTCAAAATTCATCTTTAAAAACCATTTCATAATCTTAAATTCAAATATCTATGACTTAACCAATTTCCTCATGCAATCCATATTTGTGTGTGTGTGGTGTAGTCCAGGGGTTTTACACAATAGTGCAACATCATCAATCATTACAGTTTCAAGCACAGCAACATCGATAAGCAGTATACTCCTGTAATGCTTATCTTCGTTCACAGATTCAACGATAAATAATATAAATTCAACACAGATAAATCAATTACATTCATCACAGCTCAAATCAGAATAATTCGTATCACAAAGCATCACACATCAGGGATATCACATAATTCACAGCATTCAATAGAATACAATCATCCATAAGTATGATCAATTAACATCTGATTAGTTTTAAACCAGATTAATTACTTATGAATAAATTTCTAATCCTGGTTAATTAATATTAATTAATTACAAACCATCTTAATTAATTGACCTTTGATCATTTATTAATTAACGTTTAATAATAAATTAATTAACCATTAATTATTATTCGGTCAACCTTAATTAATAAAACAATCAACCTTTAATCAATAAATAATTAACCCTTAATTATTTAATTATTAGTTAATTAATCATCCTTAATTAATTGAAAAAATTAATCATCCTCTAATTAACTAATCATTAAGAAATCAATCCTTATTTATCCTTTAATCAACCTTTAATTAATCATAGATCTTAATTAATCACATAATCAACTAACTCTTAATTTATTATTTTTAATTAATTATCTTAATTAATCCCATAGATAAATTAATCACCTTGATTTATTTTCCTTTAATTAATCACATAAAATTAATTAATGACATTAATTAATAAATCTTTAAGTAATTGAATAATCAATCCCTTTTAATTACATTGGGTAATTATCTTTCTAAATTCCATTCATCAATCAATTATCATTTAATTACTTTCATTAAGTAATAAATCTTTAATCACTTAAAACTTTTAATTAATTGAAAGATAATCTATTTATCTAAATATATTATCATTAAAAATCTTTATTTAATAAACCTTAAAATTAATTATCATTAATAAATAAATAAATTTAGATTTTTTTGAGGTTAATTAACAATTTAAAACATTTCTTCCTAATTAACTTCTTAATATTACTAAGTTTATTTAAAATAAACTTTTAAAAATAATGGTTATATGTATTTCATATATTTTAAAATTTTGTTTAACTAAAATAATTTTATTAAAAAAAACCTTTTTTACCAATTCAAAACTTGGATAAACACTTAACATTTACAAGAGAATTGGGTTTAACCAAAAAAATTCAATTAAAAACTTGATTTGGGTTTAATAGTTAAAACTGTTTTTATGTTAATTTCCAAAACCGAGCCAATTCTTGTTTTACCCGAGCCTAACACCGGTTAACCCACGTTTCTTTTGCTTCGAGCAATCCATCATTTTTCTCGAGTTTGGACCCGAGCTCACATCTTCTTCCAAAATTTTGAAAACAGCTAGATATAAATGTGCACGGTGCACATGTATTGACGATCTGGCGAACTTCGATCGACCTTGCTACCACCTATACATCGCCGACGATGCCTCTGACCATCCCCAACACCCAGCATTTTTGAACATCACCGGAAATAAAATCGAGCCCATATGCTTCTTCCTGGAACTAATCCAATCAACAAAACCATCCCTTCTCCATGATTCCAGCCACCATCGACCATGCCCCTTTGACCAGAGCTTCGTCAGACTCCCCTGATTCAATTCCCACCATAGCGATCAACTCTGGTGCTCTCACTTCGCCACAGCGACTCAAAACACAACCCCGACTAATATTGGGTTAAAAACCATAGTTCGTCACCGCTACGCCACCATGGTGGATGATAAATCCACCTACTACTTTTCCATAGATCTCCTAACCTCCACCTTCGTCCAGCGTCAACCACGACAACTATTACGACATCGATAGCCGGAATTTGCCAAAAAATTGAATCCCGTTCGAACCAACTTCTCTCGCTACTCCCATTCTTAAAAATCAAGATTTTCGTACCAAAATTCATCATTTGCTAACATTAATCGAATTATAAGACCAAAACACGAAATTAAGTTTATTGATTTCTTGACTTAAAAATGAATTTACTGTAAATTCAATATTTTTGAAATGATTATTCAATGTAAATCTTTAAAACCATTTTTAAATTTGTGTTACCTTGTTACAATCGTCTTCCTTTTAGAGATTATAGCTTAAATTTGATTAATGGAAAAGATATTGAATTTTTAAATTCAATTTAAGGACATGAAACCAAAAATAGATATAAATATACCTATTTTACAAACATGCATATTCAACCCTTGCATTTTTATATGCATATACAAGCATGTTTACATCCATTTCAAACATCTTTCATCATTTAACTTCAACATCAACCATAATATTAAATCATATACGCAATTTCAAGGTTTAAGGTAAAAGTTGCTTACCTTACTTTTGAAAGAACAGAGAAGAACAGAGAATAGCTTGGAAATGATTTTGATTCTTGAAATTGATCTAAAGCTTCATGTTTAAGTTGTTGGATTTACTTTAACCCGGAACTTGTCTTTAATTCAACTTGCTTTTGTTTTGATGCTCTGATCTTATATTGCTTTAGTTTGATTTCCCAGGCTTGATCTGTTTTTGTTTTAAATTTGCCGAGTTGCTTCCAAATTTTGGTTTTTTAATTGCCCATTTGAATCTTTGCTTTGATTTATTTTTGAATCAGGTTGAAATTCTTTTGATTTATTTGAAAAACTGAGATGATCTCTGGCTCAGTTTGATTCAGGTTTTGTTTTTAAACTTTTTCTTTGATCTGGATTTGATTTCCATGTTTAATTTTGCTTTGAATTTGGTTTCTCAGGTTGATCTTCTTCTTTTTTCTTTTGTTTGCTTTTTTTGAATATGAAGAAATTGAGAAGCAGAGAAAACATGGCCTGGTTTCTTTCTATACATATAATTTATATATTTTAATTTTAAAAAAAAATTGATTGCCACTTGTATTTTGTATGTTGTATAAATCTAACACTTGTAAATGCATGATAAAATAATTCTACACTTGTTAAATTCAAATAAATTTATGTTTTAGACCTTCTCTTTAATTTATTGACAAATTATGTTTACACTTTTATGTGTTTAAATCCCTTTATAAATTTTGTTTTAAATCCTTTTATTTTATAAATTACTTAAGTTCTTATTTATACTTTTATATATTTACAAAATATATTTTTAAAAGAAAATGTTCTAATCTTTATAATCAATACTATTTTAAACTTAGTTTATTATACTTTTAAATGTGTATATATATACATGCTAATTACATTTATATATACATATATATAAAAAATTAAAATTAAACTTAAGTTATTATACTTAAATTTATATAAATAATACTATTGTTGAAAATATTCAAATTTAACTTCTAGAAAATTATTATATTAATTTCAAAATATAACTTCCAAATAATTATATTAGAATTTTTTTTATTAATTATAAACATAGTATTTTCAAATCCAACTTATTTATAAAATATCTACAATTGAATTCCCAAATAAATTCAACTTATTTTCTAAAATATATATTTTAGAGTTTCAAATTCAAAATACAATTAAAAATCAATATATTTAAATCAAATTAATTCACCAATAAATTCACAATTTAATTCTAAAACTAAAATTAATTACCAATTCAAATTTGATTTAAAAACGGGGATGGTACAAAATGGCAAGGGTTAATGGCCGTGGCTATTTCAGAATAGCGTCAAACTTGAAAGGTTCCCCTATTTTTCTCCATCCGTTTGCCTCCCTTGCGTACCTATATGCTGCTCAAATTACAACGCCACATTCCTAAAAAATATTCACCATGCTCTAATCCCGCCTCCTCTCTCTCTCTCGTAGTTTGGCAGACAACTGAGACTAAATTAATAAATCTATCTAATCACTTTGCTCCCAAGTTTCCTTCCAGTCTACTGTAAACTTTTCTCGTGGAACCAATATCGAGGTAAATTAAATCAATTGTTATTCAGTTCTTTTCTTAATTTTATGGTGATGATATCATTAATTTGGCTATTTTGGTTGTGGTCGAGTTCGATCGGAATGATCATTCGCATGCATGAGATTGATTCTTTTGTATATTGCGATCCATTTAAATATCGACCGTTGGATTAAAATATTTGACTTGATTTGTAACTTAGAGGTTGTGATGGTTAGTGATATATATATTACATGCATGCTACCTGCTTTATGATTTCATAAATTGTTGATTTTGCTGCTGTTTGCATGGCAAAGCAATTGCTACATGCTTAGGTCACAAAATAGGGAACAATATTGTTGGATAAAATGATTTTAGGGGTGAAAGTGAATTGTTTTGTGTTAATAATTTTGTAGTTTCCATTTAAGAATTTATTATGTATTTATCTGTAGTGTAGTATATGAGGTACGATGTTTGGATTGAGTTCGTCGGCATGGCGTGTTGTCATATAGGAGAGTACTATATACAAGTTTTTATCCAGCGTGAAAATGGAACTTTATTTTGTAATTAGAAGTTGATAGTAGCGAATGATATTAAATCAAGCTTATGTTAATTATGTAAACAATATATTGCTTGGTTTAAAATTTCACATCGGGCCAGTTAAAAATATACCTTTGGTTTATCATCACACCTGCAATTCGAAGACATCGTCATTATTTTACAAGTGATATTGTCAATGTTATTTTGAAAATCTTCTAACCTAGCAATTTAAAAACTTATCTACATATCTTGTGTACTGTAATCTGTGACAGAAATGCATGTGTAAAAACACGAAGAGAATAATGATGAAGAGAGCCAATTGAATTGTTGGCTCCTACAATTCCTAAACATCCAAATTGTTGCCTTTCTTTCCTTGTTTCAATCCCTAACAAGGACGAAGCCACAAGAAGTGGATTGAACCCCATTTTTTTGAATATCAAACAAATTTAAAATAAATGAATTTATATGGTTTCAAAATAAATTGTTGTATCTGGTATTTTATATTTCAAATCTATCTTTCTTTTTGATTGCTTCTACTCTCCTATCTCATTCCTTTTTTAGGACGAAAAGTTTTGAGTGGGGTAGAGTGCAACGACCCATATATTTTAAAGATTTTTGTAACATAATTAAATAAATTTTCATGAAATTTAAACTTTAAAATTTTGAAATGAAAATTT
This sequence comes from Allium cepa, assembly GCA_030765085.1. Lineage (NCBI taxonomy): Eukaryota > Viridiplantae > Streptophyta > Magnoliopsida > Asparagales > Amaryllidaceae > Allium > Allium cepa. The sequence continues at coordinate 562,940,874 of CM060935.1, forward strand.
GATATTTGGAATATGTCTATTTAAATGTAGCAAATGTCAAAATTTAATCAGAAAATATGGAAGTTTGTTTTATTGTGAAATTTAAATTTAAATATTAGTTAATTTGTTCAAAATAAAATATTTTGAAATCTAAATATTTTTTATATAATAAATTTGTAAACTATTTTCGGAGTGAGACGTCAAATTTCATTACGTCAAAATTGGACTGCTCTAGCTCCGTTTATCTTTTTTTGGCGTTTTAGCAGCATTTTCGACATCGAATATAGAGTTTTGATAGGATGATCGTATCACTAATATCTTTGTACCATCCTCTTCATCTCGTCATGCTGATCTCCACAAGATGTTCTTCATATAATTCATTGTCTGATACACGACAAAAACGACAAAAATGTTGGTTGTATTGGTATCGTATTTGTGCCTTTTTGTTTTTCCTTTGTCTTTTCGAATTTCCACCGTGTAAACCTAAGAGTCATTGGCTATTATTGTTTTTAGAAATCAATATCCATGACTGTTGTTATTCTTATTATTTTAGATTTATTGTTGTTTCATTTCTGTCATTTTATAAAAACAAAGGAAATTTATTTAAGTTTGCTTTCATTTTTTTCTGCTTAATAAACTGCTCGTTCATATTTTGGTTCAACTGGACTCTCCCCTTATATTTTTTCCACATCCACCATCTTCTCAAACCCGTCATCCTCCTACAACCATGGCCGCTCGCCTACCACCACACACCCCACTTCATCACATCAAATAGCTCACAGCCCACTAACCCTCCAAACTGCAAGCGCCTCTTCATTTGACCCCTCTTTTTCCTGTATCTGCCACATCACCTAACTGTCGCCTTCATTTTGCAATGCCTTTCACCTCACCTCACCAAAAACTTGACCCACCCTCACCTTTGTTCTCACACGGCCAAACTCCATGGCTGCAACAAAGCTTTCCGGCCTTCCTCCCATCGCAAACTCAACCCGCCATGTATCCACCTCCACGTTAACCAATCCCATCCGTTGTCGTGACTTGCTCCTGGTTTTCCATTCGCCTATGGTCGTCCATCTTCGGACTATCCACTACCACCTAATCCCACATCCATATATGCTCAATCTCTGCTACATGCATGAGCCTCTCTCCTCCTTACGCAAGTGCTACCACTAACCACCACTCCAACCCACTCGCCGCCTCAGCCTATGCAACCACCACCTTGCCTAGCCTTTCACTATTTGATGGAAGTAGTATATATATGAAGGTATGTATATTATTATAGTTACAATATACAAATGTTTACACTATATTATATTATAAAAGAAGTTATATATATCTTAGCTATATCTATATGTTTAAGCAAGTTATATATATATATATATATATATATATATATATATATATATATATATATATATGTTAGTTTATATATAAAGTTTACGTAATTTAGTTTATATTTATATGTTTATGCTTAGGTAAATATTTTGTTTATTAAATATTGATTTTTTTATTGTTTATTTTCATAAATATATAAAGCGATTTATATTGCAAAAGTTATCTATTTGATCCGTTGGGCTATTCATATATGTTTATATGAGTAATACAAACCTGTTTGTTTATATATATATATATATATATATATATATATATATATTTGTATAAGTTATATATCTACATATGATCTGTTTGTATATATACTGGTTTATATAAGATATGTATGATTTTTAGGTTTATATATATATGTATGTATGTATTTATGTATGTATGTATGTATGTACATGAGTTTTGGTTTTCAAGTATAATGAAACGGTTTTATGTTAAATTTTGGTATGTGTTTTTAGTTTAAACAATGATTTTTGAAATATATATATATATATATATATATAGATTTTAATCTTATATGTGCTTAAATTAAAATATGAATTTTGTATATAGTTTATATATAAGTTCGCTTATATAATTGATCTTCATCAAATCCAGTTCATCGTGCTTTGCTTTTGTCTCGCCGCTATCCAAAAATTGGTCGCAGTTGCTTTTTGCTTTGCACGTGTCTGTATCCATGTGCATGTCCATGTCACCATCTTCGCCATCGTTGCTCTCTAGCCTCGAAAGGTGAGCAATCACTCACGATTATCATCCTTATATTTAGTAAAATTTAATTCACATGAAATGGCGATTGAAATATGCTGTTAAATTTGGAATTGTTAAGTCATTTAATTGTTAAATATGATATGCCATTATCTGCGATTGTTTACCTATAACATATGACACCTTAACCTATTGTATATATTATCTTTTAATTTATTACTGATGATACATGAATGTTGTTGATATGTTATATTATTGTCATATTTGTTCTTACTCTGCAAGTTCCCTGTTAGTTTAGAAATTCCATATGGGTTGAAATGATACATACTCGAACAATTTTATAGATTAGGAGAAAATCGTTATGGGTTTAAATGATAAACCCAAACGGTTTTCATTGATTTTGAATTTTGAGGTTGTGGGTAGAAATAATATATACCCTTAAAAATTAAATTTGAATTGCGGATTGAAATGATAAATATCTGCCTCACTTAACCAAAGGATAAAAAATTATATACGGACACCATTGGTCTATATTTTGAAACTGATTTCTAAACTTTTGAAAGGAAATATATGGTTTAATAAATATTAATTTTTCAAAATATAATATATAAATGTTACTTTTATATATGAGTAAATTTTGATTTTTAAATTATATGTTTTGAAAATTTCAAATTTATAAGTTGGTTTTGAAAGTATAAATTTTAAGATTTTACTTATAATTTTATTGCTTTAAAAATATACAATATAAGATTTAATATAAAATATTTTAAATAATAAGATTTAATTTAATAGATTTAATTTAATTTGTGTATATATATAGTATATTTTAAATATATATAAAATTCTAATATTTAAATAGACTTTTTAATAACATTAAATAAATAAAGGTCGGGAAGATATATTAAATAAGAATTGATTCGCAATTTGAATAGGTTAATACTTGAATTTAAATAAGAATTTATTTATAATTAAAAAAAATTAGAATTGAACTTAAATAAGGATTGATTTGAACATATTGATTTTGAGATTTTAAAAGGATGATTTTAAAACTTGATTTTATAAGAAAGTGATTAAATGAATATTCTCAACTTTAAATAAAATTAAAACCGAATATTTAATATTGATTTAAGTTTATAAACTGAGATTTGATTTAAATTGTTATTAAAATGATTAAATGAATATTCTCAAATTTGAATAAAATTAAAGTGTAATGTTGTAATATAAATGAAATTTATGTTGTAAATGTTTGAATATTTAAAATTTGAATCCTATTGGAATTAAAGTGATAGTTCAAAATCTGGATTCGAAATCGATATAAATTGAAATGATTTATTGGAAATTTTAATTGAATCCTTAACCTTTTAAATCGAAATTGTTGAACTGGGATTGATTTTAATTGAATTTTGGAATTAAAGTTGGTTTGAAACAATTTGTGAAATTGGAGGAAACTATTTTCATTATATAAGTATTTTTAATATATAAACTATTTTAATCAATAACTTATTTTGAAACATAAACTATTTTAATTTATAACTGTTTCGAAATATATATGTAAACTATTTTCAATGTTTAAACTATGTAAGTTGGAACTATTATAATTTAGATTTAATGGATTTAAATACTAAAATTTTGATATGATGGTTTAGACTATTTTGTGAATATGACTTGGAAAGTGAAGTGAGTTCAGAAGTAAATATGATTTCGAAAGCGATATGATTTTTGAAAATAGATAGTATTTTGATATGAAGTATGAACCGTTTAAAATGATTGTAAAAGTAATTTTGTAAAATGACCACGGTGTGAAATAAACATTTGGTTGTTAAAGAGAACGGGATCGGATATTGTCTTACTCCCTGCCAATTCCGAAAACCACTTTAACAGCTGAGTACATGGTGGAGATTCGAGAACGAAGTAGGATGGTTTGGCGACGATTCTATATGAGGTATTAACGAAGCCCTGACTCCCACGAATTAGATTTATTTGGCTAAAACAGAAGCCACACCGGGCTAAGTGAGGTCATTCCTCCGATCGTGCACATTTCTTTGATACCATTCTATTACTTTGTGATTTGATTGGGTGCACCTTTGATTTGGAAGTATGTCTCGATGTGGGCGGTAGTAGCTGCTATGCATTACCACCAGTCCAGATCTGCAAAACGGTAGTATCCTACCCTAGGCATTGCCTCGCATGCCTTGCCACATGCTTTATCGCGCCTTCTACGAGTTTGTTTTGTAGCGTACTTGTGGAGTGCCCTCTGGATAAACCACCATTTTGTTGGAGCTTATGGTACTGTATAGACTACAGGAATATATAAAATATGTTAATGGGGATATGGGTAACGCCTTAATGCTATTTTAATACTTTACTTTACCGATAGGCATATTACAATAGCATATATTACTACATAATAGATAGTTCCACGGATTCTTAGAGGATGAAAATCCTAAACATCCTTTAAGTTATATTGTATTTCATTTGTACATTTCACTTGAGTTGATTTACTAGTATAAGAATGTTAATCCTGACCTTAGTGTTTTGTGTTTTGTTTTATGCTCGAGTAGGACTGAGTATCACAGCATTTGAGACTCGCCTTTGGAGATTGGAGCTTTGTTTGAAGATTTATCTACCCAGCTTTCAGTTATTTCGGTTTATTCCAGTTGTTTATGTCCAAACTAGTCATCTTCTTCTGCATTAGAGAATACATTGTATTTGACATTCTGTTGTATTTTGTTTCAAACTCTAATGTTTTATAGTAGCTTCATGAACTACTATTTATCTATTCGGCTGCTTATTGTTGTAATACTCTGTGTCTATGATTCTATGATTGATTTGTTTAATATGTATGCTATGTTTTGCTAAATATAAATTAATAATATGTTGTTTTGAGCAATTCAAGTCTGACATGAGTGGATGATTGCCGATTTGAACGGTTCAAAATAGCGGGTCGTTACACATTTAGAAAAACATTTTAAATCAAAATACTTATGTAAAAATATCTTTCATTATACACTTTTTCAAATGATGTTTTGAAACAATTTTTTTTCAAACAAAATGTTTTCTACCGTAATATTTCTCCATAGACTAAGAACTAATTTTTTCATAAAGCGATTCTAAATAAAATAGTTTGCACTAATCATTTTTTACAAAAATATCTTTATATAAAATATTTTATTTCTCAAATTAGATGATTTATTTTTACTCATATAAATTTTTTGAAAAAATAACTTTAAGCCTAGAAATATACATTTTCCTTATTAATAAAATTATCCTTAAAATAAAAAATGTATATTTTAATATAATTGTTCCGTAGAATACTTTATAGTTAAAACTTCATGAAATAAAAAAAATATGTCTAATTATTATGGTTTGATTTAATTACGATTTAGTATTATGTATGTATCACTCGTGTTATAACTAGCACTTAATCACTCTTATAAGTTTTCATCGTACCCCACTCCTACTATGTTTATTTCTCACATAAATGTTATCGTAACTAAATATCGTCTTAGGGTGAGTTAATAGTGATTACATGCAACTCATATATACAAAAGGAATACAATCATCAATAAGAAGCTCTCTCATCCTATATTTTAAGACAACTTAAGGGGTAAATGAACCTAGTCTAAATGGTTTAAACCTTCCGAAGGCTTAGTAAAACCTAATCTCTAATACCAAGTGTAACACTTCTAGTGTTTACAATAAGTGACAATCACCGTCTAAATACACTTGCATGCTAATTGTAGATATAAAAAATAGTGGGTTGTTGGCTATATAATCCAAAATTTTGATCTATAAACAAAAGAGAAAAACGCCATAGTAAAATTAAACAACATTATATACTATGTTACTAAAAGTGCAACGGCCCAGAATTTCTGCCATTTAAAATTCGTATATTTAATTGATTTTTAAATATTAACAAGTAAAATTTGTAAGTCGAATAAATTATATTTCGAATATCTAGATTTAATTGGGTAATTAAATCGATAATTTAATATTTGAAATTACAGAAATAATTAGAATTTGAATTAAATGTGAATAAAATTGATTTGTAAAGTGGTATTTAATCATATTGGAGTTAGAATGATGTTATAGAACTTCTAAATTGAATTAAAAGTCATTTTTCTAACAGTCTCGGATTTCGACGAAACGAGTTTCATCAGATCCGTAATGTTATATTATTGTATGGTTTCAAATTTCGTGTCAATCAGATTTACGGTTTGTCCGGGGCAAGCTAAAATGCACTAAATCGGTTTAAGTGAATTTAAATTTAAATATTCGATTTGAAATTCTATCTTCCAAATATGATCGAATTAGCTCCTGATATATATTCCACTGCGTTCGGAATAGGGGTAAAACATTATAAACGCCAGGCGGCATGCTTTGTTTGGAGTTCGGAAAAATTCTGGATGAATAGTGTCGCGAGAATTTTATATAAGGACCTCACATCTTCTATTTTGGAAAACCCTAATCAATGAAACCCTAGCCGCCAGTTTATTTCAATGGCTGAAAATATTTAATTCTTCTCCTCTTAATCTCTTCCAATCCACTCGATATTATTGAAAACTTCCTAAATGAAAGTTGAAGAGCATCGAGAGATCTATCCATCTATACGGTGATGATCATCTTTAGAGCATCGTGGAGGCCGAATTTCTGCTGCAAATTCGCTGCAGTCACGTGCGTTTTTTGAGGCCTATGGATGGTCGAGCTGCACATCGTTCACGTCGAAGGAGGAGCTCGTGATGGCGCACAAGATGGAGGAGCTCGATCAATGTTTAGGTCGTTGTACATGGTGCGTGATCTAGGGTTTCAAATGGCATGAGGGTTCGAACGTGAATTCACCTGGAGTTGGAGGAGAAGCAAGGATGAGCGGCCGCGATTTAGTCAAGAAGAAACGAGCGGCCGGGATGAATTTGAGTTAAAAATTTAAAAAATATATTGAAATTAATTTATATAAATTTGTACTATCTTTAAAACGCGATATCTCTTTCATACGAGGTCCGTTTTGGACGAAAAAAATTGCGTTGGGTTCATATGGACGAATACTACGTGATGGAGCTAGATTGGAATCGATTGGAGCTAGTGATAATTTTGGATAAAATTAAACGTGCGTTTAATTTTATTCAGAATAAAACACTGCAACTGTATTTTAAACAAGGTGCACTCAATCGAAATTGTTTCGATTTAAATTTTAAATAGTTAGATTTAAAATTTCTTGATTGTGTTGATTGTATGCTTGGATGATAAATTGCTATCTGTTGTATTGAAATAGACCCTATTCGTCGTATATTAAGCGGATGTTATTTATTAAACACATATACCGCGATATTCCATCTTGAAGTGGAATTGGTATTATATATGTACTTGGAGTTGATTTTCCCGCATTATATAGCGGATGAGACCCTATTGCGCCGCATAATAGCGGATAATATTTTATATGAACCCATGTACCACGATATTCCGTCTTGAAACTGGATTGGTATTGTGCTAACATCTGTGGATGCAGAGAAACAGGTTGGAGGGATCCAACTGGATTCCTCAACCGTATTGATTTATTTACAGATATTGTGATATATTCTGTTATCATATGATCTATGATGTTTTGGATGTCGTGATTGTTATATTTAGTGCTGTTGCAGCATTGGGCCTATTTTGGAAAATTAAAAGTGTTAAAGTGATGATTTTCAAATTTTAAAAAGGATTTTTAAAGTGATTTTTGAAAGTATACGTTTTATTAAATTTTGGAATTGATTCATTTTAAATAAATAAATGTTATAATGTTATAAAAAATTATGATTTTTGAGAAATATAGTTGAAGTGTGATTTTTAAAATATGGAGTTAATGATTTTATAAAATAGTTTAAATAGAGATTTTTGAATTTATTATAAAAGCTTTATATATAAGATTTATAAAATTGGATTTTTATAAATCAAAGTGATGAAATTATAAAGGAGTTTTAAAGATGTTTTAAAATGTTGTTATAAATGTATTTTATAAAAGAATAGAATCTACATTTTGTGAAGTTATAAAATGAATGAAATTGTAAATAGAGAATTTTAAGTAGTTTGCTTATAATTTGGATTTTGGCGTGTAAATGGGATATGGATAGAATTTGTTAATAAAGTGATTTTATAAGTTGAAGTTGTTATAAAATATAAATGGAATTTATAAACATTGTTTTATAAATCCGAAATCGACTTATTTTGATAAGTTAATTATTATAGCTTATTAAAGGATATATATCCACGATTTTGGACAGTGGATAATCCTTTAAATAAAATGTGTAGAAATGTTGAATTTGGTTAAAGAAATATATTCACGATTTTGGACAGTGAATAATATATTGAAGAAATGTTTTAGGAAGTGATCTTTTAAATAGAATTAAAATGATTTGAAATTGTTTTAAAATGTGTTAAGGATCGAAACCATAGATTTCAACATTCATTGTTGAAATAGACGTTTTCGAGGAATAAGGAAATGGTGGACTATAACACTGTTGTTATAGTAAATGATTTTCGAAAGGAAATGTTTTATATAGTATTGAGATTTATATATCTATCTTAATTTCGAATTTCTATACTAGTGGTTTTGGGTTGTCGTAACGATGTTTTACGCAACGTTCGTTTGGACCCAAATAAATGTGTTTAAAGAAAATGTTTTCCTTAAAAGAATAAAATATATACTTAATCGTGTTTTAAGTATATTGAATATTTTCTAAGTATTGAAAATAAATAGCTTTGTGAATTACCTATTGTTAAATAAGTATTTGGAAATGTTTTCCAATGTAGAAATTGAAATGCTTTAGAGAATATATCTTTTTAAAGATAAATTGAAGTGAATATTTGGCAAGTTATTTAATTTATGGAAGATTAATAAAAAAGGCCCAGTGATTGTTATGGTGCTGGATATTTGTTTGTTGGCCTTGATAGTTAAATAACCGACTATCAATATTTACCTTTAAATGGGTATTTGTTGTGATTTGCTTGAATTTGAATGCTACACTTATTTTAAAAATAAGCGCTCGTTATTCGGTTTAGCCGGAAGAGGACCTTTGGGTCATAAATCCCATTCCGAATAGTGATATGTCGTAATGGATAGCATTTGAAGACCGGTGTTGAAGACTGGATATTTTCGAAAATGGAAGGATTACCGTTGAATGTCTCTGCATCGGCTGATCTCGGATATAGAGATTTTATCACCCTTTGTGATGGGAAGTCCGGACGTGATTAGTGAATATCCGGATTGAAAGGGCTTCTTTAGAAGTTCCTTCGGTTACGTTCAATCCCGGAATGGACTTGTATGGATGTGTGTCTGACGTTACAATTTGAGATGTAAAGCTGGTTTCTATCAAATACATTTCTGTTGGTGGCGGAGAATTTATTCTCTTAGCTTAACACCCTTCTCTGAGACGTACGAGCTCAGAGGTTATGTAGTTGATGGTTACTAGTGATATATTCCTAATTTGGTAACGTGGCATGCTGAGTGCTGCTGATCATTTGTTGATCAAAGCATGGCTTTTATGAAAAGCGTAGCTTTGTGGACGAGACTTCATCGGACCTCACACCCCGGTAATGGTCAAAATAGGAAAGATGCGGCAAGGTTATTAGGGGATAGCGCCCCCTTAGTGTATGTCATTTCCTTATGGATAGAGGTGGTATCATGGTATGGAGCCCAGATACTTAACCTATGTTGTTGCTGCAAACTTATTATTTTGTGGTTGTTGGTGAATCCCGAGATTTAGGTCGGTTACGACCGGGGGATGGCATACTCATGTCAGTTGTTACCCAGCTAGGGGTAACCCGGCCTTGTGTTGGCAGAGATCCGGCTAGGTTCTCGGGGCGTCTTTCCAGAGGCATACCCATGTGGCAATGGGGAGTTCCTTGGCCTGACCATTTGTTGAAAAATCCAAAGAAACAATACGAACCTTGTACGGTTTTAGTTTTATAACCTGTCATGGAATGTGGCAGTAACCTGCTATTGAACATGGTAGCTATAGTAGGCATAAGTACGGAATGCCTATGCTGGCTAATATTTTTAGTATACTTTCGAAATGTTTTTCCTGCACTTTGCACTTACAGAAATAATATCAAAGAAAATTTCTCGTATCAAGCGTGTTTGACTATCATAAGGAGAAATCTCCTTCGGTTCTGCGTTTGCATTGTGTGTGTGTGTGGGAGGCCTTATGGTAGTTACATTTTCTAAAAACATTGCGGACCTATATTTAAAATATTTCTTTGTTTGTTTTTAAAGATAAACTGTTTTAAGTTCTCACACTAGTCCCATGACCGACCTGGAGTTTATTGTTTCCTTCCTAAAGTCTGGGTGCCCACCAATTTCCACACGGACAGTCAAGAGTTAGATTATCAGGTTATTCTGGAATTCAGGAGATGTTGTGGAGCTCAAGGAGCAAGCTGGATGGCATAGCGTATCAACTAGTATATAGTATTTCTTTTCAGCTGTTTGTTGTTGTACACTCTGATAATGTAATGATAATGTGATGTAATGTAATAGCAGATATAGTTCTTTGTTTTAAAGATATTCATTTATCTATTATATGTTGTTCCGTTGCGATTGTGAGATTCTGTTATTGTTCTGTTGCTTTTTCTTTCTTCTTCTATCTTCTACCTCTTCTTTAACCCTAAGGGTTTGGTTTTCCGGCCTTCGATTGCTCGGCAGTTGATACAGTGGACGTATTAATGTCGATCTTTGTGAGTCGAAAATCTCGTTCCTGACAAAAGGAAGGAATACTGTACAAGACCCAATTCATAAAATAAAAATCCATAAATTCATATGTGTCATTATTAGATTTATAAATAGTACAACTATGACACAAGAGATATATACCAACAAACAACCTGTAGATATTGCACGGAACTCATTATTTTTATGTTCCTTTACTTTCACACGCAATGCATAAAAAGGAAATAAAGGACCAACTATGTTTGAAATACTACTAACCCTACATTCCCTAACCATAAGGGAACCATGGGCTATTGTATGGGAAAAGAATACCTATGTAGCCTTTTGGGATCATGCCCATAAAGTTCTATTTTCTGCTGTACTCCTTCATCAAATACAAGTTAGCATAAAACATAGCTCAGCAATAGCAACCAAGCGACAAAGCAGAAGACATCATACTCTACTATCCCACCATAATCAATAATCACAAATATGGCATAATAATAATACCAATACATAACCATCAAACATCACACAAATTTGATAATACTCAATGTCAACCCTAAACATTGAACGAATCATTAATATCAAACACAGTCAAATGTATACTAATCACCCATCAAGTAGCGGGATGTTCGGGGTTGTAGAGTACCAAGATGTGATAATGAGTAGGGTTTTGAAAATTTGGGGTAGAAATTAGTGTTTGGAATGGGCCAATCGTGGAAAGATCAGTAGCAAAAGAAGGCGGTATAAGGTTTGGTAAGCGGTTATGACAGTGGAGAAAGTAAATGCCCATGCGATGAACTATTATGTCCTAAAGATGGAGGGGAAAATCAGAACTAGTATACATGGATTTCAAAAAAATGTAGCCCAGAGATGAGAATGTTCTTGTGCCTAGTTTTCAGATTTATAGCTACAACCTTTTTTTTTAATTTTGTCCTATTACAAAATTCCCTGGATTTAAATGTAAAGAATGGTAGAGAAATTTGTTAATTATTGTAATTGTTACAAAATTTATGTATTTGAATTTTAAATGGTGGAAGGAAATTAATAGAACATTACAGATAGTTATTGAAAATAAAATATTAGGACATAAAAAAGGTAAGGATGGAAAATTGGTAGAATTAAAGTGAAGGCTGGAAGTTCTTTTATTTTACCATTGTTTAACTATTAGCTGATAATTTAATAACGTAAGCAAATTATAAATACAACTTGATTAATTTATGTATATAAAATTATTTATTTTGTGTATTTCTACCATTAGTTGCATGTCTAATTATACCATTTTTTCTATCATGAATGCAATATAAATATTGAACATGCCCATTTATTATTTATAGCATGCGTTAATAAAATTTAGTTAAGTGGATGTAATAATTTAAATTTACACTATTTTATTAATTCAAATTTAAGGACTTGAGTGCAAAATAGTAGAAGAGATGTCCTAGGATTGAATTCCTTTAACAATTGTTTACAAATTAAAAAATATTGAGAAGTACTTCGTAAATTATGGAATAAATTATAAATTAGTGACTCTGTATAATTATAAAGATTATAAATTATAGGGATTTGAAAATAAAATATTTTTAGATAATTAAGTAAGACGGACAATTCCTGGAATTAATGAAAGAGTGAAATTCTTGTGCTAATATATTATCCTATAGATAAGATCTAATCTTCAGAGTTACCTATATTCAAACACATTGATATACTTGAATATTTTGTTGGTTGATTCAAAATTTTCGATTGTGATATCGAGAACCATCAACATCTTATGAAACTTTGGGTTATAGAACTTAGGTCAAGACCATCTTTTATAGTATGATTAAGATTAAATGCTTATTTTTATCATTCTACGCTAATTTTCATGATACTTGAGTAAAAGGTCTGCCTTTTACATTTACAAGGAATGCAATCTTGTAAGGAAAACTATAGATAATTGGAGTAATCTTTTTCATTAATAAAATGGTATGTCTATTGGCATTATTGTATTGAGAAACCTAGTTTTCTACCAATACAAAAAAGATAAGATTTAAAATCTTCATCCACGGCAATAAGTTTAGGTAAAGGTTAATTCTAGATTTTGTAACAAGGAAAAATCTTCTTAGTTTTATTGATCTGATTTATAATCTAATTAACAAAACCACTAGTTCCAACAAAAACTATGTCCAAAATGTAGCATATTAGCATCTATACTTCACTCTAGAAATACCATCCAGAATTTTTTTGTAGGCTTCAAGAAATAGAAATAAAATGATAAACACAAATATGATATTAATTGTTTTCATTTCTTTACTTACTTTTCCTCCTCTTCTAAATCTTACAACTAATGCTGAAGTTTGCAATGGTATTTTACCGAAACTAGTAATATCTTGTAGAAAATTTGTATCAAAATCTGGTCGCTAATAGACCCATCGACACAATGTTGCGCAATTGTCAAAAATACTAATGTTCTATGCTGCTGCGATCATATTCCAAAAGGGCTGGATAATATCATTAGCTTGGAAAAGGTTGTTTATGTCGCTGAGTTTTGTGGAAATCCATTGAAACCTAGAAGTAAATATGGACGTATTATATAGATTTGTATTTCCATTCATTGTATATGTTATGTCTATGAGTTTCTATTAACGAATTATGTTATATGATTTTGTGATCTTTAGATTATACGATTCCGCCAAAAGATTAAACTTCGCAAAGGACTTACCAAAGTGAAGCTATATGAATGTTGTAATGAATGTCATATCTATGTAAAAATATTATAATGATTTGAATGGTCAATGAAAATTAATGTTTGAATTATTTTTCATGTTTATTAGACTTATATATACATATATATATATATATATATATATATATATATATATATATATATATAATTTAATGCTTTGATACTTGTGACATTCTTTTGGGAAACATATCTTTATATGATAACTTAGAATAATCAAAGATAATCTTGCACGTAGCTAACCTGAATTCCTAGTTTGAACTGATCAAAGAATTTTTTTGATTTGAAATCGAATTATATAAATTAACTTTTATTTATAATATTTTGATAGTTTTAGATCACCTTATGTTGCAAAGGAAAATTAAAGTCATACACCTTTCAAGCGACTGATATATATATTAAGTAGATACAAATAATATTTTCAAAATCAAATGTACAACATTCGTCTATTTCACATTTAAACTAAAATAATACAAGAGTCAAAATAAAGAACTGAATAATATGGGTACAAAATAGTTGATGGAATAAAAATCAAGTAAAAATATAGGAAATAATAATTTAAAAAAAAATTCTTAATCTATTAATCAATTTTCATTTTATAGACAATAATTGTACAAAAAATAAATAATAAATTGATATGTATTATTTCCAATATGAATGTGTTGAAATTCTAGTATTATTGGTCATTTATGTTAACATTTTTGGTTACTTATTAGTTCAATACTTTTTCATTTTTGCTATGTAGAAATTTTGTTATATGTTTTCCTTGATCTTTGTTTCTTTTCTAGAGAAGTATAATTTAAACACTTGGAATTAATGGGAATTTTGGTAAAATTAAGATGATTATGAAATGAAAATTAAGGCTTTCAAACTACATTTAGTGTTAATTTGTATTTCATAATAAGGGAAATTTGGGATAACATATAACCTTGAACAAGAGTTATTTTTTTCTACTTGTGTAGATTACAAGAATATGACTCAAATTGATTGTGATTTTGCCACATATGATTTTCCAAATAAAAAGATATGATAGTTTAGTATATGATATAGAATTGAGTTTTAGTAAAGGAAAAAAAACTATTACACATCAACCACACTAAAACTTACTACATGTTTAACAAGACAACACAAAATTGGGAGGAAAGAAAATTATTTATCAGATTTAACTTATTCCAAATGTTTAAAATGACTTTCATTTATTCCCTTTTAATTTTCATTCTTAGTGATACCAAAAATAATGAACAAAAAGAAAATTATCTTGTCTCCATTTAAAAAGCCTAGTTGACATCATATTTAACCCATTTGAAAGTTGAAAAAACCAAAAAATAAGTACATTATTATTGGTTATAATGTTAAGATTATAAAACACACTTAGGAATTCATGCATGGTGATCTAGTGAAAAAATTTATTTATCGCAGCCATGGGTTCACTGCTAGTAACATGCCTAGTTTTATTTGCAAACATAATAAATATTTTTATGGACTGAAACAACACTACATCGTACTATCCATTTTGCCACATTCCACCCCGAAAAATTTGCTACGGTCTTGAGCCATGGTGATTTTGCCATACTTATTAGCCGTTGCCAAATAAATGGCAAGGTTAATGGCCCTGGCAATTTCAGAATTGCTTCAGACTTGCAAAGTTCCCTTATTTTTCTCCATCTGTTTGCCTCCCTTACGTACCTATATGCTGCTCAAACTACAACGCCACGTTCCGAAAAAATATTCACCGTGCCCTAATCCTGCCTTCTCTCTCTCATGCAGTTTGGAAAATAACTAAGATTAAATTAATAAATCTATCTAATCACTTTGCTTCCAAGTTTCCTTCCACTTCTACTATGAACTTTTCTCGTGGAATCAATATCGCGATAAATTAAATCAGTTTTCATTCGTTTTTTTTCTTGATTTTATGGTGGTGATATCATTAATTTGGGGATTTTGTTTGTGGTCGAGTTCTATCGGAATGATCATTCGCATGCATGAGATTGATTCTTTTGTATATTGCGATCCATTTAAATATCAAACCGTTGGATTAAAATGTTTGACTTGATTTGTAACTTAGAGGTTGTGATGGTTAGTGATATATATTACATGCGTGCTACCTACTTTATGATTTCATAAATTGTTGATTTTGCTGCAGTTTGCATGGCAAAGCAATTGCTACATGCTTAGGTTACAAAATAGGGAAAAATATTGTGGGAGACTGAGTTCGTCGGCATGGCGTGTTGTCACATTGGAGAGTACTATATACAAATTTTTACCCATCGTGAAAATGAAACTTTATTTTGTAATTAGAAGTTGAAAGTAGCGAATAATTTTAACTCAGGCTTATGTTAATTATGTAAACAATATAATGCTTGGTTCAAAATCTCACATCGGGCCAGTTAAAAATATACCTTTGGTTATGATCACACTTACAATTCGAAGACATCGTCGTTATTTAGAAAGTGATATTGTCGATATTATTTTGATAATCTTCTAACCTAGCAATTTAAATACTTATCTACATGTCTTGTGTACTGTAATCTGTGACATAAATGCATGTGTAAAAACATGAAGAGAATAATGACGATGAGAGCTAATTGAATTGTTGGCTCCTACAATTCCTAAACATCAAATTGTTGCCTTTCTTTCCTAGTTTCAATCCCTAACAAGGACGAAGCCACATAAGGCATTAACTGCCCATGCCCCTCTTAATTTTATATTTTTATAAAGATTGACGCAGATATTAATTTGATCCTTCATGATTGTGGAATTTTTTTGGAAAAAGAAGATTTTTGTATGTAACATTAGAAAATTTGTTTTGTATTAATAAATTTTATTCCTTTTTTCGATATATGTAACGATTCGTATTTAATCATTTTACATATGAATAATTAATATATTTCTAAATAATTAATTAATGAAGTTTATAATTCAAATATGCCTCTTTTAGATAATAATTAATGATGGTAAAGTCATTTAAAATTTGGTTTACAAAAACATTTAGTTCGAAGAAAAATCGAAAATGTGACTAAAAATTGTTTTTCGAATTTTCATCTTTGAAAAGTAGTCGGAACATGTATACACTAGAGTATATATAGAAACACATATAAATAAAATATATTTTGGTTAAGAAAGCGACTAGAGTTAAATAAGTTAAATTTGTACTTAATTTATTAAAAGGGGTTTGACTTTTCTTTTATATTTTAAAAATAAAATAGTATAAAAAAATGATACATCAAGATCATGTTAAAAGAGATGGAGTGATGGCGACTGAGGGAGGGGATGGGTTGCATATATAAGGGGTAAGGTGAAGGATGATGTCTCATCGTGTTGTGGAGAATATTGTATATTTTAATTGTTAAGATCTTTTTAGCAATCCCCTTTATTCATTTTATATAAAAAACATTATTTTTCATTTCTTATTTTATTTCACTTTCTTCATTTCTAACTTTTATCTCCTTCATTTCCAAATTTACCTCTTTTTTTCCAAGGATTATTTTTAGTTTTCAAGTTAAAAATCTTTTCCTTTTCCATTTGAAACCATAAACATACACTTCATTTCTTCTCTACATCTTCTATCTTCCAAAACAAGACCCAAAACTCCCCTACTCAAGAATGGTCAAGCCCAACTCCATCTTGGCCGAGCCCACCTCCACTCCTTAGGGTCCTAAGAAGCAAGTTTTTAAAAAGAAAAGCTTGATCCGTATGTCATGCAAAATTTGTGATGGTTTGGTTAGAATCTGTGTTGATTTTGTTGAGTAAGGCTCATTTAAAAACCAAGTTTTAAACTTTATTATTTGTAATAATACTACTTGTTAATTGCTTGTGTTTATAAGTGTCTTAAAGTAATGCCGTTTGGTTTGGTTCTTGCTTGAAGCGGATGACATATGTGATAATTTGTTGATGGCTTGAAATACAGTCGAAGTGCTTATGTAATAATTTACAGTGATGATTTTTCCCTTTTTATGGATGTCATTTACATTTGTGTGTGTGTGTGTGTATATATATGTATGTGCTTATGTATATGGAGGACTGTAAGTTTATTGAAAAGTTAAAAAACTTGAGTTGGTTTATGTTTCGACATTGAGATCATGTGTTCTTTTAAAGCTAGTTTACTTCCTTATTTTATATAAATGTTTCTAAATGTTTTTCAAACTTTACATTTTATTTTCAAACTCTTTTATAAAGTTATTTAAGTCATCTAAATATTAAAAGAAAGGATTTTAAAATTATTTTCATTTATAAAACAAGTTTAAAAGTTATGAACCATATAGTTTTAATCGCTATGAATGCAATGTGTAAATCGACAATTTTTATGTAAAATAAAACGAGTTTCTACTTTAGATATTTTTGAAAAGTATTTTAAAATATATTATAAGTATTAAAAAGGAAGTTTAAATGTTAAAAATGTTTTTAAAATATTATGTAATGATTTAAATAAAAGGTTTTAAGCTATAAATCGCTTTATTTCCAAAAGTCGTGTTTTGTTTAAAAGAAACTATCTTTTACAAAGGATGTTTTTAAGTACAAGGGACTTCTTTCTCTGTGCCATTAAGTATTCAAAAAAATATGGTGAGTTATGCTAAAATGTTGACATGCTTTATGGAAAGTAAGTCATCTTGTATTTAGCATTAAAACTGATGAGTAGACTTTCCTTTATCTCTGAGATCTAGAACCAGATTTTCTAAGCGAAGAGTAGATAGGTCTAAATTTAGAAAATGGAATAAGTAGAAGAGAGTTAATTTAGATAAATGGGTCATGATAAATTTATTATATAGAAGATACTTCTTGTATACTTAAATCTAAATTTCAAGGTATAAAAACTCGTCTCTATCACGAGAAGAAATAATGTGCATCGAGGCATGGATAGTTTTCTAACTAGTCCGACTTTATTGTTGGAAAGTAGGAATAAGTATAGGATGTGTTATTTTCATATGAAAATCTATACTTACACCAGATAGTAGATTTGTCCACTATCGATAGCTTGACCAGTTTTAAAGTTATCAAATATTGGTTCAAAGAGATCAGGATCAAATAAGCATGAGTTATCTGAAAACCACTTCGAACCAACATCAATCTTTAAAGTGCAAGGGAGATTCCAAAAAGAATGTAGTAGAAGTAGTTCCTTTGGTTTACTCATATTCTGAACAACTTGTATGGATGATGCTAGCATTGCATTATGGCCTGGAGGGTAGTGTTAGCATTCCAAGTGGGATTGCTATGTAAAAGGTAAAACATAGCCTCAAGCCTTGCCATTTGGTAATGACTAAAATATGGGA
Source organism: Allium cepa (assembly GCA_030765085.1). Classification (NCBI taxonomy): domain Eukaryota; kingdom Viridiplantae; phylum Streptophyta; class Magnoliopsida; order Asparagales; family Amaryllidaceae; genus Allium; species Allium cepa. The sequence continues at coordinate 562,959,610 of CM060935.1, forward strand.
TATTTGGACGGGCTATGCGGGTCGCACCCATTAGGGTATGGGTATCACCCAACATAGATCGATATTTATGGATTTATGTATGCTAATGGCATTGGTATGGTTGTTGATTGCAACTGGTGATGACATATTTGGTACTATCCAATATGGGGTTGGCCGGTCCTCGGTTGACAGGGGGTCTATGTGAGGCCCTAAATACATTTCTCTAGAGGTGTACTATGGTAGACGTTACCCCAGTTGCCTTAACATTGTATAGAATACATTTTCTAGTACGTGCCTTTCTAAATTTAGTTGTATACATATTTTGTTGGGATGTAACTAATGTAACCATTTTAGCTATGAGTAAATATTTATTTTAAACCTAGACATTATTATAGTACCACTAGATTTTCTATGGAAATTTTTGGTTATCGTAATGTAAAAACTTGTCCATATTTTTGTATGGGACGGTCATATGAGATACATTTGTTTTTAAAGAGTTTTACAAGTATAACAATTCATTTATTTAGAGTTTACTCACACCAGACACATGTCAGACCTAGGGTTTTACTTTCTTTCCTTAAAACTCTTAGGTACTCAAATTTGTATGAGTAGCCAAGTAGTCTAGATTCTTACGGATGCATTTTGGAGGAACATGGAGTACGTGGCTTCGACGTTATCTAGTTATTTTATTTCCACCATATGTTTATAGTTATGTGTTAGCATTGTGGGGGCACGCAGTTATAACTGTCCCCGGTAGAAGTTAGTACTTGTGTAACTTTGATGTTCCATTTTGAGAATGTTGCTATGTATTGTCTTATGTTCTATTATATATGTTTTCCTTGCATTGTGAGATTTTGTGCTTCTTTTTTGTCATCTTTTTTTACCATAACTGCCTATCTTTCACATACCTAGATGATCGGCACACAAATACCATAGATGTATTAAGTGTCATCTTTAGGAGTAAGAAAGCGGATTATTATATGTGGTATAAGAGCTTAGGTTGAGCGTACACATAGGCTTTGGTTGGGATCAACTCATTAGAGATTGGGTTACCAATACCCTAGAATGAGTTTAGTCTATTAGAGTGCGTATTTGCTATTTTATCTGTGTATACACACACACACACACATATATGTATGTATGTATTCGAATTATTTTGATCAGCTTGATATGTTTGATTTAGTACCCTTTTCCTCTAATATAATCTCTTCTAAGTATTCTAAAGTTATCTTACTATATTCAGGTAGTAAGATTGAGTAATAGGGGAAGATGGGGTAGAGAAGCTAATAACATCATGACCACCAATGCTCGAGTTTCGAATGTTGAAAGTGTTGGAGTAGTTTAAAAGGCAGCACCTTTTGAGGAAGACATGGTTTTTCTGGATCAAAGAAAGGTAATGAAGGTGTTTGGGTCAATGTGAATGGGCTAACCAAGATTGCACATTTTATTCAGGGAAAGCCAACTAGGACTGCAACAACTTTGGTAGAGGTTTATATAAGGGAGATTGTCCGATTGTATGAAGTTCCAATTAGCATTGTAAATGTTCTGGATCCTATCTTTACCAGTCAATTTTGAAAAGCACTACAATTAATTTTGGGAACAAAGCTAAGTATAAACACAGCATATCATCCTCAAATGGATGGGTAAACAAAGAGGGTGAACTGTGTCTTGGAAAATCTTTTGAGAGCATGTATCTTGGATTTTGAAGAATTGTGGAGGATCATCTTAACTTAGTGAAATTCTCATACAATAACAGTTATTAAGCAAGCATTGGCATGTCACCCCATGAAGCTCTTTATCAAAGGCTGTGCAAGTCACCATCGTGTTGGATAGAAACCGGGGATCAATTAATGCTTGGACCTAACATCATTCGAGAAGCTATAGTGAATGTTGCTATGATCAAAAGGAAGATAAAAGAAGCTAAGGATAGACAGAAAAGCTATGCCGATCAAAAGCATAGGGATTTTGAATTTTTAGTCGTAGATTTTGTGTTTGTGAAGATCTCTCTGATGAGAGGAGGCGTATAATTTTGAAGAGTGGGGAAGTTGGCGCCTAGAAATGTTAGATCTTAAAATGTTTAGGCTACTTGCCTATCAAGTTAAGTTACTAGAAAGATTGTCGCGAGTTCATAATGTTTTCCATCCACCTCTTATTGTTAAACCATCTGTTCAAGATGATTTAGAAGTAGAATCGAACTTGATCATGATAAAACATCCAATTCGCATTGTTGATCGAGATGTAAAACAATTGCATAATAAGATCGTGCTATTGGTTAAAGTTCAGTGGAGTGAAGATTCCGGAGACTGCACTTGAGAGATTGAAGATAGCATGGGAAAAGGCTTATCCAAAGTTGATGATAGAATTGAAGTTTGCTTGGTGTACGCACCATGTGAGTGTGGTTTCTTAGTATATATCTTTTGTATGTGTTTCATCATATATAATACATATCCTTTTTATGTTATCTTTTTATGTGTTAATTTCGAAACGAATTCTTTTAAGGGAAAGAATGTAACGACCTGTAATTTAATCACTTTAATTATGAATATTTGATATATTTTTAAATAATTAATTAATGGATTTTATAACTCAAATAGGCCTCTTTTAGGGAATAATTAATGATGGTAAAGTCATTTTAAAATCCGGTTTACAAAAATAGTTAGTTTGGAGAAAAATCGAAAATGTGAATGAAAATATTTTTTTGGATTTTCATCATCTAAAAGTTGTCGAAACATGTTGTATACACTAGAATACACACACACACACACACACACACACACACACACACATATATATATAAATGACATATACTTTGGTTAAGGAAGTGATTAGAGTTAAAATTGTTAAATTTGCAGTTAATTTATCAAAAAGGAATTTGACTTTTCTTTTATAAAAAAGAAAGTGGTATAAAAAATGATACATGAAGTTCAAGTTAAAAGAGATGTAGTGATAGTGATTTAAAGGAGGTGATGGGTTGCGTGTGTAAGAGGAAAGGTAGAGGATGATATGTTATCATGTTGTGGAGTGTATTGTATATTTTAATTATTAAGGGCATTTTAGTAATTTCCCTTATTCATTTTATAAAAAACAACTTTACCTTCTCATTTCTTATTTTATTTAACTTTCTTAACTTTTGAACTCTTATCTCCTTCTTTTTCAAGCTTCCCTCTTCCTTTCCATGGCTTCTCTTAAGTTTTCATGTTAGTTTTTTTTTTCCATTTTAAAGCCTTTAACTTGGTTAAAAACATTTCCTTTCTTCTATACATCTTCTATCTTCAAGACCCAAAAATCCGCTCCTCGACCATGGTCGAGCATAACACCACCTAGGCTGAGCCCATCCCCACTCCTTAGGGACTTAAAAAGCAAGTTTTAAAAAGAAAAGCAAGATACGTGTGTTGGTGCAAAAGTTTGATAGTTTGGTTTGAATCCGCGTTGATTTTGATGAGTAGAGCTCATTTTAAAATCAAAATTTAAACTTTATTATTTATGAAAATAATATTATTTAACTGCTTGTTTTATAAGTGTTTGAAAGTAATGTTTTTTGTTGGGTTCTCGCTAGAAGCGGATGGCATACATGATAATTAGTTATTGACTTGAAATGCAGTCGAAATGCTTAAGTAATAATTTACAACTGATAGTCTTTCCTTATTCTATGGACGTCATTTACATTTGTATGTATATGTATGTGCTTATGCATATAGAGGATTATATGTTGACTGAAAAGTGAACAAACTTGAATTGGTTTATGTTTCGACGTCGAGATACTATGTTCTTTTAAAACTAGTTTACTTCTTTTATTCTATAAATGTTTTCAAAAAGTTTTCCAAACTTTACATTTTGTTTCAAACCTTTTACAAAGTAATTTAAGTAATTTAAATATAGTAGGAAGAGTTTAAAAACTATTTTGATTTATAAAACAAGTCTAAAAGTTATAGTCTATATAGCGATGGTCGTTATGGATGCAGTTTGTAAATAGAAATTTTCTGTGTAAAGTAAAAAGAGTTTCTACTTTAGACAGTTTTGAAAAGTCTTTTAAAATATATTATAAGTATTAAAAAGTAAGTTTAAATACTAAAAATATTTTAGACGATTATATAATTATTTAAATAAAAAGTTTTAATTTTTTAATCGCTTTATTGCCAAAAGTCAGATTTTGTTTAAAAACAATTATCTTTTACAAAAGATCTTTTTAAATAGCCAAACAAATATGCTAAGTTGTGCTAAAACGTTGACACGTTATATGGAAAGTAAGTCATCTTGTATTTAGCACCAAAACCCAACGAGTAGACTTTCCTCTATTTGTGAGATCTAAAATCAAATTTTCTAAGCGAGAAATAAAGAAGTCGAAATGTCGAAAATGTGATAAGTATAAGAAAGTTAATTTCGAAAAATGGGTCATGATTAATTTCGACAAAAGGAAATGTAGCCTTTAGCCTTAGCCTTTAGCCTCACTATTTGGTAATTATTAAAACATGGAATATGCGACTGGGATTTGTGGGTCGCACCCATTAGAGTATGGTCGTCATCCGATCTAGATATTTATGAATTTGTGTATGTTAGTGACGTTGGTACGGTTGTTAATCGCAACCAGGGTGATGACATATTTGGTACTATCTAGTAAGGTGTAGATCGGTCTTGTGATAGGAGGTCCATGTTAGACCATCGGTGTATCTTTTTAAGGTGTACTGTGGCAGGCGGTACCACAGTAGCCTTATTATTGTACAGAATCTATTTTCCAATACGTGTCTTACGGACCTGATTATATACCTACTATGCTGGAATATAATATATGTAACCATTTCAGCTATGATTAAATATTTATTTTAAACCATAGAAAATAATATAATATCATTGGATTTTCTATTGAAATGCTTTGGTTATCGTAAGGGAAAAATCCGTCCGTGTTTATATGCGACGTGGTATTACGAGATACCTTTATTTTTAAAGAGTTTTAGAGTATAACAATTCAGCTGTTTAGAGTTTATTCACACCAAATCCATGTCTGATCTGTAGTTTGTTTTCTTTGCTTAAAACTCTCTTGGGTACTCAAATTTGTATGAGTAGCCAAGCAGTCGACGTTCTTACGGATGCATTTTGGAGGAGCATTGAGCAGGTAGCTTCGACGGTAGTTAGTTATTTTATTTTCGCCGTATGCGTATAGATATGTATAAGCATTTGGGGCAAACAGTTATAACTATCCCTGGCTGAAGTTAGTATTTGTGTAGCTCTGGTGTTCCATTTTGAAAATAATATTATATACTATCTTATATTCTATTATATATGATTTTCTTACGTTATGAGTATTTGTGTAGCATTTGGGCCTGTCTGACACCTTGATGATCGATACACGAATATTGTTGATGTATTAAGTATCGTCTTTAGGAGTAAGAAAGCTACACTATTTGACATATGTGTTATTCACTTTATTTTGACCACTACTGGACCACTGGTATGGTGATTTAGAAACGTGGTTTTCTTGTTTCTTCTCAATATTTGTTTTAACATTAATTTTCACCACTACTAGCAAAAAATTGTTCTCAAATTGTGTTGTAATCTGATAGAAAAGGCAAGTACAGCAGATTTCTGAAGCTTATATCTTCTTCCCAATATTATATGTTTTAATGCATTTTATTTTTCATAAAATTTACTTATTTTTGATTCTGTGATATATCTTAAAACATTTCTCACATTTTTTTTTATTCTTGTTTCTTCTCAATGTGAACATTAGCTCCAAATTATTCCATGGATTCACAAACAACTACAGTGGAAGGCAATGAGGATGTATGGGTCGTGAATATGCTCCACTTTAACTATCAAACTAGCTTAATAAATAATCAGAGTTTGAAAAATACCTTGCAAGGAACCGATATGGAGGAAAAACTCTCCCTTGATACAATCCCACACTATTCTCCCTTGATATAGGAACAATAATCAATGTTTCCAACGGTTCTAAAATATAGGTTTTTTTCTTCCTTTTTTAGTTGTTGTGCTTTTTTGAGTTATAGTATGGCTAACAGTCTCTTTTTTTATTAGGTGATAAAGCTCAAGACATTGCTACAAAGAGAGGGAATCTTTAAACTGAGGATTTTTTTATATCAAATTGGAAGGTATGCTATTTTTTGTCATAATTGCTTTACCTTCGGAAGTTACAAACATATATTATTAACCATTGCTATTTAGCTCATTCCTACTTGGATGCCCTTTTCCATGTTGTTTGTTGCCATTTCAACCCAGTGTATTTGCCCATTGTTACCGTTGTATGGACTTGATTAAGGATTCTTTCTTTTTTCACTATTTATGACTTTTTTCTCTTTTTTCCCTCTTCGTTTCCAGTATTAAATGATGATAACTTTGTTTAATATAATAATGTTTAAATATACCTATAACAACAACAAATGCTCTTCATTAATTTTATATGTAATCAATATAATGGCATTAAACATTATGTTAATGTGATTTCAAATTTCCATGTTATATTTTAATTTACAAGCATATTCTTTCATTTCAGACATTTTGGTTTGAATTAAACGCTAATATGATTCTTGAGTTCATTAGTTTTTGAATATACCTGTAACAAAACAGCAGATACTCTTTATTAATTTTGTGTTTAATCAATATAATTGGCATTAAACATTGTATTAATGTTATTCCAAATCTATATGTATTAGGAAATGTTAAAAGTGTGTGGAATCAAATTATCTTTGAATGCTCTATGACTACTTAGACTTTAAAGGCACAGAACATGCTAATCAGGTTGTGTTTTGGTGTCCGGATTGCCTATTTTCTTTTACTACAGTGCAATTTTTAATTTTACTTCTGCTATCTTCTAAACTATTAACTATTAGTTTATTTTTATTTTTGTAAAAGCAAATCCAAAAAAGTTTCTAAAAAGTATATTAACTAACATATACACCTTTACAGATTTTGATATGTCTAGGCATTAAAAAAACCATATTACTACTGCGGAAAACCTGGCTCCAAGCTTAGCAACTCTAAGAAAAAGCCTTTCCCAAGTTTTATGACTGAGGAAAGCTTTTGGAAAATTTGTTTTGCACTTCTGCATCTGAAGTTGAAAAAGCCTGAATTTGAACTGTTATCAACCCAAGAGGTTAGAGCTTTTTTTGTATTCGAATACTAATTCTTGTCTTCGTAATTCATATAATCAGGCACATAAAGCCTAGCTTGCTTGGCATCATTTTGTAGTTATGCATTTTCTCCCTTTTTTGATTAAATATTTATCGTGGTATACTAGTGTTTACTATTTTTCATGAGTGAATTACAGACTCACGCACACATGAAGGTGCTATGTTACTTAGGACAGTCTATTTCATTGTTTTGTTCATACATCTAGTATTAGAGTTTGCTCATATATTATATATTTAGTGTTATGAACTATGAACTATCAGCTATGTGACTATTTTCAAAATCATCCTAAGATGGGTTTTATCGCGGTAACGAGTTTTGGGTTTGTTGAGCTCTGATCTGTCATTTACAGTGGTTGTAAATTGCACATTGCATGTAAGTATACCACAGACGATTGCTGTTATTTTTCTAGTTTCATATTATTAGTTCTTTAACGTTAACTGATTGTACCAAAGAGGAATTGGCATGCATCTACACTGCAGAAATTGTGTGTGTCATTTCACACCTCCATGCAAATGGGATAACGCATACGGACCTAAAACCTGAGAATGTTCTTTTGGACGCTGATAGTCATGTAAATCAACAATTAATTTTTGATAAATTAGATAAATTTTATTTACTTTTTCTGTACTGAAAAAAGCTGTTCTACACTTCAAATTGTGAGGGGTTCATACAGTTTTATCTTTCTTTAAAGGAATGTTTTACCTTGTGTACAAAATTACTATGCAAGAGGGGTGCTGTAATTGTTGACTACTATTCATAATGATACTACAAACTAGATGATGTTAACTGATTTTGGTTTAACCAAAGAATTTGATGAAAACACGACATCAAACTCAATGTGTGGGACAATATGAGTACATGCTTCTTTAATTATTCTTAGAAAAGGACGTGATAAGGCTCTGTTGAGAAAAATCCCTTCAGATGATCAGTCTAAGAGAAAAAACCCAACACAGCGGAAAACAACTAGATCATGATTGCAGTGAGACGAAACAAACAGAGATAGACACCGGAACAGACAGTCACAAATCTATACAATGTAAAAAAAATAACACAAGTATTTATAGTGGTTTCACTACCGCAAGGCAGTATACACCCACATGGGGAGAGAAGATTTTATTAATCATTGAAAGATTAGAGTTACAAGACTGATTCACTTTTAGAGGCTATACATAAAAAGAATTAACAATATAAACAAAATTGTATAGAGTTTCAGTTTTCTAGAATGGCTGTCATTGTTGTTCAGAAGCTCCACTATCTATAGAGTGAAGAAATGAGGAGGGGTAGCTGCTATATAGCAGCTCTGAGTTTGGTTCGATAAACACGAGATATGATTCGGCATCCATCTGGACCGGCATGATTTGGTCCGCCAATTAGTACTCCAGATCTGTACCGGCTAAGCTCATAACACATTTCGTTCGACATTAGGTCCCTGAACCAAAATTATGGACCGACATCAACTTGGTTTGGCAGCAGCAATTCTGGTCCGGTATACATAGCACCTCATTTGGTTTGGCATTACCCAAAACTAATTTGATTCGGCATAATGCCCAAAAAAAAACAGGATCGGTAACATTTTACCGCTCCAAAACTAATTTTACCGTTGTTTGTCGACATGGGGTGCAGGAGCATGTCGATATCCCTTTGAAAATTTTGTTTTTCTTTACTTATTTAAATATATATGTTACTGTATCTATATTCTATATCTCAGTCATAGAAAAAATACCTTGTTCTCTTCTTAATTTAATAAAGGTTGATTGATTCAGGAGTTTGGTCAGAATATCAGCTATTTGATTCTCAGTATTGATAATTCAATAAAAAAATCTCTTTACTTATGTTATGTCTGAGAAAATAATGTCTGATATCAATTTGTTTTGTTCTGGCATGATGAATATGATTTTTGGATAAATTTATTGCACTTGTATTGTCATAATAAATCAGTGATTTTGAAATATTTAATCCAAAATCCTTTAGGGTCCGTTGCATATAAATAACTTGAGAACAAGCCAAAATAGTAGAGATATATTATGCTTCAGTTGCTGATAGTGAGATAGTATTTTGTTTTTTACTAAACCAAGAAACCAGAGAATGTCCTAAAAAGTGACAATCACTTTTAGTTTTTCGCTCCGATTTACAACCAGCGTAGTCAATATCACAATATGAGATTAAATCAAAAGTATCATTTTTAGGGTAAAATATGTCATAGTCTAAAGCGTAACATATCTTAGGATATGTTTAACAGTTTTTAAATGGGTTTCTTTGGGTTAAAATTGACACTTTGCATAGAAACAGACACTATGCATGATATCAGGCCTACTCGTAGTTATATAGAGTAGCGAACCAATCATTCCACTATATAGTTTTTGATCAACATCTTTTAACATGTCTTCCTTATTTAAGCTTAATTTGTAAAGATGATTTAGAAACTTTTCTTCTTCAAAAAGTGGAGGTCGTTCAACATAAACATCCTCTTTAACAAAACCATATAAAAAGGCACTTTTGACATCCATTTGAAATAATTTGAAATACATCCGTTTGAAATAATTTGAAATTATTGTAGTATGCGAAAGCAAGTAGAATTCTAATGGCTTCTAATCTTGCTACGGGTGCAAAGGTTTCATCATAGTCTATTCCTTCTGCTTGACAGTAACCTTGCGCGACTAACAGAGCTTTAGTTCTATAGACCTCACCTTGTTCACTCATTTTATTTTTATAAACCCATTTAGTTCCTATTATAATTTTGTTCTCAGGTCTAGGAACAAGTTTCCATACATCATTTTTAATGAATTGATTCAATTCTTCTTGCATAGCAAGAATCCATGAATCATCAGATGATTCCTTTGAATTTTTAGGTTCAATAGTTGATATAAAAGCTACATTACTCATCTTGTTTAGTTGATTTCTAATTCTAACAACAGATTCAATATTTCCTAGTATATTTTCTATAGGATGATCTTTTAAAAGCCTGATCCTTTTATTAGGATGAACAATTTCACAATTTGTTTCATTTGATTCATTATTTAAAGTAACAAAATCATCTTCATCATTTATTTGAACAAAATCTTTGAAATTTTCATCAAAAGATACATGCATTATTTCTTCAATGGTGTTATTTTTTAACTTGAAAACTCTGTATGCTTTACTTCTATTAGAATATCCGATAATGGTTCCTTTATCTGAATTAGGATCAAATTTATCCAAATTGTCCTTTATATTTTGAATAAAGCATTTACTTCCAAAAACTTTAATATAAGATACCTTTGATTTCGTTTTGAAAAGAAGTTCATATGATGTTTTATTGGCTAGAGGTCTAATTAAAATCCTATTGAAAATGTAACAAGTTGTAGCAACTGGTTCAGCCAAAAAATTTCTTAGTAATTTACTATCTGAAAGCATAGTTCTTGCACACTCTTGAATCGTCTTGTTTTTACGCTCTACAACTCCGTTTTGTTGTGGAGTTCTTAGAAAGAATTTTTTTTTAGTTATTCCTTCTGATTACAGAAATTCTCAAAATTTTCATTTCTAAATTCTTCGCCGTGATCACTATGAATAGTTTTGATTTTAAAGAAAGATGATTTTGAATTCTTTTTGCAAAAGTTTTAAATAAATCAAAAGCATCACTTTTATGTTTCAGAAAAATTGTCCATGTAAATCTAGAATAATCATCTACAACTACAAAATTGTATTTATTATGATTTATCGACTGAATTTGAGATGGACCAAACAAATCTAAATGAAGTAACTTAAGAGGTTTTGAAGTTGAAATCCTATCTTTCAATTTAAATGAACTCTTTCTTTGTTTTCCTAATTGACAAGCATCACATACATTACCTACTTTAAAATCCATTTTAGGGAGACCTATTACTAGATCAAGTTTTGAAAGTCTAGATAATAGTTTGAAATTTAAATACCCAATCATTTATGCCAAATCCAAGGGTCACTTGTATTAGCCAAAAGACATAGGTTATCATTTTAGATTTTTTACTAAGAATATAAATATATTTTTTCCTAATTCATTCAAAGATAATATTTGATTTATTATCTTCGATGTGGCACTTATCCTTTTCAAATTTATTTTTGTAGCCCTTGTCACATAGTGGACTTCTGCTAAGTAAGTTATGTTTTAGATTCCTAACTAATATAACATCAGAAATAATAGGAGTTTTAGAGTTACCGACATTGTCGATGCCAATCATATATCTTTTTGAATTATCCCCAAAGTTGATCATTCCTCCATCTTTATGAATTATGTCATTCAGTATCTCTGGATTGCCAATCACGTGTCTTGAACATCCACTGTCAAGTATCCATTTGTTCTTCTTGACTTTCACCATTTGTCCATTGAGTGTCGATCCTTCAAAAGCCATATAACACATCTATTCCTGCACAACACACCAATTCGGTAGATAACTTGATTTCTATAATAACAATACACAGGCTTATGAAACAACGATGATTTAGACAGCTTTGAACTAGTGTTAACAGAATCTCCAAAAATTGCCATTTTAAACTTTTTCAAAATTTAGATTACGATAACTTTTAAAACCAATTCTCTGATACCGAATGACGAAAATGCCGATTACGGATATTAAGGCAGAATTAACTCTAGAGCGAGGGGGTTGAATAGTGTTTAACGGATTTTACGGAATTTTTGAAATCTTTTCAAATTAAACACATACAGATGCAATTTCACAAACGTAGAGACAATCACATGACCAAACACCGATGCAAATAGTAAACAAAAGCAGTAAAGGAAAGAATACACTGGAATTTTATACTGGTTCGGAGTTACACTACATCCAGTCCCACACAATTGCGTATGCAGATTTCTTTTCAAATATAATGTCGACATTACAACCTCGATTTCAAGGCCACGAGATACACCCTCCTGTCTCCATGTCGAGGGAAAACTCTCTTGATTTAACCAGGCAAAATCACACCCAATTGATTTACGGCTACAATCACACTCAATTGATTTACGGGACACAATCACACCGTTTCCAATCACATTTGACAGAGAGAGACTCGATACACTTCTTTGGTTACAAATGATCCTATAACTCTGAATAGCACTGAGATCTTTGAGAGAGAGTGGTAGAGAATCAAACTAGAGATGATCGAGTTTGATTCGCTTAGAATTTCTGCAGAGTTTCGTTAAAGCATTTGAAATATAAGAGAATATTTGAGTGGAGAAGGAGTGAAGAAATAAAGAAAAAATAACTTAAAATTCATTGAAAACAATTGGTATTTATAGGAGAACAACGGTCATGTCTATTTGTGAAAGGTTATGATGAATAGACGCTTCTTTTGAAAATTTAAATTTTGGATTCTACGGCTACCATGTCGGCATGAGGGGATGAGGGATGTCGACATGCCTATGTTAATTTTGGAAATAAATTTTTCTTTAAAATGATTTCTATTCTAAAACTAGTCAAAATAATTTCTAAACTTTGTAAACCATTTTGAATATAGTTTAAACTTACAAAAGAGTTTTAGAAAGTAATCTTAAAATATATAATCTATATTATAAAAGCAATATTAAAAAATAAGTATAGATTTCTTTGAAATATATTAAAGTGAAAATATTAAAATCAAGAGATCGTTTAAAAAAACAAGTGATGATTTTGAAACTAATATGATTAAAAATAGTTTTTGACTTAAGGCTAAAATATTTAAATTGATAGAGATGACTTTAAAAAGATAGTTTTGAAAAAATAAATCATTTTGAAAAGTTCATGGATTCCATTCCACTAGAGAAGGTCGTGGGTCCCATCCTACTAAAGAGGTCGTGGGGTTCCATTCCACTATTAAAGAGAGAAGGTGGATTCCATTCCACAATTAAATTCGGAATAAAGATTTTAGTGCTATAATGAAATTTTAACATAAATCTAGCCTCTATTACTTATCGTGACATCTTGAACTCTTGAATTGTTGATACTCATGAGTCTTCAATTTTAATTTCTTCCATCATGAATTCGTAAGTCTTGGATCTCTATACTTAGTCTTGAATCTTTATACTGAACAGTCTTCATTCTCAGTACCTGCATATGTATGTATGTATGTATGTATGTATGTATGTATGTATGTATGTATGTATGTATGTATGTATGTATATCCTGCATTTACATATATATCTAGACAATAATGTTAGTATTTATATTTTATAACAAGTCCTAATGTTGTTGTCATCAAAACCATCATCTCAGAAACTTACAAAATTGGCTTTAATGATAGTGATCGGCATGTTTATGGTGTGAGAGCATTTCTATAGAAAACAATTAATATCTCAAGATCCACAAGTCCAATGCATATAAAATTTCATAAGCAAGATATGGGGATCCTAGAGATCCTACCCTATGGATCACACCTCAAGGGGATGAAGTTAGAGGGATCGATACACTTTCCTTTGAAGGGATCAACATAAAAGTAGCATGCAAACCATATTGAAGCAAAGTCAAGCAATAACTCAAGCTCCACTGATCCAATTGGCATGAAATTTGGAGGCTGTGCATACTTTGGCATGAGGAAGCCACCATAGGGATAGTACCCTAAAATAAAAAAAAGGATTGGTACTGATCCCTCTTCTTTGGTAATTGGGCCAAGCGACCCCACTTGTGGGCCCATATGTTGTTGAGGGTCATTCTGCCGAGTTTCTAAAGAGATATTTGGCGATCTTCATATATAAATACAGGCTTGGTTGTTCATTTTTGTAACTTGAAAATGCTAGTTGCTTTATACTCTTTTATAACAGAGGATTTTGATCTGATCCCTTTTGTACTCAGATTATAAAGTGATTAATAAAGAAATCTATTCAAAGTGGACGTAGGCAAACAACGTCGAACCATTATAAATCATTGTGTGCATGTTATTCTTTCAATTAATTATTGTTTCTTTTTTACTATCCACTATTTCCATTTTATTCTTCATTTATTTCTCTTCAAAAAATTTCTGCTGGGTGTTTGTGCTAATTTTTGGTGCAAACATCAGAATTGAAGGTAAAGCAAAATAGGAAGCCTGGTATGAAAAATTTATGAGAAGATGATTTTGGAAATTGAGTTAGTTATAGATAAGAAGAAGAGGTAGTTTAGGATCATTTAAGCCATGTACACTAAGAAAATTTGATTTCGATTTTGCATGGAGAACACCAATATGGTATGCACTTCATGAAACACTCATTTTATGTTGGCTAAGAAAATGATCCTGCATTAGAATAATATAATAGGTTTATTCCAACTATCACTTACTTTAGGCAATTCACAACCTTATTTACGTTGTGGTGTGAACTAGGACAAGTTTATCCCATATAGTTGGGCATTGTTATTCGTTGTATACGTAATTTGGAAAGGGAACATTGGTGGGTAGTGAAGTGCATACATAGTTATTTACATTGTAATTCAGACATTGGTTTATTTATAGTGGAGTTGATAGTGACATTATCCTTAGAAGATATTATGATTCGAATCAAGGTAGGGATAAATAGGGTTGGAAGTCGGTGTTGGGCTATGTTCATACACTGGATATATGATCAATATTCTTGGAGGTCAAATTTGCAATTTGTAGTAACTATGTCATCTACCTAAGTTGAAGTGATAACAATTATGGAATCAATAAAGGAGGGACAGTATTTGTTGTAGCTATTTGACGATCTATTTGTGATGCAAAATATAGTAGAGTTACTTTCAGATAGTCAAAGTGCAATCTATCTTTCTCAAAATTAAACTCGTAACCCTCGTATGAAGCTATTTATATTAAGGGATTCTTTCTTATTATATAAGAGAAATGAAGTAAACTCATGTTGCAAAAGATACATATTAAGGACAATCTGATATGATGACTACGTCACTTCCTAGAGACAAGTTTAATCTCTTCTCAAACTTGGTCTATTTATTATCTTCTACTTAGGACCCAGGGGTGCTAGCCCAACAACTTCCAGTCCACTACTAATAGATGACAAAGGTTTATATGTTGAATAAAATGGAGCATTGAGATTACAAGATATATATGCCAAAAAAGAAACTTGTCTATTATACAAGCTCTCACATTATTCCACATTACCATATATTACACATTTTCATATATTCCATCCTAAGCAAGGCTATAAAAACATCTTCAATCCTCCGTTGTTTATCTGGCAACCGAAGAGAGATTTTGATCTGAATTAAGAAAGAAATTGAAAAAACTAGTTAAACTAATTTATGGGTTTTCTATTATGTCGAGTGACTTAGTAGTTCCATGTAAACAATTGAGATATTAGAGATTATCCACTTATTTGTATCTCTAGCCTCTAGTTTATCTTTGTATCCTTTATATTTGGTGGAAGTAACAATAGGAAGTAGTTGAGTTCTTTGTGGATGTAGGTCAAGATGACTGTACTATGTTAAATTCTTGTGTCTCTGCTTTCCATTCTATTTATTTTGGTAACTGCAAATTTGTGTTTGGAGTTAGCGTTTAATTGACAGGCTAGATCCTAGGGTTTTGCATAAAATGACAATTTTTAACAACTAAGGTGATGGTGATGTATTGTCAGATAATTTTTTTTACAAAGGAGTAGTTAGGTAGCATAACATTTCGAGGTTGTGAGTGATAGAGATGAGGGTATTCCTTAGGTGAAATAACTTGATTTGATTATATGATGTCCACTTAACTATTATATACATATCTTGTTCAAAATGAAATATTTTTTGTTTTTTTGTTTTTACCATGCGTGCTATATTAATAATTGAATGTTAGATGTTTACATTTTATATGTGCAATAAGAAACTCCTAAAAGTAATTATTTAACAAATTGTAATTACGAATGTGTTTGCATTCACTTTTAAATGAATTAATATATGTAAGCAGTTACATTTCTTTAAATGTTTCTAGTGAGGGTGACTGAGAAAAGAATATCTACTTACCTGCAAGACTAGTGTACATAACAGTTTGGAAGGTTCCCAGTATAGGTATAATTGGTCATCTCTGATAAAAGACTCCGTGGACTATGTCAAGAAATGTTACCATTGTCAGTGGTTTATCAAGATCCCTTAAGCTTCCCTAACCTACTAACTTTAATGGCATCATCATTATCGTTTGATACATAGGGAATCGATTTGATCGAGAAGCTCCCGAATGTGTAGGTAGGATATCGATTTGATCGAGAAGCTCCCGAAGGTGTAGGTAGTATACAATAATGTCGTTGGATAGTTCACCAAAAGGGTTGAAGAATATACCTTCATTAGTGTCGCATACCTAAGGTCCTTAACTTTATTATGAAAAAAATCTTCTGTCGATTTGATCTCCCAAAGAAAATCATCATATAATGACACCGACTTCGAAAATAGCCGATTCCATGAATTTTATGAAACAGATATGATTGAGAATTACTTATCCACCATTTCTCACCCTCAAGGAAATGAACAATTGGAGGTGGCCCACGAGGAGATCAAATCAATCCTATAGAAGCTCCTAATCAATGCTAAAGGACACTAGGTCAAAGACCTCCTGCTTATCCTATGGTCATACAAGACCTCTTTTTATACATCAACAGGACATTCACATTTTTTCTTAGCCTATGAATATGAACCAAGGTTTTCCATAGTCATAAATATCCCCACTCCAAGACTCCTTATCTGCATTTTTGAGCTAAATGAAGAATTGTTATGGCTACGCCTCAACGACCTAAGCTAGCGAGAATGGAAGTCAAGCTATAGAACGAGTCCTATAAAAGATAGTTCACAAAGTACTTTAACTCTAGGTTCAAACCAAATTACTTCATTGGCTACCTCATCCTATAACGAGTCTTCGCCAACACAAAGACACGACCGATAGGTTTCTTGGACTTGGCGATGAGGGGCCACATGTGGTGAGTGCTATCCTACCTAATGGAGCTTACCGCCTCTATATATAAGATGGTAGCAACATCCCATAAACCTGGAATCTAATGTATCTTAGAGCCTATTGATAAAATACTCTTACAAGTAGAGATATAAAGCTATCATGTATACTTTTTGTAAGCTAAGCTTAAAAGGTGGCCAACACTTATAACCGCTACAAATTAAATAAAAAGATTTCCCTCTAAGAATCCAGTTCATGCTAATGAAAAAACCATGTGAGTACAGTGCCTGGTCTAGAAAGAATCCAGACGTGGGTGTCGCCACGAGTTACCCTTTCCTAATGGCATCGACGTATAGATTGCATGACAATAAAGTAGTGATCCATATTCATGCATTTGTGGTTTATTTGGCAATTCTCCCAAGAGTAGAATGGGGTATTGACAAACTAGTGGAGTGACCAGCCACATTGTGCCTCTGATTCTTTCGATCCTGATGATATTTGTTCCCCAAGAATGGAACAAATCATTGTTTAAAATATAGGTGCAGCCATTCATGTTATGTTATCGGTTCTTGCATCCGTAGTGTTTCCTAGTTCACCATTGGGGTCGCCCCATTACTATGGTGCTTGGCCATAAATGAACTTATCTACTCCTTTAGATGAAATGGTCCCACCATGATGGGGCTCGGTAAAGAAGAACTTGCTCACTCCTACCATGGAGTAGCCCTACCACGATAGGCTAAGCCATAAAAAACTAGCCCACTCCATCCGATAGAGTGGCCATACCATAATGGTGATTGGCATAGAAGAACATGCTCACTCCCACCGATGGTGCGACTCCTCCATAATGGATTTTGGCACCAAACAATATCAGTCTCATCAAATGTGTACTAACTGCTCTAAATCAATAATAAAAGAATGAAACTCGTTCATAATGTATTGACTACTCTATATTAGTTACACAAACGTCAATATCATCAACATAACAATAACATAATTAACTAAACAACGTCTGTGTGTAATAGTGGAAAAATATCTCCTAACTTGTCCTAGTGTGGATCCATCTTAATAACATTACACATGATAATATCAAACAACAATTGATCATGCATGTCATAACAATCCAAGGAAATGTGTCTACAGTTATTATTTCACTTAAGTATAAAATCATCTTATTATTGTTTATTTTAAAATCCTGTTTATTTATATTATCAATGATAATATACTTCAGATATCTTTCATTTTTCAAAATATTACTTCAAATATCTCAAAACATCATTATTTAATCAAAAATAGTAGTTTACATAGCATTACTTAAAAAACAAAAATATCATTATTTTATGTTAAAATAATAATATGCACTCAAATCTCTTTATTATATTTCACAACCAATTTATTATTATTTAACTCAAAAATAATAATATTCCACTTTAAATCTAAAAAAATCCTCTTATCACTATTTATCTCGAAACAACAGTAATTTAACCCAAAATATTCTAGAAAACACATCTTTATTATTATCATTATCTCTATCCTACTCGTATTTGTATTACTCAAATAATTATTTATGCCAAAAATTAGCACAAACACCCAATATATATTTTGTAGAGGAATAAATAAATAATAATTAACGTAAATAGAGACAATATAGCAGTAAATTAATCAAAAACAAGCAAATAACAGGGACATGCAATTTATAGTGGTTCGATGTTGTTTTCCTATGTCCACTTTAAAGAAATAGCTTTATTGATCACTTTGTAAACTGAATACAATAGAGATTGGATTTGAATCCTTAATTACAAAAGAGTACAAAGCAACAAGCAGCGTAAAAAGATCTTGAAAATGAACAATCAAGTCTGTATTTATAGGGAAAAATAGCAAAATATCTTCCTGAAATTTCAGCAGCCGAGTCTCCAGATCCAAAAGAAGTTACACTATCGACTATGGGTCCTACATCACTTGCAATAACGATCGACATCGATCGTTTTGTTGGATCCTTTTGGCATGCGATCGATATGGTGGACTCCACACTTTAATATATTAATATTCCTAAAGTTTCATGTGTATTCAACTTGTAGATTTGAGATATCGATCGTTTTCCGCTGATTTGAAATTAATATCAATACGGTATGATCCATAATTGGTGAATATGGATAGAACCCGACCCAATTTCAGTAAATGGTGTATTCTTATATTTTTAGTGTTCTATTGAGTCCGTCTTCCGCTTTCGCTTCACCACTACTTCATATTATCATCTGTGTCTGATATATGGGCTTCATGATTGTTAATTTGACTTATCGATCCCGATAATAGTCAAACTTAACTTGTCAAGTCAGTTCGAATATAGCTAGGCCAAAGGGTTGGATAACACTTGCCCCTAAAGTACGTATTGTTTCAGTATGATGCGCTTTGATTCGATGTAAGTTAATGTCGTCATAATGGAATCCATCCAGTTTTCTAAGCTATAGTCGTCCCTTCGATGAATTATTTTCCTTGAAGGGTTGGATCTTTCCATTCGACATGACGATTGGTTGATTTTCAATAGTATAAATTCTAGTTCACATCTTGTCGGAGATTATTTATGTTTTGTTCCAGTGAGTTAGTAGGCCTCGGTTGACTGGTTCAAATTTTCCTCTAATAGTCCAATTGAGAATTCAACTTCTATAGATTTCAAGAAATCAAAATTTTTGGGACATACGCTTACACGTATACATATCCATTTTTGACTCCCGATCACATTTGCATGTTCATCGGTCGTTGTCAATTCCCTACATATTTTTAGATGGATCGCATGTATCCATCAATAAAGGATATTTATCTATTTCTAATATGGATCGGATCAAATATGTTGATACTAGGTCATGTTCGGTCATTTTCTTTTTTAAAGAGAATGATGGATTGTTCCAAAGCCATTAGTTTAGGATCGTGCATGATCCAAGTATATGTTAAATAAACTAATTACATTGCGTATTAAAGAGAAGGATCGGTATACCTCTGCCATAAAACGATCGCATCCGATCATTTCTTGGTTTGGCCAACTCCATCTTTTTCCTTCCCTTCACTTCTGATCTAAATTCTTAGATCTAAAATCGTTTCCCAAATGTCATCCATCTCTTAACTGACCAACTCCTTCACTACGTCCACCATCACCGCCTCCATCTCCTTAGTTCTTATTTCATAATTGAGTCCAAATCACTTCTATTTTTAATTTATAACATAGGTAGGATGAACTTCTCTTACTTATAATAATTTTGTGATGAGATGATGGGATCTCAATCTAGTTTGCATGATTCAGACGATGGTGGTTCGATCATTCGAAAAGGAGAGGGAGATGGAAACGTGGTTGGTGGTGAAATCGAATGACATAGTTATAATCATAATGTCGGGTCGAATTGTTTATGTTAGTGTGATGGTTGCAGTATAATGGACCATCTTGGGCATTATGGAGTTTGAGGAGGTAGATAGCTTCTTTACCGATCGCTTTTTATTTGGATCGGTGTTTGGAATTTTGAATTGAAGTGAACTATGGAACCAGAGTCGAGGGTTGGATCGATTGCAGTGATCGATATGGGATAACAATCGGTTGGAGTTATTAAAATTATCGGTTGTGAAATGATCATACAGAAACGATCGGTTATTGGAAGTTAGGATTTAGTAAATAGATCAATCATGCGCATTAGGATAGATCGGTCGTAAAATCATTTTGGATCGATTGTTGGTTTAACTTTGATGAACATACTTAAAATCCTATCATCTTAATTAGAACTTTGTGATGAGCTTCGACCTTGAACGCTTGAACAGACATATAGGACTTGCATATGAAATAGACTGCATATTCAAACGCATATGACAATCGAGCTATGGAACGAACTTGGCTAATATCTTGTATATCTATATTTGTTGCCTATGCCTGGGAAAAATTTCTGAAGCTTATCCACTTCTAAACACACAAGTCGAATTTAAGAAACCAACAACTGATCCTGAAGTTTTGTCTGAATCTTTACCCAATGACATGGAGAATCGGTTGAGACAATCAGCTTCGATGGTCACTTCGGTCGAATCCCGAAGTCTCGTCATGGTTGTTGTCTTTAATTCTAAATTTCCTATCACTACATAACATAACACTACACCAAACTGCACTAGCACACACGTGGTATGAAGTAAAAGGGTTATTTTCTAATAATGATTATCGACTGAGTTTAGTAGTTATGGTTTCCAGACACTTAGAGCATTTAGGTGCTATGTCTTCTAGACAACATTCATAGCATAATAATCCAGATGCCAAACCGATCTCCGCAACTATACCTAATAGACTCTCCCCTGGACATCAAGTGGATCAACTGAAATGTTTCGGTCCACTATTCGACCTTTTCTCTATAGTTCCTATCCTTCCATCATAAGAAACAGATCCCACTATTGGTACTCTAGAATATGCAATATTTTTGGAAGATCTAGAGATTCTATGGCTTTAAAAATTAGCGAAGCCACTCTTCATAGAATATGTGAAAGACAAGGGATTCTGTTTGATGACGTGCGAGTCCCGACTCGAAATGACAAAGCTCATATGTCCCATGAGAGGTTCACTACATGCAAAAAGTCCATGTGTTGGGCAGGATGCATCCCACTCTTTAATTTATTTATTCGAGAGATGCTACATCATATAAGGTTAGCATCGGCACAACTGCATCCAAACAGCTATGCCTTGCTTAACTATACCTACACGACATTCATGGAGTTTTTACTATGTCCTCCAACTCCTGAAGACATTCAATTTATTTTCACCTTCAAGTGATGAAAGGGAAGCCTTTCCTTTGCATTTCTTGAGTCAGCCAAGAAGTTCCAGACCTTGACAATTACTTAAAACAAGTTTAGTACTTTTAAAAGCGAGTGATTCTATTTTCACTGCCCACCCAAAGCTGCCAGACGGTGGTTAGAAGGATGTATGTATTTCTCCTTTCTTAATTTCTTGAGTGCTAGTATCCAGGTGTTTGTGCAAGCTCTTATCCACGACCCGATGGAAAACAATACACAGCCGCGGTCTTGGCACATAAAAGGGTTCCATCAAAAGATAGAGATATTGAGAATCTCCTTACTGATAAACACCTCATTACCTACTGTCTGATGGAAGAGATTCGTACAATAGGACTATTGATCACTACTATATTTACAGTGACTGAGCAGCGGGATACGAATGATGATATATCAAGTTGATCCTATCGTGCCCTCCGTTTAGGGGGCTCAGGAAATTACCGATAAAGATGCAGCAAGAGATGAGGGTGATGACCCCGTTGGCGATAAAGTAGGTTCTAGTTTCGAGGCTGCAGTCGGATCCTTGCAAATCCCACAGCCCACCACTATCAAAAAGGAAAAAGGAAGAAACTTGTTTATATGTTCCCTAAGAGTCGCCTCTTCTAACAGCCCAAGCTATCCATCACTCCTCAAGTTATTCCGGATCAGTCCAATTCTAAACCTTCAAAGCACTTAGACGAAACATTTGAGGCATTATCTGATCTTTCGATACCAAATGACATTGATACCTTTCATTTCACTAACATGAGCGTCGGCGGATCAGAATCTCCTTCTAGGGATAGGGTTGGAATCCCTTCTACCATTAATGGAGAGGTTAATCCGGCCAATAAAGCTTTAATAACTAGTCCGTTCGGGGGACACAAGGACATGTACAATCACATGTACTCCATAATATTGCATTGCACTTATCTCATATCCTTCAATACTTAGTGCCGATTCATTCTTTGTTTTTCTTTCCAAAAATGATGGTGAGGAAGAAGCACATGTTTCAGTCTCTATAGGAAGTGTCATGCTAGACTCCTAGTTCTCGTTCGAGCCCATACCGCCAAGGTAGTGGTCGTGAATATGACCCTATCTATTGCCCTAGCTGGGATCGAGATTACTAGAATAGAGATGGTAGAGACATGCCTTTTCATGACAAATGTCGATCCAAGTCTAGATCTCGTCCTCCTAAAAGTTCTAAAAGGCACCAAGATCGCCACGACGACGATCCTGTTGTTGACACCCATCGCGATCCCACCCACTTCAGTTTCTTCACATTTTGTTCCATTTCATCCTCAGTAACACAACGATCATCAACATCACAGTAAGCATGGTGTTAACCAATTAAGGCTGGGAAAAGAAAGCGCTGACACCCAAGTTAGCACTGAAGCTCAAAAATCGATGTTACCGCTCGTCTAGCTCAACTTAAGTCCATCAAATGACTATGGATTGTGTAAATGATATCTATAATGAGTGGATGAGAGCGACTAAGTGGACTTCTAAAGTATCTTGGGAGAGAGCGATAGAGATTGAGAAATTGAAATGCCAAGAGGTCCAAGATAAGCAGATCAGGGATACGCTCACCAATAAGTTAGAATCTACAAGGAGCTCACAGGCAGAAGCTGAGAAAAAAAACAGAAATGACCATCAAGGCACTTGAGGATGAGAAAGCCAGGCTTGGTCAAGGTTTAAGTGCTTCATCATGGAAACCATAAATTGGTGCTAGAAACGGATATGGCCCAAAGAAGTAGGGTTGAATACAAAACTAAGTTTGTGCACGAATCTAAAGATAAAGAGGAAGCGCTGAAAATCGGCCAGCATGCCTATGATGAATCAATTGTCGTCAAACTTGAAAGAGACGCAGTTGTTGTAAAGGCCAAAGACATTGATGTCCTGGTTAAATGAGAAGTGGAGCCACGAAAAAAAGGCTATGGAGGAGGTTATGGGAGAAATATATCCACTACTTATTCTTTACAATGCCAACGTCCTGAAGCATAGAAACTTGAAGTGACTCTAGGGTAACTATGTTTACCATCTTGTATATGCTTGGGAGCATCTTGTTCCGGAGGAGGAAAAGGCTCTCGGCACTGAACAAACTAATCTAATAAGACTGGAAGGAAAAATTTTATGGGTGACTAACCCAAGGTAAGATTCTACATGAAACCCAGCTTATACTCTAAAAACAGGGTGCCACAACCTCTCAACATGAAACTGGTGAATGCTCCAAATCCATGTCACACAACATCGCAAATGACCAGAATTCGGTGACCGAGGCTATTCCCAGCATCACTGTGGATTCTTCTATCGAGCTTGGTTACAATATAGAGAAGCTGAATATTGATACATCTAATGGGCTCTCTCCGATTATGGAAGGAGCTTCTAGTGGCACTTCGGCCCACGTTGGGAGCCCAATTGGAGAAGATATTTCATTAACCTTGCCAGTTCTTCAGAAAGCTGGAGTGTCCCCGATCGATATATCTAACCACTTTAGTTATGTTTCCTCAGCTTTAGGTCTGCCAGATGTGGTTCCACCTCTTCCTCAAGAATCTCAACCAGGACCTCAGGTGCCTACAATGTGTAAGAGTAGGCTATGCGGTAGGATCATGTAATATGGAATAACGGAATAGTCTAGGTAGATAAAGTAGGTAAATGCAAGGAGACACAAGGATTTTATACTGGTTCGGACCTCTTGTCCTACGTCCAGTCCCTAAGCTTCACTTAGGAATTTCACTAACACCCTCACTTTACCCGGAGGAATAGGTTTACAACTTACCCGAACAACCGAACAGGATTTCTTGCCTCAACTACCGAATAGGACTTCAGCTCAATTACTAAAATACAATATTTGACTTGTTGTGTTCTTGTCAACACTAACGAGTCTAATGTAGTACAATATTCCTATAATCTTATCCTCAAGAGTATACAATGTGTTTGTGAAGATTTAGGAAATGTGAATTGCTATGAATCAAAAGAATATTATAAACAAAAACAATGATTCAAGTAATAGATTAGTGATTGCTTTGAGAATATCTAGAAAATATGAACAAGAGAATAGTTAGATTAAAGTAAGAGAATTCGGTGAATTAAATGATGTTAAAATCATGGATATATACTTGTAGAAGAGATGCATACGTTGTCAAAGGTTGCAAACAAGAGATGCTTCCATTTCCATTGATGAAAGGTTGCAACTCTTGGGAGGAAGAAGGTGTATTTTCAGAGAAAATTCGTAGGTTCAAATTCAGTCGACTAAGCAGGGAATTCAGTCAACTGAAAATATGAAGTAAAATTTTCGGGACCAAATTCAGTCGACTGTGCAGGGACATTCAGTTGACTGAAACTGTGCATGTGTATAAATTTGTTCCAGTTTCAGTCGACTGCTGTTCCTGTTCAGTCGACTGAACTCATAAAACCTGCATAGTTAAAACTTAATTGAAAAATGAAGTTTATAAAAAATTTCTAGTGTTCGTGCAAGCTTCTTGAGGATAGATTTTAACAATATATCTAGACTAATGACATATGTAAAAACATACTTTAAGTTTGTTTGGTCTTCATCTATCTTCATTTAGCATTTGCATATATTTCTTCCTTGTTTGTCAAAGCACATTGTCATTGATCAAAATCTTCGCGTATCAACATTCTCCCCCTCTTTGATTGATGATAATACTTATTTATTCTAGACGTTTTACTTATTTTCTCCCCTTGAATGTAAGCACTATCTTTCCTACAAAACAAAGTTAGTACCATAGATTTTCTCCCCCTTTGTCATCGAGAAAAAGGAAGAACTAACAGCAGTAATAATTTATCAAAACAATCACTGAAGCATAGAGAATATTTGCATAAGCATGAATTAAGAGAAATAAAAATGTTATGACAGACAAGCATAAAATGGCTATTTATACAAGCCATTAGAAAGTTAAAAATACACATAAAAACAACAAAATTACCCATCCTTATCCCAGTCATATGAACCTTCTCTACCTGTTGGTTCACGTATGATGGGTCCTCCTGTTGGTGGTCTATGTGCTCTTCCTCCTTGGCCACAACTAGCTCCACTAGCGCTGCTACTTGTATGCTCTTCGGATGTCGTCCATGTAAACGTAGGTGCCGGACGTTTGTCGCGAGATGTTGACGCAGTAGTGGTGCTTGAGCACGAGATTGCATCCCAAAGCTTGTTGAAGAATCCTTTGATTTTGTCAAGCTTATGATCTACCTTTTTAAGACGAGTGTCAAGAATTTGTTGATTTCTTGACAATATCCCCAAGGATTGGTTGGTAGTGAAGTTTGGGTCAACAAGACGAATTTCATCATCTTGCTCGAGATGTTCTTCGTGGCGAGGTTGAGGAGGTTGTTTTTGTTGTTGTTGTTGTTCTTGTGCCTTGCTTCCCATTCGGCGAGTGATATTATGCGAGGAGGTCGAGATGGGAGTTGCATTAGGCTTATGGTCTGATGGTTAATTTGATGGACCATTGTATTCTCTAATTCAGGTAATGGCGTATCGACATTTAGGAGAAGTCGCATGATATACTCTCCAAAGTAAATAGTGCGCATTTTTCCATTGTTGAAAGTGAGAAACTCATCAAGAATAAGCTGTACCCAATTAACTTGTATATTGCCAAAAATAGCATATAGAGCTCGATAGTTATTTGGGTAGACAATTTCGTACGAGCCCGTGCGAGGAGTAATCATTCTCATTAGGGCTTTATGGAGGATTCTTGCCATAGGTCAAAGAGAGGTGGGCTTAAAATCCCTAAAGTTGATATTATCATCCATGAATCGATGGTTGATGTTGTCACGAATATGTGGATTGAAATCTATCTCCTCTAACTTTCTCCCGACATTTGGAGACTCTAAAATGTGTGCTATTCTATCCAATGAAAACCAAACTTTCTTTCCACACACCATACTCCAAACACTATTGTTTGGATTTCTTGGAGTTTGGTGTCCAAGATTAAGATTAGCATAAAATAATTTTACCATTACATGATTAATGTCATGGTCAATTCTTTTCAAATCTAAAAGTGAAGTTAAACCTGCCGGATCTGTTAACGCTTGAATGTTGTTGGTTTGAAAGCTTTGAAAATCAACGAAAGAATGCTCGAAAATTCGAGAATTCTTCATCTTGTTCCATCGAGTGGCAGCGGTTCTATCGTAAAGCCATTGTGCTATTTGAGCATCAATTGGCTCGGAGGATGAAGAAGATGAAGGTCTTGCTCTTTTTGGTGCCATTTGGGTGAGAATTGATTTGATTTTGAGGAATTTAGGAGCTAGGGTTTCGAAATTAATTTGGGGAAGAAGGTTTGTAGGAGGTAAAAGTGAATTGGTAGGGTAAAATCTGGTGGTTAAAAGGGGAAATTTTGCCTGGGAAGTAGCGTTCAGTCGACTGAATGTTCTGTTCAGTCGACTGAATCAAAGGTCGAAATGTTCTTTGATAGATTCAGTCGACTGAGCAGTACATTTAGTCGACTGAATTTTGTTGCTGAAATTTTCTGTTGAATTTTTAGTCGACTGTGCAGATGGTTCCAATCGACTGAACTTTGTATATATTGTTTTCTGTCATATTTTCAGTCGACTAAGCAGGGGCATTCAGTCGACTGAAACATGCATTGTTGTTCCAGTTAATTTTTGAAATTAAACAATTTATTTAAAGAAATAGTTACAAAAATATTGATGTAAAAACATACAAATATTTCAAAATTTAACTATTTCTTTGGGGATGGACTTGGAGACTTTTTACCTTCATTCTACATGTAATTTATATCCCATGAATTCGGACTATATTGAGGAGTTTTAGGAGACGTCAAAGGATTCATAGGATCGACTAGTGTACGATAAGATGAAGATGGATCAAGTGAGCTAACAGGGCGAGGTAGGGGTTCAGCCACTTCATTCTTCTTTGATCCATAGAAGCGTAAGCCGATTTGTTCTAGGAAGCTCAAACGTCTTGCCGTAACTTTTTGCTCGAAGTATAGTTCTCTTTGAAGATCTATCTGTTGTTGTTGGAAGTGATGAATTTCATCAATCTTTCCTTTTGTGTCAGGTGAAATAAAGAGTCCGCGTTTTGCCTTTTTGGATTCTGGTGTGAAACCAGTACGATAATTTTTCCATTTGTAAACCGGCTCATGTGCTGGTGTTGATGTGGGAAGTTTTGGCGATGTTGGAGTGTTATCAACTGACGAGGTGATATTGATTGGAGAGAAGGAGTTGTTGGATGACATTTTATATTGAATTAAGATTTTATTCGTAAAATCAAGATGAAAATAAAAATATTTTTAAGAGTTTATTTATAATAGAAGTTTACTAAACAAATAACGGTTATAATTTAATAAGAATTTTTACCGCATAGAGATTTAGTGGTAAAGAGGAATTTGTTAAAATGTATGTTTTTTATTTAATAATTCAGTTTTACAAATGTGTGGTCTATAAATTATATAATGTAACATATAACAAAAATGAAAATATTTAAAATTATTATTCAGTCGACTGAACAATTTGTTTTAGTCGACTGAAATATGGAAAAGTTTCTAATGTATATCTAATTAATGTTTTTAAAGGATATTATACCTAATTCTTGTCGAAGTTTTATAAAGGGGTTTTCTAATAGATGTTAAGTAAATATATCGTCAATTTGATTTTCGGTAGAAATATGTTCTAAATTAATTATTCCTTTTTCGATATTGTCACGTGTAAAAAATGGTGACGAATATCTATATGTTTTGTACGAGAGTGATTAACCGGATTTTTAGATAAGTTTATTGTACTTGTATTATCACAGTATATTGTAGAATTTGTTAAATTTATATTAAAATCTTTAAGTGTTTGTTGCATGTATATAACTTGAGTGCAAGCTAAAGCAGCTGATATATACTCTTCTTCGCATGTGGAAAGCGAGACACAATTTTGTTTCTTACTAAACCAAGATACAAGTGATTTTCCAACGAAATGGCAAGTACCACTTGTACTTTTTCTATCCGTTCGAGATCCACCAAAATCAGCATCATTGAATGACACTAACTCAAATGAACATTCCTTTGGATAGAAAAGACCGAAATCTTTAGTGTTCTTAAGATATCGCATAATTCGTTTTACCGCTCTTAAATGTGATTCTTTAGGATTAGATTGAAAACGTGCACATAAACAAACACTCATCATTATGTCAGGTCTACTGGCGGTTAAGTAAAGTAAGGAACCTATCATACTTCTAAATAATTTTTGATCTACACTTTTGCCATTTTCATCTTGATCGAGATGTGTAGTGGTACTCATAGGAGTAGGTTTAGCAGAAGTGTTTTCCATGCCGAATCATTTAATCAAATTATCACAATATTTTTCTTGGTTTATAAAAATTCCATTTGTCAATTGTTTGATTTGAAGTCCGAGAAAATATGATAGTTCTCCCATATGAGACATTTCGAACTCATTAGTCATTATATTTGAAAATTCTTTACATAAACTTTCATTTGTTGAACCAAAAATAATATCGTCTACGTATATTTGAATTATTAAAATATCTTTGGCAGTATTTTTAATAAAAAGTGTTTGATCTACTTTTCCAATTTTAAATCCCGAGTTTAATAAATAACTTTTAAGTCTTTGATACCAAGCACGAGGTGCTTGTTTAAGACCATATAGTGCTTTCTTTAATTTAAATACATGATCCAGATATTTTTCATGTATAAATAAAGGAGGTTGTTCTACATATACATTTTCTTTAATAAAACCATTTAAAAATGCACTTTTAACATCCATTTGATAAGTTTAAAATTGTGAAAGCAAGCAAAGGCTAATAGTATACGTATTGCTTCCAGTCTTGCAACGGGAGCAAATGTTTCTTCAAAATCAATACCTTCTTCTTGATTATACCCTTGTGCTACTAGTCTTGCTTTATTCCTTGTTATATTACCTTGTTCGTCTACTTTATTTTTGTAAATCCATTTTGTTCCAATTACTTATTGATTATTAGGACGGGGAACTAATTCCCAAACATCGTTACGTTCAAATTGATTCAATTCTTCTTGCATTGCGATAATCCAATAATCATCTGTTGATGCTTCTTTTGGATTTTTAGGTTCTATTGATGAAATGAAAGCTACATGATCCATTTGATTTAGTTGATTTCTTGTTCTAACTTGAGAATTTATTTCTCCTATTATATTTTGAGTTGGACGATCTCGTAATATTCTAGGAGGAGATCTTAGTTCATTATTATTATTTTCAAGGTTTGTTTCTTCTATATTTATTAATTCTTCACCATCTTTTATATTTAATTTTTTATTAAAATTTTCATCAAAAGATATATGCAAAGTTTCTTCAATTAAGTTTGTTTGTTTATTAAAAACTCGATATGCTTTACTTCGTTCTGAGTATCCTACGAAGATTCCTTCATCAGCTTTTGAATCGAATTTTCCTAATTGATCTTTTGTATTTAAAATGAAACATTTTGATCCAAATATTTTAAAATAAGATATATTTGGCTTTTTATTATTAAATATTTCATAAGAATTTTTAGTTAATGGTCTAATTGATATTCTATTTAATACATAACATGCAGTAGCAACGGCTTCTGCCCAAAAATGTTTTGGTAGAGAACATCCATTTAATAATGTTCTTGCACATTCTTGTAATGTTCTATTCTTTCTTTCTACAACTCCATTTTGTTGAGGAGTTCTAGGAAAAGAAAAATTATGATTTATTCCTTTCTTTTTACAAAAAGTTTCAAAAACTTCATTTTCGAATTCGCCTCCATGATCGCTTCGAATATTTTTAATTTTCAAATCTTTAGTGTTTTGAATTCTTTTGACAAATGTTTTGAAATGCTCAAAAGTGTCACTTTTATTTTTCATAAAAATAGTCCATGTATATCTTGAAAAATCATCAACTATTACAAATACGTATTGATTATGATTAATGGATTGAACTTGTGTTGGTCCGAATAAATCCATACGTAGTAATTCTAATGGTTGTAAAGTTGAAATATTTTTCTTAGATTTGAAAGATGATTTCGTTAATTTTCCTTTTTGACAATCATCACAAAAATTATTTATTTTAAAATTTATTTTGGGTAATCCTCTTACTAATTCATTTTTAGAAAGTTTTCTAATAGTTTTAAAATTTATATGACAAAATCTTTTGTGCCATAGCTAAGGATCATTATCTTTGGCAAGTAAACACATACTTGAATTATGATTAATATTCATATTTAAAACATAAATATTTCTATCTCTATTTCCTTCAAATATAAGATTTTGGTTTTGATCAAAAATACTACATTTATTATTCGAGAAAGTTATTTTAAAACCTTTGTCACATAGTTGACTTATGCTAAGTAGATTATATTTTAAATTTTCAACTAATGAAACATTTGTTATAAAAGGTAAATTTGATGTACCGTAATTGTTCACATCTCCTTTGCCAATGATATACCCTTTTGAATTGTCTCCGAAGGTAACCGAGCCACCATCAAAGTATGTGATGTTTGTAAGCATATCTTTGTCTCCGGTCATGTGTTTTGAACAACCACTGTCTAATATCCATTTCTTCTTTTTGAGTGGGACCTGAAAATAAATATGAAATTATTGGTACCCACCTTTTAATAGGGTCCTAAAAAGTTAGAGTTTAGGAAACCAAACCCAATTTGGTTTAGCATCCTTTTTATAAATATAGTTTTCATTATGATGAACATTATCCATAAATGTTTTAATATATTTATTTCTTATTAATACATTGTTAGTTTTTGGTACCCAAATTTTAACTACCTTGTTTTCTACTTTTTTTTTAATAGTTTTCTTTGGCAATATTTGTTATTTTGAATCCATAATCCTCTTAAAATTTGTATTTTTCTTTTTAGGAATTTTTGACTCCTTTTTATATCCTAATCCATGTTTTCTTGAAGAGGATTGAGAATTTTCTAAAATCTTAGATAAATTTTCTCTTCCTTTATTAAAGTTAGAAACATTTTAGTAATGTTATCTAGTCTAGCTTGAAGACTATTATTTTCTAACTCAGCTTGTTTAATCTTAGTTTTTAACTCATGATTTTCAGAAGCAATTATATCATTCTTTGTTTTTTGAGTTTCAGTTTCGTTTGTGCCTTCATGTATGACTTTAAGTGTTTCCCATATCTGATATGCAGTAGTACATATGCTAACACGATTGAATTCATTTCTATCTAGGGCGCAAAATAGCATATTCATAGCTTTGGCATTTGACCTAGCTTCATTCTTTTGAATTTGTGTCCAGGTAGGATAATCGGTTGTGGGTACAACGAACTCTGCTTGAGTAGCATTCCAGGCTTCGAAACTTGTTGCTTGCATATAAATCCTCATCCTTGTAGCCCAATAGTTATAGTTTAGTCCATTGAATAGAGGAGGTCTTTGGGTAGATTGTCCTTCCGCAAATGTAGAACTATAGGCAGATGTTGTGCTTGTACTTGCATTATTTTCCATATTATCAATATGTCTAATAACGGTGTTATGGTTATAGGACGGCCTTGCTCTGATACCAATTGAAAGAGAAGGCAATGCAGTAGGATCGTGTAATATGGAATAACGGAATAGTCTAGGTAGATAAAGTAGGTAAATGCAAGGAGACACTAGGATTTTATACTGGTTCGGACCTCTCGTCCTACGTCCAGTCCCTAAGCTTCACTTAGGAATTTCACTAACTATCACCCTCATTTCACCCGGAGGAATAAGTTTACAACTTACCCGAACAACCGAACGGGATTTCTTGCCTCAACTACCGAAGAGGACTTCAACTCAATTACTAAAATACAATATTTGACTTGTTGTGTTCTTGTCAACACTAATGAGTCTAATGTAGTACAATATTCCTATAATCTTATCCTCGAGAGTATGCAATGTGTTTGTGAAGATTTAGGAAATGTGAATTGCTATGAATGAAAAGAATGTTATAAACAAAAACAATGATTCAAGTAATAGATTAGTGATTGCTTTGAGAATATCTAGAAAATATGAACAAGAGAATAGTTAGATTAAAGCAAGAGAATTCGGTGAATTAAATGATGTTAAAATCATGTATATATACTTGTAGAAGAGATGCATATGTTGTCAAAGGTTGCAAACAAGAGATGCTTCCATTTCCATTGATGAAAGGTTGCAACTCTTGGGAGGAAAAGGTGTCTTTTCAGAGAAAATTCGCAGGTTCAAATTCAGTCGACTGAGCAGGGAATTCAGTCAACTAAAAATATGAAGTAAAATTTTCGGGACCAAATTCAGTCGACTGTGCAGGGACATTCAGTCGACTAAAACTGTGCATGTCTATAAATTTGTTCCAGTTTCAGTCGACTGACTGTTCCTGTTCAGTCGACTGAACTCATAAAACCTGCATAGTTAAAACTTAACTGAAAAATGAAGTTTATAAAATTTTTCTAGTGTTCGTGCAAGCTTCTTGAGGATAGATTTAACAATATATCTAGACTAATGACATATGTAAAAACATACTTTAAGTTTGTTTGGTATTCATCTATCTTCATTTAGCATTTGCACATATTTCTTTCTTGTTTGTCAAAGCACATTGTCATTGATCAAAATCTTCGCGTATCAACAGAATGGAGTCCGTTACTATCACGACTTTGCCTACAACCCAAGTCCTAAAAGAGGAAGTTTTTATGATCAACGAACACTTAGGGGATGCTTTATTGAGGGAAGAAACTGATCCGCGTCAAGAGATTCCCGCTAATGACGACGTTATGATTATTGGAGCTTCCTAATCCTTGTCAGGCCTATATATGCAAGAAATGGCACAAAAACTTAGGGCAGACAATGCCTTTGAGACGAAAGTCAAGCAGGACAAAATGGAGCTCATTCCCCCTCCCATTTCCATCATTTTGCCTAGAGAAACTATGTATGCTTCCGATCCTCATTAAGAACCTGATAAAGAAGCAACTACTGGGTCAACTTGGACTACTCTGATGAAAGACCAAGGAAGTGGGAAGAGAGTAGAGAAGAGGAGTGGGGAAGCTCAAGTGAAATCTCACTCGATTCCAAGAAGAAGAAGTGGAAGTCGATGAGGTAGTGATTCTTTATGTGTACTCGTGATCCCAAGTCTTTTGGTTTTGTTGGTCGAATTTGTATGGGACCGGCCTCGTTTTTTTTATTCTTTTGGTCTAATACTTGTACTTGACTTTCCAAGCTTATGTAAATAAAGTTCTTTTACTTTTTTCAAACTTTTATATGAATTTGCTTAAGTAGTTGAGCTATTACATTTTCCATTCAATGTACTTGTAATTCATCGCTTATTGATTTGGATGATAATCCATTAATTCATCCCAAGGCCTCCATATAGTCATGGCCTTAAGTCATACTACACACCGTCTCAAGCCCTAGTGTTACACTATCCGATTCAGTGGTTCAAGTGACTATACTCCTACCCCTAGTACTCTGGCTAAAGGAGTTAAATAATGGATGGTCAAATTCCATCTTTAACGAATTTATAATCCTTATGTCGATTTCAGAACGGAGATAATGGAATAATGAGTGGTCCAATAACACTCATCTATTTGTTTATACTCATATCCGCACTCCAGGGATATGAGTTCGTTGGCAGATGGTCGGATCACACCCAATTTGTGTTTATAATCCAGTCCATGTTCAGGAGACATAGAGTTATTTCGAAAAATAATCGAACGGTATTTTCCTTGATTGATTGACTTGCCCCTAAGCCCGAGGTTTAACTTGGAGAGCGATTGGTTGTGTTACAGTCACTTTTTGATTTACGTCTGCCCCATTGCTTGATAGGACTAATTTGACTATGAGATGGTGAAGTCTCATCCATTTCTCATTAGGTACTCTGCCCATCGGGTTTTGAGCAAGAACCATTGAATGAACGGTCCGACCAGTTTATTTTGTTTAGTCTAATCGTGAACTTGTGTAATCAGTTGGCTCCAATCTCTAGGAACCTTCTTAGACATGTTAATATAAATTATTCAGGTATCATAACTAATATGTGATGCTATAGTAATCACATATATGAAGGAAATTTCAAAATTTATTTGCTAAATGAAAGAAATGGCATAATTTGTCTTATTACATATTTGGAAAATTAAATGCTAAAGAAAATTCGAAAATTAAATACAATTGAATGAAAAAAATTCATGAAAAGGCATCATAAATGCTCGTTGTTCCACGCCTTTTTGAGTGTGATGCCATCAACGGTCGCTAGCTTGAAAGTTCCTTCTCCAAACCTATGTTCAATGATATACGGCTCCTCCCAAGTAGGATTCATGTGCAACGGGATAGGAAAAACTCATTTCAAGATGAGATCGCTGATTTCAAACATCCTAGGTCAGACTTTAGTGTTGTAGTATCGGTCGACTCGATATCGATGTGCAGCTGCCCTTTAATTAGCTTCTTCGAGCTTCTAATTTACCAAATCTAGAGATTCTAAGAGGAGATCTCTATTCATTTTGGGGTTGTAGTAGGGCACTTGATGAGAAGGAACTTCAAGTTCAACAAAAATGATGGATTTGGAGTTGTAAGCAAGGGCGAATGGAGTATGGCTTGTTGGAGACTTGTGGGTGGTTCTATAAGCCTATAATGATTTAGGAGTTCATCCACCCACTTTCCTTTAGCCTTTTCCAAGCGTTTCTTTAGAATGGACTTTATGATTTTGTTCACAGCTTCAGCTTGTCCATATACTTGAGGGTGAGCAACTGCTGTAAATCCCTTTTCAATATAATGCCGGCAGCGGAAGTCTTTGAATTCAACGTTGTCGAATTGGGTTCTATTATCAATTACAATGGTTCATAGAAGGCCAATACGACATTTGATGTTCCAAACAATGAAGTTAATAACTTTCTTCATCGTGATCATGTGCTTTGGCCTATTTGGTGAAGTACTCAACTGCTACAATAGCGTACTTCGCAACACCATTATAAATTAGCAACGAACCAATAATATTTATGCTTATGGGGCAAACGGCCATGGACTGGCCATTTATGTAATTTCTATTTGTGGAGCTCTCAGAACTTTTGCATACATCTGGCATTTGTCACATCGCTTAGTGTAATAAGCAGCATCTCGAATGACAGTTGGCAAGTAATACCCATAATGGAGTTTTTTTTTGCTAGGGTATGCCCCCCAGTGTGATCGCCACATTCCCCTTTACGAACTTCCCATAGGACTCATCTTATTTCATCATGAGCAATACACCGGAGTAGGGGAATGGAAAAACCCTTTCTATACATGACTCCTTCTTGAATGATATATCATGAGCTTTACGAAGAATTTATCATATTTCTTTCCTCCATTCGAGAAGGACTCCCCGTAGCAAATAATCATTAATCAAAGTCATCCATAACTCCCATTCAGGCTCCATCTCTAGTACCCAGTCGATTTCCATCTAGTTTATGCTTGGAGCGTCTAGTACTTTAATAGGAACCAAGCCCATTTGTTATGCATCCTCGATGGTAGCAAACATTTCCAATGAGTCGGCCTCTTTGTTTTGATACCGACAATGTGCATGATTTCATAATACTCAAAGTCACTCAATACTTTTGGACTCGGATAAGGTACGGAGCGATTCGTTGTCCTTTAGCCTGGTAATCTCCCCTAACTTGGTATACCATCAAATAGGAATCATAAAAGATTTCAAGAGATTTTATTCCCAATTCCCTAGCAAGTTTGAGTCCAATAATCAGAGCTTCATACTTAGCTTTGTTATATGTTGTAGGAAAGTCAAGCTTCAAAGCGTAGCAAATTGATTGATCCTTTGGAGTTACTAGCACGACTCTAGCTCTAGAACAATGATCGTTGGAGGTTCCATCCATATACATTTTCCATTAGATGGTAGGGGCTTCACTGCTCTTTGGTCCTATGCAACGAATTCAGCTATAAAGTCTGCTAGTGCCTGTCCCTGGATGGCTCTCTGAGGGAGATAGGTAATGTCGAATTGGCTCATCTCAATGTTCCACTTAAGTAACCTTCAAGATGTCTTAGGTCACTTTAGGACCTATCATAATGGCTGGTCGGTGTAGATGTTGATGGGATGAGCCTAAAAATAGGGGCAAAACCTTCATAATGAAATCAATAAGTAGTATGCGAATTTATCCATCTTCCAATAGTTCCTTTCAATTTCTGTTAATCGCTTGATAACATAATAGATCAGTCTCTAGATTCGATAATCCTTGCGAAGCAGTGTGGCATTTATAGCATGTACCAATACAACAAAATAGATATATAAGTCTTCGTGATCCATCGGCTTTGACAAGATGGGAGGTCTTTCTAAGTGGTTCGCCAGAGCTTGTAATGCGTCTTGAGAGTCCTTTGTCCATTCAAAGTTCCTTTCCACTCTTCTAATCAAGTCGAAGAAAGGAATGCATTTATTGGTGGCTTTGGAAATAAATTGACTTAGGGGGGAAACCTTTCCATTTAGGCTTCATACTCGTTTGATAGTGTTTGGCGCTTGGATAATCTTCTTGGGATTAGCTTTGGTTCCATGAATATTAACAATGAAACCTAAGAATTTTCCTGATGCAATACCAAACGAACATTTTAGAGGATTGATCTTAATTTTATAATATCGGAAGATATCGTACATTTCTACTAAGTCTCTAATGTGGTCGCTTGATTGTCGTGACTTCACGAGCATATCATTCACATATACCTTCATCGTCTTTCCATTATGATCATTGAACATTCAGTTAACTAAGGGTTTATAGGTTGCTCTTGCAGGATCGATTTCACCCTAGAGGGGGGTGAATAGGGTGATGCTATTAATTATAAAAAATTTATTGCGGAAGTTTATATAAAATTATTTCAACACAGATATATCAAAATAATAACAGCATAGATAATAGAAGAATAATAAATGCAGAAATGGAACGACACAGAATTTACCCAGCTTCGGCAAAACCCTGCCTACGTGCTGCCCCTAAGGTTTCTACTAGAAATCAAGCAGTCAGACGCTTACACACATTAACTCGCGACACCCGCTATCTACTAACCTTAACTCTACACTCAAAACCCTGCCACAACTCAGCCATTGAGTTGCGAATTCTCGAACTACACCACTGTAGCTCGTACCCTAGTCACACGACTAGAAATTACAACAGTTTAAAAGAAGAATTTAAATTTGAAAACAAATTAAACAATAAAACCCTAATTATACGCATTAAGTAAATATGGCCTAATAAAAAATATCCCCTCTTTATTTTATTATATGTCGGCCCACTTTCTTCTTTGTTTTTGAAAAACAAAGAACGGCTGCTTCGACCTCTTTCCTCTTTTGCTTTGAAATAAGGGCTTTGGCCTCGCGTTCGCTCCTGTAAGATTATCTAGTGCTTCGGCCTTGTCTTCTCTCATGTGAGATTGGCTAGGGCTTCGGCCTTGTGAAATTAGGGCTTCGGCTATCGAAGAACCTAATTGATTGTTGATCGATTACAATTGATCTTCTGATTTGCTTTGGCAATCGATCATCTCCTTGCTTCGAATACAGGTCCTTCGATTTTGAGTTCAACTATGAATACTTGTTCAACTTGCATCTGTTTTGGTTTCTGGCCCTTTTTTCATTAGCTGGTTGACTACTTGGTTTTGAGTTCTGGTAGCACTCGAGTCTTCTTGCATCGAGCTCTGTCCACTGTTCTTCGAGACATTTAGTTTATGTGTACATCGCTGATTTTTTCTTAGCTTGAGTTCGAGTCAATTGTTTCAGTTACCATGTGTATACATACATCTGTGATCATATATATGTATGTTGTTGCACCATTGTTATTTCAGTGTTTCACTTGTTGCCATTCCTTTGATGCAGTTTCATGTTGTCTTCAAGTTTGAAATGCTTGCAGGCTTGGAGTCTTTGTACATTTACTTGTGCATTGTTTACTTGCATCCTTGATCATTTTTGGGATGTAACTATTTATCCATGATTTCAAACTTGTTGTATATCAATAGTTTGGAACTGCTACATTGTTGGTTCATCACTTCGTTCACTGGCTTTGGCTTCTTTGGTCATTGGTTGAACTCAGTTTACTTGTCCACTTTGTTGTAGCATTGTGTACATGTGTCCACATTGATGTATATGCATTTGCCACGTTTGTTCACTTTGATTCTGCTGTGTTATGTAGTAGCCAAGCTTGTGCACATATGGTTCTATATTTAACTGCTTCATCTGGTGGTTGCTGACACTTTGTTGACTTCGGTCATGGTGATTTTTTGTTGATATTTTGACTTCGTTTGAAACTCTGTTACCTCTGGCTTCACTGAATCTTCATTGGCATGTATACTTGGCTGGTTCATTGATGTTTTATGTGTTTATTCCTTTATGTGGTAGCCGGACTTGATCTTGTTTCATGTTGGCTTGAGTCTGGGTTTGCATAGACTTTGTACATATTGTACTTCAGTCTAACCTGGAGCATTTTGTTGCTAGTCTTAACTTTTATTTTTCAAAATCTTAACTTTTCTCTCCCCCTTTTGTTACCAGCAAAAGAGTAATAGTGGTAGAAAAATAGAGATAAAGTGATAGATATTAATACAACATTAAAACTCAATCGAATATAAATATTAAATTTCAATAAAAAATCAAACAAAAATCATAAATACCATGTTAGGCGCATATTCCACTTTTAGAATGATGGGAATGATGTCATCATATAAAACCATACAGTTTTTTCTATTTGTGGTATATTTATATCAGGAATTTGAATATCTACCAACCATGCATAACCGTTAGGACTTTTAAATAAGATTAGTAGTATTCCAATTTTATTTTTTTAGAAAATGAATTCAAGTATCATCTAACCACGCATAACCGTGAGGAATTTTAAATGGGATTAGAATCAACTTGTTTATTTAAAAGAAATCAATTTTGATATGTGTTCCACACATGCATAACTGTGAGGACTTTTTAATGAGCAAGGAAGCACATAACAAATTCCAAGTAATTCACCCATGCATAACCGTGAGAACTTTTAAATGAGAGTGAATGCTTTGGATTTTATTTTATTTTATTATTATTATTTATTATTATTATTTATTTATTAAAAAATATAAAATGAAAACGAATGATTCCTGTTTAAAGTACCACATATCGACAAACTATATTGAATTTTGATGAGTGATGGTCGTTAGAAATATGATAGAAATAGAGATGGTCATGGAATTTTTACCAACAAAAAGTTTTATAACTCTTGTTTAATTTTCTAAAGAAATTTATGAATATACCATCTCGAGTCAACACTCATCACTTTTTCAATTACTATTTACTTTTTCGATAATTAGTCGAGAGACAGATTAGTCAATGTTATTATTTAAAAAATAAAATTCAAAATTAATTATAAAATCATTTTTTCTAAAAATGACCAATCTGAAAACAAGGTCAAAAATGATTTTCTAGAAGGGGTTTTATGAAAACAAATTCTGCTATTTGAAAATTATTTGAAATGAAAAATATGCAGATATTTTCTTTGAAAAACGATGCAGTTACTAAATGTCTCAACAAAAATCATGT
Source organism: Allium cepa (assembly GCA_030765085.1). Classification (NCBI taxonomy): domain Eukaryota; kingdom Viridiplantae; phylum Streptophyta; class Magnoliopsida; order Asparagales; family Amaryllidaceae; genus Allium; species Allium cepa. The sequence goes on from CM060935.1 coordinate 562,999,788, forward strand.
TCCACTAGTAATTTTTCTATCAACTAGATTACCAGTGTAATCTGCATCTGAATTTCTCTTTCACTCAAAATTTTCATTAATTGAATTTGATAGACCAGACCATGAAGTGTGCATCAAAATATCTAAACATCAATTTTAATAGCTTTTTGAATGACATTCTCTTGAATTTGAATTGAAACAGTGTAAATAATTAAAAATGTGAATATAGGGTTAGCCGTAAAATAACCAAATGTATTATCATCCAATAAAACACTATGATTAATCCAAACTAATATATATGAAGTAATTCAAAGACTCTAGAGATTTTTATAGTGTTCTTGGCATAAGAATATAATTGGCCAACAATTTTGAATAAGTCAGAATCAAGATCATCATTATTTCATCATCACGTTATTGGCTGATTTAACTCAGATTATAGTGCAGGTTATCACATATATTGTTCAAATAAATATACCATTACCTGTTTTACCTTTACGATATTTTTCGTTGTTGTCCATTGTGATTCGGTCACCTTTATAATAGGCTAAGGAACTTTGCTTTGTCGCCCGTTGTGTTTCTGGAACTGCCAGAATCTTGATAGCACTGTTGTTGTTCCTTAGTCTGCCACCACACCTACACGATGGAAGATTTTTGTGACCTATTTGTTTTTATAGGTCCATGATTGTTAGTGGCAGAATATTTCGAAAAATATTTTTATGGAGACCCAAAACTATTTATATATGTTCCTTTTGGCACCCAGATTTATTTAACTTTGAGAGATTTTATATTTGTGCCTTTTGGAACCCAAATTGGAATGGTTTTTGCGTATTTGGGTCTATACCAACAATTTTTTTGATTATGTCCAAATTTTCTACAAATTCTGCACATTGAATTGACTTGATTAATTTTTCTTTTAACAGGTTCAGATTGATTATATCCAAGTCCTAGTCTGACTATATTAACAGTTTGTTTCCCTAAGAGCATATTCAACAATTTTTCACTTTTGGAAAATTTATCTAAAATCGCTGACAGTTGTTGGACTTGTTTTTTGAGAGATTCATTTTCGTTTAATAATTGTGTGTACTTTTTAATAGAATTTTCTCTTCTAGTATTTTCACTCTCTTTCAGAATTTCATTTTCAAGCGATTTAATTTTTTCTTCGAATGTTGGACACTTATCACACTTAGAGATCCTACTTTGATAGGTTTTAACTAATTGGTCAGGTTGTTTATTTAAATCTATCAAAGTATCTTTTTGTGATTCAAGTTTGGCATACTTCTCCCTAAGTCGTTCAAAACAGTCATTTACTTCGTGGAAATATAAGTAATTCTGAGTGAGTGAGTTTTGATACCTCGCTTGGCTCGTCATCATCGCTATCAGTTATATTACCTTGAAGGCACATATCTGCTTTCTCACTCTCACTACTAGTACTTTGATTATCTTCATCACTTGTATTCCACGTGGCTGCAAAATTTCTCCTTTTTGATTTCTTTTCAAAGTCGTGTCGGTTTTGAGGACAATTGGGCTTGATGTGTCCGGGTTGGTTGCACTTGTGACAGATGATCTTCTGTTGTTCTGTGTTATCTAAAACTTTGATTATTATGCTTTTTAATTTTTGATTTAGAGATGGATTTCCATATCTGCGATTCCTTTTTTTATTTTCTTTATTACGATTTCCAACTCTGCTGCTCCATCATCATCGTCATCATCATCACTTTCAGTTGTTCCTTTGAGCTATCGATTTCTTTCGAGTATCCCCTCCTTCACGTTCTTCCTTGAATTTCATTTCTAGCTCCTAAGTGGTGAGATTTCCGATGAGTTCTTCGACTTTCATTTGTTTTAAATCTTTCAATTCTTGAATGGTAGTCACTTTTGCTTCAAATCTTCGTGGAAGGACTCTGAGGATTTTTCGGACTATTTCCAATTCCTTGTATGATTTTCCGAGAGCTTTTGATTTGTATACGATATTGAAAAGCTGTCCGTACATCTCTTTAACATTTTCTTCCTTGGTCATTGTGAAGTTCTTGTATTCGCTGCTTAGCATGGCAAGGCGATATTCTTTGACTTGCAACGTTCCTTCATGAGTCACTTCGAGTGTGTGCCATATTTCCTGTGTAGTTAGACAATGCGAGACACAATTAATGTCAAATTGATCCAATGAACAAATAATCGAATTCATAGCTTTGGCATTAGAATTCTGTAACTTATTTTCTAGATCTGTCCATTGATCTTTCGGTTTATTTATTTCCTGATTATTTATAATTATAGTTGGTGCTCTATACCCTGTCTCAACAGTATCCCAAGCATCAATGGTTTTCAGAAAAATTTCCATCCTATTTTTTCAGTAAGCATATTCACCATTGAACATTGGTGATCTAACTATGGACTGACCCTCCGCAAAAGCATTATTAAAAGAAGCCATATTAAAAATTCAAATTTAAAAAAAAATTGGTTTTTGAAAAATCAAAATTTTTTAAAACAAAAATGACTTTTGTTCCTTGCTCCGATACCACTTGTAGGGTCGATTTCACCCTAGGGGGGTGAAAAGGGTGATGCTGTTAATTATAAAAATTTATTGCGGAAGTTTATATAAAATTATTTCAACACAAATATATCAAAATAATAACAGCATAGATAATAGCAGAATAATAAATGCAGAAATGGAATGACACAAAATTTACCCAGCTTCGGCAAAACCCTGCCTACGTGCGGCCCCCAAGGTTTCTACTAGAAATTAAGCAGTCAGACGCTTACACACGTAAACTCACGACACCCGCTATCGACTAACCTTAACTCTGTGCTCAAAACCCTACCACAACTCAGCCACTGAGTTGCGAATTCTCGAACTACACCACCGTATTCATACCCTAGTCACACAACTAGAATATACAACTGTTTAAAAGAAGAATTTAAATTTGAAAACAAATTAAACAATAAAACCCTAATTATAGTACCTAAGAAAATATGGCCTAATAAAAACTATCCCCTCTTTATTTTAATATATGTCGGCCTACTTTCTTCTTTTATTTTGAAAAACAAAGAATGGCTGCTTCAATCTCTTTTCTCTTTTGCTTTGAAATTAGGGCTTTGGCCTCGCGTTCGCTTCTGTGAGATTAGCTAGTGCTTCGGCCTTGTCTTCGCTCTTGTGAGATTGGCAGGGCTTCGGTCTTGTGAAATTAGGGCTTCGGCTATCGAAGAACCCGATTGACTGTTGATCGATTACAATTGATCTTCTGATTTGCTTTGGCAATCGATCGTCTTCTTGCTTCGAATACAGGTCCTTCGATTTTGAGTTCAACTGTGAATACGATATGTAATTTGTATTTCTGCTTTACTATTTTGCTTGCTTGAACTCTATCGATTTACGAAAGATGATGATAGGGTTTATATGGGGTTTAATCCCCTATAATTTTGTTCGTATGTATTTGTTTGAGTTTGTCAATTTCTTTGTTCCGGCCGTTCGATTTTATTTCGATGCTGGTGATGATTTCTGACTTGTTCATATCGACTAATTTTGTTTACTTGATTAACACGGTGTTGATTAATTTCTTGGCCACCACGGCTTGTTTGATTTGTTCCTTTGTTCGACACCTTGTTCATCACGACTCTGACATTTGCTTTGACCAGTTGAATTTTTGACTGTTGTCGTGGTTGACATCGGCCACTTTGATTCTTCTGTGTGAATTTATAACTTTGCTTTTGGCAGTGTTCATTTCTGGACCCTGGACATTTGTTTTGTTTATGTTGATTTTGGCGTTAACTTGTTCAACTTGCATCTATTTTGGTTTCTGGCCCTTTGTTCATTAGCTGGTTCACTGCTTGGTTTTGAGTTCTAGTAGCACTCGAGTCTTCTTGCATCGAGCTCTGTCCACTGTTCTTCGAGACATTTAGTTTATGTGTACATCACTGACTTTTGCTTAACTTGAGTTCGAGTCATTTATTTCAGTTACCATGTGTATACATACATCTGTGATCATATATATGTATGTTGTTGCACCATTGTTGTTTCACTGTTTCACTTGTTGCCATTCCTTTGGTGCAGTTTCATGTTGTCTTCAAGTTCGAAATTCTCGTAGGCTTGGAGTCTTTGTAAATTTACTTATACATTGTTTACATGCATCCTTGATCATTTTTGGGATGTAACTATTTATCCATGATTTCGAACTTGCTGTATATCAATAGTTTGGAACTGCTACATTGTTGGTTCATCACTTCGTTCAATGGCTTTGGCTTCTTTGGTCATTGGCTGATCTCAGTTTACTTGTTCACTTTGTTGTAGCATTGTGTACATGTGTCCACATTGATGTATATGCATTTGCCACTGTTTGTTCACTTTGATTATGCTGTGTTATGTAGTAGCCTAGCTTATGCACATATGGTTCTATATTTAACTGCTTCATCTGGTGGTTGCTGACACTTTGTTGACTTCGGTCATGGTGATTTTTTGTTGATATTTTGACTTCGTTTGAAACTCTGTTACTTCTGGCTTCACTGAATCTTCATTGGCATGTATACTTGGTTGGTTTATTGATGTTTTATGTGTTTATTCCTTCATGTGGTAGCCGGACTTGATCTTGTTTCATGTTGGCTTGAGTCTGAGTTTGCATAGACTTTGTGCATATTGTACTTCAGTCTGACTGGAGCATTTTGTTGCTAGTCTTGTGTTCTTCATGGTTCACCTGACTTTTTCTTCACTTGTCTTCTGTACAGTTGGATTGCACCTGTGTTGAATCCAGCTTAAAGCTCGGGTTTGACATTGTGCTGATATTGTGACATTATTTTTATTGCACTTGAATTGAACCCGGCGTTTTGGGTTTGACCTTTGCTCACATGTCCCTGTAATTTTATCAAGTGTATATATCGGTGTGCGCTACACCAAATAGCCTATTTTGTAACGCTTTTCTGCTTTCAATTTGTAACAGTAATAACCGTTACAAATTTATAACAGATATTTCCGTTACAAACGTTTGTCACGGTTATTACCGTTACAAAATCCGGTAATTTTTTAAATAGTTAAAAGTATAATGGATATGATAGTAAATTTAATTCTATTATTACCTATTCCATTTTTCAAGGACAACATTTCATCGTTAGATTTATTTCCTCTTTCCTCTAATTATCGCGCCTCCAATTTATTTTACTACCACCTCCACCGTTCGACCGCCGCCTCAGTTGTTCTACCATCGCCTTCTGCCACTGCCTCAATCATTCTACAGCCACCTCCATCTGTTTATTTTCCACGGATTTGACGAAGACGGCGAAAGATTAGGGCTTTCTATTTTAGCAATCGATTGCAACCAAAATTTCAATTTCAAATTAGGTAATTACTTCAACTTTAACTTTTTTTTTTGAAATTAGGTATTTTGTGCTAAAAATCGGTTCAGAATTTTTTTTTAATGATACAGTATTTTACTAGTTCTGGAATTTCGTGGCTTGATTCGTTTATCTATATCTTATGTGGATTTAACTAGGGACTTGAATTGCTAAAACTGAATTGTTTGAAATAATCGAATCAGTTGTGGCTTCTATTTTTGAGAATCCGTTGATCTGAAACAGTTTGAGCTCGAAACCAGACCTAACTGCCATTCGCCCAACCATCATCATATGCTTTTGATATGCAGAATTTAGCCAACATCATACACTATTTCTAGGGCCTAATGGATACATAGATTAATCTAAGGAGATGTACTAATAAAACCTTGAAAATAATGGAAATTGCTAGTTTGATGGTGACCTAGGCAAAAAAATGCAGTTGTACGTATTCTCTTTTGTTCTTAAAGTTTGTGAAAGTTTGAGAGTGGAAACTTTGTCTCCATGCTTGATCATCTTTCATTGATACCAATGGGTTTTTTCTTGCTTTAGTCTTTTGGTGGGCTTTGGGTAGAAAGAGTAGTGACAGTTTGTCTTGTTATAAACTATATTAGCCTTGATGGCTAATGATCAAAAAGAGTATTTATGCTTGGTAAAGCTGTAAAAACTGATGGAGTTATTAAAAAGATATTATTCTGATACCTCTGTTTTGCTCTTTTCATTGTTTAGCCAGTACATGTATGATGTACGCATATGCTATTCAATAACAATTGCATTATTGTATTTGTTACCCAGGCAAAATCATATATTGGTTTGTAGCAAGAGGGCTAGTAGCACCCTACCTACATTGCACCATGTTTACCCCTCTTTAACATTTTAAGGAACAGATTTTAAAATTTTTCAAAAAATAAATAATAAACAAAAAAGATACATGAAAACTTTTTTTAAAAATATTGAATAATTTGGAATTATGTAAGCTCAAAAAACTAAGAGTTATCAAAGGACACTAGCTCAAGTGACAAGTGATATGACGTTGTAAGCTGAGATTCTAGAGATAATGAGTTCGAACCTCGGAGACATCAAAATGAGAGCAACGAAGTTTACACTGGATTTAGTTAATTACGCACAGTGTTTTTGGTTTTACAATTGATTCATTTATTACCGAAATATCGATATGAAAAAAATTGTAGTTTAGTAATTAGAATGAAAAAGTCCCTGCCAGATTGTGTAAAGAGTTAGAGCTAAATTGGATGACAATTAAATGTTGTAAAATTATTTTACAGAAGACACAAAGCATTAGAAAGTTTCAGCATGTGATAGCATGCTAAGAAAATCTGAAAAATACAGATTTTAATGCATGTTATGTTTAAACATATTTTCACTATTCATAAGCATGATATTTTCTTACTAGACCTCTAAAAAAATAGGTCATAACATAATGGCTTGATTGAATTTTCATATATGTGGAAACAAGGTTATTTAAATGAGATTCAAATCGTAAATTGTAGAGTTTAAATTTTAAATTGATACAGGATTTGAATATCGTAAATCGAGATTCAAAAGATCCATCATTTAAAGTTTGTACACACTTCAAAAATTGATTTTGATGTTTGAACTTGTACCACTAATCCTAACACTCAATTTTTTTCTTTTATTTTGTTTGGAAAACTCAGAGTTAGAATTGTAGACCAAAATAAGTATAGTGAATATATCAATATGCATTGAACGATATTTCCCTACTATGGATTTACCTGAGTTTGAATCTCGAATCGTCATGCGAGATTCGATCTGAAACGGGTTTTAAATAGTAAGATTTTAAGATTTTTGACAACAATGTGGAAAGTTTACCCTACCTGAGTCGATCATCTATTTGCTCTTTCAACATATTTGCAAATATGGAACGAGCTCTTAGTATAACTTTAAATTTCATGCATATTACTATCATTAATCCATTTGCAGCAAAACCACTTTGTATATCAAGGTAAAACAATGTCTATCAATGAATTACTTGGAAAATTCAAACTAAATCTTTTTTTATTTCTGAGTTGGTCTCATGAGTATGTCTATCAGTTAATTACTTGATATTACAATTTATTTTCTTCTTCTTTTATCTGAACACTGTCATCACCTTAAGTGAAGTCCAACTTTAGTTTGGACAAAGCTCGAGGTTGAAAATTATCAAATTATTAATTAGACTATACATAGACTAAAATGGTATATGTGAAATAATTGAAAAGTGTTGCTGTTATTATTATACCATTATTTTCCTTTATTTTGTTGAACTTTAAATAGTTTATGTTATCTAAGGTTCATGTATCTTTAACTTTTCTGAAAAGTTCTCTTCACATTTTATAATTCACCTTCAGAAGTTTTACATTTCAAGAAAACCTGACTTTACAATGCATGTTAAATTCAATGATGTATATCAAATTAGGTCTGAGTGGTAGTCATACCACCTTACGAATCATAATTTAGAATGATACTTGAAAACAACAGTTCTGATATGTTTTATCAGTACACTATTAGTGAAGGTTTATGTTAGTATATGTGGTGTACATTTTCATATTTATTTACGTTATGTTGGATTCATAATTCAATTTTATGCATTATTAGCCCAGCACACATCAAATTCTAGATGCCAACGTTTATTTAACTTTAACATTTGTTTGAAAGATAGAGTTTGAAATATTGATCTAATTTTCACTACTAGTATTAATTATGGTATATCAGAAAAAGTTCACTACCATAATAGATCTAGTATTCACTACCAGTATCGATCAAGTATTCACTACCATAATACTTTAACTTCGGTTGTATGTCAGCTGAATTTATAATTTGGATAACAGCTGTTCTGTCTTTCTGTCCACAAACTGAACGTTACCGATGACAGGGAGAATGATTTCTGATATGCATGATAGCAGTAAAAAGTTCTGCCTGATAAAGTTTTAAACATTATAAAATTTCTCATATGCGAGAACCTTGAATTAGATTTTGCATAAAATGATTTTTCATGAATAGTATCCAGTTTAATTTATCTTCTGAAAATTATTTTATTAATCAGTTCAATTTGTTGAAACAAAAATCTGTTACTAAATAAACTCAATTAGTTGAATCTTATCTCCAAAATGCTAATTATCAAAAATCAAATTCGAGTATTTTATTATGACTAAAATTTTCTAATGTCAAAAATAGGGTTGTTACAACATTCTTTAAAAAAAATTGGGAAATTTTTAAGCTTGGTTGGTTGTAATCAAAGTGTATAAATAGGGACTGTTGTTGCATTGTAAAAGAGAGAGAGAGAGAAAAAAAGAAAAATCTGGTGTTATAATTCACGTCAATTTGATTTCCTGTTTCTTGAAATTCCAGTACTAGTCTTTAGACTCTTTACTTTAATTCTTGTTCATAGCCTAGCTTTGGTTAGTTAATCTTAGTTTAGTTCTTCATTTTTCTTTTCTAGCTGTAGTTTATCATTTCGTGCTTGTTATCTACATGCAATTACACTTCCAGCTATTCAATTCTGTTTAGTTCTTTGTTTCATTTTCAGTTCTTTTTTATTTCTGCAATTTAGTATCAGCTTTTTAATTTTCATGCCATTACACTTCAAATTATAGCTTTAGTTAGTGATAGTTTTTGATATCATTGTCCATTTGTTGGCACATAGTAATTACTGGATCCCTGCTATACTAAAGTTGATGTATAAATTACAGAATAAGTACACTGTCATAAAATATGGAACAATGAATAGGAAACTCCCTTTCCTTAATGATAAGAGCATGGTAGGGTAATAGCTTAGAAATGATGTTTGAATGTTGTGTAACAGTTTAAAATTATGCTAAACAGAGAATAATGCAAAAAGCAACTCAACATTCTAGATAAGAGCATGGTAGAATAACAAGGAATAAGAATGCTTGTGTGAAATGATCCAAATTATGCTAAAAACAAGGTAGCTGAAGATCTAGTGATTCTGTGCAGCAATCAAAATTCCTTTTTTTCACTTTGTTCTTCCTACAGTTCCAAGTCTCTTCCACATTTGAAGTATAATTTAAAGTTTGTTTAAGTATAATTTAGCTTTGCAATCACAAAATTTGTCGATTTTTGTTTTCCAATGATTTTAAACTTTTAAATTTGTATGCTCTGTATTCAGGACGAATTTGAATCTTTAATTGGAATTTGCAAGCGACACCCGCTTAACATGAACCTAACTTCTGTGATGTTTTAGTTTGGTCATTTGAATCTTTAATTGGAATTTGCAAGCGATGACACGCAAGCATTTCGTGATGCTTGGAAAGCTGCATGCTCTGTTCAGTCTGCTGTGCTTTTGGTACCCTCTGATGGAGTTTTTACCATCACTTCCACTATTTTTTCAGGCCCTTGTCATTCTTTCAGGTTTCCTTTTTCCCTTGTTAGAACATTGTAACCTGTTTATGCTAGTAGCAGTAGGATCTTCTACTTCGGTTTTTAACTTGATGTAGAACAATACTGGCCATCGGATCAGAGACATAACGAGTTTGACTGATAGTTTATAATGTTCCAATATGTTACAATGTACTGTTGGCTGACCATTAGATAGTTCAACCAATGGTCATGGTCTTTGGAACTGTAGCAATGCCTGACCACATTGTAAATAACTGAATGTAGGTGGAAGGAGTGGTGATGCCTCCAGATGGGTCAGAGTGCTGGCCGAGCAAAGATAGCAAGAAGCAATGGCTAGTGTTTTACAGAGTCGATAACATGACACTTGGAGGTGGAGGTACTTTCGAAGGCAATGGCGAGAAGTGGTGGGATCTGCCCTGTAAACCTCACAGAGTAATTTCTCTTCACTCTCAACATGCTATTTTACTTCTATACACTAGTTCTAAAGAATCAGTTTCTGATCATTTGTGATCTTACTTCAGGGTCCAAACGGAACCACATTACCTGGTCCTTGCGATAGTCCTGCAGTGAGTCTTTGTTACTTTTATTTTGAACATATACTTTTCACTGTGTTGATGATGCTAAATCTTAAATGCTTGATATATTCCATAAAACCAGATGATCAGGTTCTTCTTGAGTACAAACCTAACGATGAATGCAAATGTGAGTACAAACTATACTCAGTTTTAAAAACTGAGTACAAAGTTGAGTACTCAGTTTTAAACCAAGTACAAACCCCGGTTTTAAAATCTAGACATTGTATAATACTTAATGCATTGTGCTTTGAATTAACAGCAAATGCTTTGAATTAACCTTGGTCATAAAATATTTACTTGTACTTTCATCACTAATTAAAAAATACAAATTTTCAATAGCACAGTACTTAGTTGATTGGTTTATTTTTGTTTTTTGTTACATATATAAGCTTCCCAGTTATGCAGGCATTAGTTGAAGCAGCGGAGGAAAGACAAAAGGAAAACTCTAGTGTCAATGGTAGCAATGGAAGTAGAAGTTTTGAAGATTTTAAGAACGATCCCATTGCTGAAGTGTTTGGAATGGAGAAAAGAAAAAACTATTGTAATATTTTGATTTCATACTCTTTAGTTATGTATGATGAACTTGTGAAATTTCGAATCTTCCTTTAATTTTTTGTCAAATATTTGTGCAATTTAAGTTGTATGTTTGGATGCGTAATTGCTTATTGTTATCGAAATTTTATAATTTTTGATATGTATGTACCTACTGTATTATAATAGACAATTCTGTAGTGTAAATGCTTACAAAAATGCAGCTGTACATGGTTTGTTAGCTGTAACAAACATATTCGTTACTAAAGACGAAATTTATAATGAGCATAGTCGTTACTATAGATGAAATTTGTAACGAACAAGTGCGTTACTAATGATGAAATTTGTAACGTACAAGGTCGTGATAATTTAGAATGACAACCCCTTCTTCTACCATGAAAGGGGAAATTAAGTAACGGAAAATACCCGTTATAAACCGATGCAACTAATAACAAATTTTTTCGTTACAAAAATTTAGATTTCTAACGACAAAGTCCGTTGGTAAGTGATATATCTAATAACGGTAGAGGTCGTTATAAATATTTGTAACGACATACCTCAGGCCTGTACCGCTCACGACTATATCTGTTATAAATTTCATTTGTAATGACTATATTCGTTACAAATACACCTTTTTGGTGTAGTGGTGCACGACCTTGTGGCATGTACAGTGATACGCTGTGCATGTCACAAGCTGTTCGTGTATGACGAATTCGAATTTAAATGATGACGAGCAACCTAAATAACCGAGACAAATGTTATTTTCAAAATCCACATTTTATTTTATACTACAAAAATATTTCCTTTTCAATTTTACTGCGTCAATATTTATTTTTGCAGATTCCTCAGATGCTGGATTCATATTGGAATGAAGTTGAAGATAAATACGAGTGTGATTGATATGTAGTGAGGTGCAAATGTAAATGTGAATTGTAATGTAATCAAATTTGTATTGTAATTGAAATTGTATATATATAGTGAGAGCTTGAAATTTGTACTATTCAAAAATTGTAATAAATATTTGTTTGAATAAAATTTCTGTTTGAATTCAAATTCTGTGTTATTTATTTTATTCAGGAAATATTTATTTAATCTATGAAAAATAGAATAGTACATTAACAAATACATTTAAATGAATATATATATATATGTTTATTATCATCAAACAAAAATCATATAATGGCATATTCAACAGCTCTAGCATTCTTAAACCCAAATGACATCACCACATAGTAGTAGAATACAATGCCTGTAAGAAAACCGGTGTGCTTTTGGTCGTGTATGTGCTTCGGGATTTGATTATATCCAGAGTACACATCCATAAATAATAACTCGTGTCCTGCGGTTTAGTCCATCAGTTGATCGATCATTAGATGGAGAAAGTTGTCTTTAAGGCATGCCTTATTTATGTCCGAATATTCAACGCATGTCCACCACTTTCCATTTTCCTTTCTCATACGAAAAGGATTTGATACCCATTTTGGTTAGTGGTCATCACAAATAAACCTATTGCTATTGAGCCCATCCACCTCCTATTAAAGGCGACAGATCTCTCTGAATTTATGTTGTGCCTTTTCTATTTCAACGGGACATGCCTCAAGTCGATATTTAATGCGTGGCTTGCAATGGTAGGTGATATCCCACACATATGAGAATGGGTCCAAGCGAGCACATCGAGATTCACTTAGAGAAAACCAACAAATTCTTTCATCATCGGGGGGCTGAGTTGTGATCCTATCTTTAGGACACTTGAAGGGTCGTCATGGTTGACCGTGATGTAGATCATCAACTCTATCGGTGTAGCCTTGGTCTCTTTGGGCTCCTCATCATTCCTTTGATCTATATCTTTATGGAAACAACTGTGGTGCTCGAGCCAAGACTCAGGTGTTGGTTGTCAATCTTCAATGGCTTGGATATGGAGAGACTTCTCCACACCCTTTCCTTTCTCTCTTCAATGGGCCTCTCTCAGCTAAACTACATAGCAGGCACGTCCAGCTGCTTGATCACCATGTACAAGTCCAACAACATTATCAGTTTGAAACTTCAAAGTCAAACACCATGGGACAAGAGATGCCCGAAATTCAGCTCGGGAAGGTCGGCCAGGTCGGCCCACAAAAGCATTGTATGAAGAGTCAACATCCAAGACAACAAATGGAAACATCTGCACTCTACTGCAGTCTCTCCTAACAACACAGGCAATTCAACATAACCGACAGCTTCGGTCAAGTACTGTTAATGCCATGAATGCAGGCTTTAGACGGTTTCATGTCCTTGGCTGCCATCCTTATCTGATCATAAGCCTTTTTCAAAATTAAATTCATGAAACTACCATAGTCAGTCAAGATCTTCATCATTAAGGCAGAACTTATCATGGTTGAAATGACCATTGGGTTGATCTTTGATGCCTCTACCTTATCTATATCTCTGTGTAACGACCCGGAATTTTCGATTTCGAAAATCCCAAATAGTTAGGAAAATAAGGAAAGAGATAGAAGAAGGAACAAAAAACAAGACACAGAATCTCACATTCGCAGCGGATCAAAATATAATATCAAATAATAACGGTTATATAAAGGAAAACTGTACTTATCAAATTACACTTTAATACATCAGAGTTACACATAAACACAAACACATGACAGATACAATCATGTCTCAGATACTACGATATCACAGCGGAAACTCTCCATACGTTCCTGCCATCTAGCTCGCCTCCTGAGCTCCAGAACGTCCTTACCTCAAAATCTGTAATACTCGGTCTGACCCGAGCATTACATCAAAGTAACACCTGGGTCAGGCTAGAAACCAACGTGAGTAAACCCATCTAACATGGAACACAAAAGCATACAACTTATATAAACCTGGGTAACTTGTATTAATTTACAACTTCACAAGTCGTTATAGACATCACTTACATCACACATCAATTTCTAAGTACCAAACTTTGATTAAATGGTCCAATTCACTTAAATCATTCCATTTCAGCCTATTGATTCCACATATCAATTTATAAAGAATCGAAGTGGTTTCGGGTATTTACTAATACCCGACTCCTGTCTCTTCGAATTCAATACCATCCCAAGTTATTCAAGTGAAATACAATTCAACTTTAAATACAAGATGTCACTTTTTTTTACACAGCAATTCATCATCGATGGATAACCACATTATCATTGTCCATCCAAACATATCATATCACAAAACATTTCATATCAGAGATATCAATCAATTCAAGGTATTTAGTCATCATTCAGTGATTCATAACCAAGATGCATCATTTCCAAAATCAATTTAATTTATCTCTAATTAAATTAATTACTAATCTTTTAATCACTTAGATTACCTTTACTTAATCATTTAATTAATTACAAATCAATTAATTAATGATCTTTTAATTATCCATCTTAATTAATCATCTTTGATTAATTATCTTCAATTACATAAAGTAATTATCCTTAACCATTCACAGTAATTAATCTTTAATTACTTTCATTAAATACATTAATTAATTACATTAATTAATGATCCTTAATTAATTTACTTCCATTAATCAATCTTAATCAACCATAAACAATAATTAACCATCCTGTAATTACTTACCTTAATTAATTAACTCCTTAATTAATTATATTAATTCTTTAATTAATTACACCAAGTAATTAATCCTTAATTACTTTCATTAAGTAATTATTTCCCAATTACTTCATCAAGTGATTTTCCTTACTTAATTACATTCAGTAATTATCCAATAATTACTTCACTAAGTAATTATACCGAATCGGTTACATTAAGTGAATATCTTTAATTAATTAACTAATTAACTTAAATTAATTATATTAATTAATTAATTATCACTTATTCACTTAGTTTAATGATTATTCCCTTAATTACTTTCATTAACTATCCACTAATTACGTTATTAAGTAATTACCCTTAATTAGTCAATCCTTAATTAATTACACTAATTAGTTAACCTTAATTAATTACATTGGTTAATTTACCTTTTGCCAATCTCATTAATTAATCACATTAAGATATTAACCAATAATTAATCACATTAGTTATCCTCATTAAACTTATTTAAATTCACAAGTTTGAAATTTATCCACCCAAAACATCTTTTACTTAAAATATTAATATATTTATATTTGAAACCTGTTTGATAACTCCTTGAAAACTTGCTTCATTCTATCTGTTTTAAAAAAATAGATTTCAAATTTTCTTTTGTTTAAACCTTAAAGAAAATTTAAAACAAACACGATTCCCTACTGAAAACCTGAGCCACATATCAAAATTTTCGAGTCACAAATCGAGTTCTGCCTTAACCCACTTCTGTTAAATTTAAAAATTACAAACTAGAAACACACACACAAACAACCTGATCACCACACGAGAACTCCACCGGTCTAGACCAAAATCTTTCCGATGTTCTTCCCTCCACTTCACTGCTTCTCCTTTCCCTGCCCAAACCAAATTCCAGTCAACGTATGCACGCGTATCCAGGCACATCATCCATGTAACGACCCAGAATTTTTGAGCATTTAAAATCGGAATATTTAATTGATTTTAAATATTTAAAAGTTTAATTTTTAACTTGAATTACGAATATCACAATTTATTTGATAATTAAACTATTTAATTAAATAATTTAAAGTTGGGAAAATGTTGAATCTGGAGTTTTAAGCCGGTTAAAAATAATTTGAAGGCTTATAATTTTTTTATTGATAATACCAAGGATAATAAAAGTTTTAAAATTGAATTTAACACTGATTTGTTCAGTTTTAAAAATATATCGTTTAAATTGATATTTAAAATATAGCCTTCCGAGGCACAGTCTCGGAATTCGACGAAACCAGTTCCATTGGGTCCGTAATATTATATTATTATCGATTTTCAAATTTCGTATTGATTGGAATTGCTGTGTGAGCTTACGATAAGTGAACGCCTAGAAAATTAAATAAAACTTTATTTAATCAAATCAGGTCATCGTTCCCTTCTTAAACGCGCCATCTCCTTTACTTATCGCGTCGCCTTCTTTCCTTCTTATCAGCCGAATAAATGAACAAGTCTTCTCTCCTAATCCTAATTCATTTCCCCCTATTCGATATATTAAAAAAAAGAAGGGGAAATGGCCGAATTCAAATTGAAATCGAGGCCAAGTTTTTAAACACCTTACTAATTCGTTCGAAATCATAGATTAAAATTATCGTCCTCAACGAAATCGAGAAATGGAGGAACAAAAATAAATTGAGGAGAGCCTCGTTCGTTTCATCGTCGACTTCCCAATCTCGACTTTGGGAGGGTTTCGTGAGCCAATTTTCGTGCGGTGGTTCGAGTGTTGTGTGCGAGCGATTTGTGGTGGTTCGATCGGGGTCGCGATAGCAGAGTGGTCGGCGACGTCGTGATGAACAAGGAATGAGTCGCGTACACGGTCGTGGAGCGCATGGTTTCCAGCGTGTTCGGGAGGAGACTACAATCGGAGATGGAGTCGAGAGCGCATGAAGGGTCCGGTGACAGAAGCTTCAGCGAGGTTAGGGTCGGGGATTCGAGCTGTAAGGTATTGTTTTGGGTAATTGACTTAATTTGGTTTCTGAATTTGGGTTGTTAACCTTGAAATAATAAATTGCAGTAAGATAAGTGCAGTTTTTTTTTCCATTTATATATTCAACTACAGGAAGATATTATAGTAAAGTATAAGCATGCATGTCTTAATTTAATTTTATGTTTAGAATCCAGAAAAGATTTTATATAGGAAGAATTTTTGAAAGAAATATATATGAACCTTAGATAATTGAAAAGTTTATATAAAATTTGATTGTTGAATCGATATAAATTAAAATCTTTAAATATATTTAGTTTTGAAGGAAGTAAAAATAAAATAAATATACATTTGCACATTTTTATTTACTAGTTTATTTTAAATAACATTTGGGAGATTAACTTATCTAATTTATTTTTGGAACTTAAAATTTATCTATTGAAAGAAAAAATAGATTAAATAAATTTTGGGTTAATTAAATTAAATTTATCAAATGGAAATTAATTATTCGAATTGTACGATATACCGCGATATTCCACCTCGAAGTGGAATTGGTATTTTGTATTGTGCTGACGTCTGTGGATGTAGGGAAAACATGTTGGAGGGATCCAACTGGACCCCTCAACATTTATTTAAATTATTTAATAATGTCTGTTGTGATTATTTGATATTCTATGATGAATTATATTGAAATATTGAATGTTATGGCTTGATTGAATATATTTGGGTATAATGAGTTACCAAAAATATATAAATTGGATTTTGGAAAGAAAATAAAAGAAGTGAAACCGTAGGATAATTATAGAAAATTTAAATAAATTAAGAATGAATTGAAAAGGAAATGGAAGTGACATTAAAATACTAATAAATAACTTCGAGTATGGAAAGGAAAAAGATTTTGAACAAACAAAAATAAATGAATTGTAAAATTAAGTGATATTATTTTAAAAGAATAAAGAATTATTTTAAAATTTAAAGTTTAAATTCATTTAAAAGGATTAAGAAGTAATTTGAGAAATCTAAAATTGGTATTTTCAGTTAAAAGTAGTTTAAATCATAATTAAGGAATAAAATTTGAAACTAATGGATTTTGGAATAAAAGGGTAATAAATTGGAAGTCAATTTGGAAATTGATTCAAGTGTTTGAATTGGAAATTTAAAGAAGAATGTGAAGAGAAGTATATTTCTCTGGATAGCCAAGCACGTTTTCAAAGTAAATTTTTAAATATAAGATAAAAGTTCAATGTCGTTTTAAAAGGCATGTTTTAGAAAATTTATTATTTCTAAATGTTTAAATTCTAAAGTAAGTATTTTTTTAATCTATTATTGTAACAATTATTTAAAAGATGATTTGGTATTTTGTTTAAAGAAGAAAATCCAGTTATATTTTATGAAGTTACCTTATTTTAATTATTTCTAAAGTATTATTTTAAATTAATTATTAAAGTAATTTTTCTAAATTTAAATGTTAAACATGTTTTACAATAAATTGTTTTTAAATTATTTATAAAAATCTATGTTTTGTGCTTGGTGATCTCAGAGGAAATAGAAAATATTTGAGAATTTAGTCTGTAAAAGGAAGATAGTTTGAAACTGTTTTCAAAGGGTTGAAAATGGAAATATATCTTGCAAAGATATTTTGAGATAAATAAATAATTTGGGAAATTATTTATTGGTTGATGATTATTTGTGAATATTAACTGATAGTTAAATAACCGACTATCAATATTAGACAAATGCGTTGATCGTTTCGAAGAGACCGAGATCGAGATTTATTTCTCGAAAACCACTTCGATCCGGTTTGTACGTTTCGTGGAAAACAAGTTTGGATTCGAAGATGGAGCAGTGAAGTGCAAGGGCTAGTCTCTACTAATCCTTAGGATATTTCCAAAGTGGATGTAGTAGGAATAGTGCCTTCGGTTCTGTTCGAACCCGAGACGGACTTGTATGGATGAATGCTTTCGGAACATCGTCAGGTGGGCGATGGGCATTCTAAGGGATATGTTCTAAAAAGGTAACGCTTAGCCTCAAGCCTCGTCAGCTGGGAATGACTGAAAATCAGGGGTTATGCAGCAAGGCTAGGTGGGTAGCCCCCATTTCAGGATATGGTCACTCCTGTCTAGATGTCCCTTTTTATTTCGGCTTAGTGGGCGGTTGCTGATCCCAACCGTGGGGTGAACTTACTCGGAACTGTCCAGTAAGGGATGGTTCCGGTCTTGTGTTGCAGGGGAGTTAGGGTGGCTCCTCGATACTGCGATCTAGGCCACGTACCGTGACAGGTGGTACCCCAGTGCCTAGTCATTAGTTGGAAATCCATTCTCCCTACGAGCCTTGTACAAGTTTTGTTTGTATTACCCACTCTGTGGCTAGTAGCTGGAATTTAATAATGCAACAATTTGGGCTATTTTAATAAGTATTTGTATATAGACCCTATTACAATATCAGAGGATTTTATAAGAAAATGTTTTAGCTATCGTAAGGTAAAAACACGACATGTTTATTTGTGGCATGGTCTTATGAGATGCTTTTGTTTCCAAAGGATTTTTGAAACTTTAATAATCAATTGAGTGTGATTTCTCACGCTGGTAATCCAGAATGACTAAGGTGTTATTTAACTATAACGCTCGGGTCAGATCGAGTATTATAGGATATGATGATGTGGAGCTTAGGAGACGAGCTGGATGACGATACGTACTCCCGTACTTGTTTATATATATATTCGGCTGTGTTGTTTAGTTGTGTACTCAGTTGTATGAGAGAAGGTTGTGATTACTGCCAATTGTGTGTTTTGTGACTGATGTACTCTGATGATGTATGTATAAAACAGATATAGTTTTCTTTTGTGTAAAGATCCGTTATTATATATTATATTTTATTCCGCTGCGTTGGTTAGATTTTGTTGTTGTTTTCTGTTTTCTCTTCTTCTACCTCTTCTTTTTTAACCCAAATGGTTCGTATTTTTGTTCAACTTGAGTTGATTGATGTAGAATAGTGTTGACTCAAGGGGTACGGATTTGCGGGTCGTTACACTTGGTATCAGAGCTTAGGTTGGTGATAACCTTGGCTCTGGTGGGAATTACTCGTAGAATAGAGTCCGTAGTACTCTAGAATGAGTTTGAGAGTATTAATAGATATGAGCGCGTATTTGTTAGTGAATATAAAATTATTTTTATATTGCATTGATTTATCGGTTGAGTGCTAATGGATTCTGGTCGATATATGGGACGCCATGTCATCGATAGGGATTTCAAAACTCTTGAACAAGATAAACCGGCACAGTATTGTTTTAAATAGGGTAAATGAAATAAATTTTACCCAAAATTATTTTGTATATAAAGGAAATAATTTTTCGTAAATTATTATAGTTATATATGGATGCTTGGTTGTTAGAAAGTGATAATATTAAATTATTATCATTGTATGATAATTGAATAAGAATTGAAATAATAACCAAAGATTAAGGAATAATTTAATAAATTAATGGAATTTGTAAATGTGATTCATAATTAATTAAGGAATTGAAACCATAATTAAAAAACTAAGAAACCAATTTGTATACAAATGAGATTTGTAAATATAAACAATAAATGTAAATTATAGTGTGATTAACAATTAAAATAAGATAAAATTCCAAAGTAATGTTTGAATATAAATTTGAAGGATTTGGGATTTGGAAATTTAGATTCCTTTGAATTTGATAATGATTCTCAAAAGTTGGAAAAAATAAAATATATTCGAGAAATATTTTTGGATCAGATTTGAAATCAAGAGAGATTTGGAATTTAAAGGGTTTTAAAAGAGATAGAAGCATTGAACTCTTACTGTCGCTGGAAAATAACTTCGGTGATGACTGCAGCATCATCGATGTTCATTTTCGAGTTTCCAAGAGAGGAATTGCTACTAAATTGTTTTGCGTTAAAATTGTTTGCAAAAACTGGGTGGGTATTGAAATTCAAACGGATAAATTGAATTTATCAAAGGATTTTGGATATAATTAATTTCGAAAGGGATTTTGAAATACTTATGTGATTATTGAAAACTCTAGTATCGATTTAAAGAATTTTGGGATGTTTAAGCAATAGTTTAAAACTCTGGAAATAAACTGGAATGCTTAAAGAATAAATTTGGGAACTTATATAGGTTTGAAATTTTTTTAGAATTGAAATTTAAATTAGGAAGAATTAGATATTAATAAGTAAGTGGCTTATAAAAATTTAAAAGGAAATTGAAATTTAATGTTGAACTTAAGTTTGAAAAAAAAATTAGTTAAGTTGGATCAAATAAATAAGTTTTAAGATTAAAATTTTGAAGTAACTGATTAATTAATATGGTATGCAAATGAAATGGAATTCAATATTGGATGATGCTTGATTTAAATGTGTAAAATAAGGTGCAGAATAGGTTCAAATGGACTAAAAATAATTAATGTTTGGAAACAATATTTATTGGTTGAAAATGAATTTGTGAATGAATAAATGGATCAACTATTGAACTTATAAAGTAAAGTTGATATTAATAAGAAGAAATTGGAAATTTTAACCCAGGATTTAAAATTTAACTTGAGTGAATGAAAGTGAAGCAAATATACCTGAATTTAACATGTGATAAGTTAAATAAAATTGTAATTGAAATTGAATTAAATTTGGATTGAATTGAATCAAAAGTCAGTTATGTCATGAATGATATTAAATGGAATTAAGTCCTTGCTTAACAAAAATTCAAAGGAATGGTATGTAACAAGATTTAACTGGGATTAAGTTAAATAGAATTGAATTGGAGTAAATTCAATTGAGTTATGGGTGTTATTGAATGAAATAGATTCTTACCTGAATAAATGGAAGTAAGTTGGATAAGAAATAAGTTGGAATAAATAATTTAGAATAACTTATAAAAGAATTAAATATCCATAGAATAAAATATACTCCGGCTATAAATAAGCTTAAATTTTGAGTTGAAAATAAAAGATGAATATATTCAAGCCTAGAATGAATGGAAATGTGTAAAATAATAAGTTGTGACTTATTAAATTTAAAAGTGGGATAGATGATCCAAAATAAATATTTTTGATGAATTAGTAAATAAAACGAAAATCCAAACTTGAATTATAAAATAAATTGCACTTAAGAAATTTAATGAAGAGATTCTGAGATTAAAAATCAAGTATTGAATTTAAACCAAGGGAGAACTAATTAGATAATAAATTGGTTGATGAAATATGGAAATGGAACTCGAAATTATTAACTTAAAATTTAATTGTGAATAGATAATTGAATTTGGAAATGAAGCTTGAGTTATAAATAGAAACTCAACTTAGAACTGTAAGTGAATTAAATATGAATTGAAGTTGTATGAAATTGGATTAAAATAAAAATGATTTGAGATGAAAATAAATCCAATTCGAGTATGAATAAATTAAAACGAGAGTGAACTTAAGTTATAAAATGGTAGTGAATTGAAGTAAATTAACTTAAGTTTAAAGTTGATAGAAGCATGGGATGATATCGTGTATAATAAATTGGTTTAGAATCAAACTTTTTGGATATGAAAGAAATGCAGTGAAAGTTTGTGAATAAATTTAAAATAGGATGGGATTAAGTATAAATTGAGTTGGAATCAATTTAAATGGTTATAAGCTTAAGTTATTATTTATTCACATTAATATTGTCGAATTGCATTAGAAAATTGGCCGTTCGACGTAAACGGAAGTAAACAAAATTATATAAATCAATAGCAGTTTAATAAATTGATTTTGGCATCAATTGAAATGAATATGAGTTCGTTTCGTTTAAAAATGAATTGAATGGAATGGTATGTAATTTGGACGCAAACAATTTAAAACTAGTGTTGAAAACCTTGCATATGTACTTATGAATGTATACTACATGCATTACTTATGAAATTTATGTGTTTGCTTTTGAAAAAAGAGAAATGTTAATAAGTTTGCATATATTTAGTACTTACATATTTAAATTGAGTAAGTACAGGTTTAGGGAAGCCATATGGATGGATTTGATCGTGCTAAATGCTAAAATAATAAGCCGCTTGCTTAAAAATGCTAAATAAGGTACGCCTACGCAATAAAAATAGGAAATATGAACTGTTTTTGGTTTTTCCGACCGTGTGGGTCGATGTATACATATTTATATCTTTTGTCAA
Organism: Allium cepa; assembly: GCA_030765085.1. NCBI lineage: Eukaryota > Viridiplantae > Streptophyta > Magnoliopsida > Asparagales > Amaryllidaceae > Allium > Allium cepa. The sequence continues at coordinate 563,022,252 of CM060935.1, forward strand.
ATTGCAAAAGCTCCTCCGTACAAAGGAGACTCTGCCAAAAAATTTCAAAAATTTGGGAGTTTGAATTTTTTTTGAAAATTTTGGGAAATTTTTTGTTAGCGATAAAACGATTATAAATTAGAAATTGGAATAAATTAGTGAATGAAACTAATTGTAAATAACGATATGAATTAGTTATAAATGAAAGATAAAATTAAACATTCAGAGTTGAAAATAAATTAAATCCATATGGAAATGGGAGAACCAATTTGAATAGAAATAGATATGAACTAAAAGTGGTGAAGTGAAAATAAATAAAGAAACATATAAAATTCTTATACTAAACTTAAGAAAGGAATTGTGAATTCTTGATTTGAAAATTTATATTACAATTATATTCTAAGATTAATATTCGGGATGAATAAATATTGACAGTTTGTAAGGAAGTCGATAAAATATTTTGAATGTTGTGATTGGATATTATTGCTACGTAGGATATACATGTATTAAAAGGAAAAGAAAATTGGTTTTGATTTCAGAAGATAAATTTGAGTTGCTCGACAAAAAGGTATGTGTTTAAATTTCGATATGAAATTTGATTGGGTTTTTGATCTAGCCACTTGGCTTTTGTTTTCTTTTGAAATCTGGGTGTCCGTAGAGGCATTTTGTAGTTGTACCGAGCTGGCCACGCAAAGGAGACGCTGGCAAAAATTATCGAAAATTTAGGGAGTTAGAAAATTTTTGTGAAATTTTGAAAATTTGAAATTTGGGTTTAAATTGAAATTTGAATGATTGAGCAGATAGTATTGTTTGCAAATTATGGGGGGAGTTTTGGAAGTTAGTAGGAATAATAATGGTTCTTTTATAAAAGATAGTTGATAGGATATTGAATTGTTGGTTTTGGAAAAAAGTAAACGGGTATTGGACCATTCTTCCTGACTAGTAATTTCGGGGACGAAATTCTTTTGAGGGGGAAGGAATGTAACGACCTGGAATTTTTGAGCATTTAAAATTAGAATATTTAATTGATTTCAAATATTTAAAAGTTTAATTTTTAACTTGAATTACGAATATCACAATTTATTTGATAATTAAAATATTTAATTAAATAATTTGAAGTTGGAAAAATGTTGAATCTGGAGTTTTAAGCCGGTTAAAAATAATTTGAAGGCTTATAATTTTTTGATTGATAATACTAAGGATAATAAAAGTTTTAAAATTGAATTTAACACTGATTTGTTCAGTTTTAAAAATATGTCGTTTAAATTGATATTTAAAAAATAGCCTTCCGAGGCACAGTCTCGGAATTCGACGAAACCAGTTCCATTGGGTCCGTAATATTATATTATTATCGGGGTTCAAATTTCGTAATGATTGGAATTATTGTGTGAGCGTACGATAAGTGAACGCGTAGAAAATTAAATAAAACTTTATTTAATCAAATCAGGTCATCATTCCCTTCTTAAACACGCCATCTCCTTTACTTATCGCGTCGCCTCCTTTCCTTCTTATCAGCCGAATAAATGAACAAGTCTTCTCTCCTAATCCTAATTCATTTCCCCTATTCGATATATTAAAAAGGAAGAAGGGGAAATGGCCGAATTCAAATCGTAATCGAGGCCGAGTTTTTAAACACCTTACTAATTTGTTCGAAATCATAGATTAAAATTACCGTCCTCAACAAAATCGAGAAATGGCAGAACAAAAATAAATCGAGGCGAGCCTCGTTCGTTTTGTCGTCGACTTCCCAATCTCGACTTTAGGAGGGTTTCATGAGCCAATTTTCGTGCGGTGGTTCGAGTGATGCGTGCGAGCGATTTATGGTGGTTCGATCGGGGTCGCGATAGCAGAGGGGTCGACGACGTCGTGATGAACAAGGAATGGGTCGCGTACACGGTCGTGGAGCGCGTGGTTTCCAGCATGTTCCGGAGGAGACTACAATCGAAGATGGAGTCGAGAGCGCATGAAGGGTTCGGTGACAGAAGCTTCGGCGAGGTTAAGGTCGGGGATTCGAGCTGTAAGGTATCGTTTTGGGTAATTGATTTAATTTGGTTTCTGGATTTGGTTGTTAACCTTGACATAACAAATTGCAGTAAGATAAGTGCAGTTTTTTTTTCCATTTATATATTCAAGTACAGGAAGATATTACAGTAAAGTATAAGCATGCATGTCTTAATTTAATTTTATGTTTAGAATCCAGAAAAGATTTTATATAGGAAGGGTTTTTGAAAGAAATATATAGGAACCTTAGATAATTGAAAAGTTTATATAAAATTAGATTGTTGAATCGATATAAATTAAAATCTTTAAATATATTTAGTTTTAAAGGAAGTAAAAATGAAATAATTATACATTTGCACATTTTTATTTAATAGTTTATTTTAAATAATATTTGGGAGATTAACTTATCTAATTTATTTTTGGAACTTAAAATTTATTTATTGAAAGAAAAACTAGATTAAATAAATTTTGGGTTAATTAAATTCAATTTATCAAATGGAAATTAATTATTCGAATTGTACGAATATTAATAAAATCATCTAATATTTATTAACGGTCCATATCTGAAAGAAAACAAGTCGGGATGGAAATGGGTTGCGAAACAGAAATCAAAGGTGAGTTAATCTCACTCAGCTGAATTTAAATTTAAATTTAAATGATTAAATTTAAATAATTGTTTGAATGGTTGAATTGATTGATGTGCTATATTATAGTATATATTACATCTTGAAATGATTGATTTCCCGCATTATATAGCGGATGAGACCCTATGCGCCGCATAATAGCGTATGATTTATATTAATCCCATATACTGCGATATTCCACCTCGAAGTGGAATTGGTATTTTATGTTGTGCTAACGTCTGTGGATGCAGGGAAAACATGTTGGAGGAATCCAACTGGACCCCTCAGCATTTATATAATTATTTAATAATCTCTGTTGTGATTATTTGATATTCTATGATGAATTATATTGAATTATTGAATGTTTTGGCTTGACCGAATATATTTGGGCATAATGAGTTACCAAAAGTATATAAATTGGATTTTGGAAAGAAAATAAAAGAAGTGAAACTATAAGCGAAATAATTATAGAAAATTTAAATAAATTAAGAATGAATTGAAAAGGAAATGGAAGTGATATTAAAATACTAATAAATAACTTCGAGTATGGAAAGGAAAAAGATTTTGAATAAACAGAAATAAATGAATTGTAAAATTAAGTGATATTATTTTAAAAGAATATAGAATTATTTTAAAATTTAAAGTTTAAATTCATTTAAAAGGATTAAGAAGTAATTTGAGAAATCTAAAATTGGTATTTTCAGTTAAAAGTAGTTTAAATCATAATTAAGGAATAAAATCTGAAACTAATGGATTTTGGAATAAAAAGGTAGTAAATTGGAAGTCAATTTGGAAATTGATTCAAGTGTTTGAATTGAAAATTTAAAGAAGAATGTGAAGAGAAGTATATTTCTCTGGATAGCCAAACACGTTTTCAAAGTAAATTTTTAAATATAAGATAAAAGTTTAATGTTGTTTTAAAAAGCATGTTTTAGAAAATTTATTACTTCTAAATGTTTAAGTTCTAAAGTAAGTATTTTTTAATCTATTATTGTAATAATTATTTTAAAGATGATTTGGTATTTTGTTTAAAGAAGAAAATCTAGTTATATTTTACAAAGTAACCTTATTTTAATTATTTCTAAAGTATTATTTGAAATTAAGTATTAAAGTAATTTTTCTAAATTTAAATGTTAAACATATTTTACAATAAAGTGTTTTTAAATTATTTTTAAAAATCGAAGTTTTGTGCTTGGTGATCTCAGAGGAAATAGAAAATATTTGAGAATTTAGTCTGTTAAAGGAAGATAGTTTGAAACTGTTTTCAAAGGGTTGAAATTGGAAATATATCTTGCAAAGATATTTTGAGATAAATAAATAATTCGGGAAATTATTTATTGGTTGATGGTTGTTTGTGATTATTAATTGATAGATAAATAGCTGACTATCAATATTGAAAAAATGCGTTGATCGTTTCGAAGAGACCGAGATCGAGATTTATTTCTCGAAAACCACTTCGATCCGGTTTGTACGTTTCGTGGAAAACGAGTTTGGATTCGAAGATGGAGCAGTGAAGTGCAAGGGCTAGTCGCTACTAATCCTGAGGATATTTCCAAAATGGATATAGTAGGAATAGTGCCTTCGGTTCCGTTCGAACCCGGGACGGACTTGTCTGGATGAATGCTTTCGGAACATCGTCAGGTGGGCGATGGGCATTCTAAGGGATATGTTCTAAAAAGGTAATGCTTAGCCTCAAGCCTCATCAACCGGGAATGACTGAAAATCAGGGGTTATGCAGCAAGGCTAGGTGGGTAGCCCCCATTTCAGGGTAAGGTCATCCCTGTCTAGATGTCCCTTTTTATTTCGGCTTAGTGGGCGGTTGTTGATCCCAACCGCGGGGTGATCTTACGTAACGACCCAGAATTTCTGTCATTTGAAATTCGGATATTTAATTGATTTTAAATATCAACAAGTAAAATTTATAAGTCGAAAAATTTATTTTTCGAATATTTAGATTTAATTGGATAATTAAATCGATAATTTAATATTTGAAATTACGGAAATAATTTGGAAATTGTGTTTAATGTGATTAAAAATGATTTATAAAGTTATATTAAATCACATTAGAGTTAGAACAATGTTTGTGAACTTTTAAAATCGAATTAAAAGTTAATTTGTGAAAATTGAATATTTTAGTATTTAATCGACTAGTGAAAGTAGCCATTTTTCAAACAGTCTCGGATTTTGATGAAACTAGTTTCATCAGATCCGTAATGTTAAATTATTGTATGGTTTCAAATTTCTTGTAAATCGGATTTATCGTTTGTCCGGGGCAAGCTAAAACGCATAGAAATTGGTTTAATCGATTTAATTTAAATTTGATAGTTTATTTCCGTAACTCACACAGATGATCGAATTAGCCTCCGAAACCTATTGCATTGTGTTCGGAACGCGGGGTAAACCCTAGAAACGCCAACCGGCATGCTTTGTTTGGAGTTCGGAAAATTCGGGATGAATAGTGTTTTTGGAAATTTTCTATATAAGCACCTCATATTCACAATTTGCAAAAAGAAAACCCTAACCCTAATTGCAAATGTTCAGCCGCCACTTACATCCTTTAATGGCCGAAATTGGCTGATCTTCTTCCTCTATTTACTTTCAATCCACAAACAATTACAGAAAACTATCAACTGCAATGTTGAAGAGCTAGGTGAGATCTTGCAATCCATAAGATATGATCGTTTATAGTTGGTGCAATCATCGACAATATTCGTTCAAGGCGGTGTCGTTCGCCCTCATCTTGCGTGCAAAGGAGGTGGCCGAGCTCTACCAGGTTGGGGGCGGTGATGCATGAGGCTATGGGCTTCGAAACGATGTAACCGGATCGTCGTAGAAGTGGAAGATGGGGTCGCGTGCATTAGGGTTTTGAATGGAATGTTGGGTTCACGGTCGCATGAACATCCTGGGGAAGATGAAGTAAAAGTGCGGCCTTGATTCTAGGGGTTATAATCTAACGGTCCAGATTTTCCTAAGGTTAAAATTATAAAAGAAATTGTAATTTAATTATGTTATAATTCGTATGAACTTTAAAAACCAATAACTTGTTCATACAAGGTCGAAAAATCACGAAACAAGTCGCGTTGCAATCGTTTTGTCGAGCACTACGTAATGGAGCTGGTTTGGAGTCATTTGGAGCTAGTGATAATTTCAGGTAAAATTAAACGCACGTTTAATTTCATTCGAAATAAAACGCTACAACTGTTATCGGAAACTCAAGGTGAGAACTTCTCACCTAATTGAATTGTTTCGATTTAAATTTAAAATAGTTAAATTTAAAATTGCTTGATTGTGTGATTGGATAATAATTATTATCTGTTGTATTGAAATAGACCCTATATGCCGTATATTAAGCGGAGGTTATTTATTAAAAACATATACCGCGATAATTCCAACTCGAAGTGGAATTGGTATTATATATGTATTTGGAGTTGATTTCCAGCATTACATAGCGGGTGAGACCCTATTGCGCCGCATAATAGCAGATAATATTTTATAAATCCAATATACCGCGATATTCCGTCTCGAAGCGGAATTGGTATTGTGCTAACATTTGTGGATGCAGAGAAACAGGTTGGAGGGATCCAACTGGATTCCTCAAACATTTGAATTTGTTTCAATGTTGTGTGTTGATCTATTTATTGATATATTTATAATCCGCGTGATTATCTTTGTGATTGAAATTGTTAAAGGCTAAAATTTAGCCGAATATTTTTGGTATCGTTAGATGCCGAAAATAAATAAAATTGGATTTTTGAAAATTTAAGTTGGGATTCATAATAAAATTAAATTTTGGAATTGATTCATTATAAATAAATAAACGTTGTAATTTTTATGTTATAAAAATTATGATTTTTGGTGAAATATAACCGAAATGTGATTTTTGAAATAAGTAGTTAATTAATTTATAAAATGGTTTAAATTAGGATTTTTGAATTATTATAAATGATTTATATAAAAGATTTATAAAATTGATATTTATAAATTAAAATATTGGAATTATGAAAACGAGTTTTTATAAGTATTAAAATGAAATATAAATGGATTTCGTAAGTGGATGAAATCTATAGATTTATAAATTGTGAAGTTATAAAATGAATAGATTTTGTAAATTAAAAGATTTATAAGTAATTAACTTATAAACTGGATTTTGGCGTGTAAATGGAATATGGATAGAATTTGTTAATAAAGGGAATTTTTAAGTTGAAGTTGTTATAAAGTATAAATGGTATTTATAAACGTTGCTTTATAAATCCGAAATCTACTTATTTTGATAAGTTTAATTATTATAGCTTATTAAAGGAAATAAATCCACGATTTTGGACATTGAATAGTATAGTAAAGAAATATTTTGGGAAAGTGATATTGTAAATAGAATTAAAACGATTCAAAAATGTTTTGAAATGTGTTAAGTATCGAAACCATAGATTTCAACATTCATTGTTGGGATAGATGTTTCAAGAAATAAAAGGAAATGGTGGACTATAACACTGTTGTTATAGTAAATGATTTCCGAAAGGAAAAGTTTTGCATAGTATTGGGGTTTATATATCTATCTTAATTTCGAATCCCTATACTAGTGGTTTTGGGTTGTCCTAACGATGTTTTACGCAACATTCGTTTTGACTCAAATAAATGTGTTTAAGAGAAGTTTTCCTTAAAGAATAAAATATATACTTAATTTGGATTTAAGTATATTGAATATTTTCCAAATGTTGAAAATAAATAGATTGGTGAGTTACTTATTATTAAATAAGTATGGAAATGTTTTCCAATATGAAGTGAATGTTTTGAGATTATATCTTTTAAAGATAAATTGAAAGTGAATGATTGAAATCGATTTGAAAAATCATATAAAAAGTGAATATTTGAAATGTAAATTCACAATGGAAATTTATAAGGGAAATTTGTTTTAAAAATAAACATTGATTTATTTTTAAAAGTGTGGAATAAATTTACGGATTTGGAACATAAATTTAAAGTAAATCGGTAAGGATTTATTTAATTGGTTTAAATGAACCATTTTGAAATGAAAGTTGTAAAGGTGAAAATTGATTTGAAATCGCTTTTCAAATGGTTGAAGTGTGGAACTTATATCTTGTAAAGATATTTTTGAAAATAAATAATTTGGGAAATTATTTGAAATCGGGTTATGTTGTGAATGTTGATTGATAGTTAAATAACCGACTATCAATATTGACCCTTAAATGGCTATTTGTTGAGAATTGGTTGAAATTGAATGCTACGCTTATTTTTTTAAATTATTGCGCTCGTTATTCGGATTACCCATTCTGAATAGTGATACGACGTAATGGATAGCACTGAAGACCGGTGGTGAAGACAGGGTAATTGTGAAAACGATAGGATGCCATATCGATTGTCTCTGCACCGTTAGCTACGGTATGGAGATTTCCTTTGTGATTGGAAATTCGATCGGGATTGTGAATGCCCGGATTGCAAGGGCTTCTTTTGAAGTGCCTTCGGTTCTGTTCGAGCCCGGAACAGACTTGTATGGTTACATGTATGACATTACATTTTGAGATATAAAGCAAATTTCTTTCAAATACATTTCTGTTGGTGTCAGGGAATTTATTCTCTTAGCTTAACACCCTTCTCTGAGACGTACGAGCTCAGAGGTTATGTAGTTGAAGGTTATCAGCGATATATTCCCAATTTGGTAATGTGGCATGTTGAGTGTTGCTGTGTGATGATTATTTATTGATCATTTGTTGATCAAAGCGTGGCTTTGTGAAAAAACGTAGCTTTGTGGACGAGACTTCGTCAAACCTCACACCCCGAAAATGGTCGAAATAGGAATATGAGGCAAGGTTATGAGGGTCGCACCCTTTAGGGTATGTCATTTCCTTCTGGAAAAGGGTGGTGTCAGGTATGGAGCCCTGATGCTTAACCTATGTGGTTGCTCCAATCTCATTTTTCTGTGTGGTTGTTGCTTGGTGATTGAGGGCCCTCGGATAAAGGTCCCAAAGGACCGGGGGGGTGGCATATTCGTGTAGTAGTTACCTAGTTACAAAGGTAACCTGGCCTTATGTCGGCAGAGAGCTGGTTAAGTTCTAGGGACGTCCCGCCAGAGGCGATCCCATGTGGCAGTAGGAAGTTCCTTAGCCTGACCATTTGTTGGAAATCCAAAGAAACTATACGAACCCAGTACGAGTTTAGTTGTATTACCAGCCATTCACTTATGGTGGCGCCCCACTGTTTGGATGGTAGCTATAGTAGGCATAGTTCGAAATGTCTATGCTGGCTAAGATTTATATTCTATTTTCGAAATTCTTTCATCACTATGCACTAATAATAATATCAAAAATGATTTGTTTTGCGTAGTAAGCATCTTTGACTATCATAAGGAGAAATCTCCTCCAATTCTGCGTTTGCATTGTGTGTGTGCAGGGAGGCCTTATGGTAGTTTCATTTTCCAAAAGCATTGCAGATATTTTTCCCTTCCCTTGTTGTTGTTGTTGTTTTAAAAGATAAATAACTGTTTTAAGTTCTCATACCAGTCTTATGACTGACCTGAAGTTTATTGTTCTCTTCCTAAACTCTGGGTGCCCATAATTTTCCACACGGGCAGTCTAGAGTTAGGTTATCAGGTCATTCTGGATTCAGAAGTGCTATGGAGCTCAAGTGGCGAGTTGGATGGCGAGACGTATTACTTGTATATGATATTATCTTTTCCGCTATAGAATTCACTTGTAAGGGCATGTTTGTATAACTGTCTATTGTTTTGTTGTGTTGTATATTGTTGCTGTACACTCTGATGATGATGTAATGTAATAACTGATATAGTTCTTTGTTTTAAAGATTATGCAATTTTCTATTATATGTTGTTCCACTGCGATATATGAGATTCTGATATTGTTTCTGTTCTATCTTTTTCTTATTTCTTCTATCTTTTTCTTCTACCTCTTCTTTTTAACCCTAACAATTCGGTTTTCTGACATTCGATTATGCGGCATTTGATACAGTGGACGTAAGAATGCCGACCTTCGGATCCCGATAAAATCGTATGTTACAACGTGGTATCAGAGCATTTGGTTAAGTGACAACCTTGGCTCTGTTAGGGATTACTCATTAGAGATAGAGACAGTAGTAATCTAGAATGAGTTGAGTGTAATAATAGATATGAGCGCGTATTTGTTAGTGAATATGAAATTGTTTTATATTATGCTGACTTATCAGTTGATTGTTTATAAATTCTGGTCGGTGCAGTCTAGCTAACTGTATCGATAGGGGTTTCTAAACTCTTAAACGAGATAAACCGACATAGTATCATTTTAAATTGGGTAAATGAAATAATTTTACCTCGATTATATTTTATATATAAAGGAATGATTTTTCAGAATTATCAAAGTGTATGTAAAATTGAATTGTTTGAATTGTTGAAAATGTAAGAAAATATATAAGTGAATCAAAGTTGTTCGAATAATTTGAATAAAAACAACAATTGTGAAAGAATAAATTATATAAGAGCAACAATTGTATAAGTATAGAATTATAATTGAAATGATTTACAATTGTGAAATAATCTTGTATAAGTAAAGGGAAATGGTGAAATTATATAAGCAAGATTTATTAATGAGATTTATAAATAAAAGGAAAATTTTGAAAGAATTTAAAGCATTGGATTCACTACTGTTGCTGGGAATAATAAGGGTGATGACTGCAGCATCATCAGTATCATTTTCGAGTTTCTGTGTGATGGATTTGCTACCATAGTAAATTGAAAATTTAAATTTTGTTGTGATAAACAACTTTGAAATTAAAATCCAAGTTGAAATTGATGAATATAAGTTATCAAGTTTTGAACTTATAATATGAGATAATAAAGAATTTTAACTTTGGTAAAGTTGAAATAAATTTGAGTTAGCATAAAAAAAATGTATGATGTGAAATTTAACTAAAGGAAGTTAAATAAATTAAATCAGATTTGGAAGTTGAATAATAAGTTGTATAACTTATTAAATGTGTAGATGTAAGTAAAACCAATTATTAAAATGGTCAAACAACTTTGTTAAGCAAAACGGGTATGAATTTGAATATGTGATAAAAATTTACTTTGGTAAAAGTTAAATAGAATTTACTTTGGAATTGGAATTTGAATTGGATTTTAACTGGATTAAATGGAAATTTAAGTTAAGTTAAATAAATGATGTTCGAAATGTAATATAACTTAAGTGATGTTGGAAGAAGTTGATTTTGGTACCAAATGAATTAATGAAATGAAGTCATTAAATGAATATGAACTTGAGTTATATAAAGGAGATTCAACTTTATTTGCAAAGTAAATTAGTAATTGAACTAATGAATTGAATGTAAATCAATCGAATGTAAGTAAATTGATATGGAATAATGGATATAAGTGTTGATTCATTTAAGGCTAATTGAATGTTGAACCAAATTGAAGGTAAACAAAGTGAATATGAATGTTGAACGTAAAATGAATAATTTTGGTTGTGTTGGTTATACATTGGTTGTTAGACTATTGTTAATTGATTGAATAGAAATTCATATGCAATTGAATGAATAAAATTGAAAGCTAAAGCAATTGAATTCAAATTGGAAGTTAAGTAACTTTAAATTGAATGGAAATTAATTTGAATTGAAAGTGAACAAATGTGAATGTAAATTAGTGAATGTAAACTAATTGAAAATGAATAATTAAATGTCGTTGTATATGAATTGATTGTAAACAATTACAAGTAATGTTGAAATCATATAAGTTGCTTATAAACCTTGTTTATTATGCATTTCTTTTAATATGCATGTGTTGTAGTTGTTTAAAAGAGTAAAATGTTAATAACTTCTTATATATGTCACTTACGTGTTTATATTGAGTAAGTACAGGTACCGGGGCTACCGCTAGCGGGATTTGGGTTGCGCAAAATGCAAAATAAATAACTGCTTTGCTTAAAAATGCTAAAAAGGTACGCATACGCAATAAAAAATAGGAAATATGAAATGTTTTTTGTTTTTCCGACCGTGTGCGTCGATGTATATATATTTATATCTATTGTGATATTGTAAAAGCTCCTCCGTACAAAGGAGGTTATGGCGAAATTTTTTGAAAATTTAAGGCGTTAAAATTTTTTTGGGAAATTTTGAATTTTTTTTTGTGAAAACTAAGTTTGATTTGAAGTTAAAGGTTAAATGATATAGTTGATTTTGAAAAGATAACTATATATGGATTTGAAAACTTATTAAATATTTTTGTAAGAGGTTTAACTATGGATTTGGAAAAGTTAAACACTTAATAGATTTGTGAATCAAATTTGAACGGTTTGTTTTGAAAAGTTAATGGATTTCAAAACTTTTTCTTACTTGGTAATTTCGAGGACGAAATTCTTTTAAGGGGGAAGTTTGTAACGACCCAGAATTTCTGTCATTTAAAATTCAGATATTTTATTGATTTTAAATGTCAACAAGTAAAATTTATAAGTCGAAAATTTTATTTTTCGAATATTTAGATTTAATTGGATAATTAAATCGATAATTTAATATTTGAAATTACTGAAATAATTTGGAAATTGAGTTTAATGTGATTAAAAATGATTTATAAAGTTATATTAAATCACATTGGAGTTAGAACAATATTTGTGAACTTTTAAAATCAAATTAAAGTTAATTTGTGAAAATTGAATATTTTAATATTTAACCGACTAGTGAAAATAGCCATTTTTCAAACAGTCTCGGATTTTGACGAAATTAGTTTCATCGGATCCGTAATGTTAAATTATTGTATGGTTTCAAATTTCGTCTCAATCGGATTTACCGTTTGTCCGCGGCAAGCTAAAACGCATAGAAATTGGTTTAATCGATTTAATTTAAATTTGATAATTTATTTCCGTAACTTACACAGATGATCGAATTAGCCTCCGAAACCTATTCCATTGTGTCCAGAACGCGGGTAAACTCTAGAAACGCCAGCCGACACGCTTCGTTTGGAGTTCGGAAAATTCGGGATGAATAGTGTTTTTTGAAATTTTCATATAAGCACCTCATGTTCACAATTTGCAAAAAGAAAACCCTAACCCTAATTGCAAACGTTCAGCCACCACTTACATCCTTTAATGGCCGAAATTGGCTGATCTTCTTCCTTTATTTACTTCCAATCCACAAACAATTACAGAAAACTATCAACTGCAATGTTGAAGAGCTAGGTGAGATCTTGCAATCAATACGGATATGATCGTTTATAGTTGGTGCAATCATTGGCAATTTTCGTTCAAGGCGGTGCCGTTTGCCCTCGTCTCGCGTGCAAAGGAGGTGGCCGAGCTCTACCAGGTTGGGGGCGGTGATGCATGAGGCTATGGGCTTCGAAACGATGTAACCTGATCGCCATAGACGTGGAAGATGGGGTCGCGTGCATTAGCGTTTTGAATGGAATGTTGGGTTCACGGTCGCGTGAACAACCTGGGGAAGATGAAGTAAAAGTGCAGCCTTGATTCTAGGGGTTGTATTCTAACGGTCCAGATTTGGCTAAGGTTAAAATTATAAAAGAAATTGTAATTTAATTATGTTATAATTCGTATGAACTTTAAAAATCAATAACTTGTTCATACGAGGTCGAAAAATCACAAAACAAGTTGCATTACAATCATTTTGTCGAGCACTACGTAATGGAGCTGGTTTGGAGTCATTTGGAGCTAGTGATAATTTTGGGTAAAATTAAACGTATTCGAAATAAAACGCTACAACTATTATCGGAAACTCATGGTGAGAACTTCTCACTCAATCGAATTGTTTTGATTTGAATTTTAAAAAGTTAAATTTAAAATTGCTTGATTGTGTGATTGGATGATAATTATTATCTGTTGTATTGAAATAGACCCTATACGCCGTATATTAAGCGGAGGTTATTAATTAAAAACATATACCGCGATAATTCCAACTCGAAGTGGAATTGGTATTATATATGTATTTGGAGTTGATTTCCAGCATTATATAGTGGGTGAGACCCTATTGCACCGCATAATAGCGGATAATATTTTATAAATCCCATATACCGTGATATTCCGTCTCGAAGCGGAATTGGTATTGTGCTAACATTTGTGGATGCAGGGAAACAGGTTGTAGGGATCCAACTGGATTCCTCAAACATTTGAATTTGTTTCAATGTTGTGTGTTGATCTGTTTATTGATCTATTTATAATCTACGTGATTATCTTTGTGATTGAAATTGTTAAAGGCTAAAATTTAGCCGAATATATATTTGGTAATGTTAGATGCCGAAAATAAATAAAATTGGATTTTTGAAAATTTAAGTTGAGAATTCATAATAAAATTAAATTTTGGAATTGATTCATTATAAATAAATAAACGTTGTATTTTTTATGTTATAAAAATTATGACTTTTGGTGGAATATAATCGAAATGTGATTTTTGAAATAAGTAGTTAACTAATTTATAAAATGGTTTAAATTGGGATTTTTGAATTATTATAAATGATTTATATAAAAGATTTATAAAATTGATATTTATAAATTAAAATATTGGAATTATTAAAACGAGTTTTTATAAGTGTTAAAATGAAATATAAATGGATTTCGTAAGTGGATGAAATCTATAGATTTATAAATTGTGAAGTTATAAAATGAATAGATTTTGTAAATTAAAAGATTTATAAGTAATTAACTTATAAACTGGATTTTGGCGTGCGAATGGAATATGGATAGAATTCGTTAATAAAGGGATTTTATAAGTTGAAGTTGTTATAAAGTATAAATGGTATTTATAAACGTTGCTTTATAAATCCGAAATCGAATTATTTTGATAAGTTTAATTATTATAGCTTATTAAAGGAAATATATCCACGATTTTGGACAGTGGATAGTATAGTAAAGAAATATTTTGGTAAAGTGATATTTTAAATAGAATTAAAACGATTCAAAAATGTTTTGAAATGTGTTAAGTATCGAAACCATAGATTTCAACATTCATTGTTGAGATAGATGTTTCAAGAAATAAAAGGAAATGGTGGACTATAACACTTTTGTTATAGTAAATGATTTTCGAAAGGAAAAGTTTTGTATAGTATTGGGGTTTATATATCTATCTTAATTTCGAATCCCTATACTAGTGATTTTGGGTTGTCGTAACGATGTTTTACATAACATTCATTTTGACTCAAATAAATGTGTTTAAGAGAAGTTTTCCTTAAAGAATAAAATATACACTTAATTTGGATTTAAGTATATTGAATATTTTCCAAATGTTGAAAATAAATAGATTGGTGAGTTACTTATTATTAAATAAGTATGGAGATGTTTTCCAATATGAAGTGAATGTTTTGAGATTATATCTATTAAAGATAAATTGAAAGTGAATGATTGAAATCGATTTGAAAAATCGTATAAAAAGTGAATGTTTGGAAATGTAAATTCACAATGGAAATTTATAAGAGAAATTTGTTTTTAAAATAAACATTGATTTATTTTCAAAAGTGTGGAATAAATTTACGGATTTGGAACGTAAATTTAAAGTAAATCGGTAAGGATTTATTTAATTGGTTTAAATAAACCATTTTGAAATGAAAGTTGTAAAGGTGAAAATTGATTTGAAATCTATTTTCAAATGGTTGAAGTGTGGAAATTATATCTTATAAAGATATTTTTGAAAATAAATAATGTGGGAAATTATTTGAAATCGGGTTATGTTGTGAATATTGATTAATAGTTAAATAACCGACTATCAATATTGACCCTTAAATGGATATTTGTTGTGAATTGGTTGAAATTGAATGCTACACTTATTTTTTTAATTTATTGCGCTCGTTATTCGGATTACCCATTCCGAATAGTGATACGACGTAATGGATAGCATTGAAGACCGGTGTTGAAGACCGGGTAATTGTGAAAATGATAGGATGACCTATCGATTGTCTCTGCACCGTTAGCTACGGTATGCAGATTTCCTTTGTGATGGGAAATTCGATCGGGATTGTGAATACCCAGATTGCAAGGGCTTCTTTTGAAGTGCCTTCGGTTCTGTTCGTGCCCGGAACAGACTTGTATGGTTACATGTCTGACATTGCATTTTGAGATATAAAGCAGATTTCTTTCAAATACATTTCTGTTGGTGTCAGGGAATTTATTCTCTTAGTTTAACACCCTTCTCTGAGACATACGAGCTCAGAGGTTATGTAGTTAAAGGTTATCAGCGATATATTCCCAATTTGGTAATGTGGCATGCTGAGAGTTATTGTGTGATGATTATTTATTGATCATTTGTTGATCAAAGCGTGGCATTGTGAAAAAGCGTAGCTTTGTGGATTAGACTTCCTCAGACCTTACTCCCCGGAAATGGTCGAAACAGGAATATGCGGCAAGGTTATGAGGGTCGCGCCCTTTAGGGTATGTCATTTCCTTCTGGAAAAGGGTGGTGTCAGGTGTGGAGCCTTGATGCTTAACCTATGTGGTTGCTCCAATCTCATTTTTCTGTTTGGTTGTTGCTTGGTGATCGAGGGCCCTCGGATAAAGGTCCCAAAGGACCGGAGGGTGGCATATTCGTGTAGTAGTTACCTAGTTACAAAGGTAATTCGGCCTTGTATTGGTAGAGAGCTGGTTAAGTTCTCGGGACTCCCGCCAGAGGCGATCCCATGTGGTAGTAGGAAGTTCCTTAGCCTGACCATTTGTTGGAAATCCAAAGAAACAATATGAACCCAGTACGGTTTTAGTTGTATTACCTGCCATTCACTTATGGTGGCGCCCCGCTGTTTGGATGGTAGCCATAGTAGGCATAGTTCGAAATGTCTATGCTGGCTAAGATTTATATTCTATTTTCGAAATGCTTTCATCACTATGCACTAATAATAATATCAAAAATGATTTGTTTTGCGTAGTAAGCATCTTTGACTATCATAAGGAGAAATCTCCTCCAATTCTACGTTTGCATTATGTGTGTGCGGGGAGGCCTTATGGTAGTTTCATTTTCCAAAAGCATTGCAGATATTTTTCACTTCCCTTGTTGTTGTTGTTTTAAAAGATAAATAACTGTTTTAAGTTCTCACACCAGTCTTATGACTGACCTGGAGTTTATTGTTCTCTTCCTAAACTCTGGGTGCCCATAATTTTCCACACAGGCAGTCTAGAGTCAGGTTATCAGGTCATTCTGGATTCAGAAGTGCTATGGAGATCAAGTGGCGAGCTGGATGGCGAGACGTATTACTTGTATATGATATTATGTTTTCCGCTGTAGAATTCACTTGTAAGGGCATGTTTGTATAACCGTCTATTGTATTGTTGTGTTGTATATTGTTGTTGTACACTCTGATGATGATGTAATGTAATAACTGATATAGTTCTTTGTTTTAAAGATTATGCAATTTTCTATTATATGTTGTTCCGCTGCGATATATGAGATTCTGATATTGTTTCTGTTCTATCTTTTTCTTATTTCTTCTATCTTTTTCTTCTACCTCTTCTTTTTAACACTAACAATTCGGTTTTCCGGCATTCGATTATGCGCCATTTAATACAGTGGATGTAAGAATGCCGACCTTCGGATCCCGATAAAATCGTATGTTACATCTTACTTGGAACTGTCCAGTAAGGGATGGTTTCGGTCTTTTGTTGCAGGGGATTAGGGTGGCTCCTCGGTACTGTGATCTAGGCCACGTACCGTGACAGGTGGCACCCCAGTGCCTAGTCATTAGTTTGAAATCCATTCTCCCTACGAGCCTTGTACGAGTTTTGTTTGTATTACCCACTCTATGGCTAGTAGCTGGAATTTAATAAAGTAACAATTTCGGCTATTTTAATAGGTATTTGTATATAGACCCTATTATAATATCAGAGGATTTTATAAGAAAATGTTTTAGCTATCGTAAGGTAAAAACCCGACATGTTTATTTGTGATGTGGTCTTACGAGATGCTTTTGTTTTCAAAGGATTTTTGAAACTTTAATAATCAATTGAGTTAGATTTCTCACACTGGTAATCCAGACTGACTCGGGTGTTATTTAACTATAATGCTCGGTTCAGACCGAGCATTATAGGATACAGGATATGATGCTGTGGAGCTCAGGAGACGAGTTGGATGACGATACGTACTCCCGTACTTGTTTATATATATATTCCGCTGTGTTTAGTTGTGTACTCAGTGGTATGAGAGCAGGTTGTGATTACTGCCAATTGTGTGTTTTGTGATTGATGTACTCTGATGATGTATGTATAAAACAGATATAGTTTTCTTTTGTGTAAAGATTTGTTATTATATATTCTATTTTATTCTGCTGCGTTGGTTAGATTATGTTGTTGTTTTCTGTTTTCTCTTCTTCTACCTCTTCTTCTTTAACCCAAATGGTTCGTATTTCTGTTCAACTTGAGTTGATTGATGTAGAACAGTGTTGACTCAAGGGGTACGGATTTGCGGGTCGTTACAATCCACGACCGTTCAGCCACACCGACGACCATCCATACCAGTCACACATGACCCATCGATCTCACTTATCACCTGGAACCACAACCCAAACTTTCTGCTAAAGTTTCGAACCTGAACCAATAAAACTACTATTACCTGAACCTATAAAATCATCCCACCACGCCGCCTCAAACGTTCGGCACCCACCATACTTCGTCACCAACTTTCCCAAAACCTACTCCTTCTTCCTACTCAGGTGCGCAGTACCCTCTTCTCCTATCGACACTGCAATGCTTCTTCAAACTCGAGCCGAGAAAATAGCGATAAAAACCCTAGATCGACCCTTACTCAATAACTCAAGTTATAGGATTTTCATCCACCATTTTTCCCTTGTGCTACACCGACTGACGCTCCTCTCTGTCAATCGCTACGAAGCACAAATGAACCTATCGCCAGAATTTGGCAAACGCACCCAAACCCGCTCAACCCCAATTCCACACAAATTATAAACTTAAAATTCTTAATTTTGTTATCATAAATCAACATTTTCCAAGGCTAATTCAACCATATAAAAGAAACATAGAATAATGATGGTTGAAATTTCCAGTTGAAATTTATTTTACTGTATAATTCAATCTTTCCCGTGAAATGAATAATAAAATTTCTTGAGACAATTTTTATAAATAACATAACATTCGTAAAATCAATTTCTTGTAATGATCCTAGCCAGAAATGGTTTGAAAAAGAAGAAAAATGGTTTTGAAATCTAATTTGGGTCTGTAAACAAAAAGAATAGAGGTATATATATTCACAAGCATGCAGAGGATTTCTCAGTGATTCAGCCATATTTTTCAAGCAAAATGCATCTATACATCCATATGAATCATATTACCACTTAAATTCGTCACATGCATAGGTAAAAATGATAAATTTACTTAACAGTTTAAAGTTCACTCACAGAATATTGACAAGATTTGATTCAAAGTTGCTGTTTACTAACTATTTGAAGAACAGAGGACCGTATAACTGAGATGCTTGAAAAATGCTCTGATGATCTCTTTGAAAACTGAAGCTTTAATCTTCGCTTAAGTTGATCTTGAACTTAAATTCAAATTGTTGTTTCACTCAGTTGAAAGTTTTTGATAACAAATCTGGAAGTGGTTTGTTAACTAGAACAGCAGCTCATAGTTTCCAGTTTGAAGAACTTGAAAGAATTAGATTTTTGTTTAAATTTCTTAAATTTATTTTACTGGTTTTTAGGTTTCAGATTTTTTTTCTAAACCTTTGAATAAGAAGATAGGAAAAGAAAGATGATGAAGAAAAGATATATGTTTATATAGATTAATTAGGATTTATTAAAAAAAAAGAAAAATAAAAATAAAGTGACACTTGTCTTTTATTCTACTTAATCATTTAACACATGTTATTAAAAAGGCTTATATACCAACCTTTGTAATTAGGCATAAGTGCATTATTTTTTAAATGATTAAAAAGCCTTTAATTAATTAATAAATACATATCTTAATTTATATAAATTAAAACCCTTTAAAAGAAAATAATATAAAACAACAATATTCTAAATAAAATCATATATAATATAATTTCAAATCCAAAATATTTTTAAGATATATATCTATCTTTTAAATTTCAATATTCTAATCCAAATTCAAATTCAATTTTAAAAACCAAATTCAAAATCACTCAAATTTATAAATATATATATATATTTAAACAAACACAAATAAATATGTAAATAATTATAATTTAAAATCTATTTATATCTATATTTAAAATAACACATTATTATTATTATTATTTGTTTGAAAATAACAATCTTACCAATTTAAATAATTATACCAGGAGGATTATCAACCTAATACTTATTCAGATATATATTTTTATCACCAGAATTATTTATTTAACTTATAAATTAGTAGTTCTACTAATTAAACCCAGTTAATCTATCAATTACATATATTCTAAAATCCGAGTTATCACATTCCTCCCCCTTTGAATCTTTTCTTCCCTGAAAAGGAACGAAGCCAAAATTTATTAAAATACTTATTATTATATAAATTACTTCTTTGAACGTCTTAACTAAAAACACTTTTATTTAAGAATTTTTAAAATACCTTTAAAATCTATATAATATTACCAAAAATAGTTTTATAAAAATACTTTTTATAACTCGATGTTTCAACAAGTCCATCCTTGTTCTCATAGAAATTCGGTCATACATTGATCAGGCGTAGGACTGAAGATCTATGAGCACTTAGCAGAACCTTTTTCAACACCCAGTGAAAATACTTGGAAAATATCTTGTTGAAAATAAAGAAAACATTTTTGTAAATAGAGGAAATATCTTTGGTAAGAATGCTCTGGAAAACATCACCCTTATCCATGGTCGCAGTTACATCCTGGATTACATTGTCATCGCAGCAAAAGTCCATGTAACCCGCCACAGATCACAGTTACATTTCAGGGTTACGTTGCCATCACAGCAGAAGTCCATGTAACTGTAGGAATTGGCGCCCTCGACTTTCGCTGTCGAAAAATGAAACTTCTCCACTCCCACATAAGTCGCAGTCTACCGATGTAAAATCAAACATAGACTGTTGGCTCTCAGCAGCACACACGACTTTCGCTATGGTCTGTAGTAGATCGCAGTGACATCGAGTTAAACTATCGTTACAGCATAACCCAAATGCCTCTGTAGGCATCAACGCCCTCGACCTTTGCTACACACTACACATAATCCTTAGGAACTAGTTTTGTCTGGATTCCTCACAGGATCAACTTTAGAACCCCCCTTAGGGTTCAAGGCAGTACCACCCTGTGGCACTCCTGAGAAGTTCATTTCAAGGGAGCGCCTTTTTCTCCAGAGCCAATCTCAAAACACTTTATACTATACTCTTATAGTATCTTTCAAATCATATCCTTTATGATTTTCATCCAAAATCTCCTTTACAAAAAATCGATTCCCAAAATCAATAATTCACAAACTAGGATTTCCCAAATTCCAATATTGATTTTACCCAAAAATCAAAAAGCCTTTCCAAATCCGAAGGTTCCAAAAACCTTTTGTCAAAATCATTCTCATAAGATCCTTTACATACATACATATATATATATATATATGTATGTATATATATAACTTTAAAAATCTTTGGATCACTTCAAATTGTATAAATTCCCTTTTATACTTTAAATACTTTCAAAAATCTTTTCCTTCCGGCAATAGATGCAACAAGGGGAGATTTATCTTATATGACAAAGATATATAACTTTGCTTATTCTAAATCAAATATTTCAATTTGATTACTCTATAAATTCACTTATCAAATTACTTACTTCCATAAAGTAAATCTCTACTATAGAAATATCCAGTTTTCACTTTACTTCATCATATATTTCACAAAATATAACTTCCATTTCAAAAACCATTTCACATTTCTTATCCTCAAATTCCCAGTATCAATTTCATTCAAATCTGTACGATGTACACATATCATCCGTACACTATACCAATCTGATCGCTCACTCGATCACACTTCTTCACTTCCGAACTAGTATCGTCCACCCGACTTCCTAGTGCGGACTCAGATCTTGTTTCTTGATCAGAAACCGTCATTCTCCTTGCATAGCCATAACTATGATAGAGAATATCCAGAACCAATCAACAACTCATATCTAGGTTCGCCGTCGAAAATCGAGTGAAAAATCCCAACTCGGATCGATATAACTATCTCGAAATTCTATGCCCGAATCTGGATCAAATCACTATGCGAATAGAATAATATACGTGCATCCTACGTATCTGTCTTTGTTGATTATTAGCCAAATAAATTCTCCTTTCTATTCACATTCACTTAAATTCCTATTTACTTATTCACATTTGTTTCAATCCCATTTGGATTATCACCTCAATTCTTATCTCAATAGATATTTAATCATAAACAGTTTGAACTCTGTCCAGCTTAAATTTAGAAAATAGCTTGAAGAGTTTAAAATTAGATAAGTAGTTGAAAAATAATTATTAGTTTGTAAAATATCTATAAAATAGTTAAATAACGATAAAGTAGTTATAAAATAGTTGAATAATTGTAAAATAGCTATAAATAGTAATTAGTTATAAAAGAGCTGAAAACCAGTAATTAGTTTATAAAACAGTTGTAAAATAATCAAATAGTTCCAGAAGTAGTTATAAAATAAGTATAAGATAGTTTGATTTTGAAAAGAAAGGTTATATAGTAATAGCTTTGGAAAAATAAATTTAAGAAAAAAAATATTTAGAAAATAGTCCAGAGCCAAACTGTTCAACTTCCCAATCTCCATATACAATCAGTTTCCCATTAAATTGATGCAATTCCTACTCAAGTTGAATTATCTTTAATTTCCTATTTGAATTTGAACTCATTCAACTTCAATTTCATTTCAAATTAATCCAATTCAAAATTTTCATTTGAATTTTTAAACTTATCCATCTTCAATCACAATTCCAATTAAATCAAATTCAATTTGAACTAATTCAATTCAAATTTCAAATTTAAATTATCCCGAATTATATAAATTCGAATTAAATTTTTAAATGTTGATTTAATCCGTTAAATCAAATCAACTTATATCTTTAAACCATTTAATTCTAAATCCAAATTCCATTTTTAACCTATTTCAAAGTTCAAATAATAATTCAAATCTTTTTTAAACAACTAAATCTTTGAAATTCAATTTATCACCAAATTTCAATTTTGAAACCAAACCTTTGAAGTTTTATCTTAAGCATTCAAATCTTAAGTCCAAAATGATTCCATTTTATCTTAATAATGGATATATTACCGCACCCCATTTCTACATTCATTTAAACAAATCCAATTCACAGTTTAAAGATTATTAATAACAATGGAATGATATCATCCAAATTATTTTAAACCATCCATCCATTTCCAATTTCCAGATCTCAAACTTATTTTGAGATCACACAACTACCAATTCAAATTAACCATTTTAACTTCCCAAGTTAAATCCCAATTTCATCTTGAAATTTCCAATTCAAGTTGTTTGTTCTAAACTTATTTAACTTTTCCAAAGTTAAATTCAATTTACTTAATCCAGTCAACCCTACTCAAATTTGAATTCCCACTTCAAATTTCAAAATTCTTTCCCACTAATAAGTTCAAAACTTATATCCCTTTGGGTTTTCTCATCTCATTCCAAATTTAAAACTCAACATTTAGAGTTTATTTCAAACCATCATAGATATTATGTATATTCCTCATATATACATATTATTTTAAACCACCTTTGGTTTTTAATTTAAAATAAATTTCTTTAAATTTTCAAACAACTCTTGTTTGAAATAGGACCCTTTCATTCAAATACATATAATGATATTATTTATTATTTCTTTATCACTTTGAAACAAAATTTCAAATTTCTTGACGTAGATTTAAAACTTCACAATTTAGATCATCTTCAGTTCCAATTTATAGGTCATACTAACCTAAATGTTTTACTTCCCTAAAACGTTTCATTTTGCTTACTCATTAATACACATTTTATTATTAAACACAACAATAATTTATGATAATAACCAAGATTATCATATCTGGAAACCATTCATTATCATCTTATTCTAAAACTCCTCCCCAAATTCAAGATTTTAATTTCTGTTTAAATCCATTTCAAACTTATTTTTATTCAATTTCAGTTTGGTTGTATTTCTATTTCCACTTAATTTAATTCCAATAATTTAAAAACCAATTTCCTTAATATTTATTAGAAAGAAATATTGCTTTATATATCAAAATATATTCTTAAAATCTTTATATAAGAAAATAACAAGTACGCTCTCATATATTCATATATATATATATATATAATATATATATGTATATATATATATATAATATACACACACACACTCAACTCATTCTAGGGTACCATTGACCCTATCCTTAATGAGTAATCCCACCAGAGCCAAGGTTTTTGCTTAACCTTTTGCTCTGATATCAAATGTAATGACCTGGAATTTTCGATTCTGAAAATTCCAGATAGTTAGGAAAAGAAGGAAAGAGATAGAAGAAGAAACAGAAAAACAAGACACGGAATCTCACAATCACGGCGGATCAAAATATAATATCAAATAATAACAGTTATATAAAGGAAAACTGTACTTATCAAATTACACTTTAATACATCAGAGTTACACATAAACACAAACACAGGACATATACAATCATGTCTCAAATACTACAATATCACAGCGGAAACTCTCCATACATTCCTGCCATCCAGCTCGCCTCCTGAGCTCCAGAACGTCCTTGCCTGAAAATCTGTAATACTCGGTCTGATCCGAGATTACATCAAAGTAACACCCGGGTCAGGCTGGACACCAGCGTGGGTAAACCCATCTAACATGGAACAAAAAAGCATATAACTTATTTAAACTCGGGTAACTTGTATTAATTTACAACTTCACAAGTCATTATAGACATCACTTACATCACACATCAATTTCTAAGTACCAAACTTATATTAAATGGTCCAATTCACTTAAATCATTCCATTTTAGCCTATTGATTGCACATATCAATTTATAACGAATCGAAGTGGTTTTGGGTATTTACTAATACCCGACTCTGGTCTCTACGAATTCAATACCATCTTAACCCAAGTTATTCAAGTGAAATACAATTCAACTTTAAATACAAGATGTCACTTTTTTTTACACAGCAATTCATCATCGATGGATAACCACATTATCATTGTCCATCCAAACATATCATATCACAAAATGTTTCATATCAGGGATATCAATCAATTCAAGGCATTTAATCATCATTCAATCATTCATAAGCAAGATGGATCATTTCCAAAATCAATTTAATTTATCTCTAATTAAATTAATTACTAATCTTTTAATCACTTAGATTACCTTTACTTAATCATTTAATTAGTGACAAATCAATTAATTAATGATCTTTTAATTATCCATCTTAATTAATCATCCTTGATTAATTATCTTCAATTACATAAAGAAATTATCATTAACCATTTATAGTAATTAATCTTCAATTACTTTCGTTAATTACATTAATTAATTACATTAATTAATGATCCTTAATTAATTACTTCCATTAATCAGTCTTAATCAATCATAAACAATAATTAACCATCCTTTAATTACTTACCTTAATTAATTAGCTCCTTAATTAATTATACTAATCCTTTAATTAATTACACCAAGTAATTAATCCTTAATTACTTTCATTAAGTAATTATTTCCCAATTACTTCATCAAGTGATTTTTCCTACTTAATTACATTAAGTAATTATCCAATAATTACTTCACCAAGTAATTATACCGAATCAGTTACATTAAGTGACTATCTTCAATTAATTAACTAATTAACTTAAATTAATTATATTAATTAATTAATTAATTAATTATCACTTATTCACTTTGTTTAATAATTCTTCCCTTAACTACTTTCATTAACTATCCACTAATTACGTTATTATCCACTAATTACGTTATTAAGTAATTACCCTTAATTAGTCAATCCTTAATTAATTACATTAATTAATTAACCTTAATTAATTACATTAATTAATTAACCTTAATTAATTACATTGGTTAATTTTCCTTTTGCCAATCTCATTAATTAATCACATTAACATATTAACCAATAATTAATCACATTAGTTATCCTCATTAAACTTATTTAAATTCACAAGTTTGAAATTTATCCACCCAAAACATCTTTTACTTAAAATATTAATATAGTTATATTTGAAACCTGTTTGATAACTCCTTGAAAACTTGCTTCTTTCTATCTATTTTAAAAAAAAACAGATTTCAAATTTTCTTTTGTTTAAACCTTAAAGAAAATTTAAAACAAACACGATTCCCTACTGAAAACCCGAGCCACATGTCAAATTTTCGAGTCACAACTCGAGTTCTACCTTAACCCACTTTTGTTAAATTTAAAAATTACAAATTGGAAACACACACACAAACAACCCGACCACCACACGAGAACTCCTTCGGTCCAGACCAAAATCTTCCCGATGTTCTTCCCTCCACTTCACTTCTTCTCTTTTCCCTGCCCAAACAAAATTCCAGTCATTGTGTGCATGTGTGTCCGTGCACATCATCCATCACCGTTCAGCCACACCGATGACCATCCACAACAGTTACACACGACCCATTGACCTCACTTATCACCTGGAACCACGACCCAAACTTTCCGGTGAAATTTCGAACTTGAACCAATAAAACTGCTATCACCTGAACCTCTAAAATCATCCCACCACGTCGCCTCAGACGATCAACACCCACCATACTTCGTCACCAACTTCCCCAAAACCTACTCCTTCCTACTCAGGTGCGTAGTCCCCTCTTCAACTATCGACACCGCAATGCTTCTTCAAATTCGAACCAAGCAAACAAAGATAAAAACCCTAGATCGACCCTTACTCAACAATTCAAGTTATAGGATTTTCATCCACCGTTTTTCCCTAGTGCTACACCGACCAACGCTCCTCTCTGTCAATCGCCACGAATCTCGAATGACCCTATCGCCGAAATTTGGCAAACACACCTAAACCCGTTCAACTCCCATTCCACACAAATTATAAACTTAAAATTCTTAATTTTGTTACCATAAATCAACATTTTCCAAGGTTAAGTCACCATATAAAAGAGACATAGAATAATGATGTTTGAAATTTCCATTTGAAATTTATTTTACTGTATAATTCAATCTTTCTCGCGAAATGATTAATAAAATTTCTTGAGACAATTTTTATAAATAATATAACGTTCGTAAAATCAATTTCCTTTTAATGATCTTAGCTAGGAAAGGTTTGAAAAAGAAGAAAAATGGTTTTGAAATCTAATTTGGGTCCATAAACAAAAAGAACAAAGGCGTGTGTGTGTATGTGTATATATATATATATATATATATATATTCACTGGCATGTAGAGGATTTCTTAGTGATTCAGCCATATTTTTCAAGCAAAATACATCCATACATCCATATGAATCATACTACTGCTTAAATTCATCACATGCATAGGTAAAAATTCTTAATTTACTTAAAAGTTTAAAGTTCACTCACAGAATATTGATAAGATTTGATTCAATGTTGCAGTTTACTCACCATTTGAAAAAACATAGGACAGTATAACTGAGATGCTTAAAAAATGCTCTGATGATCTCTTTGAAAACTGAAGCTTTAATCTTCGCTTAAGTTGATCTTGAACTTAAATTTGAATTGTGTTTCACTCAGTTGAAAGTTTTTGAAAACAAATCTGGAAGTGGTTTGTTTACTGGAATAGCAGCTCTTAATTTCCAGTTTGAAGAAGTTGAAAGAATTAGATTTTTGTTTGAATTTCTTAAATTTTGTTTACTGGTTTTTGGATTTCAGATTTTTTTTCTAAGCCATTGAATAAGAAGATAGGAAAAAGAAAGATGATGAGGAAAAGATATAAGTTTATACAGATTAATTAGGATTTATTCAAAACAAAAGAAAAATAAAAACAAAGTGACACTTGTCTTTTATTCTACTTAATCATTTAACACATGTTATTAAAAGGCTTATATACCAACACTTGTAATTAGGCATGAGTACATTATTTTTTGAATGATTAAAAAGCCTTTATAATTAATTTCCAAATTAATAAGTACATATCTTAATTTATATAAATTAAAACCCTTTAAAAGAAAATAATATAAAATAACTATATTCTAAATAAAATCATATATAATATAATTTCAAATCCAAAATATTTTTAAGATTTATATCTATCTCTTAAATTTCAATATTCTAATCCAAATTCAAATTCAATTTTAAAAATCAAATTCAAAATCACTCAAATTTATATATATATTTCAACAAACACAAATAAATATGTAAATAATTATAATTTAAAATCTATTTATATCTATATTTAAAATAACACATTATTATTATATATTTTTTGTTTGAAAATAACAATCTTACCAATTTAAATAATTATACTAGGAGGATTGTCAACCCAATACTTATTCAGATATATATTTTTATTACCAGAATTATTTATTTAACTTATAAATTAGTAGTTCTACTAATTAAACCCAGTTAATTTATCAATTACAGATATTCTAAAATCTGGGTTATCACACTCTGTTTCTAAATACAATGTTGTCTGCCATTGTATGTTGCTATTTGGCCGGAGCCCCATCTTTTGTGTTTGAACAACTCTCAAAATTCATATACTTGATTGTGCTAGCATAGTGTTCCATCTCATGCCAGCTCTAATCAGCTAGATGTCATCCTCCAGCTATCATATTGATCATTAATCTTCCATCAATCCATGCAGGCTCCTCAGCCCTGTGCGGTGCTTTTTCTTGGTTGGGATCGGATGTGCCCTACCAACCATCCAATGTGGATTTAACAAACTGTTGTAGCTTTCTTTCCTGAATCAATATCTCCATAACATCCTGAAGATTCCTACATTCATACGTGTTGTGACCATAACATTCATGGAACCAACATTATTTTCCAATCTACTTTTGTTTCTCCGTCGATTCTTTCGGAGGAGGCTTCCTATACTACACGTTATTGCATGTAGACAAGTAGACGTTCTCTAGAGATGTATTCAATGGTGTGTAGGTATTATACATTAGAATCATAGACTTTCCTCTTCCAGAATCCCTATTTCGTACACGGTTCCTATCACCGCCTTTCTTTTGCTGATTAGATTTATTTTGGACATTTACTTGAACTTTTCTAGAACTCTCCCCGAACTGTTTCAATGCAATGTTACTCTGCACTCACTCTCCACTGAATCCCATAACACTCTTCTTCCTAGAGCATCTAGCTTCCCCATTCCTCAAATACTGAGCTGTTTTGCATAGAAATGCTCCAACGTTGTAGGTGGTTTGCCAAATAAGCAATCGACAAAGTCAGATTCTAGGTCAATCCCTCTTTTTACTACCATCAATATTGAATGGTCATACGAATACGGACATTTATGATGGCTATATGAAATCTCTCCAAATAGTCTTTCAACGATTCTTTTAGGGCTTGGACCATGCTTGATAGGGACATTACATCTTTAGGGCGAGTTGCATGCATACGGAACTACTCCATAAATTTCATTGCTAAATCATCAAATCTAGAGATTGGCCTTAGGGAAATCTCATGAACCATATCGTTGCTATGTGAGAAAGAGTGATGGGAAAACATCTGCATTTTGCTGCATCATCCGCTCATATGGAGTCCATCATCCATTGATATCTCATGATGTACTACCTGCAGGATCGATTTACCCTAGAGGGGGGGGGGGGTAAATAGGGTGATACTATTAATTATAAAAATTAATTGCGGAAGTTTATATAAAATATTTTCAACACTGATATATCAGAATAGCAGCACAAATAACAGCAGATTAATAAATGCAGAAGTAGAATGATACAGAATTTACCCAGATTCGGCAAAACCCTGCCTACGTGCGGCCCCAAGGTTTCTACTAGAAATTAAGCAGTCAAACGCTTACACACGTAAACTCGCGACACCCGCTATAGACTAGCCTTAACTCTACGCTCAAAACTCTGCCACAACTCAGCCATTGAGTTGCAAATTCTGAAACTACGCCACGTAGTTTGTTCCCTAGTCACACGACTAGTAATTACAAATGTTTAAAAGAAGAAACTACTAATTCAAAACAATTAAAAAGAATGAAACCCTAACACTTTAAAGCCCAATCAAATTTTAAGCCGGTCCAAATTCACTAAAGTAGTAAGAGTAAATCATTTCTCGTTTTATTTCTTTAGCCCATCCTTATTTGGTCAAAATGGCGGCTCGTCGCTTGCTCGAAAATTAGGGCTTCGTGTTGAAGTCGCCGGCTTTGTCGATTTGATTGATGATGCTTCGATTTCTTCTTTCTCTCTGTCGATCGCTTTCGGCTACTTCAATTCGATCGAGTTCGAATTAATATTGGTATGTTATTTTCCTTTTTGCTTTTCTGGTTGATTACTTGAACTCAATCGATGATTCGAGTTTTTTGTTTATTTTTGTCGGTTTTTCTCGAACTTGAATTGATTGATTTGCTGATAATGTTCATTGTTTATATAGGGTTCAAAACCCTTGATTTTCGTTCATATATATTTGTTTGAGTTCATCAATTTCTTTGTTCGAGATGATATCTGACCTTTTCAGTTTCGTATATTTGATTATTTGATTTACACGGCTTGCTCCTTGGTCATCACGACTCTAACTTTGCTTGGCCATTGATTTCTTTCATGATGTTGATTTTGGTTCCATGTTATGACTTGTTCATTGCGTCTTTGAGTTTGACATTTAACTAGGCTTAGACTATGTCTGTTCATCCATGTAGCCACCTCTGTATCATTTTTGTTCTTGTGCATTGTCAACTGCAGACTTTGATTGCATATCGTCTACTACATTGTTGACATCGGCCTTGACTTTTAAATTTGATATTGTCACTGCTCTTACTTGATACACTTGACTTTGTTATGACTGCTAAATGCTTTGACCGTGTTTCACTTGGATTTTTACTGGGTTATGTACACGGCTTGGTCTTGTAGTATACCGTGTATTCATTGTTGTGTATTCATTGTTGAGGCTGCTATTGAGTGGCCTTTGCTTGTGCCGAGCATATTGAGTTGGTACATGTTGATTACTTTGAAGTTGTATGTGACGACCTGGAATTTTTGAGCATTTGAAATTGGAATATCTAATTGATTTTAGATATTTGAAATTTTTTATTTTAACTCGAATTCCAAAACATCGCTATTTATTTAATAATTAAATTATTGAATTTAATAATTGAAAGTTGGATGAAATATTGAATCTTCAGTTTTAAGCTTGTTACAAATAATTTGAAGACTTGTAAAATTTATATTTATAATACTGAAGATAGTAAAGTGTAAAAATTGAATTTAAAGATGATTTATTCATTTTTGCAAATATATCGTTTAAATCGATATTTAAAAATAGCCTTTCGAGGCACAGTCTCGAAACACAACGAAACCAGTTCCATTGAATCCGTAATATTGTATTATTATCGGATTTCAATTTTCGTAGCATTTGGAGTTGTGGTGTGAGCGTACAATATATAAACGCGCTGAAATTTATATCGAAAATTCAATATAATAACTGGGTCAAAAAAAGCAATCTTCTTCATACGATCGAATTAGGGCTCGAAACCTTTTCCATTGAGTTCGGAATAGGGGCATAACATTATAAACGCCTAGCGGCACGCTTCGATAGGAGGTCTAAATTTTAATTTGCTAAAACAAGATACTTTAAAAAGAAAATTTTAAAATATTATAATGGAAAAGGAAAGTCAAAGCCCTATGCCCAATCTTCTAAAGCACGCCAAACCCTTCATGTATAATGTACTCGCGCATCCTCCTCTTCCTTTGAAATCGAACTTGCATTCTTTCTCTAATTCAATTCGTGAAATCGACTTAAAAAATGGCTGTTCAAAATCGATGAAGGAAAAGGAAAAACAGAAAATCCATTCAAAACCCTCGTTCTCCCTCTATTCTTGTTGAAGCCAAAATTTATCCCCTTTCTACTCGAACGAACTCGTTCGTATAAAAAAAATGAAAGAGGAGAGGGGATCGACGACCGAAGTCGTGATTTTGGGTCCTGGAGGCCGCGATTTCGCGAGGGGAAG
The DNA here is from genome assembly GCA_030765085.1 of Allium cepa. Lineage (NCBI taxonomy): Eukaryota > Viridiplantae > Streptophyta > Magnoliopsida > Asparagales > Amaryllidaceae > Allium > Allium cepa. The sequence goes on from CM060935.1 coordinate 563,053,920, forward strand.
GTGAGGTAAGCTCGAGCATCGTGCTGACTTTGGGAAGGCATATTTAGGCGGTGGCCACACGAGGTCGATCATCGTGGGACGCGAGGGTGATGGCAGGGTTGCGGCGGTGCTCAAATCGGGATGGGTGCTGGATTGGAAGTCGCGATTGTTCGATGGAAATCGAGCTGGGAGTGGTGGCGACTCACTGTGAGGGTAGTGCGTGCGTGATGAAGGGAAGCGATGGAGATGGCGGTGATTCGCAAGGAAGCATGACTTTGTGATTTGGGGAAAGGTATTTGTTGTCTTGATTTTGAGTCCAGTGTTGTTCTAACTGAAAAAGAAAATTAAACAAAATAGTAAGGTTTAAAATAGAATTTTTGTTTAGTAGTCAGAGAATAACATGCAGATTTTTATATGCAGAAAACAAAAAAAAAAGAAAAAACAAAAAAAAGAAAAGAATTGAATTCTTAGTTGACTAAAATTATTAAATGGTAATTGATTTGTTTGATTGTTTCAAATATTAATAAATTGCATAATGTTTATACAAGGTCAAAATAATGAAGAACGAGCCGGTTTGAATGGGATTGCAAACAGTAAAATCAAAGGTGAGTTAATCTCACTCTTCTGGATTTTTATTTAAATTTAATTAGTTAAATTTAAATAATTGGTTAAATGGTTGAATTGTTTGATGTGCTATATTATATATATAGTAGTATATAGTATATATTGGAGTGATTAATATTCTGTGATGAATATTATTGGTAATTGGAATATTGAATACTGTGGTTTGCTTGAATATTTCGGTACCTTGATTTATCAAAATATATAAAAATTGGAATTTTGAAAGAAATATAAGGGAGAATTTTGGAAATGTAATAATTATAGAATAAAAATAAGAATGAATTGGAAAGAAATAGAAGTGATATTTAAAAACCGAAGTTAAATTGTAAAGTAGAGATTTAAAACAAGTTCTAAATCAAAGTTAAATCTGGAATTCAAGTTAGTGAAACTGGATTTTTTTAACAAATAAAGTTTTTAAATTTAAATTATTTTACAACTTGAATGTTAAAGTGCATTTTTAAATTGATTTGAATTTAAAAATAAATTTGGTTTTAAATTCCTTTAAACCTCTTTTACAAAATGAGTAATTAATTTATTTAATGAAGTAATAAAAGATAGTTAATTACAGGTTGATATTTATCAAGAATGATTAATATTATGGTTTAATTAATGTAATTAATTTAAATTAGTATAAATTAAAAGATAAGGGATATATGAGAAACTAATTAATATAAGAAAATAAGGATTAATGTAATTAATTATGGATAATTGATTTGTGAAATAATTAAAGATTAATTACTGTTTTTGGTTAGGAATAATTAATTTGTGTAATTAATTAAAGATAACTACTTGAATGTAACTGAAGGATAATTAATCCAGGATGATTAATTAAGATGGATAATTAAGGAATGATTAATTAATTGATTTGAAATTTATTAATGCTAAGTGAAGGAATCTAAGTGATTGAGGTTAGAAATTCAATTTGAATTAATTAAATTAATTAAATTAATTTGTAAGTAATCAGGTTTGCTTATGGATGATTGAATGATATTGGATGCCTTGATTGAGACTCGAAGAGACCGGGGTCGGGTATTAGAAAATACCCGAAACCACTTCGAATTCTTATAGATTGATATGTGAAATCAATAGGCTGGAATGAAATGATTTAAGTGAATTGGACTATTTAATCTAAATTTCGGAATTTGGAAATTTGATGTGTGAAATAAGTGATGCCTATAAAAAAATTGAGAATTTGTAAATTGATACGAGTTACCCCGGGTTTTATATGAGTTGTATGCTTTGTATTCCATGTTGGATGGGTTTACGCACGCTAGTTTCCCGCCTGACCCGGGTGTTACTTTGATGTAATGCTCAGGTCAGACCGAGTATTATAGATTTTCTGGTAAGGACATTCTGGAGCTCAGGAGGCGAGCTGGATGGCAAGAACGTATAGAGTATTTCCGCTGTATTTTATTATTGTATATTTGAGACCTGATGATTGTGTATATCTAGTCTGTATATATGTGTAACTCTGATGTACTATAAATGTAATTGACGGATACAAAATTCTTTTGTAAACTGTCATTATTTGTTATTATATTTTATTTGCTGCGAAAGTGAGATGTTGGTGTTTCTGATCTTCTTCTTCTTCTATCTCTTTCTTCATTTTCCCAACTATCTGAAATTTTTGGGATCGAAAATTTCGGGTCGTTACAGTTGGTATCAGAGCTGTAAGGTTAAGCGAGAACCTTGGCTCTAGTGGGGATTACTCCTTAAGTAGAGTCTATAGTACTCTAGGATGAGTTGAGTGTGTGTGTGTGTGTGTGTGTGTGTGTGTGTGTGTGTGTGTGTATATGAGAGCGTATTTGTTATTTTCTTATATAATGGTTTTAAATGATTTTATATAAAAATATATTTTGATATATAAAGCGATATTTCCTTCTAATAAATATTAAGGTGATTGGTTGTTAAATTATTGGAAGTAAGTTAAGAAGTAATATAATACAACCAAATTGAAATCTTGAATTGGAATTAAATTAAGTGGTAACAGAAATACAACCAAATTAAAATTAAATGAAGATAAGTTTGAAATGGATTCATAATTAAATGGTATAAAGAGATAAGTTGATTTGATTTAAAGGATTAAGTCAACATTTAAAATTTTAACTCGAATTTATATAATTCGAGATGGTTTAAATTTGAAATTTGAATTGAATTCATTCAAATTGAATCTGATTTGAATTAATTGGATTTGAGATTGAAGATGTATAAATTTAAAATTTTAAATGGAAAATTTGGATTGGATTAAATTGAAATGATCTGAAATTGAAGTGGGTTCAATTGATATTAGTCTAAATTGATTGGAATAATTTGAAATTATAATTATAGTTGAACAGGGTTAAAATCAAATGGAATTTGATTTAAATTGGGAAAGAATTCAGGATTGATTCAACTTGAATTGGGGTTAAATCAATTTCAATGGAAATTGAAGTTATTCAAATTGGAATTGAGTTAATTTAAATGGAAGTGGAAATTTAAATTGAATTGATGGGAAAGTTAACAGTTTTGACTCTGGACTATTTTCAATATAAATTGTTTAATATAAACTTATTTTTTCAAGCTATTTAATATACACAACCTTTCTTTTTAAAAGCCAAAATATTTTATATCTATTTTACAATTATATTTTGAACTATTTAACAAATTTTTTCAACTATTTTATAAACTAATTACTATTATTTAACTATTTTACAAATTAATTACTATTTTACAACTGTTTTGCAATTATCTAAAATTTCTAAAACTATTTAACTATTTTACAATTACTTAAGTATTTTACAGCTATTTTACAAACTATTAATTGTTTTTCAACTACTTATCTATTTTTTTAAAATTTTCAAGAAATTTTATAAATATAATCTGGTCGGAGTTCAAACTGTTTATGATTGAATATCCATTTGGGATAAGGACTAAAGAGATAATCCAATGGAATTGAAACAATTGTGATTATGTGGATAGAAATTTAAGGAAATGTGAATAGAAAGAGAAATTGATTTAGTTGATAATCAATGAAGTTAAATACGTCGGATGTACGTATATTATTTTATTCGCATAGTGATTTGATCCAGATTCGAGCACAGAATTTCGAGATAGTTTATCGATCCGATTTGGGATTTTTCACTCGATTTTCGACGGCGAACCTGGATATGATTGTTGATTGGTTCTGGATATTCTCTATAATAGTTACGACTATGCAAGGAGAATGACAGTTTCTGATCAAGAAACCAAATCTGAGTCCGCACTAGGAAGTCGGGTGGACGATACTAGTTCGGAAGTGAACTTGTGTGATCGAGTGAGCGATCAGATTGGTATATCGTACGAATAATATGTGTGCATCGTACGGATTTGAATGAAATTGATATTGAAAGTTTGTGAATAAGAAATGTGAAATGATTTCTTTTGAAATGAAAGTATATGTTGTGAAATATACAATGGATAAAAGTGAATTGGATATTTTTATGATTATAAGCAAAATGGAAACAACTTTATAAAAAAAAGTAATCATATATGAATATTTGATTTTGAATAAACAAAGTTTTATACCTTTGTTATATAAGATAAATCTCCCCTTGTTGAATCTATTGCCAGAAGAAAAGGATTCTGAAGGTGTTTGAAGTATAAAAGAAGTTTTATACAATTTTGAAATGATCCAATTTTTTTTATATATCTATATATATAAATAATCTTTTGAGGATTTTGGAAAAAGGTTTTGGTAACCTTTGGATTTGGAAAGGCTTTTGATTTTTGGGTAAAATCAATATTGGAATTTGGAAAGCCTAGTTTGAAAATTATCGATTTTGGGATAATCGATTTTGTGTAAAGGAGCTTTGTATGAGATCATACTAGGTGTATGATTTGAAGGATACTATATGTGTATAGTATAAAGTGTTTTGATAATGGCTCTGGGGAAAAAGGCGCTCCCTTGAAATGAACTTCTCAGGAGTTCTACCAGGTGGTGCTGCCTTGAACCCTAAGGGGTGTTCTAAAGTTGATCCTGTGAGGAGTCCGGACAAAACTAGTTCCTGAGGATTATGAGTAGTGTGTAGCGAAGGTCGAGGGCGGTGATGCCTACAGAGGCATTTGGGTTATGCTGTGAAGACAGTGTAACTCGATGTCACTGCGATCTACTGCAGACCATAGCGAAAGTCGTGTGTGCCGCTTAGAGCCAACAGCCTGCGTTTGTTTTTATATCTGTAGACTGCGACCTATGGTAACATAACGAAAGTCGTGTGTGCCGCTGAGAGCCAACAGTCTGCATTTGGTTTTATATCGGTGGACTGCGACTTATGGTAACATAGCGAAAGTCGTGTGTGCCACTGAGAGCCAACAGTCTGCGTTTGATTTTATATCGGTAGACTACGACCTATGGTAACATAGCGAAAGTCGTGTGTGCCACTGAGAGCCAACAGTCTGCGTTTGATTTTACATTGGTAGACTGCGACCTATGTAGGAGTGGAGAAGTTTCATTTCGACAGCGAAAATTAAGGGCGCTGATGCCTACAGTTACATGGACTTTTGCTGCGATGGCAACGTAACCCTGGAATGTAACCACGATCTGTTGCGGGTTACATGGCTTAATCGAGGGGCACGGAGTGCCTACAGTTACATGGACTTTTGCTACGATGGCAACGCAACCCAGGATGTAACTGCGACCATGGATGGGGGTGATGATTTCCATAGCATTCTCACTAAAGATATTTTCCTTATTTTCAAAACTGTTTTCTATATTTTCAATAAAATTATTTTCCAAGTCTTTTCATTGGATGTTGAAAATGGGTCTGCTAAGTACTTATAGATTTTCAGTCCTACGCCTGATCAACGTATGACCGAATTTTTGTGAGAACAAGGATGGACTGGTTGAAACATCGAGTTATAAGAAGTATTTTATAAAAAGCTATTTTAATAGTATTATGTGGATCTAAAAGAATTTCTAAAATTTTAAAATAAAAGTGTTGAAATTTTGGAAAATGAAAGAAAACCCAAACTGGAATTAGGGAAGAAATATAAATTTGAACTCAGGAAAATTAATGAAGTGATTTTTGTAATAAAATGGAATATTGATTTAAAAGTTGGAAATAAGCTAATTAGCTAAATAAATTATTTGATAGAGTATGTTAATAAAATTTAACTCGGTTAAGTAAAATGGATTATAAGTTAATAATGAAGTTTGGAAATAAATTCAAATTATAAATAGAATTCGATTTGGATTGATAATGAATTAAAATAAGTGGAAATATTGTAAAAATAAAATGGAATTGAATTATAATAGAAATGGTTTGAGTTGCAAACAAAACCCAGGTGAGTAGAAATAAATTGAGAATGGCTTTGTATTAATAAAATAAATTCGAAAATGAATTAAGTAGGTGAATTGAAAATTTAAAATGGGGGTGAATAAATGGGTTAATTGAATGAAATGCAAATGTATGGTTGGTGAATAAATTAGAATTGAAATGGAATCAAATACAGAATGAGTTGAAATTCATTTGAAGTAGTTATAAACTAAAATGGATACTCTATTAATCGAATATCGCCGAATTTGCATAAGAATAGTTGTCGATTGACGTAAACGAAGGTAATCAAATTTCTATGAGTTGATAGAGATTAAATAAATTGATTTTAGGATCAATTGAATTGAATATGAGCTTATTTGGATTAAAAATAAATTGAATGTAAGAAATTGAGTTGAAAACCATAAAAATTTAATGAAATGGCGTATGAATTGTTTGAAAGTAATTAAATTAGCTTTAAAATTATATAAATCGCTTATGGAAAATGTTTGGTGCTTGTTGCTTATGAAATGCATGTGTTTAGCTATTGAAAGTAAGTGAAATGCCAATAAATTTCATATATTTGGTACTTACATGTTTGAATTGAGTAAGTACAGGTATCGGGAAGCCGTTTGGCTGGATTTGGATGCGATAATTGCTAAATTAATAAGCCGCTTGCTTAAAATGCTAAATAAAGGTACGCCTACGTAATAAAAATAGGAATATGAAATGTTTTTGTTTTTCCGACCGTGTGGGTCGATGTATATATATTTATATCTATTGTCAAATTGCAAAAGCTCCTCCATACAAAGGAGACTCTGCCAAAAAAATTCGAAAATTTTGGGAGTTGGAAAATTTTCGAATTTTTTTTTTAGAAAATTTTCTGTTAGCGACAAAACGATTCCAAATTGGAAATTGAAATAAATTAGTGGATGAAACTAAATTAAAATAATGATATGAGTCGGTTATAAATGGAAGATAAAATTCAATATTCAGAATTGAAAATAAATTGAATTCATATAAAAAAGGGGAAGACTAATTTGAATAGAAGTAGATATGGAAACTTCTGTAATGAAATGTATAAAATGATTTTAAAAGCTATGATTGGATATTATTGCTAAGTAGGATATGCATGTATTATAAAGGAAAAGGAAAATTAATTTTGATTTCAGAAGGTAAATTCTGAATTGCTCGACAAAAAGGTATGTGTTTAAATTTCTGTATGAAATTTGATTGGGTTTTTGATCTAGCCACTTGGCTTTTTGTTTCTTTTGGAATTTGGGAGCCCGTAGAGGCATTTTGTGGTTGTACCGAGCTAGCCGTGCAAAGGAGACGCTGGCGAAATTTTTCTGAAATTTAGGGAGTTAGAATTTTTTTGACAAAATCTTAATAATTCAAAATTTGGTTTTAAATTCAAATTTGAATTGTTAAGTAAATAATATTATTGGGATTATGGATAAGTTTGGAAAGCTAGAAAAAGAATTAGTTTGTCTTTAATAAAAAGATCGTTTTGAGAATTGTTTGGTTTTGGAAAATTGTAATGGATATTGGATCATTCTTCTTAACTAGTAATTTCGGGGACGAAATTCCTTTAAAGAGGGAGGAATGTGACGACCCGGAATTTTTGAGCATTTGAAATTGGAATATCTAATTGATTTTAGATATTTGTAAGATTTTATTTTAACTCGAATTCCAAAACATCGCTATTTATTTGACAATTAAATTATTGAATTTAATAATTGAAAGTTGGGTGAAATATTGAATCTTTAGTTTTAAGCTTGTTACAAATAATTTGAAGACTTGTAAAATTTATATTTATAATACTGAAGATAGTAAAAGTGTTAAAATTGAATTTAAAAATGATTTGTTCAGTTTTGAAAATATATCGTTTAAATCGATATTTAAAAATAGCCTTCCGAGGCACAGTCTCGGAATCCGACGAAACCAATTCCATTGGATCCGTAATATTGTATTATTATCGGATTTCAATTTTCGTAGCATTTGGAGTTGTGGTGTGAGAGTACGATATATAAACGCGCTGAAATTTATATCAAAAATTCAATATAATAACTGGGTCCAAAAAAGGGCTATCTTCTCTATACGATCGAATTGGGGCTCGAAACCTTTTCCATTGAGTTCGGAATAGGGGCATAACATTATAAATGCCTAGCGGCACGCTTCGATGGGAGGTCTAAATTTTAATTAGCTAAAACGAGATACTTTAAAAAGAAAATTTTAAAATATTATAATGGAAAAGGAAAGTCAAAGCCCTATGCCCAATCTTCTAAAGCACGCCAAACCCTTCATGTATAATGTATTCGCGCATCCTCCTCTTCCTTTGAAATCGAACTTGCATTCATTCTCTAATTCAATTCGTGAAATCGACTTAAAAAAATGGCTATTCAAAATTGATGAAGGAAAAGGGAATAACATAAAACTCATTCAAAACCCTCGTTCTCCCTCTGTTCTTGTTGAAACCAAAATTTATCCCCTTTCTACTCGAACGAACTTGTTCGTATAAAAAAAATGAAAGAGGAGAGACGATCGGCGACCGAAGTCGTGATTTTGGGTCCTGGAGGCCGCGATTTCGCGGGGGAAAGGGGGGTAAGCTCGAGCATCACGATGACTTTGGGAAGGCATATTTAGGCGATGGCCATACGAAGTCGATCATCGTGGGACGTGAGGGTGATTGCAGGGTTGCGTCGGTGCTCAAATCGGGATAGGTGCTGGATTGGAAGTCGCGACTTTTCGACGGAAATCGAGCTGGGAGTGGTGGCGACTCATTTTGGGGGTAGTGCGTGCATGATGGAGGGAAGCGATGGAGATGGTGGTGATTCGCAAGGAGGCACGACTTTGTGATTCGGGGAAGGTATATGTTGTCTTGATTTTGAGTACACTGTTCTACTAACCGATTTTTTTTTTAAACATAACAGTAAGGTTTAAAATAAAATTTTTGTTTAGTAGTCAGAGAATAACATGCAGATTTTTATAGCAGAAAACAGGAAAAAAAAGAAAAAAAGAAAAGAATTAATTTCTTAGTTAACTAAAATTATTAAATGGTAATTGATTTGTTTGATTGTTTCAATTATTAATAAATTGCATAATGTTTATACAAGGTCAAAATAATGAAGAACGAGCCAGTTTGAATTGGATTGCAAACAGTAAAATCAAAGGTGAGTTAATCTCACTCTTCTGGATTTTTATTTAAATTTAATTGGTTAAATTTAAATAATTGGTTGAATGATTGAATTGTTTTGTGTGCTATATTATATATAGTAGTATATAGTATATATTGGAGTGATTAATATTCTGTGATGAATATTATTGGTAATTGGAATATTGAATGCTGTGGTTTGCTTGAATATTTCGGTACCCTGAGTTATCAAAATATGTAGAAATTGGATTTTTGAAAGAAATATAAGGGAGTATTTTGGAAGCGTAATAATTATAGAATAAAAATAAGAATGAATTGGAAAGAAATAAAAGTGATATTTAAAAACTGAAGTTAAATTGTAAAGTAGAGATTTAAAACTAGCTCTAAATCAAAGTTACATCTGGAATTCAAGTTAGCGAAACTGGATTTTTTTAACAAATAAATTTTTTAAATTTAAATTATTTTTATAACTTGAATGTTAAAGTGCAATTTTAAATTGATTTGAATTTAAAAATAAATTTGGTTTTAACTTCCTTTAAACCTCTTTTATAAAATGAGTAATTAATTTATTTAATGAAGAAACAAAAGATAGTTAATTATAGGTTGAGATTTATCAAGAGTGATTAATATTGTGGCTTAATTAATGTAATTAGTTTACATTAGTATAAATCAAAAGATAAGGGATATATGAGAAATTAATTAATATAAGAAATTAAGGATTAATGTAATTAATTATGGATAATTGATTTGTGAAATAATTAAAGATTAATTACTGTTTTTGGTTAGGAATAATTAATTTGTGTAATTAATTAAACATAATTACTTGAATGTAACTGAAGGATAATTAATCCAGGATGATTAATTAAGATTGATAATTAAGGAATGATCAATTAATTGATTTGAAATTTATTAATGCTAAGTAAAGCAATCTAAGTGATTGAAGTTAGAAATTCAATTTGAATTAATTAAATTGATTAAATTGATTTGTAAGTGATCAGGTTTGCTTATGGATGATTGAATGATATTGGATGCCTTGATTGTGACTCGAAGAGACCGGGGTCGGGTATTTGAAAATACCCCAAACCACTTCGAATTTTTATAGATTGATATGTGAAATCAATAGGCTGGAATGAAATGATTTAAGTGAATTGGACTATTTAATCTAAATTTCGGAACTTGAAAATTTGATGTGTGAAATAAGTGATGCCTATAAAAAAATTGAGAATTTGTAAATTGATACGAGTTATCCCGGGTTTTATATAAGTTGTATGCTTTGTATTCCATGTTGGATGGGTTTACTCACGCTGGTTTCCAGCCTAACTCGGGTGTTACTTTGATGTAATGCTTGGGTCAGACCGAGTATTACAGATTTTTAGATAAGGACGTTCTGGAGCTCAGGTGACGAGCTGGATGACAAGAACGTATAGAGTATTTTCGCTTATTATATTATTGTATATCTGAGACCTGATGATTGTATATATCCAGTGTCTATATATATGTGTAACTTTGATGTACTATAAATGTAGTTGGCAGATACTGAATTCTTTTGTAAACTGTCATTATTTGTTATTATATTTTATCCGCTGCGAATGTGAGATGTTGGTGTTTTTGATCTTCTTCTTCTTCTTCTATCTCTTTCTTCTTTTTCCTAACTATCTGAAATTTTCAGGATCGAAAATTTCGAGTCGTTACATTGTACATATGTCTTTGTGTTCGTACTATATATTTTGTGTGCATATCTGTGCATATTGTGATCTAGTATCACTGGCTGAGATTGCTTATTTGAGCTGTCGTGGCCTTTACTTGATATCATCACAGACCTGTACACTTATTGTTGCTAAATAAATTCAGGCAGCACTTGAGTCTATTATTGTTTGAATTTGATGGTTGGACCTGTTGTGTTCTTGCTTTTACATTTTCTGTTTTGTGCTGAATTTGTTTACTGATTTGTAACCTCACTTGCATACTGCTCCATCTGGCAACACCTTGTGTACCTGTATTTGCATTCACCCCTTTGTACTATGGTTTCTCTAACCCGTCGAGGTTGTACATTTTGATTCGCTGTCTTGAATCGAACTATTCTGGTTCATGTGTACACTTTGACTGGCTTGCTCCTGACTATTTTATTAAGCTTGTATATTCGGACTGCACCAGTGTTGAATCCAGCTTTAAAGCTCGGGTTTGACCTTGTGCTCGTGTCGTGACTTTATTTTTATTGCACATGAGTAGAACCCGGCTTTTGATTTGGGTTTGACCTTGTGCTCACCTGTCCCTATAACTTTATCAAGTGTATATATCGGTGTGCACGGCCTTGTGGCATGTACAGTGATACATTGTGCATGTCACAAGCTGTTCGTGCATGATGAATTCAAATTTAGATGATGACGAACAACGCAAATAACCAAGGCAAATATTATTTTCAAAATCCACATTTTATTTTATACTGCAAAAATATTTCCTTTTCAATTTTACTGCGTCAGTATTTATTTTTGCAGATTGCTCAGATGCTGGATTCAATCTGGAATAAACTTGAAGAAAAATACGAGTGAATGGGCAATATGTAGCGAGGTCTATTTGTAAATTTGAAATTGTGATGTAATCAAAATTGTATTGTAATTGAAATTGTATATATATATAGTGAGAGTTCAAATTTGTACTATTCAAAATTGTAATAAATATTTATTTGAATAAAATATCTGTTTGAATTCAAATATTGTGTTATTTATTTTATTCGGCAAATATTTATTTAATTAAGTGAAAAATAAAATAGTACATTAACAAATACATTTAAATGAATATATATATATATATATGTTTATTATCATCAAACAAAAATCATATACTCGCATATTCAACAATCTCCCCGTTTTGATGATAATAAACATATATTTAAGATTTTGAATTTGTTAAATGTATTTGATCATTCAATTTTCTCCCCTTATTTAAATGCTTCTTCTCTACACAAAGCTCTCCCTTCATATATGCATGTAAATAAAAATATGCAAATAAACCTAGATACAAATAGAAAATATTTGACCTTTATTTGTCAAAATCCTTACTTTTCTCTCCCCTTTTCTTATCAACAAAAGAGTAATAGTGCTATAAAAATAGAGATAAAGTGATATACACTAATACAACATTAGAACCCAATCGAATATAAATATTAAATTTCAATAAAAAATAAAACAAAAATCATAAATACTCTGTTCGATGCATATTCCACTTTAGAAGGATAGGGATGATGCCACCATATAAACCGTACAATTGTGTCTATTTGTGGTATATTTATATTAGGAATTTGAATATCTACCAACCATGCATAACCGTTAGGACTTTTAAATGAGATTAGTTGTATTCCAATTTTATTTTTAAAAAATGAATTCAAGTATCTTCTAACCACGCATAACCATGAGGACTTTAAATGGGATCAGAATCAACTTGTTTATTTAATAAATCAATTTTGACATGCATTCCATACATGAATAACCGTGAGGACTTTTAAATGAGCATGTAAGCATATAGTCAAAAATTTCAAGTAGTTCACCCATGCATAACCTTGAGGACTTCTAAATGAGAGCGAATACTTTGGTTTTTTTATTAATTTATTTACTTAAAAAAAATAAAATGAAAAATGAATGATTCTTGTTTAAATCACCATATATTGACATACTATATTGGATTATGATGAGTGATGGTCAATAGAAAAATGATAGAAATAGAAATGATCATGGTATTTTTACCAACAAAAAGTGTTTATAAATCTTGTTTAAATTTCTAAAGGAATTTATTAATTATACCGTCTTAAGTTATAATATATGATTAATATCAACACTCATCACTTTTTCAATCACTATTTATCTTTTCGATAATTAGTAGGGAGTTAGATTAGTCATGTAGTCATTTAAAATCAAATTCAAAAATAATTATAAAATCAATTTTTCTAAAAATGACTAATATGAAAACAAGGTCAAAAATGATTTTCTAGAAAGGATTTTATAAGAAAAATTTCTGCTATTTGAAAATTATTTGAAATGAAAAATGTGCAAATATTTCCTTTGAAAAAGAACGATGTAGATACTGAATGTCTCAACATAAATCACGTTTCACTAGTAATTTTTCTACCAACTAGATTACCAATGTAATCTGCATTTGAACTTCTCTTTCACTCGAACTTATTAATAGTTGAATGTTATAGACCAAATAATGAGTTGTGCAACAAAATATCTCAAAATCATTTTTAACAGCTTTTTAAATGAAATTCTCCTGAATTTAAATTGAAGCCGTGTAATTAATCAAAAACCATGAATATAGAGTCAGCCATAAAATAATCAAATGTATTATCATCAACCAATAAAACACTATTATTAATCCAAACTAATATATATGAAGTAGTTCAAAGACTCTAGAGATTTTTATAGTGTTCTTGGCATAAGAATATAATTGGCCAACAATTTTGAATAAGTCAGAATCAACATCATCATTTATTTCATCATCACATTACTAGCTGATTTAATTCAGATTATGGTCTAGGTTATCACATTTAATATATCTTTCAAATAAATATATCATTACCTATTTTACCTTTACGATATTTTCGTTATTGTCCATTCTGATTCTGTCACCTTTATACTAGGCTAAGGAACTTTGCTTTATCGCTCGTTGTGTCCCTGGAACAGCTAGAATGCAAGTAACACTATTGTAGTTCCTTAGCTTGCCACCACACCTACACGATGAAAGATTTTTGTGACCTATTTGTTTTTATAGGTCCATGATTGTTAGGGGTAGAATATTTTGGAAAATAATTTTGTGGAGACCCAAAACTTTTTGTATATGTTCCTTTTGGCACCCAGATTTGTTTAACTTTGAGAGATTTTACATTTGTGCCTTTTGGAACCCAAATTGGTATAGTTTTCACGTGTTTGGATCTATACCAGCAATTGTTTTGATTGTGTCCAAATTTTCTACAAATTGTTCACATTGAATTGACTTGATTAATTTCATCTCTAACATTTTTAGATTGATTATATCCAAGTCCTTGTCTAACTTATTAATAATTTGTTTCCCTAATAACATATTCAACGATCTTTCACTTTTGAAAATTTTTCCTAAAGTCATTGACAGTTGTTTGACTTTTGTTTTGAGAGATTCATTTTCGTTTAAAAATTGTATGCACTTTTTAATAGAATTTTCTCTTCTTGTATTTTCACTTCCTTTCAAAATTAGAATTTCATTTTCAAGTGATTTAATTTTGATTTCTGATTTTTTAATCTCTTCTTCGAATGTTGGACACTTATCACACTTAGGGATCCTACTTTGATAGTTTTTAACTAATTGGTCAAGTTGTTTATTTAAATTTATCAAAGTATCTTTTCGTGATTCAAGTTCAGCATAGTTCTCCCTAAGTCATTCAAAACAGCCATTTACTTCGTGGAAATATATAAGTAATTCTGAGTGATTGCGTTTTGATACCTCACTTGGCTCGTCATCGTCGCTATTGGTTATATTACCTTGAAGGCACATATCTGCTTTCTCACTCTCACTGCTAGTACTTTTATTATCTTCATCACTTGTATTTCATGTGGTTGCAAAATTTCTCCTTTTTGATTTCTTTTTTAAGTCGTGTCGATTTTGAGGACAATTGGGCTTGATGTGTCCAGGTTGGTTACACTTATGACAGATGATTCCTTGCTGTTCTGGGTTATCTAGAACTTTGATTATTTTGCTTTTTAATTTTTGATTTAGCGCTGGATTTCCGTATTTGCGGTTCCACTTTTTGAATCACTTTATTAACATTGCCAGCTCTTCTGCTCCATCATCATCGTCATCATCATCACTTTCAGTTATTCCTTTGAGAGCTATTGATTTCTTTCGAGTATCTTCTCCTTCACGCTCTTCCTTGAATTTCATTTCTAGCTCATAAGTAGTGAGATTTCCAATGAGTTCTTCAACTTTGATTTGTTTTAAATCTTTTGATTCTTGAATGGCAGTCACTTTCGCTTCAAAACTTCATGGAAGGACTCTGAGGATTTTTCGGACTATTTTCAATTCCGTGTATGATTTTCCAAGAACTTTTGATTTGTATATGATGTTGGAAAGCCGTCTGTACATCTCTTTAACATTTTCTTCCTTGGCCGTTGTAAAATTCTCTTATTCGCTACTCAGCATGGCAAGGCGAGATTCCTTGACTTGAGATGTTCCTTCGTGAGTCACTTCTAGTGTGTGCCATA
Source organism: Allium cepa (assembly GCA_030765085.1). Taxonomy (NCBI): domain Eukaryota; kingdom Viridiplantae; phylum Streptophyta; class Magnoliopsida; order Asparagales; family Amaryllidaceae; genus Allium; species Allium cepa. The sequence goes on from CM060935.1 coordinate 563,069,168, forward strand.
TTTCCTGCATAGTTAGACAATGTGAGACACGATTAAATTCAAATTGATCTAATGAACAAATAATAGAATTCATAGCTTTGGCATTAGCATTCTGTAATTTATTTTCCAGATCTGTCCATTGATCCACCGGTTTATCTATTTCCTGATTATTTACAACTATAGTTTGTGCTCTATAACCTGTCTCAACTATATTCCAAGCATCAATGGCTTTTAGAAAAAATTTCATTCTGTTTTTCCACTAAGCATATTCACCATTCAAAATTGGTGGTTTAACTATAGAATGACCCTCAGCAAAAGCAGTATTAAAAGAAGCCATTTTAAAAATTCAATTTTTTAAAAAAAAATTCTTTTTGATAAATCAAATTTTTAAAACAAAAAACGACTTTTGTACCTAGCTCTGATACCACTTGTAGGATCGATTTCACCCTAGAGGTGGGTGAATAGAGTGATACTGTTAATTATAAAAATTAATTGCGGAAGTTTATATAAAATATTTTCAACACAGATATATTAAAATAGCAGCGCAGATAACAGCAGAATAATAAATGCAGAAATAGAACGACACAGAATTTACCCAGCTTCGGCAAAACCCTGCCTACGTGCTGCCCCCAAGGTTTCTACTAGAAAATAAGCATTCAAACGCTTACACACGTTAATTCGCGACACCCTCTATCGACTAGCCTTAACTCTACGCTCAAAACCCTGCCACAACTCAGTCACTGAGTTACGAATTCTCAAACTACACCACGTATTTTGTCCTCTAGTCACACGACTAGTAATTACAAATGTTTAAAAGAAGAAACTACTAATTCAAAACAATTAAAAGAATGAAACCCTAACATTTGAAAGCCCGATAAAATTTTAAGTCGGTCCAAATTCACTAAAGTAGTAAGAGTAAATCATTTCTCGTTTTATTTCTTCAGCCCGTCCTTATTTGGTGAAAATTGCGGCTCGTCGCTTGCTCGAAAATTAGGGCTTCGTGTTGAAGTCGCCGGCTTTGTCGATTTGATTGATGATGCTTCGATTTCTTCTTTCTCTCTGTCAATCGCTTTCGGCTACTTCAATTCAATCGAATTCGAATTAATATTGGTATACTATTTTCCTTTTTGTTTTTCTAGTTGATTTCTTGAACTCGATCGATAATTCGAGCAATTGGTTTATTTTTGTCTGTTTTCTCAAACTGGAATTGATTGATTTGTCGATAATGCTCATTGTTTATATAAGGTTCGAAACCTTTGATTTTCGTTCGTATATATTTTGAGTTCGTCAATTTCTTTGTTCGGCCGTATGATTTTGATTGAATGTTCAAAATGATATTTGACCTTTTTAGTTTCGTATATTTGATTACTTGATTTACACGGCTTGCTCCTTGGTCATCACGGCTCTGACTTTGCTTGGCCGTTGAATTCTTTGACGATGTTGATTTTGGTTCCGTGTTCTGACTTTTTCATTGCGGCTTTGAGTTTGACATTTAACTAGGCTTTGGCTATGTCTGTTCATCACTGTAGCCACCTCTGTATCATTTTTGTTCTTACACATTATCAACTGAAGACTTTAATTGCATATCGTCCGGTACATTGTTGACATCGGCCTTGACTTTTAAATTTGATATTGTCACTGCTTTCAATCGATACACTTGACTTTGTTATGACAGTTAAATGCTTTGACTGTGTTTCACTTGGACTTGTACTTGGTTATGTACACAGCTTGGTCTTGTAGTCTACCGTGTATTCATTGTTGAGGCTGCTATTGACTGGTCTTTGCTTGTGCATAGCATATTGAGTTGGTACATGTTGATTACTTTGCATTTGTACATATGTCTTTGTGTTTGTGCTGTATATTTTTTCTGCATATCTATGCATATTGTGATCTAGTATCACTGGCTGAGATTGCTCATTTGAGCTGCTGTGGCCTTCACTTGATATCATCACAGACCTATACATTTATTGTTGCTGAATAAATTCAGGTAGCACTTGAGTCTGTTGTAGTTTGAACTCGATGGTTGGACCTGTTTTGTTCTTGCTTTTACAATTTCTGTTTTGTGCTGAATTTGTTTACTGATTTGTAACCTCACTTGCATACTGCTCCATTTGGCAACCCCTTGTATACTTGTATTTACATTCACCACTTTGCACTATGGTTTCTCTGACCAGTCAGGGTTGTACAATTTGATTAGCTGTCTTGAATCGAACTATTCTGGTTCATGTGTACACTTTGACGGGCTTTCTCCTGACTATTTTATTAAGCTTGTATATTTGGACTGCAACTGTGTTGAATCCGGCTTTAAAGCTCATGTTTGACCTTGTACTCGTGTCGTGACTTTATTTTTATTGCACATGATTTGAACCCGGCTTTTGATTTGGGATTGACCTTGTGCTCACCTGTCCCTATAAATTTATCAAGTGTATATATCGGTGTGCACGACCATGTGGCATGTATAGGGATACACTGTGCATGTCACAAGCTATTCGTGTATAATGAATTCAAATTTAAATGATGTCGAACAACCCAAACAACCGAGGAAAATATTATTTTCAAAATCCACATTTTATTTTATATTGCAAATCCTTTTCAATTTTACTGCGTCAGTATTTATTTTTGCAGATTGCTCAGATGCTGGATTCAATCTGGAATAAAGTTGAAGAAAAATACGAATGAATGAGCGATATGTAGTGAGGTGTATTTTTAAATTAGAAATTTTGATGTAATCGAAATTGTATTGTAATTGAAATTGTACATATATAGTGAGAGTTCGAATTTGTACTATTCAGAATTGTAATAAATATTTATTTGAATAAAATATCTGTTTGAATTCAAATATTGTGTTATTTATTTTATTCAGAAAATATTTATTTAATTATGTGAAAAGTAAAATAGTACATTAACAAATACATTTAAATCAATATATATATATATATATGTTTATTATCATCAAACAAAAATCATATACTCGCATATTCAACACTACCTGGGGTCGGTTTTTCACATAAAGGTAGGCATCAATGGTATGCTAAATCTCTTCGAATATTCCATGTGTAAAATATTATCTATGAACAAGGTATGGCTTCTTGAGATCCTCCAATCATCATTTGTCAAGCCTTGGCTCTTCCTTATTAACTGCTTGATCATAGTCGTCAATTCTAACGTTGGATAGTTGTAGCCAAGCGGTGGTCGTGCTCCACCTCACCGGAATGGTCTGGTTGATGTCTACAAGCCATTCCACCTATTCTTGGCTCAACATCCTGTTGATGTGCATTAACATCATCGTCATTCCAGAGAGGTAATTGATCTACATTAACTTGAAATCTAGCATCCAGATCAACTGCAGCAGCTCCAGTTCAAGTTCCATTAGAAAAAGGTATGGCTTTCCCCTAGATAGGGGACCGGCCCTAAACCCTATAGAGGGATCAGTCTGATCAGTCCAGTTACCCTAGAATTAGTTGCGTTTTAATTTCCTGATGCTTCAACGTGACATCCATTGGTTCTACGACTTCTGCACCTGTGATGGTCAACTGATGAAGTTGAGCTCTCCGATGTAGAACAGGGAGTTGGCTCCCTCATAGTTTTCCCACGTTGTTGATCCTTGAGTTGATTCATTAGATCAATATTGGCTTGAATATGCTAGTTCAGCTATCGGTGGCTATCCATTAGCTCCCTTATCAAGTTCTGGTTGTAATGGAATCAGCTGGATTTTGGACATCAATTGGATTGGTGCATTAACATCTACAGGTAGATTGCTCTAACCTCCTTGTTGGATGTTGGCATTCTCGTTTCCTTCTACATTTTGAGAAGTATATCTCATGTTCCTAACCATGGATGATAGTCTCCTTAGAAATCTCTTCTTCAAATCAGAGTTGAAATGGAAGCTTGTTGGTAGAAAGCTGGATCTATCTCACGAATATGGGAATCCATAAGTAGATGATGAGATCTAGTCCAGCTGAGAATTCATCTTCTCAGTGATAGCTCCAAAATATTTGCACTATAAATTAACATAAACACCCAACGGAGATAATGTAGAGGAATAAATGAAAAATAATGTAAATATAGAAAATATAACGACAAAGTAATCAGAAACAAGCTAATAACAGAGATATGACAATTTATAGTGGTTTGGTGCCTACGTCCAATTTGAAGAGATAGTGTTATTGATCACTTGGTAAACTGAGTACAATTGGGATCGGATTAGAATCCTTAGTTACAAAAGAACACAAAGCGACAAGCAACATAAAAGGATCCCAAAAATGAACAATCAAGTCTGTATTTATAGGGAAAGACGGCGAAATATCTTCCTGAAATTCAAGCAGCGGAGTCTCCAGATCCATAAGAAGTCACAACAATGATTGTGGGTCCCACATCACTTGTAATAACAGTCGGGCTGATCGTTTTATTGGCTCTTTTTGGCATGTGACCAATATGGTGGACTCCACCCTTTAATATACTGATTTTCATAAAGTTTCATGTGTATTCGACTTCTAGATTTTGAGATATCGATCACTTTCCACTGAGCTGAACTATAATATCGATAGGGTACTGTTTGCGCCAAAATTGGTCACAAGCCACAAATATCATGAAAGCATCAGTGTATGAACATAGATCAGAAATATATGCTGACAAATCATAGAACTAGGTAATGTAGAGAATGATACATGATGAAAAATAAACTTTAAAGCGAAGGAAACAGACAGATACGCAAGATTTATAGTTGTTCGGCTATCTCCGGCCTACGTCCACTCCAAAAGTTAATCTTTTATTGACTTTCCTTGTTGATTACAGCTGATTACAACAATTACAATGAAGAAATTCGAGTACAACAGTAGCCTAATAGTGCAAAAGTGATTTCGGCAGAGTCTGGACATCGGATAGCCAAAGATCACTCTTCGGTGGGTCCTGAGGCTCTATTTATAGGCGTAGAAGGCCGATATCTTGCTCAAACTTCAGGAGACTTCTTTTGCCATGTAAGTGGGCCCATGTGATCGATCCTATGAAGTTTCGACTCGATCCGTGATGGATACGAACATAATTCGTATCGATCAAGATTTTGTCCAATGGAGACGAAACTTAGTGTGAACATCCTTTAGCTTATACGTAAGCTCATGTGAAAATTTCTTAGCATTTAGACCTATAGATCTCAAGATATGATCGATATGAATTGGGTTTTCTGATATGGAAATGATTTCGCATCAATGCCTAAACATCCCTCTTCTTTGCATCGATCATAGGCACGTGCCTACCTGTTGTCATGGCGCTATTTCTAAGGCTCGATCCAAACTTCATGCTGAGTTGAATACTTCTTCCCTGGAATTATGCTTGCCCATCGTTCGTGTTAGTCACATTCGTGTCCATCAATCTACGTCCATTATTTTCTTATGCCTTTGGCCTTCCTCGAACCGATGCACGAGTAAGTCCTTCGTATCGATCGAAATCGATCGATACGAAATGCTTGTCCAAGTTTCCGTGACTAATGCTCCATCCTTTGTGTCGATTCCAGCCCCGATCGATATGAAATGCATCGTCGTTCCTCACCATTCCATCGATACGAAATGTATCGATATGTAAACCATAGCCTGAATCCATCCTGATTGATGCGAACGCGTCGACCCAAAGCAAGTAACCGTATCCATCTTCATCGATACGAACTGTATCGATACGAAATGTATCGAGACGAAACCTTCCAGTCGAACAAACCATCGTGCGCCCCTCTATTCAATTCGGGTCCACTGCTATCGAGTTGAAAACTTCTCACCTTCTGTATCTGATCAATATAAACGTCTTGTTCGTACCCATATGGATCGATACGAATAGTATCGATACGAAGTGCGACAAACCTTGATCGATACGAACAGCGTCAACGTGAACCACTTTTCTCGTATTTTAACCCCTCCATATCTCATGAATACGAACTCCGATTGACCTGAAATACGAAACGTAGCATCTCCTAGCCGTGATCATCATTCCCAATCGATTCCGCCTTGATCGAAGATCGGCCTAATTTTAATGACATCGATTGTAGCCTTGTTTCCAGTCGATCTCCAATCTTGATATTCATTCTTCTTTGTTAATATTCCCACCTTAACCAAAGGGTGGGATAACACTTGCCCCCTCAAAACTTGCCTTGTGATAAGAAGGTGTGTTTTGAATAGTTTTGAATCCGATATCCGAAGTCCATATTCTGTTTATAGCCATGTCATCCGAGTACATCATTCCTGACTGCTCTGAGTCGATGCTTAATTCCAAACCAGTTACCAAATCCTTATCCAATTCCACATCCATCCGAACTCGACAACTGAGTTCTAATCCATCCATACCCAATAACCAATAACCACATCCATGACCTCTCCGGGTCGATATCCAAATCCGTAACCTCTCAGGGTTCTTGCCAAATGCAATCCACACCTGCCGACCGTGGTCAGTGTCCCTGAACGTTGAATAGTGTGATAGCTTAAGTCCTAAGCCGAATGCTGGTTGCTTTGGACCCTTGCCGAGCATAATCCATACTTGACGACATGAAGTAGTAACCGATAATATAGGGCCTAAGCCCTAGGCTGAGTCCTAGTTGCTCCGGACCCTTGTCAAGTATAGTCCATACTCGATGATCTGAATAAGTCGATTCTCCACGCTCGGACCAAACGACTTACCCCCGCCAGGTATAATCCATTCCTGACGACCATTTACCAAAAACCTGACAAAAATCCAATCAAAATCCAAGTCAAATCAAAAAATCAAAAATCCACATCCAAAATCAAAACCAACGTCCAAGCATGAAAACAATCATCAAAACAGAAGTCCAAACCAAAAAACAAGCAACATCCGGAGCTCAAACCAAACTCCACTACCAAACCAGAAAAACCGAGTGTCCAAACCCGAGAGGGAGAAAGAAAATTTCATAAAACATAGCATCGTGGCTTATCATCATTCAGGGCATGCTAATGGGCGATCTATGTCCCCATACATGAGTAAGTGATTTGGCCGTTTGCCAATAGTTTTCTACTTATTTCATATTACCCCAGTCAATTGATAAACAATCGACCATTATTCCTAGGCCTCGCACCATCATTTTTTGAGGTAGACAGTGGTTGCTCTTGTTCCACCGCCGCATTCCGAGCCTCGACATATTGCCGCAACTGTCCATTCCTTGCATGCTCCCTAATTATGTCCTTTAGATGCCTGCAACTATTGGTATCATGTCCGTCCAAATCATGAAAAAGACAAAGCCTCCCCGATGTCCTTTCACGTTCTGAGGGTTCTCTCCTTGCTGGCCTTCGGTAGGGAAGGCGATTTCGAGTCTCCATTATTATCTATTCCAATATCTCATTCAATCCTGTATAAGTGGAAAACTTAGGCTCCTTCCACCGCTTACTAGCTCTTCCTGATTCATCATCCAACTCTCTTTTTTCATTATCTTTATCTTTATCCAAGCTTCCGCTGGATGGTCCTTCATCCTCAGCCGCGTTCACCTCCTTTGATTTCATATCTGAACATGCAACTTCCTACCGAAGGAATCTCTCAACTTCGTGAAAGAATTCCCCGAGATCCAGTGGTGGGTCTCATATAAGAGATACTTTGAAATCTGAATCCTCTCTGACTCCTGATACTACTGCCATTAAAACCACCGATGGATCCGGCCGATCCACCGGAGCAACCGCCGCACTGAACCGAGTTAAGAAATCTCTGAGTGATTCATCTGTTCTTTGCTTTATTGACGTTAGCATCATCATGTTCTTTGGTCTTTTAATATGAACCCAAAACTGCTTCAGAAACCTGTCCACCAATTCTGTCCACATCCCGATAGATCCATCTTCCAGCTGTCTGAACCACATAGCAGCTATATCCGTTAAGTACAGAGGGAAACATCGAGCCATAACTTCCTCTGATGCCCCCAGCACTTCCATGTGTGTTGTGTATCTCATCAAGTGATCAGTTGGATCAGTCTTGCCATTATATACCTCCACGTTAGGTAGCTTTAACTCTGGTGGATTTCAAGCTACCCTGATTTCACGAGTAAACGGACTCCTGTTTACTCCTTGCAGATAACTATTGGTCAAAGCTCCACGCATAGTTCACCTGATAATCTCAGCCAATCCAGCATTGCTTGTCAAGGGTTGCCCCCCGAGTCCTCGAGGGAATTCTGGTACATACTCTTCATCCCGCGCTCCTACATTCCTGCCAGCATCCTGTTGTGTGGTATTAACAGAAATTCCTCCATGAACCGGTCCATCGTTGCCAGGTGGTGTGCCCCCATGTCCGGATCCATCGAGATTTATGGTTGTGTGCTGGTCTGGGATTATGCCTTGTTAAGCTGCTCCATTCAATTGCTTGTTCGGTACTTGTACACCAGCTCCGTGGATCTGAACTCCTAAAGCTCCAACTACTCTTGCTTGTCCAAACTGTCTGAGGAGGTTCTGCATCATTTCCTCCTGCCTTTTCAGAAATTCTTCGTTCATCGCTCCATCATCATTTCCATTTGTCTCGGGTGATGAAAGCTGAAGTCTGATTAGCCCCTGATGAAGCCTCCTAGCTTCCTTTGTGTTGACTTCTCTCTGTTCTTTGTCTTCTACTTGATTCCCTTATCATAGATCTTTAGATCTGAATCCCTAAGCCTTCAATTCTGAATTTTGAATCTGGTATAGCAGGTGCTAGTTGTTCTCAGTGAAAGCACCAAAGTGTTTGCGCCAAAATTGGTCACAAACCCCAAATATCATGAAAGCACCAGTGTATGAACACAGATCAAAAATATATGCTCACAAATCACAGACCTAGGTAATGTAGAGAATGACAAATTATGAATAATAAACTTTAAATCAAAGGAAACAGACAGATACACAAGATTTATAGTGGTTCGGCTATCTCCGGCCAACATCCACTCCAAAAGTTAATCTTTTATTGACTTTCCTTGCTGGTTATAGTTGATTATAGTGATTACAATGAAGAAATTCGAGTACAATAGTAGCCTAATAGTGTAAAAGTGTTTTCGGCAGTGTCTGGACGTCGGATAGCCAAAGATCCCTCTTCTTTAGGCCATAGTGCTCTATTTATAGGCGTAGGAGGCTGATATCTCACTCGAACTTCAGAAGACTTCTTCTGCCACGTGAGTGGGCCTACGCGATCGATCCCACGAAGTTTCGACTCGATCCGCAATCGATACGAACGTAATTCGTACGATCAAGATTTTGTCCAATGGAGACTAAACTTGGTGTGAACATCGTTTAGCTTGTACGTAAGCTCCTGTGAAAATTTCGTGGCAATTGGACCTATGGATCTCAACATATGATCGATACGAATTGTGTTTTCTGATATGGAAACGATTTCGCATCGATGCCTTCGCCTCCCACTTCTTCGCATCGATCATTGGCACGTACCCACCTGTTGTCATGGCGCTATTTCCAAGGCTCGATCCTAACTTCTTGCCGAGTTGAATGGTTCTTCCATGGAATTATGCTTGCCTCTCGTTCATGTTAGTCACATTTGTGTCCATCAATCTACGTCCATCATCTACTTATGCCTTTGGTCTTCGTCGAACCGATGCACGAATAAGTCCTTCGTATCGAACGAAATCGATCGATATGAAATGGTTGTCCAAGTTTCCACGACCAATGCTCCATCCTTCGTGTCGATTCTAGCCTCGATCGATACGAAATGCACTGTCATGCCTCACCATCCCATCGATACAAAATGTCGATACGTAAACCGTAGCCTGAATCCATCCTGATCGATGTGAACGTGTCGACTCAAAGCAAGTAACTGAATCCATTTTCATCGATACGAACTATATCGATACGAAATGTATCGAGACGAAACCTTCGAGTCGAACAAACCATCGTGCGCCCCTCTATTCAATTCAGGTCCACTGCTATCGAGTCGAAAATTGCTCAACTTCTCTATCTGATCGATACGAACATCTTGTTCGTACCCATGTGGATCGATATGAATAGTATCGATACGATGTTTGGCAAACTTTGATCGATGCGAAAAGCGTCGACATGAACCACTTTTCTTGTATTTTAAGCCCTCCTTATCTCGAGCATACAAACTTCGATTGACCTGAAATTCAAAACGTAGCATCTCCTAGCCGTGGTCGTCATTCCCAATCAATTCTGCCGTGATCGGAGCTCGGCCAAATTTTAACGACATTAATCGCAACCTTGTTTCTAGTCGATCTCCAATCTCGATATCCATTCTTTCGTGCCAATTTGTTGATATTCCCGCCTTGATCAAAGGGTGGGATAATAGGTAGGACTCATAATTAGTGAATATGGATCGTGCTTGATCCATTTTCAGTAAATGGTGTATTCTCGTACTTTTAACATTCTATTGAGTGTGTTTTCCTCTTTCGCTTCGCTACAACTTCATATTATCATTTATGTCTAAACTTTGGGCTTCGTGATTGATAATCTGACTTGTCAGTCCCAATGACAATGGAGTCTAACTTGTCTAGTCAGTTTGAATATAGCCGGGCGAAAAGGCTGGATAATAATAATAATAACAATACTAGTTGTAATAGTTTTCCATAAATCCTATAAAAACAATTATATGGTTATTTACTCAAAACATCGTCGTCATCTCAAAAATCACATTATTATTTATTAAATTATACTTTGCTGTTTGAGAAATAAAAATTCTCTAAATTCTCTTTAAATTATATTTTCGATTACTATTTATGTATTTTCTAGATACTCATAAATAATAACCTAACTAAAATTTTCATGTCAATTTCTATATAAATAATTACATCGTGTTATTTACAAATTCACTCAAAATTTGTAAATAATCCGTTTTCCATTTATTTACCTATATTTTCGAATATTGTACAATTTTACTTATTTTCTATTAATTACTATTTTCCCCACATCTACAGTTAATTACTATAAAATATCAACATCCAATGGCATAATAGTTAGACAACTAAATAACAAAATTGAAATATATATCATCTCAAAGCACTGCAATAACCAAAATATCATCAAAATAGCATAAGATATATAAACAAATGTATATTTTTGTCGATGGATATTTATTTAACATAAATAATTATGACTATGTAATCTTACTAATGCATTTTTACAAATAACTCCGAAAGCCAAAAAAACACATGCCAGATTGTTCAGCATTTTCCATTAATATAATAGAGCAAATTGCCAATGGAATAGAGGTTGTATGCAAAAGATACAGTGATTAGAAGACAAGGTCTAATACATAATTAAATATTTTGTAAGTATTAAAGTGAAAATTTACCATCTCCTTCCTCTTTCCCACATCACCACCCCGCATGCATAAGGCAAGTACATGCCAACTACACCACAAGTTTGCAACCAACTCAAGAAAGTCAATGTATGCCCTAAGGGCACTTATGTAATTTATTACATATATCTAACTTTGTAATCAATCTTGTTCATTACAAAAGTCATTTTCTTCTTCCTATATATAATTTGTTATATTGTGAGAAAACTTAATAAAGTAACTAATTTAAAGTATATTAATAAAAAATCCTTATATATGACTATAGTTGCAATCATGAGTAGTTAATCATAGTATAAAATAACATTTTTTCTTAAATAGTCTTGGTCAAGATGTTTTGAGAAAGGATATTGGTACACTCGAGACAAGAGTATGTAATGCACTACAAATGTTGGGTAATGCATTACGTATGATTGCTGGGGGCACCAAGGGATAATGTACTCATATTTATTGGATAACTCTGAAATGACTCGCCCAAGAGTTTCCAGTTGGTTGACAACAACTAGGTCAAACAAGTAATCTAAATGTGACGATGTTACACGGTTCTCTTGTAGCGACCCGACTTTCCACTCCCGAAAAATCGCATCACTAATTAAGAAAGAAAGGGATAGAAGAAGAAAAGAAAGAGAAGAAAAAGGAAACAATACATCAGAATCTCACAGCGGAACGATTTAAATATAATATAGAACATATACATAGTATCATATACATCAGAGTACACAACTAAACATCTCAATTTAGACAGTTATAACATTTCTGTCTAATACAATACAAGACATCATACAGAATAACACACAGCGGAAACTCTAACCATATATCTACACGCTGAAGCCTCCTGCTCCAAAGCTCCTCCAGAATTCGTCAAGAGAAAACCTGAATCACTTGACTACTCATACATAATATGAGTACCCAAGAGTTTAATAAAACAGAAAATAAACACTCGGGTCAGACAGGGTCCGGTGTGAGTAAACGGTTTAAGATTGCTTAACTTTAGAAAAACCTTTGAAAACAAAAGGTATCACGTAAGACTTCCCACACATAAACATGGAAAAGTTTTTACCTTACGCTAACCAAAACATTTGATAGGAAATCCAGTGATATTATAATAGTGTATAGGGTTTTCAAGTAAATATGAAAATAGCCGAAATTGTTACATCTATTAAATTCCAGCTACTAGCCACAAAAGTGGGTAATACAAACAAAACCGTAGGGTCTCGTAGGGAAAATGGGTTTCCATCAATGGCAGGGCTACTGGGGTACCGCCCGTCACAGTACGTGGCCTAGATCACCGTACCGAGGAGCCACCCTAACTCCCCTGCAACACAAGACCGGGACCATTCCTTACTGAACAGTCCAGAACAAGACCACCCCGCAGTTGGCTGCAGACCAACTGCCCACACAGCCGAAATATAAAGGGACTTCTAGACAGGGATGTATCTTGCTCTCCAGTGGGAGCGACCCACGAAGCCTTGCTGCACCTCCCCTGTTTTAGCCATTCCCGGTTGATGAGGCTTGAGGCTGCGATTACCTTTATAGGACCAATTATCTTAGAATGCTCATCGCCCGCCTAACGATGTGCTGAAAGCATTCAATCCATACAAGTTCGTTCCGGGTTCGAACGAAACCGAAGGCACTATCTCGTTGCACTCATTTTGGAATCACCCTCAGAGTCAACGACCATAGCCCTTGCACTCTGATTCACCATCTCGAATCTATAAGCACTATTCCGTCAAACTCATTATGGAATCACCCAAAGAATTATACTGATGTATAGCCCTTACACCTCGAGTCTTCACTTGCTCCACTTGGATTACGACCTAACGTTTAATTGGAAACGGTGTGGTTTTCAGATATCCAAATATGGAAATCCGATCCCGGTCTCACCGAAACCAAACGCCATTTTAATGTCCAAGTTGTACTTAAGGGATTTAAACAATAGATATTTTAGAAAATATCACTTAACATAAGTGGATGTATTCATATCACAGATAGATAATCATCTATTATCACATGCATCTATACATATCACAAAGCAGCATATATATCACATTCAGATATAGCATATTCACATCATCACATATCAACCAATGTCATCCAACAACAACCAATATAATTAACTCATCCAATGATATATATCATCCAATCATTAACCTTTCATAAACAAGTTTGATTCAAACTTGATTAATTTAATTAATCCTTAAATTAAATTGATTCTTACTTAAACACTTGGATTATCTTCAATCCAACTTCTATTCATTACAAATTAATTAATTAACATCACTTAATTATCCATCTCAATTAATCTTCCTTGATTAATTATCACTTAATTACTTTAAGTAATTATTACTTAATTACCATATTAATTAATCATCCTGATTAATTACTTCCAAATTATACTAAGTAATTACCTCTTAATTACTTTCTAAATTAATCAACCTTGATTAATTATCCTTTAATTATTCTGGTAATTATTTCTTAATTACCTTTAATCATACCTGATTAATCACTTTTAATTAATCACATTTGATTAATTACTTTAATTAATCCCACTTAATTAATTACTTTTTTTTGGCAAAGCCAGCCGGTTTTATAGTGGACCGTCCACTTTTATTACGCACGTAATAAAAATTTGAAGTACAGGAGCAAGGTAAAAGCACCTTAACTACTAAAAGGAGAAACAGAAAATACAGCACAGGTACGTGACGGCTATGTCACAGTAACAAAAAGTAACATGATAAAACTAACACACCACCAAGGTGGGAGAATCCCTATGAACCAAAATCACCAAAGAAGATCACAAAGGGACAGACCCAGAAAGGCCAACAAAAGGGCGAAACCGCAGTGCAAGACAAGGGTCATAAACCGCATCATCAGAACAGTAGATAAACGATCTATCCCAGGATGGATCAGCAAGCAAGTCCGCATTAGAAGCCGCATCCAACCCGTCCGTATCAAGAACAATAGAATCTCCAGATTGTTTGTAGCGAAGGCATCTAAGGTCCAGCTGATCATCAGATACAAACCGGAAGAAAGATTCATTTTCCGGGTTATACCTCATATCAGAATTGGGATCAATCCAACATCCTTCGGCCTCATCCCAAGCAACAGGAGGTAGGAGCGAGGGAGGGCAAGTAGCATCAAGAGGGATGACAGGAGCAGCACCAGGAACCACAGAACCAGGCGGAGAACCAGGCAAATCAAGGGGCAATGATGGGACAGGTAGATCAGGCAACGGAGCCTGAGGAGCATGAGGGACAGAAACTTTGGGGACCCAGATCCTTGGACGGGGGCGCGGCAATGGTAACTTAGGAGCAGCCGCAGAAGTTTCAGAATGAAGGCAATCACGAGTTTGGTGTCCAAAGGAGTGACAGTAGGTACAAATATCCGGTACCCAGCCATAGCGAACCCTAACTTCCACAATATGGCCAACAGCAAGCTGTACAGGAATAGAAGTAGGGAGAGGCTTAGAAGGGGAAATCTCAATTAGTGCCTTCGCATACATTAACTTGTCACGGTCCACCGTGTTAGAGTCAAAACATTTTAGCTTACCAACATTACAAGCTAACCAATTCAGACCAATAAGAGGCTGAAGAACTGAGGGAATCTGAGAAAAATATACCCAAACAGGGATGGAATATACTTGCTCACGAGCACACGCCACAGTAGGAGACCAGGGGGTAACAATAAAAGGCCGACCATCAACGATGCAAGGCTCAGCATCTAATACACGCAGACGATCTTCAGAAGAGCAAAATTTTAAGAAGTACATCGTATCAATCAGTTTCACATCCAAATTACCACGTATCTTCCAAGCCCTGCGAAGAACTGAAGCTGCATTTGAAAGACGGTGATGCGGGTCAAGAAAGAAACCAACCAAATAGTCTGACCACAAATCCACACCGGCTTGCAAAACACAAGGGGGAGGAATCATCACTCCATTTTCCTCAACCATTTCAAATTCAATCGGGATGTAGGCACCCGCATTACGGGGCAAGGATGAGAAAAGAGAAGACCACGATTTAGAGTTCAGCTTCGTAACATCAGGAACACGGCTATCTACAAATCTGGGGGCAGTGGGTAAATTAGCAACAGGGTTATCAATATTGACAGTAGGCTCAGATTTCTTTGGGGAAATAACACAAACACTTTGAGTGCCTAAAACAGAAGAAGAAAAAACAGCAGAACTACTCCCCTGCGCTAGGCCAGACACACCAACATCCTTACTGGAATCGTGATTATTCAACAAGGATTTCTTACCCACAACACAACTCATCTGTTTCAGGAAGCTCGGGTCCTGCACACACACATTAGGGCGTGGCACGGCAGCTGGGTCAGCACCCAATGACACAATCTCATCCAAAGCACGAGGGCGAATAGGAGACGATAGCAGAGGAGGAAATTCAGATGAAGTGAAAAGAGCAGGAGGTCGAATTGACATAAGGTTCAACGGCTTGAAAAAACGGCCACTCCGAGTTGAAGAAGGAGGAGATGGAGGATCGGGCATAAGGGGAGGAGGCTAGAAAGGTTACGGCAGAGGCGGGGGGGAGGGGGAGGGGGGAAGATGAAGAAAGCCGGAGCGAAAAACCGAAGCCAAGAGGGCGTGAAATTAATCGCCTGTAGCCATGAAATCGCCTGTAGCCGTGAAATTGTGAAATTGTTGAATTTCAGATTTTGAGAAAACTTTGGGGACAGGGAGACTATGTCGCCCTGACCTTTGGTTAAGCCGGTTTTAAAGTGGCCGTGCACTTATGTCTCATACTTGTGGCCGCTGGGAATCGAACCTGTGCCACCACAACAAGATGCAGCAACTCACCTCATGTCGTAAACCACTGGACCACTAGTACTTGACAAAACTTTGGGGACAGGGAGACTATGTCGCCCTGACCTTTGGTTAAGCCGGTTTTAAAGTGGCCGTGCACTTATGTCTCATACTTGTGGCCGCTGGGAATCGAACCTGTGCCACCACAACAAGATGCAGCAACTCACCTCATGTCGTAAACCACTGGACCACTAGTACTTGACACTTAATTAATTACTTTTAATTAAACCTACTTGATTAATTACTTTTAATTAATCATATTTAATTAATTACTTTTAATTAATCACCTTTGATTAATTACTTTAATTACATTTAGCAATTATAAACTAATTATTCTCAAATTATTAATTAATAATTAATTAATTATTTTCATTAATTAATGATTACTTCGTTAATTAAATTTCTTTCTTAATTAATTACTTTAGCTAGTAATTAATTACTTATTAATTACTCTTAATCTCTTTTATTAATTAATCATTAATCAAATAATTTAAATCTTTAACCAATTATTAATTAAGTCTTTAATTAATAACTAAAGTGATTAACTCTTAATCATATTTACTTAATTACTTTTAATAAAGTAATTATCCTTTATTTAATTACCTTTAGTAATTAACCACTTAATTACTTTAATTACTTTCCTAAGTAATTATATTATATTAATTCAAAGTGATTATCTTAATTAATCAAAAATTAATTATCATTTAAAATAAATTAAATGATTCTTAACTTATTATATTATAAAGATTCTTAATTAAGAAAATATTGTCTTAACTAAAACTCGATAATTAAAAATAATTTAATTATCTCAATTAACTTTACAAATGTATTTATCTTTAATTAAATCAAATTCAAAATAACTAAAGATAATCTTTATTACAATTGATTATCAAATTCTAAATCATTAAACTTTATTTAAACAAAATATAATATTTAGAAATCAATTAAATTTAAACATATTTTAAATTGAACTTTTAAATCTTTAAAACCTTTCCAAATTTATTTATTAAAATTTAATACAAACTTTATTACAAATCCACTTATCTTAAAACTTCCATAATTTAAGATGTATAAATTTGTTTAAAACATAACCTTGAAAACAAATTTAGTTCTGAAACTTGTTTAACCTTTTGTTTTAAAACTTTATTCCTAAAACCAAATTTTTCTTTGAATTAACAACTAAAACATTAAGTTCTAAAGCCTGAACAATCTGAATACTCGAGTAACCCAGCTAAAACTCGTGCCTACCCCAAGTAAAATTAGCAAACACCCCGAGTCTCCTCACCTCTCCTCCTGCTTCGAGCCCATCCAATAAAAGCACGAAACATTCTTCGAGTTCCAATCTATCTTCTTCCCAACCCAACCAAACGCCACCTGATACCCAAAATTATGCACGTTTACGTGCACGATCGCGCCGAACGCTGGCGAACTCCACGCCGAGCTCCTCCAAGTCGCTTTCGTTCCCAACACCAATATTCGAAATCCAGAATTCCAAGTACGATCAAGAATCAAATTTTAGTACTTCAACTCAATCTGATCGAGAGCACCGTCCTCAAATTCCAACCACCGCCGGCAATCCCCCTCACCGGAGACCGCGTCACCACCACAGAAGCTTCCCCACACTCCCCTGAACCTTCGGCCATGCACGCGTTCGCCTCCGATAGCTCCATGATGACGCAACAACCCAAAGAACACCATCGGCATTTACAGCAAACAAAAACCCTACTTCTTCAACTATCGGCCATCTCACTCAATTAAAAATCCTTGAAGTAATTTTCGCATGAACCCTGATACTCTCTCCACCCTCATGCTCAACGACGAAGTCAAATTCGCCGTAGTTGGCCGTAACTTGATCAATTTGCCCAAAACGGAAGAATCCTAAATTCTCACTAAAAACTAATCTAAAAATCATGATATGTTCATTAAAAATCATGATTTCCAATATGTAATCTAGTTATAAGATCAAAACTTAAGATTGCAATAATAAAGATTTGACCCAAATTAAGGTTTACTGTAAAATCTGAAATTTTACAACTAGTTCTTCAAATTTAAAGCTTACAAACATTTTTAGATGATATGTTAGTTGATTGCAAACAACTTTTATTTACACATCAAAGATCAATATGAATTCAATACTAGGTTATTGATTTTAATTATGAAGTTGAGCCTGTTATATTACACAGAACACAAGTATTACTTCACAGGCAAAACAGATATTCCCCAATTCAAACATGCATTCAGATTTAAATCTAATATCCCATCAACATCATGTTATTCAATCATAGAAACAAGTTAAATCCAATGTTCAAACTGTTTTTAAAAGATTATTTACTCATATGATATCCAGGACAGAGAACAGATCATCATGCATTACCTATACTTGAACAAGAAATCAACTATTTATATTTCAAACAGGCATCCATATAATTCCTAAAAATAATAATCAGGCAAATCATCATGATTACCTATACTTGAACAAGATGAAATTCAAGATTAGAACTATTTTTAAAATTTCATTTACTCACCTGATTAATGCAGAGGACAGAGAACTGCATTTCTTCTTTCCAGGCTTTCAAAATTCACTGCATGTTGATTTTATTGCTTGATTCCAGTTTGCATGTTGACAAATTGTTGTTTTAAAGTGTTGAAATTTCAGTTGAACTTCATTTGTATTTGCAGGTTGATTTTAAACTGCTGAGTTGAACTTCACTTGATTTACAAAAGATTTGGAGGTTGCAGTTTGAAGTTGATATGAAGTAGCAGTTTTAGTTACAGATTTTAATTTGCTTTTGGTTTTCAAAATCTCAGGTTGGAGAAAGATTTTTCTGGTTGCCATTAATTTGGAAAAAAAATGAAATGAAGATAAAGGAAATAAAAGTGTTGTGTTTATTAAAATTAAATTAAAAGAAAAATGAATGAAGACACTTGTCACTAACACATTTTAAAAAGTTACAAGTGTTATAGGTGTTAACATGTTTACATATGTTAATAAGTGTTTTTAATTAAATTTTCATTTAGTTTAAATGTAAATATAACTTACTTTTTAAGTTACTTAATTAATAAATATTAGTTTACCTTTAAAAGAAAATATGCTAAAACTAATTATAATATAAATATATCTTTATACATGGATTTAAAAATCTAAAACATTTATATATATATATATATACATCTATAATTATTTTAATTCAAACACTTTAAAAAAAACAAACAAAACTTTATTTAAACTACCATACTAAAAATAAACAATTACCTTATATTTTGAAAACAATTGAATTAAATCTTAAATTATCCTTTGAAAATATAAATTAAAACAAAGCTTTAAATCACAATTCATACATATATAAATTATAAATGAATTAAATTAAATTTTCAAAACAATCCAAATTATAACATATACATACATATATATTACAATTTGAATATAAAGTTTTTATTACATTAAAAACTTCTTATTTACCAAAATAAATATTTTCAAATCAAAATATTATTAGCTTCAAAAGAATTAAATCTTGCTTATTTATATTGTCAGAAAAATATTAATAGATATTACCAAATTGTTATTATAAACCTTATAAAATAAATCTAACTTGTCAATTTATAATATAAAATGATCAAATTAATTTAATTATTATCAAAGATTATTAAATTGATATTGCTCAAAATTCCGGGTCGTCACATCTCTCAACTTAAGAATATTATTGTAACGACCCGCTATATTGGACCATTCAAATCGACAATAAAACCATACATATCCGACTTGAATAATTCAAAATACCGAATTATTAATTAAAATTTGGCAAAACTTAAAATTTACAGTAAATAAATCTATCACAGATCACAGAGTAATATAATGCAGCGGAATAGATAAAGAATAGTAGTTCATGAAGCTACTATATACATCAGAGTTAGAAAAATACAACCGAATAGTTCAAATGCAATGAAGTCTCCAATGCAATAGATGACTTCTTTGAACCAATCAACTGGAAAGGCTGGAATATGAATCGATAGTTGGATTTCCAAATGAAGCTCCGAACTCCAAAGGTGAGTCTCAAATGCTGTATCACTCAGTCTGACCCGAGCGTAAAGCAAAACACAAAACACTCGTGTAACGACCTGGTATTTTCAACCATTCGCATCCATTATAAGTGTATAGGTAGACACTCATGCCGGAATTGAATTGCTCAAAATACCACGTTGTAAATAAAAATTTGGAAAATCTCAGAATATACAGTAAATAAAAATCACAGATCACAGACACAGAGTAATAATAATGCAGCGGAAGTGAAAGAGATAGTAGTTCATGAAGCTACTATATAAATATATCAGAGTTACATAAGATACAATAGAAGAAATAAAGTATAACAGAAGTTTAAATATGATAACCAAGTACAAGATGAATAGAACAACCGAACTGAAAAGATGAAACTTGACAAGCAGATAATCTCCAGCGATTCCAATCTCCAGAAAGTGGAAATCCACATCTGTGAATAACTCAGGCTGACCTGAGCGTAAATAAAAATACAAACACTCGAGTCAGGACATACATACTTATACAATGTAAACCAACTCAAGTGGACTGTAGCAAAGATACAAGTAACTTAGAAGATGCTTGGAACCTCCCATCCTCTAAAGATCCGTTAAACTATTTACTATATAGTATATTGCGCTATATACAGTAGTGTCTAATCAGTAAAGTATAATCATATAGAAAATAGCGTTAAGGGGATGGCGAACCTTAACGCGGTCGGATCTTTAAAACCAAAATCGTAGTGGGCTCGCTATAAGGAGATGACACGGCACGCGAGGCAAAGCCAGGGTGGTGTAACGTCCCGAAAATTTTCAACTTTCGAAAATCCAACATCGATACTCACTTTATCGACTGTCGAAGAATCGAAGGTCAAAAACCGGAATGTTATGGGTTTTAAAAAGAATTTAAGAAAAGAAAGGAAAGAAAAGAAGAGAGAAAAATTTAGAAAGAAGAAGAAAATAGATAATAGAGGGAAGAGAAAACATAAGATAGAAAATTTAGATAGGGAAAAGAAGATAGAACATTTTAAAATAGAAGAAAAAGAGAATAGAGGAAAAAGAAAAACAGAAGAAAATAGGACGGAACAGAAAACAACAGAACAACATCAGAATCTCACAATTCGCAGCGGAACAACATATAATAATAAATGAATAATCTTTAAACAAAGAACTATATCAGTTATTACATTACATCACATTTTATTACATCATATCATCAGAGTGTACAACAACAACAAATAGTGCAGCGGAAAAAGAAATACTATATAACTAGTAATACGCCATGCCATCCAGCTTGCCTCCAGCAATTCCAGAATATCCAGAATATCCTGATAAACCTTACTCTTGACTGCCCGTGTGGAAATTGGTGGGCACCCAGAGTTTAGGAAGGAAAACAATAAACTCCAAGTCAGTCATGTGACTGGTGTGAGAACTCAAAACAGTTTATTTATCTTTAAAATCAAAATAGAGGAATATTTTTATTTCAATTCGCAATGCTTTTAAAAATGAGACTACCATAAGGCCTCCCGCACACACACACATGCAAACGCAGAATCGGAGGAGATTTCTCCTTATGATAGTCAAAGATGCTTGATACGCATTTAAAATAACATTTGATATTATTACTAGTGCATAGTGTAGTGGAAAATTTATTTCGAAAGTAGAATATAAATCTTAGCCAGCATAGACATTTCGAACTATGCCTACTATAGCTAACTATGTTCAATAGCAGGTTACCGCCACAATCCATAGCAGGTTATACAACTAAAACCGTACAAGTCACGTATTGTTTCTTTGGATTTCCAACAAATGGTCAGGCCAAGGAACTTCCCATTGCCACATGAGAATGCCTCTGGAAAGACATCCCCGAGAACCAAACCGAAACTCTGCCAACACAAGGCCGGGTTACCCCTAACTGGGTAACTACTGACACGAGCACGCCATTCCCCGATCGTAAACGACCTTTCTCACGGGATCCCGAAAACCAACAACCACAAAGTAATAAATTCGTAGTAACCACATAGGTTAAATATCTGGGCTCCATACCATGATACCACCTCTATCCAGAAAGAAATGTACATACCCTAAAGGGTGCTACCCCTCATAACCTTGCCGCATCTTTCCTGTTTTGACCATTTCCGGGGTGTGAGGCTCGACGAAGTCACGTCCACAAAAACATACTTTATACAAAGCCATGCTTTGGGTCAACAAATGATCAACACAATGATCACCAAGATAGACGATCAAATAAACGATCCTATCACAATAATCAACACAATGATCATTTCAGCATCACTCAGCATGTCACATTACCAAATTGGGAATATATCGCTGATAACTTCAACTATATAACCTCTGAGCTCGTACGTCTCAGAGAAGGGTGTTAAGCTAAAAGAATAAATTCTCTGCCACAAACAGAAATATATTTGAAAGAAATCGGCTTTATATCTCAACTTGTAATGTCAGACATACAATCCATACAAGTCTGTTCCGGGATCGAACAAAACCGAAGGCACTTACAAAGAAGTCCTTGCAATCCGGATATTCACAATCCTGATCGGATTCACCATCACATATGGAGAACTCAATACCGTAGCTACTCGGTGCAGAGTTAATCGACAGGTCATCCTATCGCTCTCGCAAATACCGGGACTTCAACACCGATCTTCAATGCAATTATAACGACGTATCACATATTCGGAATGGGTTATACGACCCCATGGTCCTTTCCCGGTTAACCCGAATAGTGAGCGCTTATTCAAAAATAAGTGTAGCATTCACATTCAAACAAATCACATCAAATACCCATTCAAAGGGAAATATTGATAGTCGGTTATTGAACTATCACTGGATATGCACACATCACCAGTTTCCAAATAATTTTCCAAATTATTTATTTTCCAAAAATATCTTTACAAGATATATAATTTCACACTTCAAAAAAAATAAATCAATATTTATTTTTAGACAAATTCCACTTCCTTTATAAATTCCTTAGTGAATTTATAATTCCAAAATATAAATGAATATTCGATTTCAATTATTCATTTCAATATTTCTTTTCAATTTATCTTCAAAAAGATCAATTCTAAATATCACTTCATATTGGAAAACATTTCCGTACTTATTTAATAAGTAATTCACAAATTTTATTTATTTTCAACACTTAGAAAATATTCAATATACTTAAATCGAGATTAAGTATATATTTCATTCTTTAAGGAAATCATTCACTTAAACATATTTATTTGGGCCAAAACGAATGTTGCGTAAAACATCGTTACGACAACCCAAAATCACTAGTATAGGGATTCGAATTTAAAATAGATATATAAATCCCAATACTATACAAAACATTTCCTTTCGGAAATCATTTACTATAACAACGGTGTTATAGTCCACTATTTCCTTCTATTTCTCGAAAACGTCTATTTCAACAATAAATGTTGAAATCTATGGTTTCGAATCTCAACACATTTTAAAACATCGTTAGATCGTTTTAATTCTATTTCAAATATCACATTCAAAACAATTTCTTTAACATCTTATTTACTATTCAAAAACGTGAATATACTACGTTAACACATTTCATCCTTTTATACATTTTAATTCAAAGGATTATTCACTATTCAAAAACGTGAATATAACTCCATTTATAAGTTTCAACAATTTACTTATCAAAATAAGTCATTTCGAATTTATAAAACAACGTTTATAAATTCCATTTCTATTTATTTATAAAAACTTCCTTTTTATAAATTCTTTTATTAACCTATTCCAGTTTATAACTCAATTATAAACTAAAAATTCACATTATAAGTTAAATGCTTATAAAACGATTATTTTACAAAATCGTTCTTTGAACTTCATAATTATAAATCTTATAACTTATAAGATTCAATGATTTATTCAAAACTATTCTTTTAATAACTTCATAATTTATAAATCTTACTATTTATAAATCTCATTTATAACTTCACCGTTTATAGTTCTATAAATTTCATTCTTTAATGAAATTCATTTTCACTCCATTCAAACACTTATAAAAACTCGTTTTATAATGTCAATATTTCAATTTATAAATATCCATTTATAAATCTCTTAATATAAATTAATTTATATTATTCTTTTTAAACGTCTTTAAATTCCTTTAAAAACTTCTTCCTTTTTGATTCATAAATTAATTAAATTTTATAAATCCTATATTTCAACTTTTCATAATAAATTCAAAAATTCCGATTTAACTATTTTATAAAATCATTAGCATCATATTCTCAAAAATCAGCTTTTAACTGTATGTAACGACCCAGAATTTTTATTAATTTAAATTTGAATATTTTATTAATTTTAAATATTAAAAAGTGAATTTATAAGTCAAATAAATTTTTATTTGAATTTTTGGATTTAATTGAATAATTTAAATCGATAATTTAATACGTTAAATTATGGAAATAATTGAAAATAGAGTTAAATATGATTGAAAATAATTTGGAAAATTTTATTTAATCATACTGGAGTTATAGAAATATTTTAGAACTTTTAAAATCGAATTAAAAGTAAATTTGTGAAAATTGAATATTTTAATATTTAATAATCGACTGTAAAATAGCCAATTTTTGAACAGTCTCAGAATTGAACGAAACCAGTTCCATTGGATCCGTAATAGTTAGTTATTACCGGATTTCAATTTTCGTGTCAATCGGAGCTATCGTTTGATCGTGGCAGCTCGAAACGCGTCGATTTATTTTTAATTTAAATTTGGCGAGTCAAAATAGCCATTTTTCAAAAAGTCTCGGATTTCGACGAAACCAGTTTCATCGGATCCGTAATGTGATATTATTGTAAGGTTTCAAATTTCAAGTCAATTGGATTTACCGTTTGTCCGGTACAAATTAAAACGCCTAGAAATCGATTTAAATCGGTTTAATTCAAATTGAACGTTTTCAGCCATAACTCGCACATACTTCCGAATTAGCTTCCGAAACCTGTTCCATTGTGTCCGGAACGCGGGATAAACCCTAGGTACGCTGGTTACGGCGTCTAAATCGGAGTTCGGAATTTTCGGGATGAATAGTGTCGCTCGTTCCTTATAAATAGCCCACTATCTCAAAATTTTACAAAAAGAAATAACCCTAACCCTAATACAAAACTGCAGCCGCCACCCCCATGTTTCAATGGCCAGAAATGATCTTCCTCTTCCCCTTGATTTCTCCAAATCCATCAAGAACTAGCCTTAGGTTTCAACTAACAAATTGAAGAGGACGTCAAGCTCTACGATCTGAACGGCTGTGATCGGAAACGGAGCAACGTGGAGGCGTCAGGAGGTGGCCGTGCGTGGGCTGTGCACTTGCGTGCACGCGCGTCATATGCAGGCCGAGTTGGCCATGGTGGCAGGTGGATGTAGCTTGCGTCGTGCTCTTCGTCATGGCGTTGGTGTGATCGGGTTTCGTCTAGTATTGTGGGAGAATAATTCAACCCTAGTTGAACTAATGGGTTCGGCCTCCATCTTTGTTCTATCTGGAGATGTTCGTGAGTGGGGAAGAAAAGCAGGGGCTGTTGGATCTAGATCTTGTGGCTAGGATGAGCTGTAGGTTAAAATTTATTAAGTTATGTTATATTAGTTTATATAAAACGTGTACAATCTTGTAAAATTCGTATCTTTTTCATACGAGGTCGAAAAAATGCAAACTCAGTTGCGTTGGGATCGTATGGACGAGCACTACGCGATGGAGTTGGTTTGGAGTCGTTTGGAGTTAGTGAGAATTTCGGGTAAAATTAAACGCGCGTTTAATTTTATTCGAAATAAAAGCTAAAACGGAATTTAAAATCAAGGTGAGAACTTCTCACTCAATCGAATCAGTTTCGATTTTATTTTAAATAGTTAGATTTAAAATATTTGAATGCATGTTTGAATGATGACTGTAAATTATTGATTGTTAAAATAGACATTATGCGCCGTTAGTAAGCGGATGTTATTTAATAAAAACATATACCGCGAATATTTCATAAACAGTGAAATTGGTATTATATATAATATCAATATATATATATTGGCATATGTATATATTGCAGTTGATTGATTTCCCGCATTTTTTGTTTAGCGGATGAGACCCTATTACGCCGTTATTAAGCGGATAATATTTATTAAAAACATGTACCGCGATAATTTCGTACTGGAGCGAAATTGGTATTGTGCTAATGTTTTTGGATGCAGGAAACAGGTTGGAGGGATCCAACTGGATTCCTCAACAGTATTTATTTAATTTCAGATATTTTGATATTTGATTGATTATCATATCGATATATGATATCGTTGTTGTCATGATTGACTATTTGGTGTGTAGCATCATTGGACCCAGATTTTGGGATTTTAAAATGATTTTAAAAGTGATTTTGAAAATATACTATATTTTTGAAATTGATCCATTATAAATAAATAAACGTTATAATTTTTAAAGTTATAAAAATTATGGTTTTTGTGAAATATAGTTAAAAAGCTGATTTTTAGAAATACGATTAAAAGTCGATTTTTGAGAAATATGAACTAATGATTTTATAAAATAATTTAGATTGGATTTTTGAATATATGATAAAAGTTTAAATATAGGATTTATAAAATTTGATTATTTTATAAATCGAAATGATGAAATTATAAAGGAATTTAAAGACGTCTCAGAATAATAATATAAACTGATTTATATTAAGAGATTTATAAATGGATATTTATAAATTGAAATATAGACATTATAAAACGAGTTTTATAAGTGTTTGAATGTAGTGAAAATGAATTTCATAAATGAATGAAATTTATAGAATTATAAACTGTGAAGTTATAAATGAAATTTATAAATAGTAAGATTTATAAATTTGTGAAGTTAATTGAAGAATAGATTAGGTTAAATAAATGAATCTTATAAGTTATAAGATTTATAATTATGAAGTTTAAAGAACGATTTTATAAAATAATCGTTTTATAAGTAGTTAACTTATAATATGAACTTTTAGTCTATAATTGAATTATAAACTGAATAGGTAAATAAAAGGATTTATAAAAAAGGAAGTTTTTATAAATAAATAGAAAAGGAATTTATGAACGTTGTTTTATAAATTCGCAAATGACTTATTTTGACAAGTTAATTGTTATAACTTAGAAATGGAGTTATATTCACATTTTTTTTATAGTGAATAATCCCTTGAATTAAAATGAATAAAAGGATGAGATTTGTTAACAAAGTTTATTCACATTTTTGAATAGTGAATAACACGTTAAAGGAATTGTTTTGAATGTGATGTTTTAAATAGAATTAAAACGATCCAACGATGTTTTAAAAGGTATTGAGATTCGAAACCATAGATTTCAACATTTATTGTTGAAATAGATGTTTTGAGAAATAAAAGGAAATAGTGGACTATAACACTGTTGTTATAGTAAATGATTTCCGAATGGAAATGTTTTGGTTTAGTATTGGGATTTATATATCTATTTTAATTTCGAATCCCTATACTAGTGATTTTGGGTTGTCGTAACGATGTTTTACGCAACATTCGTTTTGGCCCAAATAAATATGTTTAAGAGAATGATTTCCTTAAAGAATGAATTATATACTTAATTCGATTTAAGTATATTGAATATTTTCTAAGTGTTGAAAATAAAGGAATTTGTGAATTACTTATGAATAAATAAGTATGGAAATGTTTTCCAATATGAAGTGAATAATTAGAATTTATCTTTTTCTGAAGATAAATTGAAATGAATTATTGAAATTGTATATGCATGATATTTTGAAATATAAATTCATTATGGAATTTATATGTGAAAAGTGGAATTTGTTTGAAAATAAATATTGATTTATTTTAAAAGTGTTGAAATTATATATCTTATAAAGATATTTTGGAAAATAAATAATTTGAAAAATTATTTGGAATCTGGTGATGTATGCATATCCATTGATAGTTCAATAGCCGACTATCAGTATTTCCCTTTGAATGGGTATTTGATGTGATTTGATTGAATTTGAATGCACACTTATTTTTGAATAAGCGCTCACTATTCGGGTTAACCGGGAAAGGACCATGGGGTCGTATAACCCATTCCGAATATGTGATACGTCGTTGTGAATTGCATTTGAAGATCGGTGTTGAAGACCGGTATTTGCAAGAGCGATAGGATGACCTATCGATTGTTTCTGCACCGAGTCGCGCCGGTATAGAAACTCCATATGTGATGGTGAATCCGATCAGGATTGTGAATATCCGGATTGCAAGGACTTCTTTGTAAGTGCCTTCGGTTCTGTTCGATCCCGGAACAGACTTGTATGGATTGTATGTCTGACATTACAATTTGAGATATAAAGCCGATTTCTTTCAAATATATTTCTGTTGGTGGCGGAGAATTTATTCTTTGCTTAACACCCTTCTTTGAGACGTACGAGCTCAAAGGTTATATAGTTGAAGTTATCAGCGATATATTCCCAATTTGGTAATGTGACATGCCGAGTGATGCTGAAATGATCATTGTGTTGATTATTGTGATAGGATCATTTATTTGATCGTCTATCTTAGTGATCATTGTGTTGATCATTTATTGACCCAAAGCATGGCTTTTGTATAAAGTATGTTTTTGTGGACGTGAATTCGTCGAGCCTCACATCCCGGAAATGGTCAAAACAGGAAAGAAGCAGCAAGGTTATGAGGGGTAGCACCCTTTAGGATGTGTCCATTTCCTTCTGGAAAAGGGTAGTATCATGGTATGGAGCCCAGATACTTACTCATGTTGAAAACACTTTGTTATGATTGTGTGAATTGATTAGAGAGCGCTCTCGGAAAAAGGTCCCAAAGGACCGGGGGATGGCATATTCGGTCAGTTGTTACTCAGTTAGGAGTAACCCGGCCTTGTGTTGGTTGAGATCCGGTTTGGTTCTCGGGGATGTCCATCCAGAGGCATTCTCAGTGGCAATGGGAAGTTCCTTGGCCTGACCATTTGTTGGAAATCCAATTCCCAATACGAAACTTGTACGGTATTAGTTGTAGAACCTGCTATTCACTTATGGTGGTCACCACTGTTTGGATGGTAGCTATAGTAGGCATACGATAATGGTCGTATGTTGGCTAAGATTTATATTCTACTTTCGAAATGAATTTTTCTCTACACTATGCACTAATAATAATATGAAATGTTCTTTTAAATGCGTATCAAACATCTTTGACTATCATAAGGAGAAATCTCCTCCGATTCTGCGTTTGCATTGTGTGTGTGTGCGGGAGGCCTTATGGTAGTCTCATTTTTAAAAGCATTGCGAATTGATTTAAAAATATTCCTCTATTTTGATTTTAAAGATAAATAAACTGTTTTGAGTTCTCACACCAGTCACATGACTGACTCGGAGTTTTTTGTTTTCCTTCCTAAACTCTGGGTGCCCACCAATTTCCACACGGGCAGTTAAGAGTTAGGTTTATCAGGATATTCTGGATATTCTGGAGTTGCTGGAGGCAAGCTGGATGGCATGGCGTATTACTAGTTTATATAGTATTTCTTTTTCCGCTGCACTGTTTGTTGTTGTATGATGTTGTACACTCTGATGATATGTGATGATATGATGTAATGAAATGTGATGTAATGTAATAACTGATATAGTTCTTTGTTTAAAGATTATTCATTTATTATTATATGTTGTTCCGCTGCGAATTGTGAGATTCTGTTGTTGTTCTGTTGTTTTCTATTCCGTCCTATTTTCTTCTGTTTTTCTTTTTCCTTTCTCTTCTCTTTTCTTTCTATTTTAAAATTTTCTATCTTCTTTTCCCTATCTAAATTTTCTTTCTTCTTCTCTTCTTCTTCTTTTCTACTTTTCTTTTCTTAAATTCTTTTTAAAACCCATAACATCTCGGTTTTTCGGCAACGAAAATCCGTACTGTTACATTTTATTTGACTTATAAATTCACTTTTTAATATTTAAAATTAATAAAATATTCAAATTTAAATTAATAAAAATTCTGGGTCGTTACACTGTATTTCACAAAAACCATAATTTTATAACTTTAAAAATTATAACGTTTATTTATTTAAAATGAATCTATTCCAAAAATATAGTATATTTTCAAAAATCACTTTATAAATCATTTTAAAATTCCAAAATCTGGGTCTAATGATGCTACACACCAAATAGTCAATCACGACTACAACGATATCATATATCGATATGATAATCAACGAATATCAAAATATCCATAATCAAATAAATACTGTTGAGGAATCCAGTTGGATCCCTCCAACCTGTTTTCCTGCATCCACAAACATTAGCACAATACCAATTTCGCTCCAGTGCGAAATTATCGCGGTACATGTTCTTATTAAATATTATCCGCTTAATAACGGCGTAATAGGGTCTCATCCGCTAAACAAAAAATGCGGGGAATCAACAACTGCAATATATACATATGCCAATATATATATATTGCTACTATATATAATACCAATTTCACTGTTTATGAAATATTCGCGGTATATGTTTTTATTAAATAACATCCGCTTACTAACGGCGTATAATGTCTATTTTAACAATCAATAGATATCAATCAACATTCAAACATGCATTCAAATATTTTAAATCTAACTATTTAAAATAAAATCGAAACTGATTCGATTGAGTGAGAAATTCTCACCTTGGTTTTAAATTCCGTTTTAGCGATTTATTTCGAATAAAATTAAACGGACGTTTAATTTTACCCAAAATTCTCACTAACTCCAAACGACTCCAAACCAACTCCATCGCGTAGTGCTCGTCCATACGATTCCAACGCAACTGGTTTCGCGCGTTTTCGACCTCGTATGAAAAAGTTATGATATTATGAAGTTTACTCGATTTTTATATAACTAATTACAACTATATTTTAAATTTTCAAACCATTTCTAATCTCAGCCCTTGATCCATCCATATGCAAATCCTGGCCGTCCCTTTTTGCTTCTTCCTTCTCACGTATTTGCCTCCAGGCATCACCAATTGAGGCCGAACCCATAAGCAATTTAGGGTTTGAATTTTTGCTTACCCCCCGTCGACATCCACCACGATCAAGCATGTCCACATCGAAGCCCATGGCTTTATCCACCTTCGGCCTAAAAAGCATACAGCTCGGCCTCCATCTGTAGCCGAAGCACGAGCACGAACGGCCCCACTTCCACCTCGATTTGCCGCCAATCCGAAGCACTTCAGACGATCTCCACCGTTGGATATGGAGTACTTGATGTGCTCTACGATTTCTTAGTTTGGAGTTTGTGATAAAAGTGAATGGATTTCGAGATCTGAGAGGGGGAAGAAGAAGAAATACTGGCCGTTCATGGGGGGGTGGCGGCTGCAGTTTTGCTAGGTTTTTTTTTTTTTTTTTTTTGTGAAGGGGTAGGGCTATTTATAAGGAACCGACGAAACACTATTCATCCGGAAATTCCGAACTTCGATTTAGGCGCCGTAACCAGCGTTTCTAGGGTTTACCCCGCGTTTCGGACACAATGGAACAGGTTTCGGAAGCTAATTCGGACATCTGTGCGAGTTATGGCTATAAACGCTCAATTTAAATTAAACCGATTTAAGTCGATTTCTAGGCGTTTTAATTCGTACCGGACAAACGGTAAATCCAATTGACTTGAAATTTGAAACCTTGCAATAATATCACATTACGGATCCGATGAAACTGGTTTCGTCGAAATCCGAGACTTTTTGAAAAATGGCTATTTTCACTCGTCAAATTTAAATTAAAAATAAATCGATGCGTTTCGAGCTGCCACGCTCAAACGATAACTCCGATTGACACGAAATTTGAAATCCAGTAATAACTAACTATTACGGATCCAATGGAACTGGTTTCGTTCAATTCTGAGACTGTTCAAAAATTGACTATTTTCACTAGTCGGTTTTAATATTAAAATATTCAATTTTCACAAATTAACTCTTAAATTGATTTTAAAAGTTCTAAAATATCATTCTAACTCCCATATGATAAAATAAAATTTTACAAATCATTTACAATCATATTTAACTCTATTTTCAATTATTTCCATAATTTAACGTATTAAATTATCGATTTAATAATCCAATTAAATTCAATAATTCAAATAAAAATTTATTTGACTTATAAATTCACTTATTAATATTTAAAATTAATTAAATATTCATATTTTAATTTCTAAAAATTCTGGGTCGTTACAGGTGGATACACCGTTTGCACTCCCGGACCGGTGGTGACGGCAAGCTAGCAGCTTCCGCCCACCTCGAACAATACCCCGAATCAAAGTGGCGCCCCATATCGAATCGCAAAAGTAATAGAATGGTTTCCGATGGAGCATGCTCGATGAAAGGGGCGACCCTTTGTGTAGCCCGGTATAGCTCCTGTTTTAGTCATTTATGCCAACTCACGGGAGTAGGGTCCACGTAATATACATCGAGAACGTCGCCACCACCCTACTTCATTCTGGAATCTCCACTGCATACACAGTTGTTAAAGTGGTTTTCGGTATTGGCCGGCTATAAGACAATATCCCGATCCCGGTCTCTTTAACAACCAATCGTT
The DNA here is from genome assembly GCA_030765085.1 of Allium cepa. Classification (NCBI taxonomy): domain Eukaryota; kingdom Viridiplantae; phylum Streptophyta; class Magnoliopsida; order Asparagales; family Amaryllidaceae; genus Allium; species Allium cepa. The sequence goes on from CM060935.1 coordinate 563,101,806, forward strand.
ATTATAACTCGTAGTTATAAATTTAAAACAATATTTTATACTTCAAAAATAAAATGTCATTTCAACCCAAATCTTTATCAAAATAAAGACTAATCATTTCCAAACCATTTCAATATATCATCATACCATATCTTTCAATTCAAATATTTATCAAAATAAATATCAAGTCATTTCTAACCATTTCAATATTTTAAATGATCATATCCTTTAAAAACTTCCTTTCAAATCATTTTAATATATCAAAATATCATAACCTTTCAAAACTTCGTTCAAAATATCTTATCTTTCAGCACTTCCTTTCAAATTATTTTAATATCAAAATGTCATATCATTCAAAACCACATTTCAATCATTTAATATATATCAAAATATCATCTCTTTTCAAAACCACATTCATTTCAAATCATTATTCATTTTATTCAATTTAAAATACCATTTCAATTCACATTTCAAAACAGTTTATATTCAAAAAAAATCATTTTTAATCATTAAAATGTAGTTGTTATGTTCAATAATTAAATTATTAATTTTTCAAAATTTCCAACTTCCAAAGATCATTTATTCACTTTTATCAAAACAGTGAAAATTCACTTTTCGTGGCATTTAGAAAACGCTACGGAAAGATACATTCAAAACAGTTCAATTTAACAAAAGAAAACATTTTAAAATGTTGTTATAAGGTTTACTTAAATTTCAAATAAGCTTAGTTAAATTCAAAAATTATAGCACTTACAAAACTTGCTATAATAGCTTTTAATTCAATTTAGCTTTTTAGTTCATTATCCTCAACTACAACATTTACAAATACTGTAATATCATTTACATTGTAATTAATAGCATTTCAAAAATGAAGTCAATTAACTTCAAATATTCAATATAATTTCTTAACCAATTATATTTTTGTTTAAAAAAATTTTAACTCATAAAATCATACATTTTCACATTTATAAACATCATTTAATTTTCCTCCAGTTCATGATTTTATAAAGTTAAATTTCCATTCAAAAATCAAGATTTAATAATAATTCACTTATTAAATTGCAATGTTCAATTTTAAATTCCTTGCATTAAATTTCAACTTAACACTTAAGTTCAAATTCTCAAATATAACTTAGTTTTATTTTTATTTGCTTAACTAAAAGTTCACTTTTAAGTCAATTTCATAAATTTACAATTTTAGTTATATTTCAAAATTTCAACTTAAATATTCATTCATTTCACATTCAACTTTATCAAAAATCATTAATATGATATAAAATCACTTTAAATTAATTTAAATTCAAAATAACATAAATTTATCATATTTTAAAAGTTAATTTAAATTCCATTAAAAATTAAATCAAAATTTCCAAGATAACTTACGTTCATATTTTCTAACTTTTCCATAATTTATTTAACTTATAGATTTCCAGAAAATCAATAATACTTTACAAAAATTATATTTTTATTTAATTTTAAATCAAAATATTATAATAATTAAATTTCTAAAATATTTTAAAAACTTTAGAAAACATATTTTATCTACGGGCCTGTATATAATTTTCTACGCTAGGTAAAGTGATACGGGTAATATATCATTTCAACCCATAATTTACAAATAAAAATCCGGGTTTTATCATTTCAAACCCACAGTCCCAAGTAAATAAAATAAGTTGAAAATCGTTCAGGCCTATCATTTCAGCCCATAACGATTTTTCCCTATTCTAAAGTTCGTTTGGGTATGTATCATTTCAACCCATAGTGATTTCTAATCTACGGGGAACTTGCAGCGTGATAAACATATATAAAAATGAACAGTAACAACATATATATAATAACAGATGATATGACATGAAATTTAACAGGTTTTACATCATATATAAATAATCACATGGTAGTTATAACATCATATTTAATTCTCCACATTCAGTTGTTGTTGTTTCACAACTGCATAAGTATAAATTTCGTGTGAGCTTTACTCACCTTTTTGTGCTGGAGATTGCAATACAAATGACACAACGGATTCCAGAAGGCACGATGACACAACAATAGGCTCAAGTGGGAAGAGAACCAAGCTTAGAACTTGTGTTACAACCCAAAACAAAACAAAATAAAATTACAATTCAATACAACATTGAATAGGAATAACTTTGAAATAAAAAGAGATACGAATACACAGTCTTTTGTCTTGCCTTCTACACTTGCTAGCACGGCTTAGGGAATATTTTGGCTCAGGTTTGGACATACTTTGGTTCAGGTTTGGGTCCTATAAGGCATGGTGTGACGCCCCACCTCTATACCCACGCTAGACAAGAACATTACGGTGAATGCTGTCAACTAGCACGGAGAATAAGGCTGTTGAGGAGCGACCATCCATGTAATTGCTTTGTGCGAGCACCGATATGTCAGATAGTAAAACATGCATTTTATTTCAAGAGGAAATCCGACATACCGATACAAACTCAAAGCTACTACACAGTGGCTATATAGATCCTTCGGAAACAAATATAGAAATACGCATAACATAAATCAGTCACAGATAATTCATATCACAAAGGCGGAAGAAGATATGAATATATAATTAACACATGGAAGTGTCTATCAGAGTAGTGGTCTAAAAAGATCCACAATAATACAAAAGAATAGCAACACGTGCTATACAAAAGAATACAACTATGAGTCTATATCTCAAGTGTATACAACAAAATAAACTACTAATCTAAGTAGTTTGCCAAAAGTCAGAGTAATGAATCCCTGGGGAGAAGTCAAGCAGAAGCACCTGTAACATCTCGGTCTGACCCGAGTATTATTTAATAAGAAAATTATAAACGGATCAGTCTAACTATAAATATCAGATGAAACGATATAGAATAAGAGATATGACTAAACACACAATAATCACAATGCCAAGCTGTGATATATATAAGTAGTTGAAAATCATCAAGGAATTAATCAATGTCACAAAATCTACACGAGAATCAAAGAAATGTCATACTCCTTATTTCGTTCATCAAACCACAATTATTGACGATTATATCAATGTCAATCACAAAAGTCAATGACACACAAATTCACCAATGCACAAATATTGATAAAACTTATCAATGGAAATCATGAAAATTGGTGAAGCATAAATTCTAGAAATCATCTCAAGAAATCCAGTCAATGACACACGAATTCACCTATGCACAAAAATTGATAAATCATATCAATAGAAATCACAAAAATAGGTGAAGAAGAAAATTCCAGAATTCGACACACGAAATCCAGAAATCACACAAAATAGGGGGGAGGCCTATCACACGAACGGGAGCATGAAAACTCACCAACATATGTATCACATGAAAGAGACGCTATATCATGGTAGCTAGCCATTAATTTTTGACACACGAACGGCTCGAAGACCATGGGGCGCTACCCCACATATGTGAGTTGAAACTCACACAAACGGGGTTTAGTCTCCCTCGTAGACAAAGAGACATCGCACATTGCTAGTCTAAATCACAAAAATGATCGTCATGATTATCAAGAAGTGTCAATTACAGTAAGCTAGTAAATATATGAGCTTAGCTTCATGTCCCATAACCACTAGCTTAACTTAAATATTTACGAACAAATTGTAGATCTCCACTAGAAAATTGTCTCAAGAGATTCAATCGAACAAGTCCAAGAATTAACCGGCGAAGTAAACGCAAGCGTTTCATACCACTTGTTTTACTACCGTTTAATTAGATTTCTCATACGAGTGAGGTAAAGGTTTGTATATACTAATAGATTAGAAAACGGTTTTATAAACGAATTTGGTATTAAAAGAGAATTGAAATCGTTTGAGGAAAGAGTTTTGATATTTACTACTAGTATTGAAACCTTTATATTTTTAAAGAAACAAAACACGAAAATGATTGTAGAACAATCAACCACCAAAATTCACATTCAAAGACGTGAATAAAAATCCAAAGAAATCGATCCGAATCCATCAAAATAGTTATTCCCAAAAATTCCAAGAATAGAAGTCATTTAAGTCGTAGCAACAACAAGTGGGAAATAACACGAATCGATGGAATTTGGAAACCAAGCAAAAATATGCACAAATATGCACATTAGGCAAATAGGTGCAGGTCAGTCGACTAACTAAAAGGTCCGGTCGACTGGACCAGAGGCATGAAAAATAATTTCCTACAGTCAGTCGACTGACCTAAAAATTCAGTCGACTGAATGCAGGGAAAACAGAGGACCCGAGCCTCTGTTAGTTGCCCTCGGAATGCCTATGTGCTACAGCCAGTCGACTGACTCAAAGGTCCAGTCGACTGACTGGCATCAAGGCTGCTTTCCAGCCTATAAAATGAAGATGCAATCTTCATCAAAATGCAATCGAGCGAGCACGGTCACTAGGGGTTTAAGCAAATCGACTACCCGGCCCTATAAGCTCTTCGATGCATCACCAAAAACAAGTTCAAACAACAAAGCTATGATTTTTGAAGATTTGAACTCAAAACACTAAAAATTTGGAATGTTCAAAAAACGTATCCAAATCAAAATCAAATACACATGAACATGTGTTAGGAATTTATTCCTAACAATCGAAGATAATCATAGACATAGATGTGAGATAAAAATCTCACCTTTGAACCCAAACGATTGAAGAAGATGCTTGAAAGCAAAGGAGAATCAACCACTCTTCAAATGCAACTCAAGAAGCTTGATTCTAAGCTTTAAAAGAAGAACATTCCAAAAGTTAGGTTTAGGAATTTCTGAAATTGATAAGAGCTTGAGTTGGAGAAGAAGAAGAGAAGCTTACCAATGAGTTCTTCTATTAGTTTGGAGCTAGAACTTGATTTGCAAAAGAAAACTAGGGCTTGAGTTTTAATTTCTTATCTCTCCCACCATTGATGCTTTAAAACTGAAAAGAGGAGAAAGTGAGGGTGAATGGGGAGGAGTGGCTCAGATTTGAGTATAAGTTAAACATAGGGCTGAGCCCAAACCCAAACCCAAAGTGAAAAAGTAGCAAAAATCAACTTTCTCCAAACATATCGAAGCTTATACTCAAAAAGGTCGCAAACGGCATTTTAAACTCAATGGGAGTGGTCCCGAGTCCTAATTCGACCGTATGCAAAAATTAGCTTTTCGGACTAAATTCCGAGTATCAAAAAAATATTTAAACAAAATATTTAAATATAACATCAACAAATATGCGGGTTGTTACAGACTCCCCTCCTTAAAGAAATTGCGTCCTCGCAATATTTAAGAAGAAGATATAAAGTAACAACCATAAAAGCATATTCAACACAAAATAAGTTTGAAATAAGAAGTTCACCTCAAAGAGCACGAGAAAGTAAGTCCGGATGTGTTCGGTCGATGAACTCTCTAGACTCCCAAGAACAATCCTTAGGATTTGAAGACCATTGAACTTTCACAAGCGGAACATCTTTATTTCGAAGTCGTTTGACCTCCGAAGCAATAATTCAAATAGGATGCTGCTCATAAGTTAAATTAGGCGAAACTTCAATCTCTTCCACAATACCGGGCTCAAGAATGGAATCGGAATCTTGAAGGCATTTCCGTAATTGAGAAACGTGAAACACGTCATGAATAGCAGAAAATTAAGACGGTAATAAAAGGTGATATGCCACGGAACCAATACGTTCGGTGATAGGAAATGGCCCAATATATCGAGGCGCTAACTTTCCCGATCGACTGAAACGTACACACCTTTCATAGGTGAAACACGAACAAACACAAAATCTCCCACAGAAAATTCTAATTTCCTTCTCCGGTTATCGGCATAGGATCTTTGTCTACTTTGGGCTTCTTTCATCCTATGACGAATAAGGTCAATCTTTTCTATGGAATCCCGAATAAAATCTGGACCCAAAACCAGCTTCTCACCGGCCTCAAGCCAACAAGAAGGAGATCGGCATAGCCTTCCATAGAGTGCCTCCAAAGGTGCCATACCAATACTAGATTGGAAGCTATTATTATAGGAAAATTTAACAAGTGAAATATGATCTTCCCAACTTCCACCAAAATCAAGAACACATGCACGAAGAAGATCTTCAAGAGTTTGATTCACACGCTCGGTTTGTCCATCGGACTGGGGGTGATAAGCGGTGCTAAAATTAAGCTTCGTTCCCAAAGCTTTTTGAAGACTCTTCCAAAATCCACTAGTAAACAATGGATCACGATCACTAACAATAGAAGTAGGAACTCCATGTAATTTAACAATCTCTTTAACAAAGAGCTTGGCCAAAAGAGGAACGGTTCGGTTAGACCGAACGGGAATAAAATGGGCAGATTTAGTAAGCCTATCAACAATCACCCATAAGCTATCATGACCCGAACGAGAACGGGGTAGGCCATCTATAAAATCCATGGAAATATGATCCCACTTCCAAATTGGAATTTCTAAAGGTTGCAATAACCCACTGGGCCTTTGATGTTCGGCCTTAACGAGTTGGCAAGTCATGCAACGCTTAACGAAGTTAGCGATGTCAAGTTTCATTCCCTCCCAATAATAAAGTCGCTTCATATCCGCGTACATTTTACTACTTCCGAGATGAATGGTGAATTTGGAATGATGAGAATCTTCTAAAATATCTTTTCGAAGATCACTAATATTTGGCAGAATAAGTTTACCAAATTTTTGAATGCCGCCACGAGGATCAATATCAAAGTTTTTCAAACCTTCAATATCAATTTTATCCTTAACATTTTGGCCAAGAAGAGCCAATTCGGGATCTAGCCTTTGAGCTTCAAGAATGCGGTCTAAAAGAGAAGGATGAGCCTCAAGGCTACATAAAACAAGAGATGAACATAAATCGGAAACACGGTTTCGAATTTCGCAAGTGGATAAAATCTCGAGATCGTTCCATTCGGTTATCATCATAGAAACAACCGCTTGTTGCTTTCGACTAAGTGCATCCGCAACGCGATTTCCCTTTCCGGGAGTATAAAGGATATCAAGATCATATGGTGCAAGAAATTCGAGCCAACGCTGTTGACGCAAATTAAGTTCCTTTTGAGAGAATAAATACTTCAAGGATTTATGATCAGTATAAAGAACAAATTTCTCTTCTAAAAGATAATGATGCCAAATACGAAGGGCGAAAACAATAGCCGCGAGCTCTAAATCATGAGTGGCATATCTAGTCTTAACAGGCTTCAATTGCCTAGAAGCATAAGCAATAACACGTTCTCTTTGCATAAGAACGGCACCCAAACCAACGCGACTAGCATCGGTATAAACAACGAAATCTTGATTCCCCTCGGGAATAACAAGAATAGGAGCATCAGAAAGGAGTTCTTTTAATTTCTGAAAAGAAGTTTCACATTTGTCCGACCAAATGTATTTAACACCTTTCTTCGTTAAGCTAGTGAGAAGCACGACAATCTTAGAAAAGTCTTTGATAAAACGATGGTAATGGCCTGCCAATCCGAGAAAACTACGAATCTCTGTCACACTTTCCGGTCTCTTCCAATCTTGAATCGCTTCAATCTTTGAAGGATCCACGGAAATTCCGGATTCGGAAATAATATGACCGAGAAACTTCACACGAGATTGCCAAAAGTCGCATTTAGAAATTTTTTCCTTTAATTGATTACTCCTAAGAGTTTCCAACACAATCCGAAGATGTTTTTCATGCTCCTCCTCGGTTTTAGAATACACAAGAATATCATCGATAAAGATGAGAACAAACCGGTCGAGGAAGTCTTTGAAAACTCTATTCATAAGGTCAACGAAATAAGCCGGAGCATTCGTTAGACCAAATGGCATAACAAGCCATTCATAAGATCCATAACGAGTACGGAACGATGTCAAAGGAATACTATCCTCTGCAATACGAAGCTGATGAAATCCAGTAGCTAAGTCTAATTGTGAAAAGACTCTAGCACCACTAAGTTGATCGAATAGATCATCAATCCGAGGTAAAGGATATTTATTTTTGATAGTAAGATCATTAAGCTTGCGGTAGTCAACGCAAAGCCTAAGTGTTCCATCGGATTTCTTCACAAAAATAGCTGAAGCTCCCCAAGGCGAGGAACTAGAGCGAATAAATTGCTTCGTCTCCAATTCGGATAATTGTTTACGCATCTCCTCATTTTCTTTATTAGACACACAATACGGATGACGAGTGATAGGTTGAGCCCCAGGAATAAGATTAATTCTGAACTCAATTGCTCGCTTAGGTGGTAATCCTAAAACGGGCTCGAATATGTCGGAGAATTCACGAACGACGTGAATAAGAGAAATAATATCACCCTCATCATCATCATCGTCATCACGAGGATTTAAAGAATATAAAGATGCAACCAAACTGGAATCTGAATCTTTAAGATTAATAGAAATCTGCTTAACAGATTGAGGATGTCGAAGATGAATAGTCCGCTCAGGACATAGGATATGAGCTTCATAACGGTTAAGCCAATCCATTCCCAAAATCATTCCAAAGCCTAAATAACGCATGACATGCAAATCGGCTCGGAAAGAAAAATCACACAAAATAATCTCGACATCTTTACACAATAAACTGATTGTCGCGGATCCACCAACCGGATTCGCAATTCTCAAAGTAGTCATTAAACACAAGACATCCAAAGAAAAAGTATCAACAAGTTATTTTGATATAAAAGAATGGGACGCACCCGTATCAAAAAAAACTCGAATAGGATGATCACGAAATAAAATAATACCATCCAGAATAGAATGAGAAATACCTTGGCCACGAGATGTGTTGCCAGGGGCTTGAGCAACATTAAGCTTTCCCTCCTTCCTATTTTGAAGTTTGGGACATACATGCATAAAATGGTCCGGGCTTTTGCAATAGCGACAAGTACGAGGCATTGAACACTTGTTCGCAAAATGGTCTTTCGAACCACAATTATAGCATTTCCCTTGAGTAGAGGAAAAGGCCTTTTCAACAGGAGGTTCTTGCCTCCCTTTCTTATTGGGATAAGGGCCTTTGAATTTGTTTGGCCTCTTCTTGTTGTTGAAGTTTGGTTTGGAACCCACCACTTCAACATCATTCTCCCTATCCGCCTCTTCAAGACGAAGAGCAATATCAATGAGTTGGTCGAAAGAAACTTCTAACTTTAGAAGTAATGGCTTCTTGAGATTTTTGTTTAAGCCATAGACGAACCTCTAGTTCTTCTTTAAAGGGGTGTTGATGTATTCAACCCCATATTTGGAAAGCGACTCGAAGGAGGCGACGTAATCAGTCACGGAGGACTCACCTTGAACAAGGTCTATAAATCGTCGAGCCAATGTCACTTTCTCTGCTTCTGGTACAAATTTCAACTCGAAGCATTCCCGGAATTGCTCCCAGGTGAGATCCGCTTCATTAATCTCAGAAATAAGGAGCTCGTACCAGTCCAATGCTCTTTCTCGGAGCATACTAGAGGCCACCTGAACTCGGTGAAGGTCAATAAGATTCATGCGAGAAAAGATTCGATCGCATGACCTTAGCCAAGCCTGTACTTCAATAATAGTTTTGGAACCTTTGAATGGCTCCCCACCCAAATTAGTGTAATCACTGAACAAGCATGCAAATCCCGACTTTGGGTGAGTAGGTTCCGGGTTAGCTCCAGCTGCTTGAGCATTCGTCACTAAATCAAGAAGCTGTTGAGCAGTCATAAAAACTCCATCCTGGGGTGGAGTGCTAGATGGTACGGCTCTGGGGCGGCCTGGTCTAGACATTTTTCTTTCTTTAGAAAGAAAGAAAGAAGAAGAAAAGGTTATCCATCAAATTCAATATCAAGCAATTCTTGATAGATAAAACAAGGAATCATAAAAGAAAATAGGATGAATCGGTACGAAAACTCGAATAAAATCCTAAAGCGTGACTCCTAAGAAAGACATAGGATGATGATCCTTGTTATAACATTCCATATTGTTCCGAAGTTTCACTATGATACCAAGCTGTGATGCCCCACATCTATACCCACGCTAGACAAGAACATTACGGTGAATGCTGTCAACTAGCATGGAGAATAAGGCTGTTAAGGAGCGACCATCCATGTAATTGCTTTGTGCGAGCACCGATATGTCAGATAGTAAAACATGCATTTTATTTCAAGAGGAAATCCGACATACCGATACAAACTCAAAGCTACTACACAGTGGCTATATAGATCCTTCGGAAACAAATATAGAAATACGATAACATAAATCAGTCATAGATAATTCATATCACAAAGGCGGAAGAAGATATGAATATATAATTAACACATGGAAGTGTATATCAGAGTAGTGGTCTAAAAAGATCCACAATAATACAAAAGAATAGCAACACGTGCTATACAAAAGAATACAACTATGAGTCTATATCTCAAGTGTATACAACAAAATAAACTACTAATCTAAGTAGTTTGCCAAAAGTCAGAGTAATGAATCCCTGAGGAGAAGTCAAGCAGAAGCACCTGTAACATCTCGGTCTGACCCGAGTATTATTTAATAAGAAAATAATAAACGGATCAGTCTAACTATAAATATCAGATGAAATGATATAGAATAAGAGATATGACTAAACACACAATAATCACAATGCCAAGCTGTGATATATATAAGTAGTTGAAAATCATCAAGGGATTAATCAATGTCACAAAATCTACACGAGAATCAAAGAAATGTCATACTCCTTATTTCGTTCATCAAACCACAATTATTGACGATTATATCAATGTCAATCACAAAAGTCAATGACACACAAATTCACCAATGCACAAATATTGATAAAACTTATCAATGGAAATCACGAAAATTGGTGAAGCATAAATTCTAGAAATCATCTCAAGAAATCCAGTCAATGACACACGAATTCACCTATGCTCAAAAATTGATAAATCATATCAATAGAAATCACAAAAATAGGTGAAGAAGAAAATTCCAGAATTCGACACACGAAATCCAGAAATCACACAAAATAGGGGGGTAGGCCTATCACACGAACGGGAGCATGAAAACTCACCAACATATGTATCACACGAACGAGATGCTATCTCATGGTAGCTAGCCATTAATTTTTGACACACAAACGGCCCGAAGACCATGGGGCGCTACCCCACATATGTGAGTTGAAACTCACACAAACGGGGTTTAGTCTCCCTCGTAGACAAAGAGACATCGCACATTGCTAGTCTAAATCACAAAAATGATCGTCATGATCATCAAGAAGTGTCAATTACAGTAAGCTAGTAAATATATGAGCTTAGCTTCATGTCCCATAACCACTGGCTTAACTTAAATATTTACGAACAAATTGTAGATCTCCACTAGAAAATTGTCACAAGAGATTCAATCGAACAAGTCCAACAATTAACCGACGAAATAAACGCAAGCATTTCATACCACTTGTTTTACTAAGCCGTTTAATTAGATTTCTCATACGAGTGAGGTAAAGGTTTGTATATACTAATAGATTGAAAAACGGTTTTATAAACGAATTTGGTATTAAAATAGAATTGAAATCGTTTGAGGAAAGAGTTTTGATATTTACTACTAGTATTGAAACCTTTATATTTTTAAAGTGACAAAACACGAAAATGATTGTAGAACAATCAACCACCAGAATTCACATTCAAAGACGTGAATAAAAATCCAAAGAAATCGATCCGAATCCATCAAAATGGCTATTCCTAAAAATTCCAAGAATAAAAGTGATTAAAGTCGTAGCAACAACAAGTGGGAAATAACATGAATCGATGGAATTTGGAAACCAAGCAAAAATATACACAAATATGCACAATTAGGCAAATAGGTGCAGGTCAGTCGACTGACTAAATGGTCCAGTCGACTGGACCAGAGGCATGAAAAATAATTTCCTGCAGTCAGTCGACTGACCTAAAAATTCAGTCGACTGAATGCAGGGAAAACAGAGGACCCGAGCCTTTGTTAGTTGCCCTCGGAATGCCTATGTGCTACAGCCAGTCGACTGACTCAAAGGTCCAGTCGACTGACTGGCATCAAGGCTGCTTTCCAGCCTATAAAAAGAAGATGCAATCTTCATCAAAATGCAATCGAGCGAGCACGGTCACTAGGGGTTTATGCAAATCGACTACCCGGCCCTATAAGCTCTTCGATGCATCACCAAAAACAAGTTCAAACAACAAAGCTTTGATTTTTGAAGATTTGAACTCAAAACACTAAAAATTTGGAATGTTCACAAAACCTATCCAAATCAAAATCAAATACACATGAATATGTGTTAGGAATTTATTCCTAACAATTGAAGATAATCATAGACATAGATGTGAGATAAAAATCTCACCTTTGAACCCAAACGATTGAAGAAGATGCTTGAAAGCAAAGGAGAATCAACCACTCTTCAAATGCAACTCAAGAAGCTTGATTCTAAGCTTTAAAAGAAGAACATTTCCAAAGTTAGGTTTAGGAATTTCTGAAATTGATAAGAGATTGAGTTGGAGAAGAAGAAGAGAAGCTTACCAATGAGTTCTTCTATTAGTTTGGAGCTAGAACTTTATTTTCAAAGGAAAACTAGGGCTTGAGTTTTAATTTCTCATCTCTCCCACCATTGATGCTTTAAAACTGAAAAGAGGAGAAAGTGAGGGTGAATGGGGAGGAGTGGCTCAGATTTGAGTATAAGTTAAACATAGGGCTGAGCCCAAACCCAAACCCAAAGTGAAAAGGTAGCAAAAATCAACTTTCTCCAAATATATCGAAGCTTATACTCAAAAGGTCGCAAACGGCATTTTAAACTCAATGGGAGTGGTCCCGAGTCCTAATTCGACCGTATGCAAAAAGTAGCTTTTCGGACTAAATTCCGAGTATCAAAAAAATATTTAAACAAAATATTTAAATATAACATCAACAAATATGCAGGTTGTTACACATGGCTACAAGGTATTGAAGTGGTGGAGGAGTTACTATGCATGAATATGAAGAGGCTTATGCAAATATTGGGTTTTTGGTTCATTTTGGGCTAGGCTACATGGATCTATAGCTCGGCTATGGCATGTTTCAGATCTGGACAGAGGATGAAGGTGATGGTTAGGGGTGTGTCAAGGTGGTGGTGGAGCAATAGGAGGTGGCCAAGGTCATCTAAGGTCATGGTGATGAAGACTAGGTGGCTAGACATGCTTTTTAAGGAGTTTTAACATAGTTTTTGTGGATTTCGCATCATGGGATGGTCATGGCACTTCCTGGTCTGAGGAGGAAGGGTTTTGGTCGTGTATGATGTGGGGAAGGAAGTGGTGGTGGTCGGTGGAGGAGATGGTGGAGGTGTTAGGCCAAACAAAGCAATGAGAGGTCATGGCAAAAATCAAGCAAAACAAAGAAGAAGAAGTAAAAAAATGAGAGGAGGAAGAGAGGCCATTGCTTATTTTTCTTTACTCAGATCTGAAATGGACGTGCATTATTGATGGAATGAGAAACTTTCATGTGAATAAGCAAAAGAAAAGGAACGGCTACAATAAATTGATGCATTGATTGAAAAAGAAACGGTAAAAGAAACGGTGAAACGACTTTACGTTTCTTAGCTTTTAAAACCTTCCATACTTCCTTTTCTTTTAAATCAAGTAAAACAAAATAACTTCAGCAAGTACATATAAAAACCTAAACAAAGTGAAAAAAAATAAAAATATATAATTAAATTTAAAGAAAATATAAAAAGAATTAAGGAAATTGCTTAAAAATTGAAAACAGGGTTCAAAATTTACAATTAAAACATCAATGGCTTTGGAAAAATATCTACATCATTTTAAAAATATTCTAAAGCAAAATTTTGAAATAAAATAATTTATTTATCATTTCTAAAATAAAATAAATAATTAAATTGGAGAAAAATAGAAAAGAACTAAAGAAAATGTTTAAAAATTGAAAACAGGGCATGGAAATAACAAGAAAAATACTACTAGCTCTAGAAAAATTCCTACCTCACTTCAAAAATATTAAAAGACAAAAACATACATAAAATAACATATCAATACATATTACAAAAGAAAATGACAAAGAAAAATAAAATTTATACTATTTAAAATAACAAAACTGCAGAATAAACGAATTGCACTCAATATTGAAATATACATAACTTTCACAATTTAAATCTGTTTCCAACGAAACAAAAAGCAGTGTTCTTAAAATTTTATGTACTTTCATAATAAAAGATAAAATTTAAATTTTCAAACTTTTAAAAATTTAAATTATAAGTCAAAGTTTGACTATTTTGACTAAAAATTCACTTTTTGGAAAATATTCTTTTTAGTCATGCTTTGGAATGATAATTCATATCAAAACTAAAGTTTATCATTCAAAATAAATAAAATAAGTTTTTAAATGAAAAATTCAATTAAAGTAATTAAAATATACAAAAAAATAAATCACAAAATACAGGGTTGTTACACTCTCCCCCACTCAAAACTTTTCGTCCCCGAAAAGGAATGAGGTACGGGAAAGCACAGAAAAAGATAGAGTGAAACAAGATTAGGACAAGATGACAAGGAGAAGGAAATTATACATGATAACTATTGTGATAGGTAAGTTTAACAAGGTGCAGATTTATCAAAGATTATAGAAAGATTTCTAAACAGAAAGATGCATATACCAGTCTATAGGAAGATAAGAATAATAAGGACAACAAAAGATAATTTGAAAAACAAAATAAGGAAATAAATTTGAAAGCATGGAAATTTCAACTTAATTTTTTTTTATAAGTTAAATAAATCGTTAACTATCTCAAATTTGATTATTTTATTATCCAAGCATCTTAAATTAACAATTTTTAAAACTATGGGTTTGAAAAATAATCATTTATTACACTCACAATGTACTTAATAAATTTTATTCTTCGTTATTCCTAATTAAAATTAAATTTATTCCGCTCAATATATTTATCACTTATGTTAAACATACTTACACTTATTGTGACTGCTTTCTTTTATTCTTAGTTTTTTTAACATTATTTTATTGTAAGTTATTCAATTACCCTTTATTATATTTACATCTGTTAATCATTTTATAATTAAAATTTAAGTATATAACATTTATTATAACCACTCAATTTTTGTTTATAAAATCTTTTTATATTGTATATTATCCAATTACATTGTTAACATTTGAAAAATTAAGGTAAGTTGTATTGAATGCAATTGTATTATACAATTAAATCATTTCATGCTTGAATATTCATCTAAAAATTTTATTTTCTTTTTATAATTGAAATTATTCTTAAAAACAAAATTTAAGAATTAAATTTTCGATTTGTTCAATCCATTTAGAGATGACTAAAGGTATGTACATAGTTTATCAAATCAAATTTAAATCATATGTCTATATATATTATAGATCAAGTCATATTTTAGAAATTCAAATCGAATTGATTTCCAAAACAAAGCTGTAGCAAGATTACAGAGCGGTCTCTTCACTTCGAAACTCGAAAATGAACGTTGATGATGCTGCAGTCATCACTGAAGTTATTTCCCAGCGACAATGAGAAGAGCGCTAATTTTAAACTTAAAATTCTTTGGAAACAAATTTCTATTTGAAAATACTTTAAATAATATAACCTTTTAAACATTAAACACAAGGTTTGAAACCATCGATAATTAAATTCTCAAATTTCTTGTTTTAAATTCATTTCAGTTCCCAAATAAATTTATAAACAACTATCTATAAATGATAAATCAAGTATTATCATTTCAAATGATCAATTTCAAATCAATTTATTAAGTTCCATAAATTTACTTATATATCAAAATTTATTTCATTAACCAAATTTTAAAATAATACTGTGTCAGTTTGTTCTGTCAAAGTGTTTTAGAAATCCTATCGATAACGTTGATCAGACGAATCGATCGGAAACCCAAATCAATATCAACAACACAATATATAAAACAAAACATAGATATACAAGCACAATTCAAAATGTTTGGAAGAATAGATTGGAAACAAAAGACAAGATGATTAAATAATAGAGTAGAGAGGTGGATAAGCTTAAATAAATCACGGGCAACTTTTACCGGGTTAACCGTGACTTAAAGAATAAGATCGATGTGGATTTTTCTGGGGTAAATCTACATTCGATCTCAAGAGTTAGAGTTTGGGATAACAAAAGATATTAGCATCTAAACCAATGATAGATATAAATCTCTGGTGAATCCATGCTAATTGTAAAGGAGTTTTCCCACTTTTTTCAATTTAATTTGAAATTGGAGTGACCGCCGACTCACTAAAAAGATCATTCGAAGTGGAGTTATGGAATACTACAGAGTCAAAAGAAGATGAATAGTGAGGAATACGAATGGATTTTGGAACCGTGGGGAATGTTCCAAAATTCAAAGGAATTGAGTCAAAAAGGAAGAGATTCAAACTCGAATGAAAGTGATTCTGTAAATACATTCACTCCATATGCTGAGTTTTGCCTAGAGCTACCAAAGCTCTGATACCAACTGTAACGACCCGGTATTTTCAACCATTCGCATCCATTATAAGTGTATAGGTAGACACTCATGCCGGAATTGAATTGCTCAAAATACCGCGTTGTAAATAAAAATTTGACAAATCTCAGAATATACAGTAAATAAAAATCACAGATCACAGACACAGAGTAATAATAATGCAGCGGAAGTAAAAGAGATAGTAGTTCATGAAGCTACTATATAAATATATCAGAGTTACATAAGATACAATAGAAGAAATAAAGTATAACAGAAGTTTAAATATGATAACCAAGTACAAACTGAATAGAACAACCGAACTGAAAAGATGAAACTTGACAAGTAGATAATCTCCAGCGATTCCAATCTCCAGAAAGTGGAAATCCAAATCTGTGAATAACTCAGGCTGACCCGATCGTAAATAAAAATAAAACACTCGAGTCAGGACATACATACTTATACAATGTAAACCAACTCAAGTGAACTGTAGCAAAGATACAAGTAACTGAGAAGATGCTTGGAACCGCCCATCCTCTAAGGATCCGTTAAACTATTTACTATGTAGTATATTGCGCTATATATGATAGTGTCTAATCAGTAAAGTATAATCATATAGAAAATAGTATTAAGGGGATGGCGAACCTTAACGCGGTCGGATCTTTAAAACCAAAATCATAGTGGGCTCACTATAAGGAGATGACACGGCACGCGAGGCAAAGCCAGGGTGGATACACCGTTTGCACTCCCGGACCGATGGTGACGGCAAGCCAGCAGCTTCCGCCCACCTCGAACAATACCCCGAATCAAAGTGGCGCCCCATATCGAATCGCAAAAGTAATAGAATAGTTTCTGATGGAGCATGCTCGATGAAAGGGTGTGACCCTTTGTGTAGCCCGGTATAGCTCCTGTTTTAGTCATTTATGCCAACTCACGGGAGTTGGGTCCACGTAATATACCTCGAGAACGTCGCCACCATCCTACTTCATTCTGGAATCTCTACCGCGTACACAGTTGTTAAAGTGGTTTTCGGTATTGGCCGGCTATAAGACAATATCCGATCCCGGTCTCTTTAACAACCAATCGTTATTATAACTCGTTGTTATAACTTTAAAACAATATTTTGTACTTCAAAAATAAAATGTCATTTCAACCCAAATCTTTATCAAAATAAAGACTAAATCATTTCCAAACCATTTCAATATATCATCATACCATATCTTTCAATTCAAATATTTATCAAAATAAATATCAAGTCATTTCTAACCATTTCAATATTTTAAATTATCATATCCTTTAAAAACTTCCTTTCAAATCATTTTAATATATCAAAATATCATAACCTTTCAAAACTTCGTTCAAAATATCTTATCTTTCAGCACTTCTATTCAAATTATTTTAATATCAAAATGTCATATCTTTCAAAACTCTATTTTCAAATCATTTTAATATATCAAAATATCATATCTTTTCAAAACCACATTTCAATCATTTAATATATATCAAAATATCATCTCTTTTCAAAACCACATTCATTTCAAATCATTATTCATTTTATTCAATTTAAAATACCATTTCAATTCACATTTCGAAACAGTTTATTTTCAAAAAAAAATCATTTTTAATCATTAAAATGAAGTTGTTATGTTCAATAATTAAATTATTAAATTTTCAAAATTTCCAACTTCCAAAGATCATTTATTCACTTAAGTTTATCAAAACAGTGAAAATTCACTTTTCGTGGCATTTAGAAAACGCTACAGAAAGATACATTCAAAACAGTTCAATTTAACAAAAGACAACATTTTAAAATGTTGTAATAGGGTTTACTTAAATTTCAAATAAGCTTAGTTAAATTCAAAAATTATAGCACTTACAAAACTTGCTATAATAGCTTTTAATTCAATTCAGTTTTTTAGTTCATTATCTCAACTACAACATTTACAAATACTGTAATATCATTTACATTGTAATTAATAGCATTTCAAAAATGCAGTCAATTAACTTCAAATATTCAATATAATTTCTCAACCAATTATATTTTTATTTAAAACATTTTTAGCTCATAAAATCATACATTTTCACATTTATAAACATCATTAAATTTTCCTCAAGTTCATGATTTTATAAAGTTAAATTTCCATTCAAAAATCAAGATTTAATAATAATTCACTTATTAAATTGCAATGTTAAATTTTAAATTCCTTGCATTAAATTTCAACTTAACACTTAAGTTCAAATTCTCAAATATAACTTAGTTTTATTTTTATTTGCTTAACTAAAAGTTCACTTTTAAGTCAATTTCATAAATTTCCAATTTTAGTTATATTTCAAAATTTCAACTTAAATATTCATTCATTTCACATTCAACTTTATCAAAAATCATTAATATGATATAAAATAACTTTAAATTAATTTAAATTCAAAATAACATAAATTTATTATATTTTAAAAGTTAATTTAAATTCCATTAAAAATTAAATCAAAATTTTCAAAATATTACATTCATATTTTCTAATTTTTCCATAATTTATTTAACTTATAGATTTCGAGAAAATCAATAATACTTTACAAAAATTATATTTTTATTTAATTTTAAATCAAAATATTATAATAATTAAATTTCTAAAATATTTTAAAAATTTTAGAAAACATATTTTAACTACGGGCCTGTATATAATTTTCTACGCTAGGTAAAGTGATACGGGTAATATATCATTTCAACCCATAATTTACAAATAAAAATCCGGGTTTTATCATTTCAAACCCGCAGTCCCAAGTAAATAAAATAAGTTGAAAATCGTTCAGGCCTATCATTTCAGCCCATAACGAGTTTCCCCTATTCTAAAGTTCGTTCGGGTATGTATCATTTCAACCCATAGTGATTTCTAATCTACGGGGAACTTGCAGCGTGATAAACATATATAAAAATGAACAGTAACAACATATATATAATAACAGATGATATGACATGAAATTTAACAGGTTTAACATCATATATAAATAATCACATGGTAGTTATAACATCATATTTAATTCTCCACATTCAGTTGTTGTTGCTTCACAACTGCATAAGTATAAATTTTGTGTGAGCTTTACTCGCCTTTTGTGCTGGAGATTGCAATACAAATGACACAACGGATTCCAGAAGGCACGATGACACAACAATAGACTCAAGTGAGAAGAGATCCAAGCTTAGAACTTGTGTTACAACCCAAAACAAAACAAAATAAAATTACAATTCAATACAACATTGAATAGGAATAACTTTGAAATAAAAAGAGATACGAATACACAGTCTTTTGTCTTGCCTTCTACACTTGCTAGCACGGCTTAGGGAATGTTTTGGCTCAGGTTTGGACATACTTTGGTTCAGGTTTGGGTCATATAAGGCATGGCTACAAGGTATTGAAGTGGTGGAGGAGTTACTACGCATGAATATGAAGAGGCTTATGCAAATAGTGGGTTTTTGGTTCATTTTGGTCTAGGCTACATGGATCTATGGCTCGGCTATGGCTTGTTTCAGATCTGGACAGAGGATGAAGGTGATGGTTAGGGGTGTGTCAAGGTGGTGGTGGAGCAATAGGAGGTGGCCAAGGTCAACTAAGGTGATGGTGATGAAGACTATGTGGCTAGACATGCTTTTTAAGGAGTTTTAACATAGTTTTTGTGGATTTCGCATCATGGGATGGTCATGGCACTTACTGGTAAGAGGAGGAAGGATTTTGGTCATGTATGATGTGGGGATGGAAGTGGTGGTGGTCGGTGGAGGAGATGGTGGAGGTGTTAGGCCAAACAAAGCAATGAGAGGTCATGGCAAAAATCAAGCAAAACAAAGAAGAAGAAGTAGAAAAATGAGGGGAGGAAGAGAGGCCATTGCTTATTTTTCTTTGCTCAAATCTGAAATGGATGTGTATTATTGATGGAATGAGAAAATTTCACATGAATAAGCAAAAGAAAAGGAACGGCTACAATAAATTGATGCATTGATTGAAAAAGAAACGGTAAAAGAAACGGTGAAACGACTTTACGTTTCTTAGCTTTTAAAACCTTCCATACTTCCTTTTCTTTTAAATCAAGTAAAACAAAATAACTTCAGCAAGTACATCTAAAAACCGAAACAAAGTGAAAAAAATAAAAATATATAATTAAATTTAAAGAAAATATAAAAAGAATTAAGGAAATTGCTTAAAAATTGAAAACAGGGTTCAAAAATTACAATTAAAACATCAATGGCTTTGGAAAAATATCTACTTCATTTTAAAAATATTCTAAAGCAGAATTTTGAAATAAAATAATTTATTTATCATTTCTGAAATAAAATAAATAATTAAATTGGAGAAAAATAGAAAAGAACTAAAGAAAATGTTTAAAAATTGAAAACAGGGCATGGAAATTACAAGAAAAATACTACTAGCTCTAGAAAAATTCCTACCTCACTTCAAAAATATTAAAAGACAAAACATACATAAAATAACATATCAATACATATTACAAAAAAAGTATGACAAAGAAAAATAAAATTTATACTATTTAAAATAACAAAATTGCAGAATAAACGAATTACACTCAATATTGAGATATACATAACTTTTACAATTTAAATCTATTTCCAACGAAACAAAATGCAGTGTTCTTAAAATTTCAAGTACTTTCATAATAAAAGATATAATTTAAATTTTCAAACTTTTAAAATTTTAAATTAAAAGTCAAAGTTTGACTATTTTGACCAAAAATTCACTTTTTGGAAAATATTCTTTTTAGTCATGCTTTGGAATGATAATTCATATCAAAACTAAAGTTTATCATTCAAAATAAATAAAATAAGTTTTTAAATCAAAAATTCAATTAAATTAATTAAAATATACAAAAAAAATAAATCACAAAATACAGGGTTGTTACAATTCAAGTCAGGATTAACATTCTTATATCAATAAATCCATCTCAAGTGAAATATCAACTGAAATACAAATAACTTAAAGGATGTTTGGGATAACCATCCTCTAAGGGTCCATGGAACTTTCTACAAGGTAGAAATATACATTATAACACCGTGGTCATTTCAGCTTAATTTATACTTCAAAACCAAATCTCATTTTCACTTCAAATATCTCTATATTTTCCTAAAATAGTATTTATATATTAAATAATTTACACAGTAAAGTATTTTCAATTTCCTCAACTTAACAAATCGTTCCAACATCAACCCGACCTTCCCATTCAAATTAAATTCAATCTCAATTTATCAATTTAAATTCAACTCAATTTCTAAAATAACCATTTAAATTTTATCGATCTCATATTCGGATTTATAATCACAAATACCTCTTTATATTTCCATATATTTCAAAACTTTAAGTATTCAATGTTTCATCTAAATTTTCATTCAATTTAGTTTACTAAATAATAAATTCAAATTTAGTTCAACCTAAATTTTCACTTTAATTAAATTTAGTTGCTAAATAACAAACTCAACTACGTTGATTTCAAATACAGATCCGAATCTCAACATAAACCATTTAAATTCTAATATAGTTCAAGGATTTAATATTTAAATGTTCTATATAACAGTTTCATATAGATCTCGATTTAACCTCATTATTATTTAGTCTTGAAATACTCCCTTATTAGATTCAATATCATTTGAGTAACCTTAAATTACATTTTACTCAATATTTTCTTTAATTTATTTAAACATGAAATATTCATTAAATCACTTAAATCAAAAATCCATTTATAAAATCATACCCTTTAAATTTCCCATTCAAAAATTTCAAATCGATTTAATTAAATAAATCCTTATTTAAATACTATTTTTATAAACCCAAATTTATCTCCCAATCTTAATTATTCAATTTATTACAAGAGAATCTATTTGAAATATAGATTTACATAAATACATAACCATATTATATGTATTAAATCAATCTAATTTAAATCAAATATTACTACTAAATCTATATATACAACTTTCATTTATATAATATCTTAAGAATCAAATTTATTAAACCATATATTTCTTTCCAAAATTATAGAAATTATTTTCAAAATATTTATATGGACCAACGGTGTCTGTATAAATTTCCTATCATATAGTCAAGTGCTACGGATATTTATCATTTCAATCCGTATACTAAATATATACGGGTGGATATCATTTCAACCCGTAATCCCAAATTCAATTAAATGAAAATCGCTTGGGTTTATCATTTCAACCCATAACAATTTTCTCCTATTCTAAAGTCTGTTCGGGTATGTATCATTTCAACCCATAGTGATTTCTAAACTACAGGGAACTTGCAGAGTGCTAGCAGAAAATACAATAAAATAACAGGCATATATCATCAATAACAATATAATATAAACAACAGGATATGGTGTCATATCCCGTAGGTGAACAGTTACAGATAATAGCATATATAACAAATTTAAATAACTACAGCAGCATATTTCAATTGTCGTTTCAATTGAAATCAAATTTAATGAATAAAAGAATGTTAATCGTAGTGATTACTCGCCTCTCGAGCCTAGAGAATACAGAAGATGACACGGATATGCATACTGCTGCAGACACTGAAATTTGAATTATGAATCGAAGCAAAGAAAAATCAACACGAATTCAGCGATCAAAGCTGATAACAAGAATTGATGGAACAAGTCAGAACGGGATCGGCGAAGATAATGGTATGAGTGGACTCATACATATATATATATATATATATATATATATATATAACTATATATAACTATATATATAAAGTCATATTCTAAATTCAACACATATTAAATTAAACTAAATATATATTGTATTTATATTTTTCAAAATCATTGTTTTTTTATTTAAAACACATAAATTAGGATCAAGCATATATACAATATGAAATTTGAAATAAATACTTATATAAACAGACTAATATAAATCATGTGCTAGGTTATAATACTGACATATTTTAGCTGTAAGAAAGAGTATAATGAAAGAAGTCAACATCAGTTATAATATATTTATATAAACCAAGTGTAACATATATTTAGTTGACATAACAAATAAATTCTTTTATAAAATAATATACATTGGGCGCTATTTCATAAAAATGCACATACAGTGCCATTTATATATGAACAACAAAAGTAGCTTATATATATATATATATAGATATACTATTTAAAAATCAATATTTATATTTTAACTAACATCAGAAAACAAATATAAACTTTGTACTTTATATATGTTTTATGGAAAAGGAGAAAAAAACAGAATGCAATGTGGATCCAACGTTTGGAATTCAGGGATTAGTCCTGAAGGCTAATACACCGTCGGATCATTTTTATTAAATTTTTGGATAAATTTCAGTAGAAGAGTAGCAATTTATTTAAAATAACGTGGTGTGAAATGAATTGATGGAATGAATAAAGTAACGTATTATTAGTACCCAAATAATCAAATGACACAATACGTTGGTTTCTTAATAACGACAGTAACGTTTAATTTGCTAAAAGTTAATTTAGGACGTTATCTTCGTCTTATTTGTAAGCGATTGATATATCATACCTCTTTTAAATTTAAGATCAGCTCTTGGCACGTCGTATAAAAATTTAAATTCCATCGCATCATATATTTATATTTTCAGTTTAGAAATGTATGAACTTATCAATTTTTTTTTTTGGCTATAAATGACGTAAAACACCACTACTTATTAAATTTGTCGTGTACTGCATTTAAATACTTCCAAAGCGTTTGTCAATTTATTTAAAAGCTATAAAATGAAAGGAGTGAAAAGAGAAAAAAAGAAAAAAAGAAAATATATATATAATAATAATAAAAAAACATGGGGAGAGAGACGAAGATACAGATTGTGGTACGTATCTTGTTTTATTCATAATTAAATATCACCATGTTAAATTCCTTTGCATATTTTTAATTGCTATAACCAATGCTTTCATATATAACAGGTACAATCTTATATATATAGCCACATATTATAAAGGGTTATGAAAACTTATATATATACACCTTATAGTATAATATATATAATTAGATAAAATGCATATATTAGATAATAGAATACAATAATATAGATGAAAAGAGAATTGCAGCAAGCTAAAATTTATAATAAAAAAACAAAGTGTTGCAGGAAGTTGAAAACAACAACTAATGCAATAATATTTATTATAAGTTTCGAAATCCATTAGACAAAAGAAATCACAGCTTGTATAACATATCCATTAAACAAAATAGACTATATATAGTACTAGTACATATTCATGCTATATGTAAACATTTAAAAACGAAACATATATTGCAATATGGTACGCATACCGTTTATAAAATATGGATGACGAGGGGAAGAGGCATGGAGTGGGTTGTGGCACTTGACAGATGGTTCGAGCTGTGGTGGCGGAGGCTTGACGAAGCTATAGGAAAGAAACTGGTCCTTTTTCATTTTTCCATCATATGTGTTTTAGCATTGTAATGAGAAAAATCTCTTTTTTTTCAAGAAGCAACAGAGAGGAAGAAAAAAAATGAAGCTAAATAGGCTTAGAGACTACACGTTATAAATATTTAATATAGTTGAATGGTAGGAATGAGTAATCCAGCAACTAAAATTGGAACCATGGAAATAGAGGGGTCAATCGCTAGAATTTAGGAGGTGTGAATGGTAACGGTTGTTTGAATTGTATACCAAATATATAACTTTATATTCCATTATTAATTGAATAGGAGAAACGAATGGGCGGAGAATGAGCTGTCCATTTATGATATACTGTTACATATAATTTATTAAAGAAGAAACGGTAGAATAATGATAGATTTGAATTATATACTGGTGTGATACAATAACAACGGTCAAGTTGATAAGGTGGATATTTAAACAATTTATTGCTTGATTGGAAAGCACGTGAGTATGGAAAGGCAAGGATATTAAAATGGAAAAAGGAATGGACAGAGAAATTTAAGCGGAGATCAAACGTATAGGAATAAAAATAGAGCAGTGGGATGGTCACGATAATTCAGTTGATAATTAAAGCAACTTTTAATGCCACCAGCTGCACGTTCAAATCTAAAAAGGCAGAGTAACGGACCATATAATAAATTGAAACGATGGATTGATAATAGCTGCAAGTATATATTTAATAGAAAAGAACGGATCAAATTAGCTTGATAAAATTGAAACGAAGATTATATGATTAATTTATTACTTTCTTTCAAAATGAACGTTAGATCAAAACACGCATTTTAAAAAATGAAATATATATATATATATGCACACCCATGAAAACCATATAACTTTAAAACGCTTCCATTTCATATTAATGCTAAATAACAAATATATAATTATTCAAAATGTCACATATATAGTATATTCATTTTATGGTTGTCGTTTCCATGTAATAAATATTCATTTTAAACCAATATTAAAATAATATATATGTATAGTTAAAAATCAATGTTCTAACATAAAACACATATATTAAAGATCGACGCACACATAAATAATATCTTTTGAAATGAATACTTATGTATATATATAATTATTATAGTTTATTACTTTCCTTTTCAAAATATCCAACAGGAAATCAAACAAACTTATGCATATATATATGCAGATAAACAATATTCTTTATAATACATTGTTAACTTACTCCTTTTTTTCCTTTTTTTTAAAGAGTATATATGCAATACAATTTATAAGAATTTTTTTTTATAAAACCTTCATATATAACAAAATATATCTATAAAATAAAATTTGAAATCTGCCATGTTTAATTGGACGTAATCCAAATATTAAATTTTTATTTCAAAATATTATTATATAAAATTTCTCAAAAGTTTCAATTAATTACGTTAAATAAAACCATTTAAACTATTAAAATCTACGGGTCGTTTCACTCTCCCCCACTCAAAACTTTTCGTCCCTGAAAAGGTAGGAGGTAGGAGAATAGAACAACCAGAAATGAAGTAGATTGAAAGACAAGATAAACAATTAATTTAAAACTATATAAATTTTATTTGAAATATTTATTTGACAACTTCATTTGAAATTTAATTTTCTTTAATACTTTAATACTTTTGAAACTCCTTTGAAAACAATTATTTACATTATTACTTATATTTACAAAGAAGCTATTGAAATATTAAATCCAAAATTCATAAATTTTTATTTTGTTTCTAAATTCCTTCCAAATATTATTATTAGATCACAAATCATTTTTTTTATAAAAAATATGTTTTATTTTAGATAAATAACTTCTAAAATATTTATAACACTAAAATTTCTATTAAACCATGTAGTATATAATTAAACATTATTTTTAAAGGATATATCCAACAAGGAAGGAAGGTAGATTTGGAAAACGGAATCAAGGTGAATAACTAAACTGAGCAGATAAGGTAGATGCAAGGAATAGTATCGGGCACGAATAATTAATCTAGAACCATAAGAATTTAAATTTCAAATATTAATTCAAAATTTCTTTGTTGGGAAAAATACTTTTATAATAAATACCTTTATAAAAATACTTTTATAATAAAATACTATTATATCGAAATAAATTTCCCTTTCGAAATTACTTTTATAACTCGATGTTTCAACAAGTTTATCCTCGTTCTTACAGACTCTTGCCATGCGTTGATCAGGCGCAAAGCTAGAATTCTTCAAGTACTTAGTATACTTGTTTCAACACCCAGTGAAAATACTTAAAAAACCTTTAAAACAGATATGGAAAGTACAATCCAAACAAAACAACCAAACCAAAACCTTTGTCCGACCATGGTTCGTAGATAAACAATGGTTACGCCTGGATCCCCCAGGAACTAATCCGTATCCGTAAGCTTTCTCAGTCCTGCGAGTTACGCCATGATGACTAGTAGAGTGCAGGATACACAATGGTTACGCCTGGGTCCCCCAGGAAACAATCCGTACCCCTAGGCTGTCTCAGTCAGGCAGTTTCGCTACTATTCGCGACCTACACAGATTGCAGGATACACAATGGTTACGCCTGGATCCCCCAGGAAACAATCTGTACCCCTAGGCCAGACTCAGCCAGGCAATTGCGCTATGCAGTCACGAGAGAAAAAACCATGGGTTACGCCACGGTGGGAACACTCGAGTATTACATCCGGAAAACCAAAAATCAGAGAGAATAATATCGATAGAATGAATCCACGATGTGGCCACGAAGTGGATATCAAGCAGAATGCACTTTCCATATCTTTACTTCGAAAATATATATCATATAGTACCTTTTCAAATCACTTTCAAATATCGTACTTATATAAAGTCCATATATATAGGATTCCATTTTTCCCAAATCGAATACTTTCCAAATCAATAGTAGATCAAATCATACTTATATAGACTTAGATTATATAAAATCTCTTTCCAAATTGAGTACCTTTCAAATCAATAGATTTCAAACCAACTTCATACTTATACAATCCATTTTATATAAGTTCGACCACTCCCAAATCAAGTGCTTAGTAATCTAAGGTTGTCAATTTCAAATCATTTCAATATCAATTCAGTTTCAAAATCATATATGATTTCACCAAATTAAATATCTAAATTTCAAAGTTCCAAAAATAATAGGTTTAGAAAATTATCCCAGTTTCCAAATTAAAATAATTCAAGTCAAACAAATTCATTTCCAAAATCACCATATAAGTACTGGTTTTTAATTTCAATTTAATTTTCAAAACCAAATATTTTCTCAAAATCAATTATACTTAAAATGGTTTCCAAATTTATAATTATCCCTTTAAAACTTTTAAACTATCTATTTCTATTTGAAATATCCAATTTACCTTTCTAAAAACCATTATTCAAAACTATTTTTTTTTCAAACATTTCAAAACTAAATTTATATTCTTTATCAAACATTTTATACTCTTCGAAATTTCTTAGCTTTGAAAATTTAATCTCGATTTGGAAGTGTTTGAACATTCAAAATAGTTAGGGAAATCAAATTTTCAATTCAAGAGTTGAAAATCAACAATAAATTAATAAATCAATTATTAAATCCGAAACTCGAGGACTGAACACCGGTCTCATTTTAAATTGTTTCAAATATATACTTATATCTTTATAAAATATCAAATTATACTTCGGAATTTGAAATCAAAAACGGTTTTACAGAATCACTTGCACAGCGAAGCTATTAAAGTGGCCTCTCCACTACTTTGAAACTTGAAAAACAATGTCGATGATGCGTGCACTCATCACCAAAATTATTTTCCAGTGACATAAGTGAGTTCTGGACTTCTATTTTCTTGAAATCTTCTTTGAAATTTCTTAAAAATTATTGGAATTCATTTGAACTCATTTGAAACATTTCTTATTTCGAGAATACTTTTAAATCGTATTATTATTATATATTTTCCAAAATCTTAAAACTAATTTCAAAATACCGGAATTCAATTCTCGAATTTCAAATTTAACTCTACTGTTATAAATCATTTTTATATAAATCAATTTCTTATAATTTTTCAAAATTTCAAATTCTTTCAAAACCTTTTTATATAGAATAACATTTCTTATTTTCTTTATATATATATATATAGGTATATAATCCTTATCGAAAACATTTTCACTTTTATATATATATATATAATCATAGTTATCAAAATAAAATTTCGGTATAAACAATTTCAAAAATACAAACAAAACCCGATTTTCAAAGGATGATTCAAGAATGAATTTCAAAACAAAGATAGTGATTTAATTTAAAGGAACTCCAATCAATAGAATCCTGATTCGAAGATAGACTCGATCGAAGATGAGATAATTAAATTACAAAATAGAAGATGGATATACTTCTATAAATCGCTGGCGACCTTTACCTGTCAACCATGATTCCAAAATTAGATCGGTGTAGAATTATGAGGCAATTCGACATTCGATCGCCAGAGATATAAAATTCGGCATAACAAGATATAGCAGCATCGTAAAACGAGGATACCGAAATCTTCGGTGAGTCAATGCCAATTGAAAAGGAGTTTTCACCCCCTTTACAAATCATTCAGTGGAGTTATGGGATACTCCAGAATCAAACGAATATAAATAGGGAGAGACAGAATGAATTTCGGAACCGAGGGACATTCCAAAATTCAAAGGAAATCGAGTCAAAAGGAAGAGATTCAACTCGAGCGAAAGTGATTCTGTAAATAAATTTACCATATATGCTAAGTTTTGCCTAGAGCCAAAGCTCCGATACCAACTGTAACGACCCGCTATTTTGGACCATTCAAATCGACAATAAAACCATACATATCCGACTTGAATAATTCAAAATACCAAATTATTAATTAAAATTTACCAAAACTTAAAATATACAGTAAATAAATCAATCACAGATCACAGAGTAATATAATGCAGCGGAATAGATAAAGAATAGTAGTTCATGAAGCTATTATATACATCAGAGTTAGAAAAATACAACCGAATAGTTCAAATGCAGTGAAGTCTCCAATGCGACAGATGACTTCTTTGTACCAATAAACTGGAAAGGCTGGAATCTGAATCGATAGTTGGATTTCCAAATGAAGCTCCGAACTCCAAAGGTGAGTCTCAAATGTTGTATCACTCAGTCTGACCCGAGCGTAAAGCAAAACACAAAACACTCGAGTCAGGATTAACATTCTTATATCAATAAATCCAACTCAAGTGAAATATCAACCGAAATACAAATAACTTAAAGGATGCTTGGGATAACCATCCTTTAAGGGTCCATGGAACTTTCTACAATGTAGAAATTTACACTATAACACCGTGGTCATTTCAGCTTAATTTATACTTCAAAACCAAATCTCATTTTCACTTCAAATATCTCTATATTTCCCAAAATAGTATTTATATATTAAATAATTTACATGATAAAGTATTTTCAATTTCCTCAACTTAACAAATCGTTCCAACATCAACCCGACCTTCCCATTCAAATTAAATTCAATCTCAATTTATCAATTTAAATTCAACTCAATTTCTAAAATAACCATTTAAATTTTATCGATCTCATATTCGGATTTATAATCACAAATACCTCTTTATATTTCCATATATTTCAAAACTTTAAGTATTCAACGTTTCATCTAAATTTTCATTCAATTTAGTTTTCTAAATAATAAATTCAAATTTAAACCTAAATTTTCATTTTAATTAAATTTAGTTTCTAAATAACAAATTCAACTACGTTGATTTCAAATACAGATCTGTATCTCAACATAAACCATTTAAATTCTAATATAGTTCAAGGCTTTAATATTTAAATGTTCTATATAACAGTTTCATATAGATCTCGATTTAACCTCATTATTATTTAGTCTTGAAATACTCCCTTATTAGATTCAATATCATTTAAGTAAACTTAAATTACATTTTACTCAATATTTTCTTTAATTTATTTAAACGTGAAATATTCACTAAATCACTTAAATCAAAAATCCAGTTACAAAATCATACCCTTTAAATTTCCCATTCAAAAATTTCAAATTGATTTAATTAAATAAATACTTATTTAAATACCATTTTTATAAACCCAAATTTATCTTCCAATCTTAATTATTCAATTTATTACAAGAGAATCTATTTGAAATATAGATTTACATAAATACTTAACCATATTATATGTACTAAATCAATCTAATTTAAATCAAATATTACTACTAAATCTATATATACAATTTTCATTCATGTAATATCTTAAGAATCAAATTTATTAAACCATATATTTCTTTCCAAAATTATAGAAATTATTTTCAAATATTTATATGGACCAACGGTGTCTGTATATATTTCCTATCATATAGTAAATGCTACGGATATTTATCATTTCAGTCCGTATACTAAATGTATACGGGTGGATATCATTTCAACCCGTAATCCCAAATTCAATTAAATGAAAATCGCTTGGGTTTATCATTTCAACCCATAACGATTTTCTCCTATTCTAAAGTTTGTTCGGGTATGTATCATTTCAACCCATAGTGATTTCTAAACTACAGGGAACTTGTAGAGTGATAACAGAAAATACAATAAAATAACAGGCATATATCATCAATAACAATATAATATAAACAACAGAATATGGTGTCATATCCCGTAGATGAACAGTTACAGATAATAGCATATATAACAAATTTAAATAACTACAGCAGCATATTTCAATTGTCGTTTCAATTGAAATCAAATTTAATGAATAAAAGAATGTTAATCATGAGTGATTACTCACCTCTCGAGCCTAGAGAACACAGAAGACGACACGGATATGCATACTGCTACAGACACTGAAATTTGAATTATGAATCAAAGCAAAGCAAAATCGGCACGAATTCAACGATCAAAGCTGATAACAAGAATTGATGGAACAAGTCAGAACGAGATCGGCGAAGATAATGGTATGAGTGGACTCATATATATAACTATATATAACTATATATATAAAGTCATATTCTAAATTCAACACATATTAAATTAAACTAAATATATATGTATTTATATTTTCCAAAATCATTGTTTTTTTTAGTTAAAACACATAAATTAGAATCATGCATATATACAATATGAAATTTGAAATAAATACTTATATAAACAGACTAATATAAATCATGTGCTAGGTTATAATATTGACATATTTTAGCTGTAAGAAAGAGTATAATGAAGGAAGTCAACATCAGTTATAATATATTTATATAAACCAAATGTAACATATATTTAGTTGACATAACAAATGAATTCTTTTATAAAATAATATACATTGGGCGCTATTTCATAAAAATGCACATACAATACCATTTATATATGAATAACAAAAGTAGCTTATATATATAAAGATATACTTTTAAAAATCAATATTTATATTTCAACTAACATCAGAAAAAAAATAAACTTTATACTTTATATATGTTTTATGGAAAAAGAGGAAAAAAACAGAACGCAAAGTGGATCCTACGTTTGGAATTCAGCGATTAGTCCTGAAGGCTAATACACCGTCGGATCATTTTTATTAAATTTTTGGATAAATTTCAGTAGAAGAGTAGCAATTTATTTAAAATAACGTGGTGTGAAATGAATTGATGGAATGAATAAAGTAACGTATTATTAGTACCCAAATAATCAAATGACACTATACGTTGGTTTCTTAATAACGACAGTAACGTTCAATTTGCTAAAAGTTAATTTAGGATGTTATCTTCGTCTTATATGTAAGCGATTGATATATCATACCTCTTTTAAATTTAAGATCAGCTCATGGCACGGCGTATGAAAATTCAAATTCCATCGCATCATATATTTATATTTTCAGTTTCAAATGTATGAACTTATCAAAATTTTTTTTGGCTATAAATGACGTAAAACACCACTGCTTATTAAATTTACCGTGTACTGCGTTTAAATACTTCCAAAGCGTTTGTCAATTTATTTAAAAGCTATAAAATGAAAGGAGTGAAAAGAGAAAAAAAGAAAGAAAGAATATATATATATATATAATAAAAAAAACATGGGGAGAGAGACGAAGATACAGATGGTGGTACGTATCTTGTTCTATTCATAAGTAAATATGACCACGTTAAATTCCTTTGCATATTTTAAATTGCTATAACCAATGCTTTCATATATAACAGGTCCAATCTTATATACATAGCCACATATTATAAAGGGTTATGAAAACTTATATATACACACCTTATAGTATAATATATATAACGAGATAAAATGTATATATTAGATAATAGAATACAATAATATAGATGAAAAGAGAATTGCAGCAAGCTAAAATTTATAATAAAAAAACAAAGCGTTGCAGGAAGTTGAAAACAACAACTAATGCAATAATATTTATTATAAGTTTCGAAATCCATTAGACAAAAGAAAACACAGCTTGTATAACATATCCATTAAACAAAATAGACTATATATAGTACTAGTACATATTCATGCTATATGTAAACATTTAAAAACGAAACATATATTGCAATATGATACACATACCGTTTATAAAAATATGGATGACGAGGGGAAGAGGCATGGAGTGGGTTGTGGCTCTTGACAGATGGTTCGAGCTGTGGTGGCGGAGGCTTGACGAAGCTATAGGAAGGAGAACTGGTCCTTTTTTCATTTTTCCATCATGTGTGTTTTAGCATTGTAATGGGAAAAATCTCTTCTTTTTTTCAAGAAGCAACGAGAGGAAGAAAAAAATGAAGCTAAATAGGCTTAGAGACTACACGTTATAAATATTTAATATAGTTGAACGGTAGGAATGAGTAATCGAGCAACTAAAATTGGAGTCATGGAAATAGAGGAGTCAATCGCTAGAATTTAGGAGGTATGAATGGTGACGGTTGTTTGAATTGTATACCAAATATATAAATTTATATTCCATTATTAATTGAATAGGGGAAATGAATGGGTGGAGAATGAGCTGTCTATTTATGATATACTGTTACATTTAATTTATTAAAGAAGAAACGGTAGAATAATGATAGATTTGAATTATATATTGGTGTGATGCAATAACAATGGTCAAGTTGATAAGGTGGATATTTAAACAATTTATTTCTTGATTGGAAAGCACGTGAGTATGGAAAGGCAAGGATATTAAAATGGAAAAAGGAATGGACAGAGAAATTTAAGCGAAGATAAAACGTACAAGAATAAAAATAGAGTAGTGGGATGGTCACGATAATTCAATGGATAATTAAAGCAACTTTTAATGCCACCAGCTGCACGTTCAAATCTGAAAAGGTAGAGTAAAGGACCATATAATAAATTGAAACGATGGATTGATAACAGCTGTAAGTATATATTTAATAGAAAAGAACGGGTCAAATTAGCTTGATAAAATTGAAACGAAGATTATATGATTAATTTATTACTTTCTTTCAAAATGAACGTTAGATCAAAACACGCATTTTAAAAAATGATATATATATATATATATATATATATATATATATATATATATATATATGCACACCCATGAAAACCATATAACTTTAAAACGCTACCATTTCATATTAATGTTAAATAACAAATATATAATTATTCAAAATGTCACATATATAGTATATTCATTTTATGGTTGTCGTTTCCATGTAATAAATTTTCATTTTAAACCAATATTAAAATAATATATATGTATAGTTAAAAATCAATGTTCTAACATAAAACACATATATTAAAGATCAACACACACATAAATAATATCTTTTGAAATGAATACTTATGTATATATATAATTATTATAGTTTATTACTTTCCTTTTCAAAATATCCAACAGGAAATCAAACAAACTTATGCACATATATATGCAGATAAACAATATTCTTTATAATACATTGTTAACTTACTCCTTTTTTTCCCTTTTTTTTAAAGAGTATATATGCAGTACAGTTTATAAGAATTTTTTTTATAAAACCTTCATATATAACAAAATATATGTATAAAATAAAATTTAAAATCTACTATGTTTAATTGGATGTAATCCAAATATTAAATTTTTATTTCAAAATATTATTATATAAAATTTCTTAAAAGTTTCAATTAATTACGTTAAATAAAACCATTTAAAACTATTAAAATCTATGGGTCGTTACAATTATGGAATTTCAAAATGGATACTCTACTTTGATTATAGATAAATCATGAAATAGTAACAAATGAGCGGCCGTAGTTGGGTCCGTGTTGATGCAAGGGAAGTGAAGCACTATTCAATAGATCATTCGTCTCCTCGATTGTATGAAATTAGTATCATTGTCAACTGTAGTCATCGAAAGGCCAAAATCTTTGGTCAGAGTAGAATGGTTGATAATAAATATCACTCTTGAACCAAAGACTATATTTGTGGACTAATCAAGGTTAATGTGGATAATGTTAGAGCTTTGACCAATACAGACTCCGTATTTCCTAATATGATATAGTGTTGGGGAAAAAATGTGTGTACATTATTACCATTGATGGTATCACTTAAGCTGATGTAAAATATGATTTTACTTAAAAGAATGACGAATTTGGCCAAACTATCACACCAATAGGTAGGATGACATGTGAACTTAATATTTGAAATATTCAATATTAATCAATGAATGAACTCCAACATCTAAGTTACACAATTGTATTTGTGAATTCTTTAAATTACCACATGATTTAATTAGTTTATAAAGTGTTATAAATAAATTAATTAATATGATTAATACTTAAAAAATATTAGTTATTAATGTATTTTGATGTATGGGGTGTTATGCGTAAATAGAGTAGTTTTTAGAAATATTCTGGATGTTATTAGTAGTTATTTGGATGTGTATATATAAGTTATATATGCATGTAATGATATATATAGAGAGAGAGGATTTAAATCTATTTAATTACGTAAATGGAATTTATGATGTTTTTGTCCATATATGACACCATGTAAGGCTGACCATTAAGGAAAACATGTGGTCTATATATTTGATTAGATTTAATAGAGAATTAAAGGGAATGTTTTAAAGAGTGTAATGAAAAACGTATTCGTTCTCTCCATAAAAGAAATCCACCTCATTAATTCATTTTTTTTCATTCCTCTCATTAATGGCCGCGATCTCTTTCATCCATCCCCTATGGCCAAATGATTTCACCCAAGATAATATCAAATAAAATAAAACAACTTAGTACATTCGATTCTAACAAGATCGGGTAGTGATTCTAGGAGTCTAGAAGTAGATTCAAAAATTGAGTTATTATCATGAAGGGCTAAGTCTACAATGATAAATCAATGTTAGTTTTATGTACCTATACATGTTCTCACCTACCTAACTTAATGTATGTAACATATATTTCGATTTCAATTGTATGCTATTGAAGTTTAATTTGTCACATATGTTGTTTGTAAATAAAATTCAAAAAAAAAAAACAAAAAAAAAAAAAAAGAAATTTGATCCAGTTATTTTGGCCTTATGTATTTGTGAATCAATCCTTATTAAATGCTTTGGATGCAACGTTAAATGATTTATACACACACTGAGACGACCCGACTTTTTCTTCACAAAAAGTCGTATCATCCTTAAGAAAGAAAGGGATAGAAAAGAGAAAAGAAAGAAGAGAAAGAAGAAACAACACAAGAATCTCAACAGCGGAACGAATAAATTATATTAATAACATAAGTATTACATAGTATTACAACAATTATCAGAGTTACACAGTCAATACAACACATACTAGACAGTTATAGACACCTGTCTAGTTATTACAACTCAATACACAATACAGAAACACTCAGAGATATCAACACAGCGGGAAACTATATAACTATACGCAGAAGCCTCCTACTCCATATGCTCCTTCACAATTCGTCAAAGCTAACCTGAATTCCCTTGGCTACTCATAAAAATTTGAGTACCCAAGAGTTAAAGAAAAATAGAAATAACTCCAGGTCAGACATGGGTCTAGTGTGAGTAACAGGTTAAAGTTGCTTAACTTTGAAAACCTTTGAAAAGAAAAGGTATCACGTAAGACTTCCCACACATAAACATGGAAAAGTTTTTACCTTACGCTAACCAAAACATTTGATAGGAAATTCGATGATATTATAATAGTGTCTAGGGTTTTCAAGTAAATAAGAAATAGCCGAAATTGTTACATCTATTAAATTCCAGCTACTAGCCACAAAAATGGGTAATACAATCAAAACCGTTGGCACTTATTGGATTCTGGATTCCATCAATGGCTGGGCTACTACGGTACTGTCCGTCACAGTACGTGGCCTAGATCACCGTACCGAGGATTACTCCCAATCCCCTGCAACACAAAGCCGGACCCGTTCCTTACTGAACAGTTCCAAACAAGACAACCCCGCGTTGTGATCAGCAACCGCACCACTAAGCCGAAAAATAAAGGGACCCCTAGACAGGGATAAATCTTGCTCTCAAGTGGGGGCTACCCACGAAGCTTTGCTGCACCTCCCCTGTTTTAGCCATTCCCGGTTGATGAGGCTTGAGGCTACGATTACCTTTATAGGACATATTACTTAGAATGCTCATCGTCCACCTGACGATGTTCTGAAAGCATTCAATCCATACAAGTTCGTTCCGGGTTCGAATGAAACCGAAGGCATTATCTCGTTACATTCGTATTGGAATCACCCTCTGAGTTAATGACAATAACCCTTGCACTCTGATTCACCATCTCGAATCTATAAGTACTATTCTGTCAAACTCATTACGGAATCACCCACAGAGTTATACTAACGTATAGCCCTTACACCTCGAGTCTTCACTCGGTCCACTTGGATTAACGACCTAACGTTTAATTGGAATCGATGTGGTTTTCGGATTCAAAATATGGAAACCCGATCCCGGTCTCATCAAAATCCAAAGCGTGTCTTTTAAGGCCAAGTTGTTTTAAAATTTAAAACAATTCAATTCATTATCTAAATATTCACAGATAGATAATTCACAACACAATAGATAATCAACCTTATCATTATCAACAGATAATTCATATCATAATCAGATAATCCATATTATCATCCAAAAGCAACCAATGCATCCATATCACATACACTACTTATCTCATAACTGAGATTACAAACCATACCAAGCAATCACTACCAATCATCAAACATAAGCAATGACCTAATGATCATACCATTTATAATTAATTTAAAATGAATTAAATTAAGTACTTAATCTCTAATTAATTTAAAATGAATTAAGTTAATTACTTCGTCACTAAAATTCTGCTTAACTTAGCCATTAATTGATTACAAATCAATTTATAAATCATCATCTCAACATTTATTTCACTTAATCCTTATTGATTAACTATCTCTAATTACAATAAGTAATTAGCATTTAATATTACTTACACAAGTTAATTATATTAAACCCTTTGCAAATATTTAACTTGTAATTGCTTAATTAATTAATTAGCTAAAATTAATTACATTAACCATTTATTCATTATTAATTTTACCTTAATTAATTAATTCCAATTCACATCATTAATTAATTAATTAATGATTTCTGATTACAACTAATCAATCTCTCAATATAAATTAATTACATAAGTAATTAATCTTCAGTTCAAACCATATATATTAATCACCCTTGATTAATAACCATTCAGTAATTAACTACTTTAATTACCCATCCCATAAATTAGTTTCTCATAATTAATTATCTTCATTAATCACTTGATTAAGTCAAAGTAATTTAAATCTAAATTACTTCTATAATAAATATCTTTAATTACATCCAGTAATTATTAACTAAATTACTTCCTTAAGTAATTACAATCCATAAATTACATAAAGTAATTATCAACAATACACAAATGTTTAAATTAATTTAACTTAATTAATCTAAACTAATCACATTAATCAAATTAATTACACCAAGTAATTAATTCATTAATTACTTTTATTAAGTAATTAAACTTAAATAATTGATTATTGTTAATTAATTAATCTAATTAATTATCAAAAATTAATCACATTAATTAGTTGTTAAATAATCTTAAGTTAATGACCTTCATTAACATTTCTTAATTACTTAATTAATAATTAACTTATTTAAATCATTATTAATTAATTAATATTTAATTACAATTTATTTAATCTCTAATTATTTATTAATTAAGTGATAATTAAAATCTTAATTATCTTTAACCACTTGATTAAATAAATCTTAATCATTAATTAAAATTTAATTAACCATCCTTAATTATAGATTAACTAACCTTAATTAATTAATCACAAATCTTAATTAATTAACTTAAAAATTATTAATAACCTAATTAATCATTCACATTAATAATTAAATAATAATAAATATTCCATTTAAATTAATTTAATAATTTAAATGAAACCAATTTCTTAAGTTCTAATCTTAATTTATGAAACATTTCTTTTTATATAAAGTATTTTAAACAATTTGTTTCCATATTTATTTCAAACTTCACTTTAAATTTCATTTTAAATTTTAAGATTTTAAAATGAAACAATTCATTTAAACAAGGTTTTTAAACCAATTTTAAAAATCCTTTTTATCTCACATGTTCAAAAACATACTTTTTATAAACTAAAAGTTTTAAAGATTATAAAACAATTTTATATCAAACAAATAAAATTTAAAAACTTGTTTTATTTTAAAAACTGACATAAAAATCAAATTCCAGGTTTTAAAAACTGAACTTAAACTTATTTTAAATTTATTTCATAATTTAAAACTCATAGTTCAAATTCAAAACCAAGGTTCCTTAATACTGTAAAAGTTCAAAATCTAAATTTAAATTCCAAAATTTAAACTAAATTCAAACTTAGATTCTTCTACCTGAATTTCATATTTCAGTTTCCAGATTTAACTTGGTTTTAAATTTCAGTTGCATCTAAAAAAATTTACTTTTAAATTAAAACAGAAAACAGTTTCCTGTTTTAATTTAAAACATCTTACATAATTTTTCTCAAAAATGATTCAAAATTCAAGATTTTAAATTATTGAATTCATATTTAAATTTCTGGTTTAAAAATTCCTGTTTGAACTTCATCTTTCAATTTTTAAAATTTTCTTTTTAAATTTAAATAATGATAGAAATAGTTTCTGATTTTTGTTTAAAACCCAACTTGAATTTAAAAGCATTTCAAATTTATTTCAAAGATCTAAAATTTAAACTTATAGAATTTAAATTAAATTTCAGGTTCAACTTAGTTCCAGATTTTTGTTTGAAATTTACTTTTTACTTCAAATTTTGAAACTGTAACAGGTTTCTGGTTTTTGCTTAAGACCAATTAAAATTTTCAAAATTTAAATTATTTTCAAACCTAAGGTTTAACTGATTGAATTCAAATTTAAATTTAGTTTTTAAATCTTAGGTTTAAATTTAAGTTTGCATCAAACTTTTTTTTGAATTTAAAAACTAGAAAAAAACAGGTTCTGTTCATTTAAAAACCTGAAACAATAAAACACTCGAACCTCCCTATACTTACTTTGAGTCAGAAGCCATAACGCTTCGAATTCAAATCCAATTCCCCCGAGACAAATCACGAGACCATCCTAACTCCTGAAACCCAACACCCACCAGTCTCCACCTTGCTCTGTGCACATGCACCCACGACTCAGCCCTCACTGACCATCTCTGATGATCTCCACACGTCCCCGATCATCCATGGAGCCGTTCACAATCATCACATCGCTACCCAAATCTCAAACTCGAAATCGAGCGTCTCACCCTAACCTGGAACAGGTCGAACCCCCTCCACCTAAAACCTGTCAACGCCATTTCCACGCGCCTCCGGCCACCATCTCCACTGAAATTTCGGCGACGTCCTCTTCGAACCACCATCTACCCACACGCGAAACATGGTTAAACTCGATCAACCGAGAGGATCACATTTGAGCAAACACAATAACCCAGTAAAACTAGGGTTCTACACTTTAAATCCAAATTACAACCTCAAAATTGAATTTTAATTCAATTCAATATTTTTCCTATAATATTTGATAGCTAAATTATCTCCAGAATCAAATTCATCCAAAACCAATGCAAGTATCAAGTGTACTTAATCAAAATGTAAAATACAGTACATTCATCACTGCACTTTGTTCACAACACTATAAATTATGATGTTTGATTTAAAATTCATGAATTCACTTGTTGTTTCTATTAATAAACCTGAAACAATAAATCATAAAGTTTGAATTTTCATTCTAGGCAAATTTTCTCTGTGCAACTTCATTGTCCAGGCTACAGAAAATTTTGTTTAATTTATATAAAATTTTAAACATACTCAATTCTAAAACAAATATGTTTTATTCAAAAGTTTGAGTCATAACAACAATCAAGTCAAGCAAAGAATTTCAGGGATCAAACATGAGTTTGAAATTTTGAAGAACAACAAGCAACAGTCATCCTCATGTTTTCAGATACATACTTACAGGTAAAATATTCATGGTAATTTCATAAATGTTCATTTGTAATTTATAAAGCATGCACAACTTTACCTATTTAATAAGTTTATAAATGAGTTACTCACCTGAATTTGAAAAATGCAGAGCACAAATTCAATTGCATGTTCCAGATTTTGAAAATTCATGAATGCAGGCCCTTGCTTCAAGATGCAAAGAAATGCAGACCTTCATATTTAATGCTTTTAATCTTTGTTTTTAAATGATGCTTCCAGATTTACAGAATAGAATGCCTATATGCTTGCTTCATGGTTGCAGATGCAAATACCCCCCCAGGTTGTAGATTGAAGGAAACAAAAATGCAGGTGTTGCATTTCCAGATTGTAATCACCCAGGTTTTAAAGTATTTAATTTTGAAATTATGAGGAGATGAACTTTGCAGATTTTGAAAGTGGATAAAGGTTTGAGATGTATTTCTAGTTTGAGGAGTTACAGGGTCTTGTGTGCATGTTTCAGATTGAAATTTTCATGCTTTTGAATGATGAACAAGTTGCAAAGTATTTGATTTTGTATTTCGAGGAAATGAACCTGCAGATTTTCATAGAAGTTGATATGAAATTTTTGAAGAAAATAAAAATTGTTTGAAGAGCATTTAGAGGAAAAAGTTTCAGCTGAAAATTCTTAGATGAAAAAATGAAGAAAAGGAAAAGAAATTAAAAGATGCAAGTTATATAACAATATTTTGATTTAAATTAAAAATAAAGAAAAATTTAAAACCAAAATTTGACACATGTCTCAAGTATGAACACTTGTCATTTAAAAATGGTGATAAGTTTACATTTGTTATATTAGAACCTAAAATGTTTACACATGTATCCTTAAGTGATTAGTATTTTAATTAAAGTGTTAATGAATGTTTTAAATTAAATTAATTAGTTCTTATACTTAGTTATGTATATAATTTATTTCTAAAGAATAAATCAAAGTGTTATTTTAAATAAGACAATATACAAATTAATCATTTGAAAAAGATACTTTTAAATAATTAAAATAAATTTATAAAAGAGGTTATCACTTAAATGAATACATGTTTCATAATTAAAATTGCATTTTAAATTTCAAATTAAATTTACAAATCAAAATTATCAATTTATAATTTAAAAAGAATAACACAAATATATTGTAACATATTTTAATATTCAAACTTAAGTTAAAATGAATTTTAAACCAATAAAACATTTATCTTATATTTAAAAATCATATAGTATTTTATTAAATATTTTTAAAAAGCTTAAATCTAAAAATAAATCACAATTCCTAATTTCAAAACATTAAAATTATGCTATACTAATTTAATTAAAAACAACTTATCTATTTAAAATATATATAAATACATATACATTATTAAATAAAAAATAGATTTTATCAGTTTATTAAAAATAAATTCACAATTTAAATATTTAAATAAAGAAGATTATTAAATCAAACCAAATTTATTAACAAAAATCATCAATTCAATATAAATTTAAACACAGATTATTAAATTTATATTGTCCAAAATTCCCAGATATTACAATCCTTCCCCCTTAAAGAATTTCGTCCCCGAAATTTAAAACAAAGGTAATTTAATAATCTATTTACAGATTTTATTTTAAAATACAACATATGTTAATCATATGCCAACAACCAAAGCAACCAATTCACACAATCAAAACAAATCTAATTATCCAAAAGAATTTTGGATAAAACTTTCACGAGTTTCCCCGGTATATATATATATATATATACATATATATATATATATATATTTATATATATATATATATATATATATATATATATCGGGATACTCGCTCTATAGAATCCAATCAATCAATACTATTAAACTATAGAGCTCCTAACAACAATTCTATACAGAATATCAGACTACAGACGAGTCTGACTCAACAACCAATCCATCCTAAACTGCTGGTTCTACAACCAGAAATATCAAACACGTACTCCCTCAGAGATACGTCAAAACACTCTGAATCCCAATTATCCAAACTGGCAATTCAACTCTAGAAAACCAAACACTGAT
This sequence comes from Allium cepa, assembly GCA_030765085.1. NCBI lineage: Eukaryota > Viridiplantae > Streptophyta > Magnoliopsida > Asparagales > Amaryllidaceae > Allium > Allium cepa. Next base: position 563,145,119 of record CM060935.1, read on the forward strand.
CTTACCAAAACACAGAAGAAACCAAAACACTACGGAGCTAGCTTCCCAACTTATAGCTCCTTGGATCAGAGAAAAACTTATCCCAAATCAAATCTCCGATTCCAGAATCCAAATTTCTCCGCCTCTTATCCATAAAAACTCTTCGGACGATCCTGGCTACCAACATCCTTCCTGATCAGCTTAACTCATGCTGATACCTCTAGAAACAGACTGGATCAAAACAATCCAATGATCTCCTCAAGATCACTCAAAAACCAAAAACACACACCCTGCTTCTCAACAACAGAAGACAGAACAAACTTCTTCTTATCCGAAAAAGAGAAAAAAAACAGAAACACCCCTAAACTGCTTCCGCTGCACAACTCTGATCCGAAACAGAAGAAAATGCTGACGAACATGAGCACAGACTAGACAACCCAGCACAGGAATATGGTTCCACATATCCATAAGAAAACTCATAAGTTTCTCCGAAACCTGAGCTGCTTCACCAACTTCTATCTCAAGGAACCATCCATCTACTAACTGAACCACCAGTTCTATTCCTGGAAAGAAAACTCGATCTTCAGATGTAGACAAACTCTGACTTCCTAGAAGAAATCCGGACAATCTCCAACAACTCAAGAGAACACACTATCGCAAGTCACTTTTGCGATCAACACAGCCTAAATCCAAAGAAACCGCTCTCTCTCTTTACCAAACAGAACAGCTTATGCTGGCTTAGCCAACTCACCAGAGAAATGAGTCCATTCTGCTACTTCTGAACTCCACTTCAGAAAAACTACTCAGCCAGAAGACTCCTTTCCAACTCAGAACACTCTGCTAAACTCAGCCACATCACCGAGCAGACTCACTTCTTACTCTTGTTCCAAAGAAACATCTTCGGAAATATCCATAGTCACTGCATCTCATCACGTAGCTACTACTTCCTGAAATATCAAAATATCATCACTCACTGGCTTCTGCCCAAACTACAGATCCAAACTCAATTCTGCACTTCAAAAACGAACTCCGAACCTTTACAGGTTTCCTTCAGAGATCGATATCTACAGTCTCGACAAATACACTTCCAACCTCATCCATCAAACTCCAACCAATGGTAGTCGTGTTATACACACTTCTACCTCATCTACCTTTATAACTTATATTGGAAAAACCTGAATAGGTAACCCAACAAATAGGTAGGACCAATTATATATATATATATATATATATATATATATATATATATATATATATATTAAAAATACAAATACGCTCTCTCAAGATAGACACCACTACAGAGCCTAGGTATTCACTCAACCTAATGCTCTGATACCAGCTGAGACGACCCGACTTTTTCTTCACAAAAAGTCGTATCATCCTTAAGAAAGAAAGGGATAGAAAGGAGAAAAGAAAGAAGAGAAAGAAGAAACAACATAAGAATCTCAACAGCGGAACGAATAAATTATATTAATAACATAAGTATTACATGGTATTACAACAATTATCAGAGTTACACAGTCAATACAACACATACTAGACAGTTATAGACACTTGTCTAGTTATTACAACTCAATACACAATACAGAAACACCCAGAGATATCAACACAGCGGAAAACTATATAACTATACGCAGAAGCCTCCTGCTCCATATGCTCCTTCACAATTCGTCAAAGCTAACCTGAATCCTAACCTGAATTCCCTTGGCTACTCGTAAAAATTTGAGTACCCAAGAGTTAAAGAAAAACAGAAATAACTCCGGGTCAGACATGGGTCTGGCGTGAGTAACAGGTTAAAGTTGCTTAACTTTGAAAACCTTTGAAAAGAAAAGGTATCACGTAAGACTTCCCACAAATAAACATGGAAAAGTTTTTACCTTACGCTAACCAAAACATTTGATAGGAAATCCGATGATATTATAATAGTGTCTAGGGTTTTCAAGTAAATAAGAAATAACCGAAATTGTTACATCTATTAAATTCCAGCTACTAGCCACAAAAGTGGGTAATACAATCAAAATCGTTGGCACTTATTGAATTTTGGATTCCATCAATGGCTGGGCTACTGGGGTACCGCCCGTCACGGTACGTGGCCTCGATCACCGTACCGAGGGTTACTCCCAATCCCCTGCAACACAAAGTCGGACCCGTTCCTTACTGAACAGTTCCAAACAAGACAACCCCACTGTTGTGATCAGTAACCGCACCACTAAGCCGAAAAATAAAGGGACCTCTAGACAGGGATAAATCTTGCTCTCAAGTGGGGGCTACCCACGAAGCTTTGCTGCACCTCCCCTGTTTTAGCCATTCCAGGTTGATGAGGCTTGAGGCTACGATTACCTTTATAGGACATATTACTTAGAATGCTCATCGTCCACCTGACGATGTTCTGAAAGCATTCAATCCATACAAGTTCATTCCAGGTTCGAACGAAACCGAAGGCATTATCTCGTTACACTCGTATTGGAATCACCTTCTGAGTTAACGACAATAACCCTTGCACTCTGATTCAGCATCTCGAATCTATAAGTACTATTCCGTCAAACTCATTACGGAATCACCTACAGAGTTAGACTGACGTATAGCCCTTACACCTCGAGTCTTCACTCGCTCCACTTGGATTAACGACCTAACGTTTAATTGGAATCGATGTGGTTTTCGGATTCCAAATATGGAAACCCGATCCCGGTCTCATTGAAATCCAAAGCGTGTCTTTTAAGGCCAAGTTGTTTTAAAGTTTAAAACAATTCAATTCATTATCTAAATATTCACAGATAGATAATTCACAACACAATTGATAATCAACAGATATTTCATATCATAATCAGATAATCCATATTATCATCCAAAAGCAACCAATGCATCCATATCACATACACTACTCATCTCATAACTGAGATTACAAACCATACCAGGCAATCACTACCAATCATCAAACATAAGCAATGACCTAATGATCATACCATTTATAATTAATTTAAAATGAATTAAATTAAGTACTTAATCTCTAATTAATTTAAAATGAATTAAGTTAATTACTTCATCACTAAAATTCTGCTTAACTTAACCATTAATTGATTACAAATCAATTTATAAATCATCGTCTCAATATTTATTTCACTTAATCCTTATTGATTAACTATCTCTAATTACAATAAGTAATTAGCATTTAATATTACTTACACAAGTTAATTATATTAAACCTTTTGCAAATATTTAACTTGTAATTGCTTAATTAATTAATTAGCTAAAATTAATTACATTAATCATTTATTTATTATTAATTTTACCTTAATTAATTAATTCCAATTCACATCATTAATTAATTAATTAATGATTTCTGATTACAACTAATCAATCTCTCAATATAAATTAATTACATAAGTAATTAATCTTCAGTTTAAACCATATATATTAATCACCCTTGATTAATAACCATTCAGTAATTAACTACTTTAATTACCCATCCAATAAATTAATTTCTCATAGTTAATTATCTTCATTAATCACTTGATTAAGTCAAAGTAATTTAAATCTAAATTACTTCTATAATAAATATCTTTAATTACATCCAGTAATTATTAATTAATTACTTCCTTAAGTAATTACAATCCATAAATTACATAAAGTAATTATCAACAATACACAAATGTTTAAATTAATTTAACTTAATTAATCTAAACTAATCACATTAATCAAATTAATTACACCAAGTAATTAATTCATTAATTACTTTTTTTGGCAAAGCTTCATTAATTACTTTCATTAAGTAATTAAACTTAAATAATTGATTATATTAATTAATTAATCTAATTAATTATCAAAAATTATTCACATTAATTAGTTGTTAAATAATCTTAAGTTAATGAACTTCATTAACATTTCTTAATTACTTAATTAATAATTAACTTATTTAAATCATTATTAATTAATTAATATTTAATTACAATTTAATTAATCTCTAATTATTTATTAATTAAGTGATAATTAAAATCTTAATTATCTTTAACCACTTGATTAAATAAATCTTAATCATTAATTAAAATTTAATTAACCATCCTTAATTATAGATTAACTAACCTTAATTAATTAGTCACAAATCTTAATTAACTAACTTAAAAATTATTAATAACTTAATTAATCATTCACATTAATAATTAAATAATAATAAATATTCCATTTAAATTAATTTAATACTTTAAATCAAACCAATTTCTTAAGTTCTAATCTTAATTTATAAACATTTCTTTTATATAAAGTATTTTAAACAATTTGTTTCCATATTTATTTCAAACTTCACTTTAAATTTCATTTTAAATTTTAAGATTTTAAAATGAAACAATTCATCTAAACAAGGTTTTTAAACCAATTTTAAAAATCCTTTTTATCTCACATGTTCAAAAACATACTTTTTATAAACTAAAAGTTTAAAAGATTATAAAACAATTTTATATCAAACAAATTAAATTTAAAAACTTATTTTATTTTAAAAACTGACATAAAAATCAAATTCCAGGTTTTAAAAACTGAACTTAAACTTATTTTAAATTTTATTTCATAATTTAAAACTCATAGTTCAAATTCAAAACCAAGGTTCCTTAATACTGTAAAAGTTTAAAATCTAAATTTAAATTCCAAAATTTAAATTAAATTCAAACTTAGATTCTTCTACCTGAATTTCATATTTCGGTTTCCAGATTTAACTTGGTTTTAAGTTTCAGTTGCATCTAAAAAAATTTACTTTTAAATTTAAAACAGAAAACAATTTCTCGTTTTAATTTAAAACATCTTACATAATTTTTCTCAAAAATGATTCAGAATTCAAGATTTTAAATTATTGAATTCATATTTAAATTTCTGGTTTAAAAATTCCTGTTTGAACTTCATCTTTCAATTTTTAAACTTTACTTTTTAAATTTAAATAAAGACAGAAACAGTTTCTGATTTTAGTTTAAAACCCAACTTGAATTTAAAAGCATTTCAAATTTATTTCAAAGATCTAAAATTTAAACTTATAGAATTTAAATTAAATTTCAGGTTCAACTTAGTTCCAGATTTTTGTTTGAAATTTACTTTTTACTTCAAATTTTGAAACTGTAACAGGTTTCTGGTTTTTGCTTAAGGCCAATTAAAATTTTCAAAATTTAAATTATTTTCAAACCTAAGGTTTAACTGATTGAATTCAAATATAAATTTCGTTTTTAAATCTTAGGTTTAAATTTAAGTTTGCATCAAACTTTTGTTTAAATTTAAAAACTGGAAAAAAACAGGTTCTGTTCATTTAAAAACCTGAAACAATAAAACACTCGAACCTCCCTATACTTACTTCGAGTCAGAAGCCATAACGCTCCGAGTTCAAATCCAATTCCCCCGAGACAAATCACGAGACCATCCTAACTCCTGAAACCCAACACCCACCAGTCTCCACCTTGCTCTGTGCACATGCACCCACGACGCAGCCCTCACTGACCATCTCTGATGATCTCCACACGTCCCCGATAATCCATGGAGCCGTTCACAATCATCACATCGCTACCCAAATCTCAAACTCGAAATCGAGCTTCTCATCCACACCTGGAACAGGTCGAACCCCCTCCACCTAAAACCCGTCAACGCCATTTCCACGCGCCTCCGGCCACCATCTCTGTAACAACCCGCATATTTATCGATTTTTATATTTAAATATTTTATTTAAATATTTTATCGTTAATCGGATTTTGGTCCGAAGCTACTTTTTGCAAACGGTCAAATTAGGACTCGAGACCACTTCCATTGAGTTCGAAATGTCGTTTGCAATCTTCTGAGTATAAACATTGATATGTTTGGGGTTAGTGGAATTTCACCACCTTTTCACTCGAGCCTTTGGTTTGGACTTTTAGCCCATTAGGCCCAAGTTCCACCCCCCTTCTTCTTCATTGCTTCATTTCATTTCCTAACACTAAAGCTTCAACAAAAATGGTGAATGGAATGAGAAATTAAAACTCCAAAGTCTTTGTTTTGTTGCAACTCCAACATTCAACTCCAAATTCAAGAAGAAGACATCGGATTCAAGCTTGTGGTTGCTTCTCCATTTGCCTTCAAGCTTTGTTCTTCATTTTCATTGGGTTTTGGAGCAAAGGTGAGATTTTTACCTCACAATTCTAGCCTATAACTATATTGGACTGTTGGGAATGATTCCCTATCATTTTTGCATGCATGTTAGCATTTGGTTTGGATTGGATTGGCGAAAAACTCCAATTTTTAGCGTTTTGGGTGAATTTTCTGCACTTGAGTCGTTCTGGCCATTTTTAGGTCGTTCGGAGTTAAGTCGTTCGTTCTTGAGTCGCTGAGTCGTTGGACCCTTGAGTCGCTGAGTCGTTGGACCCTTGAGTCGCTGAGTCGTTGGACCCTTGAGTCGCTGAGTCGTTGGACCCTTGAGTCGCTGAATCGTTGGACCCTTGAGTCGCTGAGTCGTTGGACCCTTGAGTCGTTGGGTCGTTGGACCCTTGAGTCGTTGGGTCGTTGGACCTCATTTTATCTTCACTAGGTCGTACCGTTTTGGTCGGGGCGCTGCCCCGCACCCCGCCGGGGGCGCTGCCCCCTGGACCCCCGCGACCTGACCGGGCAGGTCGAACCCCGTAAGCGGTGGCGTTGCCCCCGCACCCCCACCTTGGGGGGTTGCCACCCCCCCTGGACCCCCCCTCCGTAGGGGATCTTATCTGAAAAACATTGAGCTGATTTCCTTGGATTTTATTCACATCTCCATATGCGATTTTTGCGACTGATTGTTTCTACAATTGCTTCTGTGTTTTGTCACTTTAAAATATAAAGGTTTCAATACTAGTAGTAAATATCAAAACTCTTTTAACAAACAATTTCAACTCTATTTTTAATAACAAAGCTCTTTTCTTAAACCGTTTCCCAATCTATTAGTATATACAAGCCTTTACCTCACTCGGATGAGAAATCTAATTAAACGACTTAGTAAAACAAGTGGTATGAAACGCTTGCGTTCACTTCGTCGGTTAATTCTTGGACTTGTTCGATTGAACCTCTTGTGACAATTTTATTAGTGAAGATTTACAGTTTGTTCGTAAATATTTAAGTTAAGCAAGTGGTTATGGGACATGAAGCTAAACTTCTATATTTACTAGCTTAGTGTAATTGACACTTCTCGTTGATCTTGATGATCGCTTTATGAATTAGACTAGCAATTGCGCGATGTCTCTTTCATTGCAAGGTTAGGCTAGACACCACTTGTGTGATTCCACTCACACATACCTTTTTGCTTTTTGGTTAGCCTTGACCTCATTCGGGTGACTCAGACTCATCCATATGGGGTAGCTCCCCATGGTCTTCGGACCGTCATGTGATAGGCCTCTTTCCCTTTTTATGATTTCTGGATTTCTTGTGTTGATTTCTGGAATTTATCTCTTTGACTTGTCATGAGTACAAGTTTAGGGTATGATGCCCTCTTTGGATCTTTGAGAAGATTCTTGTGATATTGATTTATCTCTTATCGGTTGATCTCCTGTTGATCATTATTTGCATACTTATAGTAGTATGTCAGTATGGATATTTTATGTTTATGCCATATCTTTTATTTTATATCATGTCATCTGATATTTATAGCTAGACTGATCCGTTTATTATTTTCTTATAAATAATACTCGGGTCAGGCCGAGATGTTACAGGTGCTACTGCTTGACTCCTCCCCAGTGATTCACTACTCAGACTTTTGGCTACTTGTTTAGATTAGCAGCTTTTGTTGTTTACACTTGAGATATAGACTCATAGTTGTATTCTTTTGTATAGCACGCGTTGCTATTCTTTTGTATTATCGTGGATCTTTTTAGACCACTACTCTGATGTACACTTTTATGTGATATATATTCATATCTCTTTCCGCCTTTGTGATATGGATATCTGTGATTGATTCGCATGTTATGCTTACTTCTATATTTGTTTCCGAAGATCATTTTATAGCCACCGTGTGATAAGAAATTACACGGATGGTCGCTCCTCAACAGCCTTATTCTCCGCGCTAGTTGACAGCACTACACCGTAGTGTTCTTGGCTAGCGTGGGTATAGAGGTGGGGCGTCACAATCTCCACTGAAATTTCGACGACGACTTCTTCGAACCACCATCTACCCACACGTGAAACATGGTTGAACTCGATCAACCGAGAGGATCACACTCGAGCAAACACAGTAACCCAGTAAAACTAGGGTTCTACACTTTAAATCCAAATTACAACCTCAAAATTGAATTTTAATTCAATTCAATATTTTTTCTATAATATTTGATAGCTAAATTATCTCCAGAATCAAATTCATCCAAAACCAATGCAAGTATCAAGTGTACTTAATCAAAATGTAAAATACAGTACATTCATCACTGCACTTTGTTCACAACACTAGAAATTATGATGTTGGATTTAAAATTCATGAATTCACTTGTTGTTTCTATTAATAAACCTGAAACCATAAATCATAAAGTTTGAATTTTCATTCTAGGCAAATTTTCTCTGTGCAACTTGATTATCCAGGCTACAGAAAATTTTGTTTAATTTATATAAAATTTTAAACATACTCAATTCTAAAACAAATATGTTTTATTCAAAAGTTTGAGTCATAACAACAATCAAGTCAAGCAAAGAATTTCAGGGATCAAACATGAGTTTGAAATTTTGAAGAACAACAAGCAACAGTCATCCTCATGTTTTCAGATACATACTTACAGGTAAAATATTCATGGTAATTTCATAAATGTTCATTTGTAATTTATAAAGCATGCACAACTTTACCTATTTAATAAGTTTATAAATGAGTTACTCACCTGAATTTGAAAAATGCAGAGCACAAATTCAATTGCATGTTCCAGATTTTGAAAATTCATGAATGCAGGCCCTTGCTTCCAGATGCAAAGAAATGCAGACCTTCAGATTTAATGCTTTTAATCTTTGTTTTTAAATGATGCTTCCAGATTTACAGAATAGAATGCCTATATGCTTGCTTCTTGGTTTCAGATGCAAATCCCCCCCAGGTTGTAGATTGAAGGAAACAAAAATGCAGGTGTTGCATTTCCCGATTCTAATCACCCAGGTTTTAAAGTATTTAATTTTGAAATTATGAGGAGATGAACTTTGTAGATTTTGAAAATGGATAAGGGTTTGAGATGTATTTCTAGTTTGAGGAGTTACAGGGTCTTGTTTGCATGTTTCAGATTGAAATTTTCAGGCTTTTGAATGATGAACAAGTTGCAAAGTATTTGATTTTGTATTTTGAGGAAATGAACCTGCAGATTTTCATAGAAGTTGATATGAAATTTTTGAAGAAAATAAAAATGGTTTGAAGAGCATTTAGAGGAAAAAGTTTCAGCTGAAAATTCTTAGATGAAAAAATGAAGAAAAGGAAAAGAAATTAAAAGATGCAAGTTATATAACAATATTTCGATTTAAATTAAAATTAAAGAAAAATTTAAAACCAAAATTTGACACATGTCTCAAGTATGAACACTTGTCATTTAAAAATGGTGATAAGTTTACATTTGTTATATTAGAACCTAAAATGTTTACACATGTATCCTCAAGTGATTAGTATTTTAATTAAAGTGTTAATGAATGTTTTAAATTAAATTAATTAGTTATTATACTTAGTTATGTATATAATTTATTTCTAAAGAATAAATCAAAGTGTTATTTTAAATAAGACAATATACAAATTAATCATTTGAAAAAGATACTTTTAAATAATTAAAATAAATTTATAAAAGAGGTTATCACTTAAATGAATACATGTTTCATAATTGAAATTGTATTTTAAATTTCAAATTAAATTTACAAATCAAAATTATCAATTTATAATTTGAAAAGAATAACACAAATATATTGTAACATATTTTAATATTCAAACTTAAGTTAAAATGAATTTTAAACCAATAAAACATTTATCTTATATTTAAAAATCATATAGTATTTTATTAAATATTTTTAAAAAGCTTAAATCTAAAAATAAATCATAATTCTTAATTTCAAAACATTAAAATTATGCTATACTAATTTAATTAAAAACAACTTATCTATTTAAAATATATATAAATACATATACATTATTAAATAGAAAATAGATTTATCAGTTTATTAAAAATAAATTCACAATTTAAATATTTAAATAAAGAAGATTATTAAATAAAACCAAATTTATTAACAGAAATCGTCAATTCAATATAAATTTAAACACAGATTATTAAATTTATATTGTCCAAAATTCCCGGATATTACAATCCTTCCCCCTTAAAGAATTTCGTCCCCGAAATTTAAAACAAAGGTAATTTAATAATCTATTTACAGATTTTATTTTAAAATACAGCATATGTTAATCATATGCCAACAACCAAAGCAGCCAATTCACACAATCAAAACAAATCTAATTATCCAAAAGAATTTTGGATAAAACTTTCACGAGTTTCCCCGGTATATATATATATATATATATCGGGATACTCGCTCTATAAAATCCAATCAATCAATACTATTAAACTATAGAGCTCCTAACAACAATTCTATACAGAATATAAGACTACAGACGAGTCTGACTCAACAACCAATCCATCCTAAACTGCTGGTTCTACAACCAGAAATATCAAACACGTACTCCCTCAGAGATACGTCAAAACACTCTGAATCCCAATTATCCAAACTGGCAATTCAACTCTAGAAAACCAAACACTGATCTTACCAAAACACTCCGGAGCTAGCTTCCCAACTTATAGCTCCTTGGATCAGAGAAAAACTTATCCCAAATCAAATCTCCGATTCCAGAATCCAAATTTCTCCGCCTCTTATCCATAAAAACTCTTCGGACGATCCTGGCTACCAACATCCTTCCTGATCAGCTTAACTCATGCTGATACCTCTAGAAACAGACTGGATCAAAACAATCAAATGATCTCCTCAAGATCACTCAAAAACCAAAAACACACACCCTGCTTCTCAACAACAGAAGACAGAACAAACTTCTTCTTATCCGGAAAAGAGAAAAAAAAACAGAAACACCCCCAAACTGCTTCCGCTGCACAACTCTGATACGAAACAGAAGAAAATGCTGACGAACATGAGCACAGACTAGACAACCCAGCACAGGAATATGGTTCCACATATCCATAAGAAACCTCAGAAGTTTCTCCGAAACCTGAGCTGCTTCACCAACTTCTATCTCAAGGAACCATCCATCTACTAACTGAACCACCAGTCCCATTCCTGGAAAGAAAAGTCGATCTTCAGATGCAGACAAACTCTGACTTCCTGGAAGAAATCCGGACAATCTCCAACAACTCAAGAGAACACACTATCGTAAGTCACTTTTGCGATCAACACAGCCTAAATCCAAAGAAACCGCTCTCTCTCTTTACCAAACAGAATAGCTTATGCTGGCTTAGCCAACTCACCAGAGAAATGAGTCCATTCTGCTGCTTCTGAACTCCACTTCAGAAAAACTACTCAGCCAGAAGACTCCTTTCCAACTCAGAACACTCTGCTAAACTCAGCTACATCACCGAGCAGACTCACTTCTTACTCTTGTTTCAAAGAAACATCTTCGAAAATATCCATAGTCACTGCATCTCATCACGCAGCTACTATTTCCTGAAATATCAAAATATCATCACTCACTGGCTTCTGCCCAAACTAGAGATCCAAACTCAATTCTGCACTTCAAAGACGAACTCCGAACCTTTACAAGTTTCCTTCAGAGATCGATGAAGTCCTTCACCACTACAGAACTCACTCGAGACGGTATTAGGTCTACAGTCTCGACAAATACACTTCCAACCTCATCCATCAAACTCCGACCAATGGTAGTCGTGTTATACACACTTCTACCTCATCTACCTTTATAACTTATATTGGAAAAACCTGAATAGGTAACCCAACAAATAGGTAGGACCAATTATATAAATATATATATATTAAAAATACAAATACGCTCTCTCAAGATAGACACCACTACAGAGCCTAGGTATTCACTCAACCTAATGCTCTGATACCAGCTGAGACGACCCGACTTTTTCTTCACAAAAAGTCGTATCATCCTTAAGAAAGAAAGGGATAGAAAAGAGAAAAGAAAGAAGAGAAAGAAGAAACAACACAAGAATCTCAACAGCGGAACGAATAAATTATATTGATAACATAAGTATTACATGGTATTACAGCAATTATCAGAGTTACACAGTCAATACAACGCATACTAGACAGTTATAGACACCTGTCTAGTTATTACAACTCAATACACAATACAGAAACACTCAGAGATATCAACACAGCGGAAAACTATATAACTATACGCAGATGCCTCCTGCTCCATATGCTCCTTCACAATTCGTCAAAGCTAACCTGAATCCTAACCTGAATTCCCTTGGCTACTCATAAAAATTTAAGTACCCAAGAGTTAAAGAAAAAAAGAAATAACTCCGGGTCAGACATGGGTCTGGTGTGAGTAACAGGTTAAAGTTGCTTAACTTTGAAAACCTTTGAAAAGAAAAGGTATCACGTAAGACTTCCCACACATAAACATGGAAAAGTTTTTACCTTACGCTAACCAAAACATTTGATAGGAAATTCGATAATATTATAATAGTGTCTAGGGTTTTCAAGTAAATAAGAAATAGCCGAAATTGTTACATCTATTAAATTCTAGCTACTAGCCACAAAAGTGGGTAATACAATCAAAATCGTTGGCACTTATTGGATTTTGGATTCCATAAATGGCTGGGCTACTGGGGTACCGCCCGTCACAGTACATGGCCTAGATCACCGTACCGAGGGTTACTCCCAATCCCCTGCAACACAAAGCCGGACCCGTTCCTTACTGAACAGTTCCAAACAAGACAACCCCGCAGTTGTGATCAGCAACCGCACCACTAAGCCGGAAAATAAAGGGACCTCTAGACAGGGATAAATGTTGCTCTCATGTGGGGGCTACCCACGAAGCTTTGCTGCACCTCCCCTGTTTTAGCCATTCCCGGTTGATGAGGCTTGAGGCTACGATTACCTTTATAGGACATATTACTTAGAATGCTCATCGTCCACCTGACGATATTCTGAAAGCATTCAATCCATACAAGTTCGTTCCGGGTTCGAACGAAACCAAAGGCATTATCTCGTTACACTCGTATTGGAATCACCCTCTGAGTTAACGACAATAACCCTTGCACTCTGATTCACCATCTCGAATCTATAAGTACTATTCCGTCAAACTCATTACGGAATCAACCACAGAGTTATACTGACGTATAGCCCTTACACCTCGAGTCTTCACTCGCTCCACTTGGATTAACGACCTAACGTTTAATTGGAATCGATGTGGTTTTCAGATTCCAAATATGGAAACCCGATCCCGGTCTCATCGAAATCCAAAGCGTGTCTTTTAAGGCCAAGTTGTTTTAAAGTTTAAAACAATTCAATTCATTATCTAAATATTCACAGATAGATAATTCACAACACAATAGATAATCAACCTTATCATTATCAATAGATAATTCATATCATAATCAGATAATCCATATTATCATCCAAAAGCAACCAATGCATCCATATCACATACACTACTCATGTCATAACTGAGATTACAAACCATACCAGGTAATCACTACCAATCATCAAACATAAGCAATGACCTAATGATCATACCATTTATAATTAATTTAAAATGAATTAAATTAAGTACTTAATCTCTAATTAATTTAAAATGAATTAAGTTAATTACTTCATCACTAAAATTCTGCTTAACTTAACCATAATTGATTACAAATCAATTTATAAATCATCATCTCAATATTTATTTCACTTAATCCTTATTGATTAACTATCCCTAATTACAATAAGTAATTTGCATTTAATATTACTTACACAAGTTAATTATATTAAACCTTTTGCAAATATTTAACTTGTAATTGCTTAATTAATTAATTAGCTAAAATTAATTACATTAATCATTTATTCATTATTAATTTTACCTTAATTAATTAATTCCAATTCACATCATTAATTAATTAATTAATGATTTCTGATTACAACTAATCAATCTCTCAATATAAATTAATTACATAAGTAATTAATCTTCAGTTTAAACCATATATATTAATCACCCTTGATTAATAACCATTCAGTAATTAACTACTTTAATTACCCATCCCATAAATTAATTTCTCATAATTAATTATCTTAATTAATCACTTGATTAAGTCAAAGTAATTTAAATCTAAATTACTTCTATAATAAATATCTTTAATTACATCCAGTAATTATTAATTAATTACTTCCTTAAGTAATTACAATCCATAAATTACATAAAGTAATTATCAACAATACACAAATGTTTAAATTAATTTAACTTAATTAATCTAAACTAATCACATTAATCAAATTAGTTACACCAAGTAATTAATTCATTAATTACTTTCATTAAGTAATTTAACGTAAATAATTGATTATTATTAATTAATTAATCTAATTAATTATCAAAAATTAATCACATTAATTAGTTGTTAAATAATCTTAAGTTAATGACCTTCATTAACATTTCTTAATTACTTAATTAATAATTAACTTATTTAAATCATTATTAATTAATTAATATTTAATTACAATTTAATTAATCTCTAATTATTTATTAATTAAGTGATAATTAAAATCTTAATTATCTTTAACCACTTGACTAAATAAATCTTAATCATTAATTAAAATTTAATTAACCATCCTTAATTATAGATTAACTAACCTTAATTAATTAGTCACAAATCTTAATTAATTAACTTAAAAATTATTAATAACTTAATTAATCATTCACATTAATAATTAAATAATAATAAATATTCCATTTAAATTAATTTAATAATTTAAATCAAACCAATTTCTTAAGTTCTAATTTAATTTATGAAACATTTCTTTTTATATAAAGTATTTTAAACAATTTGTTTCCATATTTATTTCAAACTTCACTTTAAATTTCATTTTAAATTTTAAGATTTTAAAATGAAACAATTCATTTAAACAAGGTTTTTAAACCAATTTTAAAAATCCTTTTTATCTCACATGTTCAAAAACATACTTTTTATAAACTAAAAGTTTAAAAGATTATAAAACAATTTTATATCAAACAAATTAAATTTAAAAAGTTATTTTATTTTAAAAACTGACGTAAAAATCAAATTCTAGGTTTTAAAGACTGAACTTAAACTTATTTTAAATTTTATTTCATAATTTAAAACTCATAGTTCAAATTCAAAACCAAGGTTCCTTAATACTGTAAAAGTTTAAAATCTAAATTTAAATTCCAAAATTTAAATTAAATTCAAACTTAGATTCTTCTACCTGAATTTCATATTTCGGTTTCCAGATTTAACTTGGTTTTAAATTTCAGTTGCATCTAAAAAAATTTGCTTTTAAATTTAAAACAGAAAACAGTTTCCTGTTTTAATTTAAAACATCTTACATAATTTTTCTCAAAAATGATTCAGAATTCAAGATTTTAAATTATTGAATTCATATTTATATTTCTGGTTTAAAAATTCCTGTTTGAACTTCATCTTTCAATTTTTAAACTTTACTTTGTAAATTTAAATAAAGACAGAAACAGTTTCTGATTTTAGTTTAAAACCCAACTTGAATTTAAAAGCATTTCAAATTTATTTCAAAGATCTAAAATTTAAACTTATAGAATTTAAATTAAATTTCAGGTTCAACTTAGTTCCAGATTTTTGTTTGAAATTTACTTTTTACTTCAAATTTTGAAACTGTAACAGGCTTCTGGTTTTTGCTTAAGACCAATTAAAATTTTCAAAATTTAAATTATTTTCAAACCTAAGGTTTAACTGATTGAATTCAAATTTAAATTTAGTTTTTAAATCTTAGGTTTAAATTTAAGTTCGCATCAAACTTTTGTTTAAATTTAAAAACTGGAAAAAAACAAGTTCTGTTCATTTAAAAACCTGAAACAATAAAACACTCGAACCTCCCTATACTTACTTCGAGTCAGAAGCCATAACGCTTCGAGTTCAAATCCAATTCCCCCGAGACAAATCATGAGACCATCCTAACTCCTGAAACCCAACACCCACCAGTCTCCACCTTGCTCTGTGCACATGCACCCACGACGCAGCCCTCACTAACCATCTCTGATGATCTCCACACATCCCCGATTATCCATGGAGCCGTTCACAATCATCACATCGCTACCCAAATCTCAAACTCGAAATCGAGCTTCTCACCCACACCTGGAACAGGTCGAACCCCCTCCACCTAAAACCTGTCAATGCCATTTCCACGCGCCTCCGGCCACCATCTCCACTGAAATTTCGGCGACGACTTCTTCGAACCACCAACAGAATAACAGAATAACAGAAGAGGATTATTTTAATAAACTTAGATCTTGGATTAAGTTAATAAGCAAGATAATAGAAGTGGCACATACCAACAGCATTCCCTTTCAGTCAGGAACTGACGGTCTCACAATAGCTAGGTGAGGCTAGGACAAGATTACGCTAATTAGGGTAAATAAGTAGCCAATAGAATAATAAAAATAAACTAAATGCATCATAAAAGATTAGACGTAGGAACTACTAAAATAGTTAGATGCGTTCGGAGCAGACCAAAGGATGAAGAGCCTAACGAAGCAGTTCATAGATTTCAGCACAGAAAGAGCACGTCCTACTTAGATATTTTGGGTTAGAGGAAGTATGAGACATCAACGGGACTTGAGGTTACTCTTGGATTTCCCTCTGGAGTAGGCATAACAGAGCAGTCACCCGAAGTCAGGTTTGTAGGTGTTCCATCAAAGAGTATGCTTGACTGTTATTTGCATGGTAGGAAAATTGTAGGCAGTCAGAAGGGGTTGATATTTGGAGTAGGATATTCGAATGTCCCAGTACTTGCAATTATTTTTTAGTGGACGAGACCCAAAAAGGATTGTCGTATGCGGATTTTGGGCTAGCATCAAAACCAAGAAGCGAGTTTGGGAAAGACTAGAGTAAAACCAACAGTCTAATGACTCTTTCACTATCGAGACTTTGGATGGGGTGTGCAACCAATTGGATGTTTAGATTATTTGCAATAGGGCACAACCACTTAGCTCTTTAGAGGTCTTTTTGATTAGTTGAGGGGTGACTGCGTGGGGCCATAGCCATGATAAAAAAAGGGAAAAAACAAGTAGAATATCTGTATTGTAGGCCTAACGAGGCAGTCCTTTACAGATATAGAAAATCCCCGACTGAGTTTCGTACAAGGTAGACCTTGTTTAGCCGATTGAGGGAGTAAATAGAACGATTACATATAGTCCTTAAGGTATGCACTGGGTGGTACATTGTGGATGTCCGAGCATAGTATAGGCAAGTGCGGATGCCGTTTTACATTTTCAAAGCAGACAACGGAACATCTATATTGTAGGCCATACGAGGCAGTCCTTTACAGATGTAGTCACAGTACGCCCTAGTAGCATGATGATGGAGTCCTTTTTGAGGAGGATACAGAAGGTACTAAAGGTAGTAACTAGGACTGATATGGTCATTGGGTATATAGCTACCTATATTAGTTATTAGGTTTTGATAAACTAGGGAGTATATGGGTACAATTGAGGCATATAGGCGAGAGTATTATAAACCCAATAAACCTAATATAACAGAAAATGGAAATAAAATGGTTTATGTAGAATTGAACTTAGAAGTATATAATTTGTCCATTCACCAGAACTTTAGTTCTGTCCCCCTCCTTATAACATCTTACAGGTTAGGTTGATATCAAAGACTTTCCAGCTTTGAGACACTTGTTTAGAAAGTGTAATTATTTTGGTGAGTATTTACTTACTATTATATTTTAGTCAGTTCCGCTGTGAGATGTTTATCTAAGCTTTGATATGTTTGTCTTTACCCATTTACAGGATACCAAAAACCCAACTCGGGCTTCAGGGGCTTGAATTCTAGCATTTTTACGAAAAATCTGGACCCACTGAAATTCGGGTTGTTACATTTGGTATCAAAGCCTAGGTTTAGGATTTCTAGGTAGATAGTTAGTGAACGTTTTTGTATTTTTGAATAAAATATAAATATATTATGCACTAAAATCCAAATAGTCCCTAATTATAGAATTTAACATATGGAAAATATTTAGAAGTATATTTGCGCATAGTTTGCTAGTTGGGTTTGGGATGACTCAAGTATGTTAAGCCCTATGTTATTTCTAATTTATAGCGTACAAATAAGCCATATTTTGAGAGAAGATTGGTATCCATATGTTATAGAAAGTAGGGAAATTCCCTAAAGATAGTAGGGGGAGTGTTTTTATTTTGGAAGAAGTAAGAGGTTTTAGTAAGAAGAAAATCCCCTTTATGTCTAGTCCAATAAAATGAAACATTTGGTATTGAAAAGTTGAAAAATATAATTGTTAATATATTTGCGGAAGTAAATATTGGGTTTTTGAAAAAAAAGTGGTACGAAATTTAAATTGATTTTTATATGAAGTAAATTTTGTTAAAATTGAAATTCTTTTTGAACGCGTATAGCTCGCTAGTTTCTTTGTAGCTAAACAAAGATTTTATATATAAAAACCTATAGTGTGTTAAGTATCAAAAACGTAGGTTACAACATTTATTGCTGTAATAGATATTTTCGGTAAAAATAAAGGAAGCATAGACTATCACACTATTGTTATAGTAGGTGACTCCCAAAGGAAATGTTTTTGCATAACATATGTGATTTATTAATATTTATTTTAATTGAATCCATAAACCAGTAACTTTGGGTTGTAGTAATGGTGTTTTATGCCACATCTGTTTTGACCCAGATGAGTTTTGGAGATAATTTTTAAAGTGATTTGTATGTATGCTTATTATTTAAACAACTACATGAAAATGTTTTCAAGTTATGAAGATATTAAAAAAGTTTTGAAAATTGGTTCTTTTGAAAATGGATGTAAGTTAAATTAATAAATTTAGTAGGAAATATCTACTATAAGTGAATACAGATTAAACGTACTTTACTCTATTGGAATGAAATGAATAATGATAAAATTTTCTATGAATCACAAATAAAAATGTTTTGTGCAACTTATAGGGGAATACGTGAAAGAGATGTAAAAGGTATGGAAAGCACCATATTTTGTATAACCTGTTTCGAAAAAAAAAATTCCTTGTAATTTCACATAAACATGAAATACTCCTTTAAAGGACTCATAAAAGGTTTTAGTGTTAATGGTTTCTCATAAGAGAAAGTAATTCCAATATATTAAGGTATAAAACCAATAAGTGTAGTAAGTTAGAAACTCCTCCGAGGTTAAGTAATTGGAAGAGTAGAACAGTTAGGAGATTTTTGATAAAATAATTGTTCTTATCTACTACAGTTTTATTAAATTTGAAAATCTATGAAAAGAAGATATTTGGAAAACATGTGAGGACAATTTTTTTTAGTCAAGAAAAAAATGTTTTAAGAACAAGCTAGACATGTTTTAAAGAAAAATGGTTTGGTGGAAAAGTGAATAAGTTTTTGAAAAGATAAAATGTTTAAGTAACCAAGTGCCTTTGAATTTAACAGAAAACATCAAAACAACACTTTCAGAGGCAAGAATTTTGGGATTTGATGTTTCAAAAATTTATATGCTATAATTTTTGAAATAAAATGATAAATAACTAACCAAACCAGACTTTTAAATATGGAGCAGATAGGAATCATTTCCTATGTGTAATAGGAAAAGTGTAGGACTATAGCAGTAATTACTCCAAGTAGTAATAATAAAAGTTCCCGTAAGGTGTATAGGACACTAGTGAAAACCTAGAAATGTTGCTTCATGTGTATAGACTATAGAAGAATAGTGAAGTGTTATTAGTAAGATATTAAGACACACATGGTTGGGAAAAGTAGACCTTAGTTGGGGAAAAATGAAAGGCAAAGAGAAAATTTTCCCAAGCTTAGTTGCCTTTTTAGATAGAGACAGTATGGTTGAAACCCTTATCCATTGTAGTAAATGAGACTTAGAATAGAAGAGATGAATAGATCTTGTTCGTCATGAGTAACACAGCGTAAGCTGGTAACAACTAATAGGCGGTAGGAGGAGCATATAAGTTACTTGGATTCCTAGAGTAGGATCTTTCTGTGTCAGAATGGACATGGTCCTAGACCTCCTTGCCCTAGATGCTAGCTGTGTTTAGTTGCAATATTAAAAGAAGAATAAAAGCAGATAAAGTTAACTAAAAGAAAAATAGCAAGATCTAAAGAAAGCAACAGAAACATTAATAGAAATAAATGAGAATTGCAAAAGAAAAATGCATCTTTCCCATAAACTAAGCTTGATAAATTGTTTGAAAAGAAAAATCCTTCTAACGTAAACCGTGCCTGGAAAAGAAAATAGAGATTTTACAGGATAGCGACATAAGTTCCAAGTACGGAGACAAAGGTATGCAAAAATAAAAAGGAGAAATGTGAATTTTTTCCATTTTCCACCTTCTTGATAACATAAGAAATCGAATTTGGAAATTTTGAATTTTCTAAAAATTAAAAGTTGCGTGGTACGTTTGGACATAAAATTTGAACTATGCTCTTATTCAGTAGGAGTGTGGGAAAAATAGGATGAAAAATGTTTTGAGTTTTTAAAAGATTGCATTCATATAGATATTGCAAGTATATTTAGGATGCGTGCATCATGGCTAAAAAGAAATTTCTAAAAGAAAAAGCATACATGTAGGGGGTACCGCTTAGAAATTCTTGTACATGCATAAATTTTATGATGTATTGCACTTTGCACAATTACACGGATGGTTGAAAAATTGGATATACACAAAAGGGATGCAATTAATGCGAGGAATTACATAGTTCTACCCTTGCCAAATTTCGGGGATGAAATTTCCTAAAGGGTGGGAGAATGTAACACCCCATATTTTTATATAATTAAATAATCAAATAATTATGAATGGTAAAAATAAGCATTTTAGGAATTGTCACAAATTGGCCTTGAAATTTATTCAATTGTGTTCGTGGCGATTTTATGATCAATTTACATATATAATACGTCTTGAATGGAGTTCGTATGAAAAGTTTATTAACGTTTGAAGTTTTGTTCGAGAAATAATTATACATGTAAATGTATGTAAGTATATTTTCTAGAAATAAATACATGTGCCTATGAAATTCCAGAAATAATGCGCATTTGAATTTTAAAACAGATGCGCGTCGTAAAGGTAATTAATTAACGTTGCCATCATAAAGGAAATTAATTGATATCAGTAATTAAAGACAATTAATTAACATTAGCAGACAATGTAATCAAATAAGCTATTGGAGGAAATTAATTTAAATTAATTGGTCACATGTGAAATTCAAAATAGACAAGTTTTATGTTGGGAAATTAATCAAGCAATTAGTGGTGATTAATTAGAATAAACAAGCAACATAAAAAAAGGTTAAATGTATATAATTTATAACGTTTAAAAGTTAACGTTTATAAATAACATTTAATAAAACAAATAAGGCACGTTTGAAATCCAAAATAGACGTGTGTTATAACGAGCATTAAATCAGAGAACTAATGAGAGTTAATTGGAATTAATAGGAAATTTTTAAACATTGATCGTTTATAATAAATAAAACGTTTAAAAACAAGCTAGGCACGATCATCATCCACCCATTTGAATGGCTTGTTTTGCATCGTTTTAAGCGGATGGACGATGCTATTTTGACTCTCTATAAATAAAGAAGCAAGGCTAGCCTTCAAACTCATATTTTTCTAAATTGGTGTGAAAGCCCTGTCACTCTTCTTTCTCCTCCAAGTCTTCAGAAATTAGCTATTTTAGATTTACGCCTTCTGATTTACAAGTTAGAGATAGAATTATAGGTCTAAAATAGAAATGTTCAACTAAAGTTGTCCGAATGAGGTAAAGTTCTCAGATCTGGTTCTCTTGTTTATTTATTTTATTTTTCTTAAATTAGATCCGGATTTCTAAATCCATATAAATACTAATTTGTGGATCCGAATAGGGTTGCAGTAGGGAAGGCTATGAATAATAGGACTGGGTTAAAAATCAGATCTGGAACTTGGAGTGTTTTCTTTCTAGATGAGTGGATTTAATTATATATCTTTTATGATTATGATATATTATCATTATATTCCCGTTAAATAATTTTATACAGTATTTATTTTAGTAACTAATTCTGTTAATTAGTTATGCTGAGACGGTAAATTGTATAATAGAGCTTATATTATTATTTATATGCAAAAAAGGAAAATCGTAATCCAATTAAATACAAATAATATTAGATTTGACAATTAGAGAAAGACATAAGCCTAAAAGTAAGAAATTTATAGTTATTTATATTTATTTTAAAAGTTGAAATTTAGCATGTAAATGTAAGCTTCTTTTTTTCTTTTTTACGCGAATAAAATAGTAAAGAGAAGAATTCGCAAATACAGACTAAAATAAAAGAACACTAGATTGACAGAAATTAGATGTAAAATAAGAAAAGCTGAAATAAAAAGAGAAAAAAATAATTTTTCAGTAAATTATGCTAAAATGGTTAAAAACAAATAAAAAGGAAAAACCTAATAACTTAATTTGGAAGTAAGGGATAGATTAATTGGTTGTTTAGAAAAGAGAATACATTTCTATAGCTCAAAATTTAAAAGATAGCGATAAACGTAATTGAATAAAAAGAAGGAAAAGGGGAATTAGTGTAAAATAGAGAAATTACTGTATTTTGCACTATCCAATAAGTAAAATAATAATAAAATAAATATCTTGTTGTTATGGATTATTGTTTATAGCATTATTTAGTATTAAACATGGAAGGGATTTTTAGCACAGCTTTATGTAACCAACCAAACAGAATAAAACTACTTCCTAGAATATAAGAAAATAAAGTGAAAAATTAAAGAAATTAAGAAGGAATCAAGTTAATTATTAGACAAGAATAGAAGCTATAGATAGAAATGTAACTAGATCTACATTTACTGCGCAGATAATAGAATAAAATTAACATTTATAATGATAAGTAAATTTGTGACAGCTGGACGTAGTCACAAGTCAAGATTGTCTAATAATATAAGGGAATTAAAGAGAATTCAATATCATGATAAAAGAAGACAAACTAGAATAGAAAAGAGATGATATAATTATATTTATGATATATAGGTTATCAAAGAACAAAGCAGTGACAATTATAAGTAAAATTATAACATAGGTCATAATTAAGTAGAAAAAACATAATAGGCTTATTTTAAGACTTAAATTAAGTTAATAAGAAAATGGAGTAGAATAACCAAAGAGGCTTATTTTAATAAACTTAGATCTTCGATTAAGTTAATAAGCAAGATTATAGAAGTGGCCCATGCCAACAGTATTCCCTTTCAGTCAAGAACTGACGGTCTCACAATAGTTAGGTGAGGCTGGGACAAGATTATGCTAATTAGTGTAAATAAGTTGAAAAATAAAATAAGAAAAGTAACCTAAACGCATAATAAAAGATTAGATGTAGGGTCTAATAAAATAGTAAGATGCGTTTGGAGCCGTCTAAAGGATACAGAGCCTAACGAAGTAGTTCATCATAGATTTCAGCACTAATAGAGCACGTCCAACATAGATATTTTGGGCTAGAGAAGTACGAGACTTCAACGGGACATAAGAGTACTCTAGGATGACCTTTTTGGGTAGGCATAATTGAGCAGTCCCCTGGAGGTAGGTCTATAGGTGTTCCATCAAAAGATTATTCCTTGACTGCTTTTCGCATGTCAGGACTATTGTAGGCAGCCAAAATGGGTTGAAGTTTGGAGTAGGATATTCGTATGTCCTAGTACTTGCAAGTAAACTTTAGTGAGAAGGACCCAAAAGGATAGTCACATGCAGATATCAGGCCAGCATCAGAACAAAGAAGCGAGTTTGGGAAAGACTTGGGTTAAACCAACAGTCTAATGATTCTTTCACTATCGAAACATTGGATGCGGGTGCAACCAATTGGATGTTTAGATTGTTTGCAATAGGGCACAACCACTTAGCACTTTCAAGGTCTTTCGATTAGTTGAGGGGTGGCTATGTGGGGCCATAGCCACGATAGGAAAAGGGACAAACCAACTAAAATATCTGTATTGTAGGCCTAACAAGACAGTCCTTTACAGTTATAGAAAATCCCCGATTGAGTTCCGAACAAGGTAGACCTTGTTTGACGGGATTCAGAGAGTAGACATAATGATTACGTATAGTCCTCAAGGAATGCACTGGGTGGTACATTGTGGATGTCCGAGCATTAGTATAGGCTAGTGTGGACACTGTTTTATGTTTTCAGGGCAGACAATGGAACATCTGTATTGTAGGCCTTATGAGGCAGTCCTTTACAGAAGTAGTCATAACATGCCTTAGCAGCGAGATGATAGAGTCCTTTTCGAGGAGGATATAGAAGATACAAAGGGTAGTACCAAGGACAGATATAGTCATTAGGAATATAGCTAAATATATTAGTTATTAGGTTTTGATCTACTATGGAGTAGCTGGGTACGATTCACGCATAGAGGTAGGAGTATTATAAACCCAATAACCCTAATATAACGAAAAAAGGAAATAAAATGGTATATGTAGAATTAAACTTAGAAGTATATAATTTTTCAATTCGCTAAAACTTTAGTTCTGACCCCATCCCCATAACATCCTATAGGTTAGGTCGATGGCAGAGACTTTCCAGTTTTGAGACACTTGTTTAGAAAGTGTAATTATTTTGGTGAGTATTTACTTACTATTATATTTTAGTCAGTTCTGCTGCGAGTTGTTTATCTGAGCTCGGATATATTTGTCTTTTCCCTTTGCAGGATACTAAAACCCAACTCAAGTTTCAGTGGACTTGGATTCTAGCATTTTTGCGAAAAATCCGGATCCACTGAAATTTGGGTTGTTACAGAAACTGTGTTGGATCTCCACCGATCTGAGACCACGATCTTAGAATACCGATCCATAAAATCACAGTTTGTAAAAGTCACTTAAATTGGATAACAATGTTTAAGTGGACGTAGGATGAAGTATTTCCCGAATCACTATAAAAATTGTGTTTTCTCCTTTATTATTTCTTGCTTTTCTTTGATAATCTTTATATTTATTACTTCATTAGGTGTTTATGCCATTTTTGATGCAAACATGAGCATATATCAAAGTCTTTGGTCATCAAAGATCCCTTAATGTTTATCCACATCAAAACCCAAATTGTTTCAACCTTCACATCAGGTAAAAACATTGGATTCCATAATCCTCTTATAGTGAGTTCTCCATTAGTGACAAGGATGAATAGTCCAAAATAAAAAAGAGGGATACATTAGCAAATCATCTCTAGTAATGAAAGTTCTAATACATCTTCAAATCAAAACATTTACAAAATATTGTGATAACCCGGATTTTTATTATCTGATAATTGGATAATTAACTGATTTGAAATCATTGAGATACAAATTCCGTTTGGTTAAATAAATAAAATTTGATAAATAAAAATATCTGAATATATATATAAATGAATTTGAAAATATAATGAAAGCTGAATTATAAATATCTGTATAAATATTTATTTGATAATCTACTAAATAATTATTTATCATTGGCAAATTATTCCTTTAGAACAAAGAATGTATTGTTAAATATATATATATATGGGTTGATTTTAAATTTGATTTAAATTAAAATTAAATTTGAATTGAAATTCAAGAGGATATATATCTTAAAATAAATTGGATATAAAAATATATTACATATAATTTTATTTCTTTTATATAATTGGTTTTATATTATTTTCTTCAAAAAGATTTACTTATATAAATTAAAAATAATGTATTTACTAAATAGAAAATATATATTTTTCTTTATGTAAAGTAAACATAAACTTAATACAAAAGCTTTTATTTAACATTTAAATGTTAATTGAATTTGCAAAATTACAAGTGCAAGGTGACTAATTATTAAAAAGACAAGTGTTAATTTTAAGACAAGTGTCACAATTATTTTTTTCATTTTCTTTCATTTTTAGTAAATCCTAATTTTCACTATATAAACTCCTATCTACTTTATTTATTTCTTTTTCCTATTTTCTCTTTTCAAAGCAAAGAAAATTCATAATCAAAACCTGTAAACATCCTCAACTATTCAAACCAAAATCTGCAAAACATTTTGCAATCCACCAGATAATCAAACAAATCAAATCCTCTGACCAAATTTGCATACCTGAAATCAAAAAAAAAAATGCAACATAAATTTCCAAATTTTTATACAAGTTGGCAATTCAATCAAAACATCAGAAACAAGTCGCAAGCTTCAGTTTTAAAGGTTTCTTAGATCTTAAGTAATCAAATTTTTAATTTTTAAAAGAGTAGTGGCTTCTAGATTTTTGACAAAAGCTTCTCTGTTTCCTACAGGTGAGTAACATCATTTTTAAAAGCTTAAGTTTTTTGGAGTATTTGGTTGCATGCAAGTTTTCTGAAATGAATATATATTGTGTGTATATATAAATGCAATACTGCTGAGTACATATGAATGCATGGTATGCATATCTGTTTTATATGAGTCTTCTCTGTTTATAGTTTCCAGGATTTAAGTTTGATTTAAATTCAAAACCTCTTGATTTTGTCTCTGTTTAAATTTAAGATTTAAATAAAACTAGTTTGTTCCATCACAAACTTTAGTTTAAAATTTTACTTAAGTTAAAATAACTTTGTATTATCTCTAGAAATCATAAACAGCTGATCAAGCTTTGAAATAGTGAAAATTCAAATATAATGATTCAATGTTTCAGGGTTAGGATCAGAAACATCATTAAAAATTATGATTTTTAAAACTAAATTCACAATTTTTAATGCTTGATTGAGGGTTTAGTTCTGGTTTACCAGAAATTATGTTTTGAGGGTTTTCTGATGATCTCTATGGACTGGGAGGTCGGGGTTCTTCCTGGAGGTGGAAGAGTGATCGAAGTTCAGAGGAAAAATGCCAGAAAGGTTATCCAGGCATGGTGGCGATGGTGGTTGATGATTGGAGTTTGTAAACCTAGTTTGGAGCTCGATCAGGAATTGGATCACCACGGCATATAGGGTGGATTGAGTGCCATAGGATTCTGGTGAATGGAAGTAGGTGGGTTAACGAAGGCTTGGACGGAATCTCAGACGTGACGGTGGTCGGAGGCGCAAGAATGATTGTGTTCCAGGTTTTGCATTTGGGTTCAGATTTGGGTTTGAAAGCTAGAATTCAATTTCAATTTTGAAAGGATGATCTGATGGTTGGAATACGATGCGGAGTTGATCGCTGATGTGGTGAGGCCATCGTGGTTGGCCGGAGATGGTCGGAGCACAGTGCATGTGCACGGTGCATTCTTATTTTCTGGTGGTGCCTGTGTTGAAGCAGGATTAAGTACTGGGGTTTTTACTCGAGTTATTTTATGAAATGCCCGAAGTCAAGTGGGGTTGGACTCGAAGTTATTTGAGGATGGCTCGAGTCATTTATTTGTGTTATAGGTTTCTTTTAAACTTGTCTGTTTAAATTTTAAAATGATTTCAAAATTTGAAAATAAAGATTTAAACAAAGTTTAAATCAAAATTTTTAATCTGGATTCAAATTTAATTTGTGTCCTAGTTTTTAAAATAAAATAAAGTTTTTAAAAATTAAATTGTTTTAACAACTTTGAATGTTTAAAGTGTTTTTTTAAATGGTTTGAATTTAAAAATAAATTTGGTTTAAATTCTTTTAAATTTATTTTATAAGGTAAGTATTTGTTTAACATGTGATTTAAAAGGTTTTCAAAGTGTTTTTAAAACTTTGTTAAAGTTAAATTGTATTCATTTTAAATCTTAATTTAAAATGAAATTTGAAAGTAAATTTGAATTTGGGAGTTTCAAGATGAATGAGTTCTCAAAATGAAGTTAAATTTGTAAGTAAGTTTAGAACAAACAACCTGAATTGGAAATTTCAAGATGAAATTGGGATTTAACTTGGGAAGTTAAATGGTTAATTTGAATTGGGAGTTTGTGCAATCTCAAAATGGGTTTGAGATCTGTAAATTGAAAATGGATGGATGTTTTAAGTAATTTGAATAATACCATCCTGTTGTTATTAATAATCTTTAAGCTGAAATTGGGTTTGTTTAAATGAATGAAAGGGGTATGGTAATATATCCATTATTAAGATAAAATGTTATCATTTTGGACTTAAGATTTAGTTGTTTAAAAAGGATTTGAATTATTATTTGAACTTTGAAATAGGTTAAAAATGGAATTTGGATTCAGAATTAAATGCTTTAAAGATATAAGTTGATTTGATTTAAAGGATTAAATCAACATTTAAAATTTAACTCGAATTTATAATTCGAGATGGTTCAAAGTTGAGATTTAAATTAAACTAGTTCAAATTGGATTTGATTTGAATTAATTGGAATTGTGATTGAAGATGTATAAGTTTAAAAATTCAAATAAAAAATTTGAATTGGATTGTTTTGAAATGAAATTCAAGATGAATGAGTTCAAATTCAAAAGGGAATTGGGATTAATTTAAACTAAAATTGAAATGATTTGAAACTGAAGCTGGTTCAATTTGAAATTAATTTAAATTGATTTGAATAATTGGGAATGGAGATTGGGAATCGAACACTTCAGCTCTAGACTATTTTCAAAATAAATTGTTTTAATATAAATCTTTTTTTCCAAATGATTTATTATATAACTTTTCTTTTTAAACCTAAAACTATCTTATACTTGTTTTACAATTATTTTTGGAACTATTTAACAATTTTTCAACTGTTTTACAAACTAAACACTGTTTTTCAACTACTTTATAACTAATTGC
Organism: Allium cepa; assembly: GCA_030765085.1. Taxonomy (NCBI): domain Eukaryota; kingdom Viridiplantae; phylum Streptophyta; class Magnoliopsida; order Asparagales; family Amaryllidaceae; genus Allium; species Allium cepa. Next base: position 563,173,905 of record CM060935.1, read on the forward strand.
TATTTTACAACTATTTTGCAATTATTTAAAATTTCAATAATTACTTAATTATTTTCCAACTATTTTACAATTACTTAACTATTTTATAGATATTTTACAAATAATAATTAATTTTCAACTACTTATCTATGTTTAATCTTTTCAAGCTATTTTCTAAATTTAAGCCGGGCAAAGTCTAAACTGTTTATGGTTAAATGCCCAATTGAGATAAGAATTGAGGTGATAATCCAAATTGGATTGAAACAACTGTGAACAAGTGAATAGAAATTAAAGTGAATGTGAATAGAAAAGAAAATTTGTTTGGCTCATAATCAATAAAGATAAATACGTAGGATGTACGTATTATTCTATTCGCATTTTTATTTGATCCGGATTCGAGCATAGAATTTCGAGATAGTATATCGATCCGAGTTAGGATTTTTTTCACTCGATTTTCGACGGCAAACCTGGATATGAATTGTTGATTGGTTCTGGATATTCTGTATCATAGTTATAGCTATGTAAGGAGAATGGCAGTTTCTGATCAAGAAACCAGATCTGAGTCCACACTAGGAAGTCGGGTGGACGATACTAGTTCGGAAGTGAAATTGTGTGATCGAGTGAGTGATCAGATTGATATAGCGTACGGATGATATGTGTACTCGTACGGGTTTGAATGAAATTGATATTGGGAATTTGTGGATAAGAAATGTGAAATGATTTTTGAAATGAAAAGTATATTTTGTGAAATATACAATGAAGTAAAATGGAAATCAAATACTTCTATGATTAAAGGTTCACTTTTTGATGAAAAGAAATGTGAAATCAAATTTGAATATTTGATTTGGAATTAAAAAAAAGTTAAATATCTTTGTTATATAAGGTAAATCTCCCCTTGTTGAATCTATAGCCAGAAGGAAAGTTTTTTGAAAAGTATTTTGATGTATAAAGAGGGACTTTATACAAATATGAAATGATTCAAAAAATTTCAAGACTATGTATATCTATATATATGTAAAGGATCTTATGAGGATTTTGGGAAAGCTTTTTGGAACCTATGGTCTTTGGAAAGGCTTTTGATTTTTGGAAAAAATCAATACTGGAATTTGGAAAGCCTAATTTGAGAATTATCGATTTTGGAATGGTCGATTTTGTGTAAAGGAGATTTTGATAAAAATCATAAAGGGTATGATTTGAAAGATACTATATGTGTATAGTATAAAGTGTTTTGAGATTGGCACTGGGGAAAAAGTCGCTCCCTTGAAATGAACTTCTCAGGAGTGCCACAGGGTGGTATTGCCTTGAACCCTAAGGGGGTTTCTAAAGTTGATCCTGTGAGCAGTCCGGACAATATTAGTTCCTGAGGATTTTGTGTAGTGTGTAGCGAAAATCGAGAGCGCTGATGCCTACAGAGGCATTTGGGTTATGCTGTGACGATAGTGTAACTCGATGTCACTGCGATCTACTGCAGACCATTGCGAAAGTCGTGTGTGCCGCTGAGAGCCAATAGTCTACGTTTGATTTACATCGGTAGACTGCGACCTATGGTAATATAGCGAATGTCATGTGTGCTGTTGAGAACCAATAGTCTATGTTTGATTTTATATCGGTAGACTACGAGCTATAGAGACATAGCGAAAGTCGAGAGGCCATGAGAGCCTAAGGCTACATTAGGACTTGACTGATGTAGTCTGCGACCTATGTGGGAGTGGAGAAGTTTCATTCTTTTGGCAGCGAAATTCGAGGGCGCTGATGCCTACAGTTACATGGACTTTTTCTGCCATGGCAACGTAACCCTGGATGTATCTGCGATCTGTAACGGGTTCCATGGCGTAATCGAAGGGCGCGGAGTGCCTACAGTTACATGGACTTTTGCTGTGATGGCAATGTAACCCAGGATGTAACTACGACCATGGATGTGGGTGATGATTTCCAGAGCATTCTCACCAAAGATATTTTCTTTATTTTAAAAAATGTTTTCGATATTTTCAGTAAAATTATTTTCCAAGCATTTTCACTGGGTATTGAAAATGGGTCTGCTAAGTACTTATAGATTTTCAGTCGTACGCCTGATCAACGTATGACCAAATTTCTGTAAGAACAAGATAGACTGGTTGAAACATCGAGTTATAAAAAGAATTTTAATAAATCTATTTTGATAATATTGCATAGATTTTAAAGTATTTTAAAGTTTTGAATCAAAAGGAGTTTATAGTTAAAAATGTTTTAAAGGATAATTTTAAAAATTTTGGTTTCATTTCTTTTCGAGGAAGAAAAGATTCTAAGGGGAGAGGAATGTGATAACCAGGATTTTTAATATCTGATAATTGGATAATTAACTGATTTTAAATCATTGAGATACTGATTCCATTTGGTTAAATAGATAAAATTTGATAACTAAAAATATCCGAATATATATATAAATGAATTTGAAAATATAATGAAAGCTGAATTATAAATATCTGTATAAATATTTATTTGATAAACTACTAAATAATTATTTATCATTGGCAAATTATTTCTTTAGAACAAAGAATGTATTGTTAAATATATATATATATATATATATGGGTTGATTTTAAATTTGATTTAAATTAAAATTAAATTTTAATTGGAAATTCAAGAAGATATATATCTTAAAATAAATTGGATGCAAAAATATATTATATATAATTTTATTTATTTTATATAATTGGTTTTATATTATTTTCTTTAAAAAGATTTACTTATATAAATTAAAGATAATGTATTTTCTAAATAGAAAATATATATTTTTCTTTATGTAATGTAAACATAAACCTAATACAAAAGCTTTTATTTAACATTTAAATGTTAATTGAATTTGCAAAATTACAAGTGTAAGGTGATTAATTATTAAAAGGACAAGTGTTAATTTTAAGACAAGTGTCACAATTATTTTTTTTCATTTTCTTTCATTTTTAGTAAATCCTAATTTTCACTATATAAACTCCTATCTACTTTCTTTATTTCTTTTTCCTATTTTCTCTTCTCAAAGCAAAGAAAATTCATTATCAAAACCTGTAAACATCCTCAACTAATCAAACCAAAATCTTCAACCAAAATCTGTAAAACATTTTGCAATCCACCAGATATTCAAACAAATCAAATCCTCCGACCAAATTTGCAAACCTGAAATCAGAAAAAAAAAATACAACATCAATTTCCAAATTTTTATACCTGAGATCAAGCTGGCAATTCAATCAAAACATCAAAAACAAGTTGCAAGCTTCAGTTTTAAAGGATTCTTAGATCTTAAGTAATTAAGTTTTCAATTTTTAAAAGAGCAGTAGCTTCCAGATTTTTTGACAAAAGCTTCTCTGTTTCCTATAGCTGAGTAACATCATTTTTAATATCTTAAGTTTTTTGGATTATTTGGTTGCATGAAAGTTTTCTGGAATGAATATATATTGTGTATATATATAAATGCAATACTGCTGAGTACATATGAATGATGGTATGCATGTCTGTTTTGTCTGAGTCTTCTCTGTTCATAATTTCCAGGATTTAAGTTTTGATTTAAATTCAAAACCTGTTGATTTTGTCTCTGTTTAAACTTAAGATTCAAATCAAACTAGTTTGTTCCATCACAAACTTTAGTTTAAAATTTTACTTAAGTTAAAATAACTTTGTATTATCTCTGGAAATCATAAACAACTGATCAAGCTTTGAAATAGTGAAAATTCAAATATCATGATTCAATATTTCAAGGTTAGGATCTGAAACATCATTAAAAATTATGATTTTTATAACTAAATTCACAATTTTTAATGCTAGATTGAGGGTGTAGTTCTGGGTTTACCAGAAATTATGTTTTGAGGGTTTTCTGGTGATCTCTTTGGACTGGGAGGTCGGGGTTCTTCCTAGAGGTGGAACAGTGATAGGAATTTAGAGGAAAAATGTCACGACCCGATTTCCACTCCCGGAAAATCGCGTCATGAACAAGAAAGAAAGGGATAGAAAAGAGAAAGAAAGAAGAGAAGAAAGAAACAACACAAGAATCTCAACAGCGGAAACGAATAAATTATATTTATAACAAAATATTACATAGTATACATCAAATATCAGAGTACACAGACATATACAACACATACTAGACAGTTATAAACACCTGTCTAGTTATTACAACTCAATACAAATAGAACACTCAGAGATACAAAACACAGCGGAACTACATAACTATACGCGGAAGCCTCCTGCTCCATATGCTCCTCCACAATTCGTCAAAGCTAATCCTGAATCCTAACCTGAATTCTCTTGACTACTCATAAAAATTTGAGTACCCAAGAGTTAAAGAAAAACAGAAATAACTCCGGGTCAGACATGGGTCTGGTGTGAGTAACAGGTTAAAGTTGCTTAACTTTGAAAAACCTTTGAAAGAAAAGGTATCACGTAAGACTTCCCACACATAAACATGGAAAAGTTTTTACCTTACGCTAACCAAAACATTTGATAGGAAATCTGATGATATTATAATAGTGTCTAGGGTTTTCAAGTAAATAAGAAATAGCCGAAATTGTTACATCTATTAAATTCCAGCTACTAGCCACAAAAGTGGGTAATACAATCAAAACCGTTGGCACTTATTGGATTTTGGATTCCATACAATGGCAGGGCTACTGGGGTACCGCCCGTCACAGTACGTGGCCTAGATCACCGTACCGAGGAGCCACCCTAACTCCCCTGCAACACAAAGCCGGACCTGTTCCTTACTGAACAGTTCCAAATAAGACAACCCCGACGGTTGTCATGATCAACCGTCCCACACAGCCGAAATATAAAGGGACCTCTAGACAGGGGTAAATCTTACTCTCAAGTGGGGGCTACCCACGAAGCTTTGCTGCACCTCCCCTGTTTTAGCCATTCCCGGTTGATGAGGCTTGAGGTTACGATTACCTTTATAGGACATATCACTTAGAATGCTCATCGTCCACCTGACGATGTTCTGAAAGCATTCAATCCATACAAGTTCGTTCCGGGTTCGAACGAAACCGAAGGCATTATCTCGTTACACTCGTTTTGGAATCACCCTCAGAGTTAACGACAATAACCCTTGCACTCTAATCCACCATCTCGAATCTATAAGACCTATTCCGTCAAACTCATTACGGAATCACCCACAGAGTTATACTGACGTATAGCCCTCATACCTCGAGTCTTCACTTGCTCCACTTGGATAAACGACCTAACGTTATTTGGAATCGATGTGGTTTTCGGATGTCCAAATATGGAAACCCGATTCCGGTCTCATCGAAAACCAAAGCGTGTCTTTTAAGGCCAAGTTGTTTTAAGTTTAAAACAATTCAATTCATTATCTAAATATATACAGATAGATAATTCACAACACCACAGATAATCAACATTATCATTATCAACAGATAATTCATACCATAATCAAATAATACATATTATCATCCAAAAGCAACCAATGCATCCATATCACATACACCATTCGTCTCACAACTGAGATTACAAACTATACCAAACAATCAATACCATTCATCAAACATAAGCAAATGATCTACTGATCTCACTTTCTATAATTAATTTAAAATGAATTAAATTAATTACTCAATCTCTAATTAATTTAAAATGAATTAAATTAATTACTTCATCATAAAGATTCTGCTTATCTTAACCATCAATTGATTTCAAATCAATTTATAAATCATCTTAATATTTATTTCAATTAATCATTATTGATTAATCATCTCTAATTACAATAAGTAATTAGCATTATAGGTTGATTACACAAGTTAATTATTAAACCCTACATAAATTAATCACCCTTGATTAATAACCATTCAGTAATTAACTACATTAATTACTCAATCCAATAATTAATTACTCTTAATTAATTATCTAAATTAATCCCCTTGATTAATTTCAAAGTAACTTAAATCCAAATTACTTCTATAATAAATATCCTTAATTACATTCTGTAATTATTAATTAATTACTTCCTTAAGTAATTACAAATTCATTAATTACATAAGTAATTATCAACAATTCAACAAATGTTTAAATCAATTAAACTTAATTAATTAATCTAAACAAATCATATTAACCTTAATTACATTAAGTAATTAATTCACTAATTACTTTCATTAAGTAATTAAAACTTAAACAATTGATTATTAATTAATTAATCTAATTAATTATCAAAAATTAATCACATTAATTAATTGTTAATATCTTAAGTTAATGACTTCATTAACATTTCATAATTACTTAATTAAGAATTAACTTATACTAATCATCATTAATTATTAAGTAATTAATATTTAATTACCATTTAATTAATCTCTAATTATTAATTAACTAAGTGTTAATTAAAAACTAAATTAATCATAAATCACTTGACTAAATAAATCTTAATCATAAATTAAAATTTAGTTAACCATCCTTAATTATAGATTAATTAAACTTAATTAATTAATCTCAAATCAAATTAAAAATCATTAATTATTTAATTAAACTTCCACATTATTAATTAATTAAATAATTAATAATCAACTTAATTACCTTAATAATTAATGAATCCCATCATTAACCTTTTATTTATCCTTTAGATAAACATTCCTTATTTAAATTATGCATTTAAAAACAAAATGTTTTAAATTTACTTTAAATTCCATTTGACATTTCTTTAAACTTTAAAACTCAAACTTATTTAAAATAAGATTTTAAATCAATACAACTTAATCTTATATGTTTACAAGAAACATATGCTTAATTAATAAGTTTAAAAAGAATTTGAATTTCAATTCAAATTAAATTCAAACCAATTTAAAAATTACTTTAAAATTTCCAAATTGAAATACAACTTTCATTCTCATTTTAGTTTTAACTCTTTAAAACTCTTTCTATAATTTACACTTTCAATTCAAATGTAAGTCATTTGAAAGAAATTTAAATTTAAATCTTTATTTAAAAACTGAAGTCTAAATTTTAAATCCAGATTTAAAAACTCAGTTTTGAATTCATTTGAATTCCTATTTTAAATACTTAACCTCTTACTTCAAATGCAAAACAATAATGCATTTTATACTTGAAGGTTTAAAATCAAATTTAAATTTAAAAACCATCAATGATTTCAAATACCAGATAAATCAAATTTGAATTCATATTTAAATTTTCAAACTTACACCCAGTTTTAAAACCTTCACCTGCAAATTTAAATTTATCTTTACATATAAAAACAGAAAACTGTTCTCTGTTTAATTTAAAAAAAACAAACTTTTGAAATTTTTGAATTTAAATTATTTCAAAGAAACAGAATTCAAACTATTTGAATTCATACTTAAATTCAGGTCTTAACTCAGTTCAAACTTTAGCCTAACTTTTAAAACTTATTTACTACTTTTAAATTTTTAAACCTGCAACAGTTTTCCTGTTCTTTATATTTTTTTTTTTTAAAAATCCAATTTAAAATTCTGCATTTAAATTATTACAGAAAAATAATTCAAACTTTTTGAATTCAATTTCAGACTCAAGTTAGATTCTAAGTTTAAAGTTTCAAATTAAATTTAAACTTCATTTTTAAAATTTCTAAAACAGAACAGAACAGTTCTGTTGTCTAAAAGCCTGAAAACAAAAATACACTGAACACCCTATTGACCTCGAGACAAAACCCTTGTTACTTCGAGTTTCCCTTCCAAAAATCTCGAGACCAACCCGAGTCAATTATCTCTACAACCCAACAAACATTCAAAACCTGAAACAGACCAATACCCAGTCTTCCCCCAACCTGTCAACGGCGACCCTGCGCGCCTCCGACCACCATTTCCACCTAAACTTCGGCGAAAGCTTCATCAACACACCACCTACCAATTCCCAAAACAGCTTCTAACTCGATGCACTGAGGAGTACACAATCGACCACAAAACAGTATCCCAAATAAACTAGGGTTCCTCAACTAAAATCCCAAATTCCACTCTCAAGCTTGAATTGTAAATCAATTCAATAATTTTCTTATGATTTATGATGGATAAACCATCACCAGAAACAATTTCAACCAAGCTAAAACCATGTATCAACTGTACTAAGCAAATATGTAAAATACAGTACTTTCAAAACTGCATTTCCAACTCTTTTCTAAAAATTTATATTTTGAACTTAAAAATCATGTTTAGTATAGGGTTTCACTTTACATTACTTATTTATCAAATTCTCATACTTGAATTCTTGCTAATTTTAATGTTTGCTCAACTGTTTATAATCCAAAGATAATAATTTACAGCAACTTTGAAAATTAAATAAAAATATCATTGTACAGAAAACTGCATGCACACATATATATTCATAAATAAAAATAGTCACTGCAAATTTCATAAATTATATCCATTTCAGATTAAAGCATGCAATCAACCTACTTAAATTTTTGAAAAGAGGAGTTACTCACCTCATTTTCCAAATGCAGAGCACATTGCAGGTTCCAGATTCTTGAAAATGAATGCATGCAGTAGCTTTAATCCCTTTTTTAAAACTTGAATATTGCTTTTTAAAACATGCAGGTCCTTGTTTGAAAATTCATGCAGGCCTCCAGTTCAAATGCCCAGAATGCAGACCCCTATCTTGCTTCCAGATTTCATGAATGCATGTTTCAACATGATGCATGCAGGCCTCAACTTGATGAAGATTGAAATGCAGGTGAATTGCTCCCAGATTATGAAAATTGAGATGTAGGTCTTTGATTCATATTTGATGCAGGGATGCTAGAAATTGCATGCAGGTCTGAATGTATTTGGTTTCAGATCCAAATTGAAGATTCCATGAATGCAGAACTTATTCATGTTGGTGCAGGCAGTAATTTGGGTTTGAGGAGTTACAGGTTTGTTTGTAAATGCAGGTGGTAGTTTGGGATATGCAGACTTGTATTTGGAGGATGCAAATTGTACATGGATGTGAGCATGTAATTTGGTTTTCTTGATTAAGAAATGAGAAAATGAATGAGTATGAAGAACAAGAATGATATGAATGTATTTTCAGAGAATGAAATAAAAGAAAAAGAAAATAAATCATTGACACTTGTAAACATAGAGACACTTGTTAGCTTAAAGTTTTAATACACAAACACATGTCTTTGTGAATTAATAAGCATTTATAATTAGAGTTAAGTAAGTATTAAACATTGTTAATTAAATCTTATACATAAATATGTATTTAAATGATTCTCAAAAGAAATAAAGCAAAGTATTATTATTATAAATAAAATGATATACAAGTTTATCATTTGAAAAGAAACCTTTAAAACAAATTTATAAAAGAATTTATAACATATTTTAATATACAACTTGAATTAAAATGAATTTTAAACTAATTAAAACATTTATCTCTTATTTAAAATCATATAGTATTTTAATTAAATATTTTTGAAAAGCTCAAATCAAAAATAAATCACCATTTCTATTTTTAAAACATATTACTATGCTATACTAATTTAACTAAAAACAACTTACCTATTTAAAATATATACATAAATACATATACATTATTAAATAGAAAACAATTTATTAACTCATTAAAAATAATTTCACAAATTAAATATTTAAACAAAGAAGATTATTTAAATCAATATCAAATTTATTAACAAAAATATCAATTCAATATAAATTTAAATCCAGATTATTAAATTTATATTGTCCAAAATTCCGGGTCGTTACAATCCTTCCCCCTTAAAAGAATTTCGTCCCCGAAATTTAAAACAAAGGCAATTTAATAATCTATTTACAGATTTTATTTTAAAACACAGCATATGTTAATCATATGCCAACAACCAAAGCAATCAATTCACACAATCAGAACAAATCTAATTATCCAAAAGAATTTTGGATAAAATCTCACGAGTTTCCCCGGTATATATATATCGGGATACTCGCTCTATAGAATACAATCAATCAATACTACTAAGCTATAGAGCTCCTAACAACAATTCTATACAGAATATCAGACTACAAACGAGTCTGACTCAACAAACAAACCATCCTAAACTGCTAGTTCTAAAACCAGAAATATCAAACACGAACTCCCTCAGAGATACGCGAAACACACTGAATCCCAGATATCTAAACTGGCAATTCAACACTAGAAAACCAAACACTGATCTAACCCAAAAACACAGAAGAAACCAAAACACTTCGGAGCTAGCTTCCCAAACTCGTAGCTCTCTGGATCAGAGAAAAACTTAACCAAAATCAGATCTCCAATTTCAGAATCCAAATTTCTCTGTCTCTTACCCATAAAAACTCTTCGGACGATCCTGGGCTACCAACATCACTCCTGATCAGCTCAACTCTTGCTGATTCCAAAAGAAACAGACCGAAGCAAAACAATCCAATGATCTCTTCAAGATCACCCAAAAACCAAGAACACAAACCCTGCTTCTCAACAACAGAAGAAAGAACAAACTTCTCCTTATCCGGAAAAGAAAACAGAAACATTCCCAAACTGCTTCCGCTGCCAACTCTGATCCGAAACAGAAGAAAATGCTGACGAAGAGCACAAGCACAGACCAGACAACCCAGCACAGAAATAAGGTTCCATATATCCATAAGAAAACTCAGATGTTCCTCCCAAACCTGAGTTGCTTCACCAACTTTTACCTCAAGGAACCATCCATCTACTAACTGAACCACCAGCTCCAATCCTGGAAAGAAAACTCGATCCCCAGATGCTGACAAACTCTAACTTCCTGGAAGAAATTAGGATAATCTCCAACAAACATAAGAGAACATACTATCGCAAGTCACTTTTGCGATCAACTCAGCCTAAATCCAAAGAAAACTGCTCTCTCTCAACCAAACAGAATAGCTTATGCTGACTTAGCCAACTTACCAGAGAAACGGATCCACTCGGATGCTTCTGAACTCCACTTCAGAAAAACTACCCAGCCAGAAGACTCCCTACCAACTCAGAATACTCAGCCAAACTCAGCCACATCACCGAGCAGACTCACTTCCTACTCTTGTTCCAAAGAAACATCTTCGGAAATATCCATAGTCACTGCATCTCATCACGCAGCTACTATCTCCTGAGATATCAAGATACCGTCACTTGCTTGCTTCTGTCCAACCGACAGATCAAAACTCAATTCAACACTTCAAAGATGAACTCCGAACCTTAACAGGTTACCTTCAGAGATCGATGAAGTCCTTATACCAAACAAAACCCACTCGAGACGGTATTAGGTCTACAGTCTCGACAAATACACTTCCAACCTCATCCATCAAACTCCAACCAATGGTAGTCGTGTTACACACACTTCTACCTCATCTACCTTTATAACTTACATTGGAAAAAAAACCCGAACAGGTAATCCAACAAATAGGTAGAACCAATAAATATATATATATACATATAAAATTACAAATACGCTCTCTCAAGATAGACACCATTCCAGAGCCTAGGTATTCACTCAACCTAATGCTCTCTTAAAGAAAGACACACTTCAGAGCCTAAGTATTCACTCAACCTAATGCTCTGATACCAAGCTGTCACGACCCGATTTCCACTCCCGGAAAATCGCGTCATGAACAAGAAAGAAAGGGATAGAAAAGAGAAAGAAAGAAGAGAAGAAAGAAACAACACAAGAATCTCAACAGCGGAAACGAATAAATTATATTTATAACAAAATATTACATAGTATACATCAAATATCAGAGTACACAGACATATACAACACATACTAGACAGTTATAAACACCTGTCTAGTTATTACAACTCAATACAAATAGAACACTCAGAGATACAAAACACAGCGGAACTACATAACTATACGCGGAAGCCTCCTGCTCCATATGCTCCTCCACAATTCGTCAAAGCTAATCCTGAATCCTAACCTGAATTCTCTTGACTACTCATAAAAATTTGAGTACCCAAGAGTTAAAGAAAAACAGAAATAACTCCGGGTCAGACATGGGTCTGGTGTGAGTAACAGGTTAAAGTTGCTTAACTTTGAAAAACCTTTGAAAGAAAAGGTATCACGTAAGACTTCCCACACATAAACATGGAAAAGTTTTTACCTTACGCTAACCAAAACATTTGATAGGAAATCTGATGATATTATAATAGTGTCTAGGGTTTTCAAGTAAATAAGAAATAGCCGAAATTGTTACATCTATTAAATTCCAGCTACTAGCCACAAAAGTGGGTAATACAATCAAAACCGTTGGCACTTATTGGATTTTGGATTCCATACAATGGCAGGGCTACTGGGGTACCGCCCGTCACAGTACGTGGCCTAGATCACCGTACCGAGGAGCCACCCTAACTCCCCTGCAACACAAAGCCGGACCCGTTCCTTACTGAACAGTTCCAAATAAGACAACCCCGACGGTTGTCATGATCAACCGTCCCACACAGCCGAAATATAAAGGGACCTCTAGACAGGGGTAAATCTTACTCTCAAGTGGGGGCTACCCACGAAGCTTTGCTGCACCTCCCCTGTTTTAGCCATTCCCGGTTGATGAGGCTTGAGGTTACGATTACCTTTATAGGACATATCACTTAGAATGCTCATCGTCCACCTGACGATGTTCTGAAAGCATTCAATCCATACAAGTTCGTTCCGGGTTCGAACGAAACCGAAGGCATTATCTCGTTACACTCGTTTTGGAATCACCCTCAGAGTTAACGACAATAACCCTTGCACTCTAATCCACCATCTCGAATCTATAAGACCTATTCCGTCAAACTCATTACGGAATCACCCACAGAGTTATACTGACGTATAGCCCTCATACCTCGAGTCTTCACTTGCTCCACTTGGATAAACGACCTAACGTTATTTGGAATCGATGTGGTTTTCGGATGTCCAAATATGGAAACCCGATTCCGGTCTCATCGAAAACCAAAGCGTGTCTTTTAAGGCCAAGTTGTTTTAAGTTTAAAACAATTCAATTCATTATCTAAATATATACAGATAGATAATTCACAACACCACAGATAATCAACATTATCATTATCAACAGATAATTCATACCATAATCAAATAATACATATTATCATCCAAAAGCAACCAATGCATCCATATCACATACACCATTCGTCTCACAACTGAGATTACAAACTATACCAAACAATCAATACCATTCATCAAACATAAGCAAATGATCTACTGATCTCACTTTCTATAATTAATTTAAAATGAATTAAATTAATTACTCAATCTCTAATTAATTTAAAATGAATTAAATTAATTACTTCATCATAAAGATTCTGCTTATCTTAACCATCAATTGATTTCAAATCAATTTATAAATCATCTTAATATTTATTTCAATTAATCATTATTGATTAATCATCTCTAATTACAATAAGTAATTAGCATTATAGGTTGATTACACAAGTTAATTATTAAACCCTACATAAATTAATCACCCTTGATTAATAACCATTCAGTAATTAACTACATTAATTACTCAATCCAATAATTAATTACTCTTAATTAATTATCTAAATTAATCCCCTTGATTAATTTCAAAGTAACTTAAATCCAAATTACTTCTATAATAAATATCCTTAATTACATTCTGTAATTATTAATTAATTACTTCCTTAAGTAATTACAAATTCATTAATTACATAAGTAATTATCAACAATTCAACAAATGTTTAAATCAATTAAACTTAATTAATTAATCTAAACAAATCATATTAACCTTAATTACATTAAGTAATTAATTCACTAATTACTTTCATTAAGTAATTAAAACTTAAACAATTGATTATTAATTAATTAATCTAATTAATTATCAAAAATTAATCACATTAATTAATTGTTAATATCTTAAGTTAATGACTTCATTAACATTTCATAATTACTTAATTAAGAATTAACTTATACTAATCATCATTAATTATTAAGTAATTAATATTTAATTACCATTTAATTAATCTCTAATTATTAATTAACTAAGTGTTAATTAAAAACTAAATTAATCATAAATCACTTGACTAAATAAATCTTAATCATAAATTAAAATTTAGTTAACCATCCTTAATTATAGATTAATTAAACTTAATTAATTAATCTCAAATCAAATTAAAAATCATTAATTATTTAATTAAACTTCCACATTATTAATTAATTAAATAATTAATAATCAACTTAATTACCTTAATAATTAATGAATCCCATCATTAACCTTTTATTTATCCTTTAGATAAACATTCCTTATTTAAATTATGCATTTAAAAACAAAATGTTTTAAATTTACTTTAAATTCCATTTGACATTTCTTTAAACTTTAAAACTCAAACTTATTTAAAATAAGATTTTAAATCAATACAACTTAATCTTATATGTTTACAAGAAACATATGCTTAATTAATAAGTTTAAAAAGAATTTGAATTTCAATTCAAATTAAATTCAAACCAATTTAAAAATTACTTTAAAATTTCCAAATTGAAATACAACTTTCATTCTCATTTTAGTTTTAACTCTTTAAAACTCTTTCTATAATTTACACTTTCAATTCAAATGTAAGTCATTTGAAAGAAATTTAAATTTAAATCTTTATTTAAAAACTGAAGTCTAAATTTTAAATCCAGATTTAAAAACTCAGTTTTGAATTCATTTGAATTCCTATTTTAAATACTTAACCTCTTACTTCAAATGCAAAACAATAATGCATTTTATACTTGAAGGTTTAAAATCAAATTTAAATTTAAAAACCATCAATGATTTCAAATACCAGATAAATCAAATTTGAATTCATATTTAAATTTTCAAACTTACACCCAGTTTTAAAACCTTCACCTGCAAATTTAAATTTATCTTTACATATAAAAACAGAAAACTGTTCTCTGTTTAATTTAAAAAAAACAAACTTTTGAAATTTTTGAATTTAAATTATTTCAAAGAAACAGAATTCAAACTATTTGAATTCATACTTAAATTCAGGTCTTAACTCAGTTCAAACTTTAGCCTAACTTTTAAAACTTATTTACTACTTTTAAATTTTTAAACCTGCAACAGTTTTCCTGTTCTTTATATTTTTTTTTTTTTAAAATCCAATTTAAAATTCTGCATTTAAATTATTACAGAAAAATAATTCAAACTTTTTGAATTCAATTTCAGACTCAAGTTAGATTCTAAGTTTAAAGTTTCAAATTAAATTTAAACTTCATTTTTAAAATTTCTAAAACAGAACAGAACAGTTCTGTTGTCTAAAAGCCTGAAAACAAAAATACACTGAACACCCTATTGACCTCGAGACAAAACCCTTGTTACTTCGAGTTTCCCTTCCAAAAATCTCGAGACCAACCCGAGTCAATTATCTCTACAACCCAACAAACATTCAAAACCTGAAACAGACCAATACCCAGTCTTCCCCCAACCTGTCAACGGCGACCCTGCGCGCCTCCGACCACCATTTCCACCTAAACTTCGGCGAAAGCTTCATCAACACACCACCTACCAATTCCCAAAACAGCTTCTAACTCGATGCACTGAGGAGTACACAATCGACCACAAAACAGTATCCCAAATAAACTAGGGTTCCTCAACTAAAATCCCAAATTCCACTCTCAAGCTTGAATTGTAAATCAATTCAATAATTTTCTTATGATTTATGATGGATAAACCATCACCAGAAACAATTTCAACCAAGCTAAAACCATGTATCAACTGTACTAAGCAAATATGTAAAATACAGTACTTTCAAAACTGCATTTCCAACTCTTTTCTAAAAATTTATATTTTGAACTTAAAAATCATGTTTAGTATAGGGTTTCACTTTACATTACTTATTTATCAAATTCTCATACTTGAATTCTTGCTAATTTTAATGTTTGCTCAACTGTTTATAATCCAAAGATAATAATTTACAGCAACTTTGAAAATTAAATAAAAATATCATTGTACAGAAAACTGCATGCACACATATATATTCATAAATAAAAATAGTCACTGCAAATTTCATAAATTATATCCATTTCAGATTAAAGCATGCAATCAACCTACTTAAATTTTTGAAAAGAGGAGTTACTCACCTCATTTTCCAAATGCAGAGCACATTGCAGGTTCCAGATTCTTGAAAATGAATGCATGCAGTAGCTTTAATCCCTTTTTTAAAACTTGAATATTGCTTTTTAAAACATGCAGGTCCTTGTTTGAAAATTCATGCAGGCCTCCAGTTCAAATGCCCAGAATGCAGACCCCTATCTTGCTTCCAGATTTCATGAATGCATGTTTCAACATGATGCATGCAGGCCTCAACTTGATGAAGATTGAAATGCAGGTGAATTGCTCCCAGATTATGAAAATTGAGATGTAGGTCTTTGATTCATATTTGATGCAGGGATGCTAGAAATTGCATGCAGGTCTGAATGTATTTGGTTTCAGATCCAAATTGAAGATTCCATGAATGCAGAACTTATTCATGTTGGTGCAGGCAGTAATTTGGGTTTGAGGAGTTACAGGTTTGTTTGTAAATGCAGGTGGTAGTTTGGGATATGCAGACTTGTATTTGGAGGATGCAAATTGTACATGGATGTGAGCATGTAATTTGGTTTTCTTGATTAAGAAATGAGAAAATGAATGAGTATGAAGAACAAGAATGATATGAATGTATTTTCAGAGAATGAAATAAAAGAAAAAGAAAATAAATCATTGACACTTGTAAACATAGAGACACTTGTTAGCTTAAAGTTTTAATACACAAACACATGTCTTTGTGAATTAATAAGCATTTATAATTAGAGTTAAGTAAGTATTAAACATTGTTAATTAAATCTTATACATAAATATGTATTTAAATGATTCTCAAAAGAAATAAAGCAAAGTATTATTATTATAAATAAAATGATATACAAGTTTATCATTTGAAAAGAAACCTTTAAAACAAATTTATAAAAGAATTTATAACATATTTTAATATACAACTTGAATTAAAATGAATTTTAAACTAATTAAAACATTTATCTCTTATTTAAAATCATATAGTATTTTAATTAAATATTTTTGAAAAGCTCAAATCAAAAATAAATCACCATTTCTATTTTTAAAACATATTACTATGCTATACTAATTTAACTAAAAACAACTTACCTATTTAAAATATATACATAAATACATATACATTATTAAATAGAAAACAATTTATTAACTCATTAAAAATAATTTCACAAATTAAATATTTAAACAAAGAAGATTATTTAAATCAATATCAAATTTATTAACAAAAATATCAATTCAATATAAATTTAAATCCAGATTATTAAATTTATATTGTCCAAAATTCCGGGTCGTTACAAAAAATGCCAGGAAGGTTATCCAGGCATGGTGGAGATGGTGGTTGATGATTGGAGTCTGTAAACCTATTTTGGAGCTCGATCAGGAATTTAATCACCACAGCATATAGGGTGGATCGAGTGCCACAGGATTCTGGTGAATGGAAATAGGTGGGTTGACGAAAGCCTGAACGTAATCTCAGACGTGACGGTGGTCAGAGGCGCAAGAACGATGGTGTTCCAGGTTTTTCATTTGGGTTCAGATTTGGGTTTGAAAGCTCGAATTCAATTTCGAGTTTGAAAGGATGATCTGATGGTCGGAATAGGATGCAAAGTTGATCGCTGATGTGGTGAGGTCATCGTGGTTGGCCGGAGATGGTCGGAGCACCGTGCATGTGCACGGTGCATTCTTATTTTCTGTTGTTGCTGTGTTGAAGCAAGATTAAGTACACGGATTTTTACTCGAGTTATTTTGTGAAATGCCTGAAGTCAAGTAGGGTTGGACTCGAAGTTATTTGAGGGTGGCTCGAGTCATTTATATGTGCTATAGGTTTCTTTTAAACCTGTCTGTTTAAATTTTAAAATGATTTTAAAATTTGAAAGTAAAGATTTAAACAAAGTTTAAATCAAAAGTTTTAATCTGGATTCAAATTTAATTTGTATCCTAGTTTTCAAAAATAAAATAAAGTTTTTAAAATTTAAATTGTTTTAACAACTTTGAATGTTTATAGCATTTTTTTAAATGATTTGAATTTAAAAATAAATTTGGTTTAAATTCTTTTAAATTTATTTTATAAGGTAAGTATTTCTTTAACATGTGATTTAAAAGGTTTTTAAATTGTTTTTAAAACTTTGTTAAAGTTAAATTGTATTCATTTTAAATCTTAATTTAAAATGAAATTTGAAAGTAAATCTGAAAGTAAAAAGTTTTCAAATGCTTTTGTTAATGGTAATTTAAATCATTTATAGGAAAATGTTTTTATCTTAAAGTTAATTAAGATTTAATAATTTAGGATAATTAAATTATTAAGGTAATTATAGGATAATTAATTAATTTAATTAATTAATCCAAAATCTTTAATTATAAAAAGTAATTATGGATTAATTAATTTGTATTGAGAAATATTAATTAATAATTAAGATTATTAATCAATAATTAATGGATAGTTATTAGTTAACTGAAGGTTGATTAATTGATTTAAAAAAAAATAAGGATTGATTACTTTGTATTGAAGGAGATTAATTGATAATTAAGGTTTATTAATTAATAGTTAAAGAATAGTTAATCTATAATCAAAGATTAATTAATTGATTTATAGGGTAATTAAGGGATGAATTACCCAGTTGAAATTAATGAGATGAATGAATTAATTTTTTTTTAATTAAAGATAGTCACTTGATAATTGATTAAGTATAATTGCTTAATGAGATTGATAAGAGTAATTACTTAGTGAAGTAATTGATGGATAAATTACTGGATATAAGGGAAATTACGTAATGGAAAGTAACTAAGGTTAATTACTTAGGAGAAGTAATTAAAGAATAATTACTTGATGTAATTAATTAAAGGATTAATATAATTAATTAAGGAGTTAATTAATTAAGGAAAGTAATTACAAGATGGTTGATTACTGAGTATGATTGATTAAGACTGATTAATGGAAGTAATTAATTAAGGATCATTAATTAATGTAATTAACTAATGTAATTAATGAAATTAATTAAAGATTAATTACTATAAATGGTTAAGGATAATTACCTTATGTAACTGAAGAAAATTAATCAAGGATGATTAATTAAGATGGATAATTAAAAGATCATTAATTAATTGATTTGTAATTAATTAGTGATTAAGTAAAGGTAATCTAAGTGATTAAAAGATTAGTAATTAATTTAACTAGAGATAAATGAAATTGATTTTGGAAATGATCCATCTTGCTTATGGATGATTAATGATGATTAAATGCCTTAAATTGATTGACATCTCTGATATGAAATGTTTTGTTATGTGATATGTTTGGATGGATAATGATAATGTGGTTATCTATCGATGATGAATTGTTGTGTGAAAAGTGACATCTTGTATTTAAAATTAAATTGTATTTCACTTGAATAACTTGGGTTAAGATGGTATTGAATTCGAAGAGACTGGAGTCGGGTATTAGTAAATACCCGAAATTACTTTGATTCTTTATAATTTTATGTTGGAATCAATAGGTTGAAATGGAATGATTTAAGTGAATTGGACCATATAATCTAAGTTTTGGTACTTAGAAATTGATTTGTGATGTAAGTGATGTCTATAACGGCTTGTGAAGTTGTAAATTGATACAAGTTACCCCGGGTTTATATAAGTTTTATGCTTTGTATTCCATGATAGATGAATTCCTCCTTTTGCTCCTCAGCCTATGGAGTTTTAGCTTTTACTCACGCTGGTTTCCAGCTTGACCCAGGTGTTACTTTGATGTAATGCTCGGGTCAGACCGAGTATTACAATTTTCCAAGTAAGGACGTCCTGGAGCTCAGGAGGCGAGCTGCATGGCAGGAACGTATGGAGTGTTTTCCCTGTGATGTATTGTTATTTATCGGGGACATGTTATTTTAATTGTTCAGTGATTCTGAAATGTTGTAATTCTGATGTATTAGAATGTAATAGACTGATTCAGCTCTCATTGTGTAAAGAATATTATTTGATATTATATTTTATCCGCTGCGAATGTGAGATGTTGGTGTTTCTGTTTATTCTTTTCTTCTTTCTCCTTTCTTCTTTTCCTAACTATCTGGAATTTTCTGGATCGAAATTTCCGGGTCGTTACAAATATTTTCCTTTACAAATGAAAAATTCCATGTTCTCTTTAAATAAAATTTCTTTTATTCGAAATATTACTTTCTTTCCCATTTTCTTTTAAATCGAATTGTGAGAAAATGCCACTTTAAATAGTTTCAAAATGTATAAACTTCTTCCAAAATTAGAATATAAGTCGTTATTAGAATTAAAACACTTACGAAAGCTAACCATTGCTCGCATAAAAGTTGATTTTGAAACATATATATGTTAAAACACCATATTTTAGCAAAGATGCAATAATCCTCCCACACATCGCCTTGATTCCTTAATGGTACCCACCAAGGCTTTGGCTACCATAACTCTTCAGTCACTGTTAAAATTATTACGCTTCTCAGTCAATTCGATTACCTAGTCTTCCTTGGCTTAGGAAATTATGTCATCCCACTCTAACTAAACCAAATATGCTCCTTAAACCCACTAATTTCTCCAATGTACACCCTGCTACAATTCAACATTGGATAACTACCCCTTCGCACTATTACCATACAGAACAAGCACAACAATCTATCATATAAGAGAAACAATCACAACAAGCCAAGCAAACAAACAAACAAAAAAAGATCATAGCTAAACTAGCAAATAACAACTATATAGTGCAAAAAGAAGAAACTTATTCAAACAAGTATGTTATAAACAATAAAATAAACACAACTAAATAAAATGGTACAATTACTCCTAACATAACTAATCACTTAACAAGCATAAGTATAATGCGACCAATTCAATCGAAGTAAGCAAACACAACTAATGTAAAATGTCCATATCCCATACATCGAAATGTGCAAACATAACATCATAACCCAACCTCTCTATAGAAAGGAATAATTAGACATCCCTACAACTCATTAGTAAAAGTTACAAATAGTAGGCATAAGGGATACATCAACATAATGGATGTTGGGAAAACTCAAAACTCTTATCATCAAATTGTCTCATACTCCACGCCATTCGGTCTAATTTCAAAGTCCACAAAATGTTCACTAATAAAGTTTCCAAATGAAATATCCATTCAATATAATACTTTTTTACAAACACAGCAAAAGTTTGTTTCTCCAATCACAATACCAGAAAGGCAATTTCCTCACGGTTATAAGCGTAATAAAACTAATTTGTTACGGTTATAACCGTGAAAATAAGTACCGTGGGCAAATTCAGTCACACTTTTGCTCACGGTTATAACTGTGATAAAAATAGTAATTTCTCATGCTTATAACCGTTATAAATTTAGATATTATCACATTTATAACCGTGATAGAACAGTATTTACTCATGGTTATAATCGTGATAAAATGGTTATCACTAACGCTTGTAACCGTGAGAAATTTAGATAGTATTACACTTATAACCGTGACAGAACAATAGTTTCTAACATTTATAACCATTACCAAAAAGGAAACTCTAACACTTATAACCGTGACAAATGCAAATTATATCACAGTTATAATCATTACGAAAGGTTATTTTCTAAAACTTATAACCGTGATAACTAAAACAATATCAAACAAACTATATAGCACCAATATTTTATTACAGCTACAAGCAATCTATACAAAAAATGTATAGTATTAACATTAAGAAAACATACGATCAATAATTAGAATAACACCAAACATTTATGTTTCATACAAACACCACAAAGGATACTTCATACCAACACCACAAATTATAGCGTACAAGCAATTTGTCCATGCATTCAATAGCTGCTTTTCTAAGCTCAAGACCATCATCAACAGTATGTTTGAAAGGACCGAGATCCACCGTCCTTATCAGTTCTTTCTGTAACAACGAGAAAAGGAGTTATTTTACAAGTCAATGCCTAGTATCACTTGATAGGGTAATTATCATGCTACTTGGTCCTTGTAAATTTGAATATAAAGGTGTATATCGTTACATTTCACTGTCATTGAAAATAAAATTATTGACTAGCAATCATGTGATAGATATTTCTTTTCTTCTATATACATGCATTTTATGCATTGGAAATTCGTCCTGCTAAAATGCATAATTTTATTTTATTTAAAAAAAATACTAACTATTTGACACAAAAAATTAGAATGTCTTATACTATAGATCAAGATATACCTTTATAATGGTCTGATCATAGAGCAAGGTAAAAGCTTAGGAAGGACTTGCTTGATAAGATTTTATTTGTTATGAGTAGCCGTACTTAGAGCTAGAAATGCAGCTCTTCTAACATGCTGCATAGCAAATAGTCAGATAACTACATGGAGGGAATTCATCTATTTTTTCAGGTCACTCAACAATGGAGTATTTTACAGCAATCATAATTGTTGCTCTCGTGAAAGCAGCCAGGCTTGTCATACGACACTGAAAGCCATAACATGTAAGCAATTTTCATTTGAAATTTGAAAAAATAATAATATCGGCAATGAGTAGATAAAGTAAACACCAAATTACCTTTAGTACATGAATGAGTTTCCCAGATTCGATAAGCGAAAGTTTCCCTAAGCATTCAGCTACCACGTTGCGAACACCCTCTTCTTCACTTTCACAATAATTAAATAGTAAATTCAATATTTTTTTCAACGTTTGAATCTTGAAGCTCGCTTCGGCCAGCATTATCCACAGGTTGTCTAACAATAGCCTATCAGGTAGGGAAGATAATGTAAAATGCAATAGATAGTTGAAAGTGTTTCTTTGGTGAAAACAAGTGTCAGATGGCATACCTCCTTTAAGGAATGAAGTAATAAATATTGCTTATATTCTCAGAACCATATGTCTGTTTAAAACTAACATTTTCAAAAGCTTGTATATAACCTAAATTACACATAAAACAGTGTATTTTTTAAAACCATAAATTCAAAAGTTTAGACATGCTGTAAAATGTTGACGTATAGTTTTGAATTTTATTGCAAAATATTAGTTTTTTAATGCAAATGTTTGTGTTCACAGTTAATCATGTAGTATATGAAGAAAATGCAAGCGTGTTGGTTTAACTACCTATAAGAAAAAACCATTACGTGCTTTGATTCTAATACGATTTGGGTCATTTGCATTTCTAACAATCTGAAATGTTTCTAAATCACCTAGTGAGTTCGAAATTGTAGCTACATTCCTTTGATTGTCTAGTCCTATGAATAGATCATCGAAAACCCAAAACTGAAAAATGTTCTCTGTGACTCTCCATAACTGGAACAATATATAAGCAAATATGATCAGTTCTATGAATTACCTATAAGCAGAAACAAAATGTCTTAGATTCTTACGTGTACTTACTTTAAAATTTTCCCAACATATATTAAATCAATCGCCAAGTTATTCCAAATATAGAAAATCCAATAAACACGACACTTTCCAAAATGAAAAAAGTGAAAAAGAAAACATCAAACAAAAGCTGTAGGAGATTTGCTTTAGTACCGTACCATTTTTATTATTGTCAAACCTTTGTTTACTTACTATATTACGGTGGAACCTTTGTTCAATTGCTAAACTATATTACTATATTATAGTGAAACCTTTGCTCCTAAAAAAAGCTTTCGCACAAATCATATTTAATGATCGAAGCCATACACTTCCAATAATAATTTAAAAAAATACTTAATTTATATTCCAGATCCTTAATTTTCAACAATAATTAATGTCAACCTTTAGGAACATTTGTTTTAGCCGTTGATTTGAAGTCAAACTGGTCATGTTATTATACATATATTCAAATGAGCACAAATTTAGTGGGTATGCACAAAATGTTAAGAACTAAAAATTGTGTAGCTCAAAATGTGATGGAGATGCTAAAGGGGGCACTAGGAGTGTTAAAGGGCATACCTGCTGCCGGTGCTGGTAATTGACTTGCTGAGGGTAATTAGGGTAAGCACCATAAGTGAACATGTTAGGAGCTTGAGGCTGTTGACCATAACCATATGCATTGTACCCTTGTTGCCAGTAACCATAGTAGTTGCTACCGTACTGGTTCGGGTCCTGTTGCTGTGCCTGAAATACCCATCATTTTTTGCCAATATTATATTATTAGTCCTGAAAATAATATATTATTTTTATTTATTAATAAATGGTGAAAGTAGAGGGCAATTAGAGATGTGTTGTTGTTACTTGTTTGTTAGAAGTGTTGCGACCCCATGAAAGCCTGATGTTCTGCGACCCCACCGGGGTTCCGTTTAGCATAAGCAATGCCTCTTCAGCACAACTCCTGCATAAGAAAATACATTATATATTTAGGCTTTAAACTTGCTTTGACCAAAAGATCAAAAAAAAAAAATCTTTTTGATTTTATCTCATGGTATTCTCGGATTCTTAAGGTTTCAAGATGCAAGATGGTTAATTTAGAGAACAGAAAACCGGGACAGTACTCAATATCAAAAGAGTGGTTTCGATTATAGTCCCATGAACTCTGAACAAAAAATACCATTATTTCAAATGCAATTTTTCCCATCTAGAACTGAAAATAGAGTCGAATATGTTCAGAGGTCATATAATCATGCAAGGGAATCAATATAAGTACTTTAGGCTTAATTCTATTAGCCCCCAGCATTTGCCTTTCCCACTCCACTAAAAACATTGAAAAATTACTGTTCTACACTAAGATATACAAACTCAGAAATATTTTTTTTTTCTAGAAACAAGGAAGCAAAATCTGTGTAACGGATTTGGCAACAATGCTTCATTTTTTATATTATTTTTTGCCCAACTAATGATCCTTTGATAGTGCTTTCTACACTAGGTTTCTAACTGAAATATGTTGTCATGGTTACCAAAAGCTAATAGAAACCAAGTTCCTAAGATTATTTGGAATCCATTAAAACATAGTACATAAGTAGTATACTTCGTGTTTCTATGAAAACCTAGTTCCATATAAAACTAAGAACATGCTATGAAGGATTGATTTTGACATAACAAGAAAAATAGCAAACACTAAATTCTAAATCAAATCAAAATCATAAAGCAAATGAATAAAAATATACCAACTATAATTTTAGTTCTTTTCTATCTATTTTTATAATGATAACGAAGATCAAGATTTTTGTTAGGGTTTTGATCCTTGTTGATGTAGTGAAGGAGAGAAGATGAATTAATAAAAATGAGATCACGGTAAAAATACTAAAAGGTGTTGCTGGAATAATGGGTAAAGAAATTTAAGGGGTGCAAGCTTTTTTATGAAAAAAAGCCAAAAACAGAGGTAGAAAAGGAAAAATCAAGGGGATGAATAGAATTAGCCAATGTTTTTAGCTAAGTATAATGATATAACATAATGCATTCTGTTTTTGATTTTACCTTATGCCATAAAAAGATAACTTCAAAAAGTAGATTGTGCATCTATTCTTTATATAACCAGATAATGGGTATCTTAAATTAAATATTTTTTAAACCATTGTATGATAGCACGTACTTATAAGTTGCAAAATAGTTGGAAGTTCAAATGTTGTATAAGTTACGAATCTGTTAGAAAATTAGACAAAGCCACATCGCTTTCCTGAGGGTATTTTAACATGAACCAGTTCTCCATAGGTGCTAAAAAGCCGACGCAGTTCTTCTTCAGGAACATTTATGTCTAAGCCTCCAACAAATATCTATACCAATAATCATGCAAGTGAGACAAAGGGATATAATTCAAAATCTGAATAAATTGTACTGGAAAAATACACACGGTAGTATTGGTAGGATCACTGTCGGCCTGTGTTCCTGAATGCATATGATAAAAAAGTATTAAATATTATTTAAACATTAAATATTAAACATTAATTATTTAAAAAAATTTAAAGGCGTTTTGTTTTGTTTACATATGATAGCAAAGTATTAAATATTATTATAATAGCCTGAATGCATGTTTAAAACCTTTCATGCATTATCAATTGGCCATAAGTTAAAATACTTATTTCATTCGTTTGTGTTGTTAGAAACTTAGTTTCATTTTCATAGGTTTCCATTCTTCTAAAATTAATATAGACCTGATTGAAGTACTGGAAACATCCATGCATATCTATTTATGGCCTACTATTTAACTGCTATTAACTAATGCAGGTCAAAGCAAGGTCAGCTCAAAATTTGATCTTAAATGGTACCATACATCTCCCGTTGAGAGTGCTATCAAAACCAATATTGTAGAAAGCTGTTTCTACTATAGCTACTACTTCTACAACAATAACATCTAACTCAACTTCATCACTTAAATTTGCCCAAGAGAACTCAAGCTCCAAGAAGAAAAAGGTTAACATGCATTCAGTGGCAATGAAACTCAATTAACAAAACATTGAAATTAATATGAAGTTGGCTAAATGGATCTACATAAACAGGTCACAGGCAATGAAGATGAAGGAAATACAACCGTGGATTCAAGAAAGAGCAGCTCGAAGGATAAAAACAACAACAATGGCAAAAATAAGAAGCCTGATTATGTTCATGTAAGAGCTAGATGAGGACAGGCAACAAACAGTCATAGTTTGGCTGAGAGAGTAAGTAGAGAAAATTCATTAACAATATTTATCGAACAAATATGAATATTTTAGATAACTGGAATCAATAAAGCATTTGAACGATAAAAATGCATCAGGCGAGGAGGGATAAAATAAGTGAGAGGATGAAATATTTGCAAGCTCTGGTGCCTGGTTGTGACAGGATTACTGGGAAAGCTGGCATGCTAGATGAAATCATTAACTATGTTCGATCCTTACAAAATCAATATGTTCTTACACATACACAACACCCTATCCATTCGTTAATTAAATAAAGTAATCTAATAAAAGACACAATGGATAGATATGATTCATTGGAGGCAAGAGTAACACGATAAATGAGGAAAACAATCGCAGTTGCTCTCTAAAATTTTCACTAGCCTGATCCCACCCCTCTTTCCAAGGTATATGAAGGTATGGCTAGTTACTTCGTTTTCAATGATCGATTGTGTCAAAAACCATTTTCTATACGATTTTTGTTACCCTTTTTGCGATTTAACCCAGTAAAAAAAATAAGGATGTACTAATATAATGGCTCCCCCATGATGGAGGGCTCATGGTATGGAAATGACAGTGGCCATATATAGTCCTGCCAGTATAAAAGCCGGCAAGTATAGCACGGTTATTTTCAATATATATTTATAGCACTTATTATGGTAAATATAAGTAACTGGAGATGCATCAAGCTACTCATTTCCATTTTAGACTAGGAGGATCTTTAAAAATATGCATTACATGGCTATAAAAATAAAATTGAATCCTAATTCCTATCACACTTACATAACAATATACATTAAAATGCTAAATTTTGGTATCGTAACGCATCATTATTTTATATTTTATGAAACGAATCCATCAAACAATCCTACCCTTACCAAAATAATCGTAACTATCAAGTAAACAACAACAACTTCAAACTTAAATAAAATAGGGTGAAAAGAGAAGAACCGTGATGCGCATAAACATAAGCAGTCCTTCATGAATATATGTGATCTCAAGGCTTTAAACTCCGACCTCGCAATTCTAAATTCGTTTACAAATCAATGTAATATATATCAAAAATTTGACATGAGATCTAGTGATTTGACAAATTTAAAAGACAATGACCTGTTTAAGAGAAGACCCATTACTCTCTTTGCCTTTACTTTTGAATATGGGTTGAAGAAGGAAAAGAGAGAATTAATGGACGGTGACGAATTATTTTTCTAGTTAGTATTGGGAGTTTTAGTTGCTGATTAGGTAATTAATCTGCTAAAGAAATGGACGGAGGCTTTGAAATAGAACGGTAGTAGGCGGGCGACACGTTGGTTCGGCGGAAGGCAGGTAGCGACGGCTTAAACCTAGTTTGATTTAGGGAAGAATGAGAGAAGCCAGAAGCGTGACAAACAACTGAAGTAACAATTGAAACATAAATGACGACTATATCCAACGTGTTTGAGTTATTTACGGAAAGCCCAGATTTTGTCACGGAAATAACCGCGATAATATAATGTAACAATAATAATCGTTATAAATTTGCAACAATAATAACCGTTACAAAATGAAATGAAAAAAGTGTGAAAAAATGGTCTGTTTGGTGTAGTGAATAAAATATTTTACCTTTTCGTCTATGTACTTTTGAATCAAAATATTCTCATCTTTGTAAAATATTTTCCCAACGTATTTTAAAAATATATTTGTTCTAACACGTCTTTTCTCAATTAAAATATTTTTGAAATAAAACAATATTTTCCAAATTGAGTATCTTGCAACCAACATCCTTTACTCAAAATATGTTTATCTTCCAAAACATCATTTATCAAAAAGTATCCTCCATGTGAAAATAATTACAAACAAAAATTAACTTCCACAAGAAATTTTCTTCCAAACTTAAAGATATTTATTGCATATAATATTTTTGTCAAATAAAAATATTCCTCGCATAATTTACTTAAAAAGATATTTCCCAAATCAAAATATTACTTGCAAAATATTTTCAAATATTTTCTTAGATAAAATAATTTATCGAAATGATCCTCCAAAATCAAATATCTTTCTACCAAAATAGTTTCTTAGTAAAACATCCTTGAAATACTTAATCCTCAAATTTTATAGTGTTTATTGCAAATTAAATTCCAACAAAACATCACTTTCTTTTCAAATAAGAGTTTTCACTAAATATTCCTCAACAAAATACATTAAGAAAAACATTTTAAATCAAAATACTTATGTAAAAATATCTTTCATAATAAAAAATTTCAAAGGATGCTTTCAAACTGTAACAACCCGGAAATTTAGATCCCGAAAATTCCAGATAGTTAAAGGAAAAGAAGAAAGAGATAGAAGAAAAAGAAGAACAGAAACACCAACATCTCACATTCGCAGCGGATAAAATATAATAACAAATAATAACATTTATATAAAGGAAAACTGTACTTGTCAAATTTCACTTTAATACATCAAAGTTACAACATTTACACAACATTGGATAGTTTAAAAAAGCATGTCCTAGATATACACCTACATAATATAGCGGAAACACTCCATACGTTCCTGCTATCCAGCTCGCCTCCTGATCTCCAGAACGTCCTTACCTGAAAATCCGTACTACTCGGTCTGACCCGAGCATTACACCAAAGTAACACCCGGGTCAGGCTGGAATCCAGCGTGAGTAAACCCATCTAACATTGAATACGAAAGCATACAATTTATATAAACCCGGGGTAACTTGAACAAATTTACAACTTCACAAGACGTTATAGACATCACTTACATTACACATCATTTTTTAAGTACAAAAACTTAGATTAAAAGGTCTAATTCACTTAAACCATTTCATTCCAACTTATTGATTTCACATATCAATCTATAATGAATCGAAGTGGTTTCGAGTATTTACTAATACCCGATTCTGGTCTCTTCGAATCCAATGTCATCTAAGCCCAAGTTATCCAATTAAATACAATTCAACTTCAATTATCAGATAACACTTTTACACAGCAATTCATAATTGATAGATAATCGCATTATCACCGTCCATCCAACATATCATGTCACAAAGCAATTCATATTAGAGATATAAACTGTGACGCCCCACCTCTATACCCACGCTAGCCAAGAACACTCCGGAGAAGTGCTGTCAACTAGCACGGAGAATAAGGCTGTTGAGGAGCGACCATCCATGTAATTGCTTATCACACGGTGGCTATAAATAATCTTCGGAAACAAACATAGAAATAATCATATCACATCAGTCACAGATATCCATATCACAAAGGCGGAAGAAGATATGAATATATAACTAACACATGAAAGTGTACATCAGAGTAGTGGTCAATAAGATCCACGATAATACAAAAGAATAGCAACACGTGCTATAAAAAAGAATACAACTATGAGTCTATATCTCAAGTGTATACAACAAAAACTGCTAATCTAAACAGTTAGCCAAAAGTCAGAGTGATGAATCCCTGGGAAGAAGTCAAGCAGAAGCACCTGTAACATCTCGGTCTGATCCGAGTATTATTTAAGAAAATAATAAACGGATCAGTCTAGCTATAAATATCAGATGACATGATATAACATAAAAGATATGGCATAAACATAAACATCCATAACGACATACCACTATAAGTATGTAAATAATGATCAACAGAAGATCAATCAATAAGAGATAATCAATATCACAAGAATCTTCTCAAAGATTCGAAGGGGGCATCATACCCTAAACTTG
Organism: Allium cepa; assembly: GCA_030765085.1. Lineage (NCBI taxonomy): Eukaryota > Viridiplantae > Streptophyta > Magnoliopsida > Asparagales > Amaryllidaceae > Allium > Allium cepa. The sequence continues at coordinate 563,204,120 of CM060935.1, forward strand.
TACTCATAACAAGTCAATGACATAAATTCCAGAAATCAACACGAGAAATCCAGAAATCATAAAAAAGGGAAAGAGGCCTATCACATGACGGTCCGAAGACCATGGGGAGCTACCCCACATGTGTGAGTGGAATCACACAGAATGAGGTCAAGACTAACCAAAAAGCAGAAAGGTATGTGTGAATGGAATCACACAAGTGGTGTCTAGTCTAACCTTGCAATGAAAGAGACATCGCGCAATTGCTAGTCTAATTCATAGAGCGATCATCAAGATCAACGAGAAGTGTCAATTACACTAAGCTAGTAAATATAGAAGTTTAGCTTCATGTCCCATAACCACTTGCTTAACTTAAATATTTACGAACAAACTGTAAATCTTCACTAATAAAATTGTCATAAGAGGTTCAATCGAACAAGTCCAAGAATTAACCGACGAAGTGAACGCAAGCGTTTCATACCACTTGTTTTACTAAGTCGTTTAATTAGATTTCTCATCCGAGTGAGGTAAAGGCTTGTATATACTAATAGATTGGAAAACGGTTTAAGAAAAGAGCTTTGTTATTAAAAATAGAGTTGAAATTGTTTGTTAAAAGAGTTTTGATATTTACTACTAGTATTGAAACCTTTATATTATAAAGTGACAAAACACATAAGCAAGTGTAGAAACAATCAGTCACAAAGATCGCATACGGAGATGCGAATAAAATCCAAGGAAATCAGCTCAATATTTTTCAGATAAGATCCCCTACGGAGGGGGGGTCCAGGGAGGGTGGCAACCCCCTAAGGTGGGGGTGCGGGGGCAACGCCACCGCTTACGGGGTTCGACCTACCCGGTCAGGTCGCGGGGGTCCAGGGGGCAGCGCCCCCGGCGGGGTGCGGGGCAGCGCCCCGTCCAAAACGGTACGACCTAAGTGAAGACAAGCGGCCTACGACCTAAAGCAAAATGAGGTCTAACGACCTAAGGGTTCACGCGGCCTAACACAATGGCCGAGCGACCTAACTGGAGTTAAGGGAGGCAAGCGACTTAAGGTCCAACGACCTACGACTCAAGCAAGCCGAGCGACCTAGTGTGGAGGGTCGAGCGACTTAAGGAAGGCGAACGACCTAAAGTCTAACGACCTATGACTTAACAGAGTCGAGCGACCTAAGGTCTAACGACCTACGACTTAACAGAGTCGAGCGACCTAAGGTAAATGGTCCAACGACCTAACTCGAACGACTTATCTGGAGCTTAGGTCGGAGACGACCTACGAGATAAACCAGGCCGACTTAGTGGACGAGCGACCTAAGGTAAATGGTCCAACGACCTAACTCGAACGACTTATCAGGAGCTTAGGTCGGAGACGACCCACGAGATAAAGCAGGCCGACTTAACGTTTGCCTGGAGATTATAGGTCGGAAACGACCTAAGACTTAAAGCTTAACTCGCGAGCGACCTACGGCTTAAGGCCTAACTCGTGAGCGACCTACGACTTAAGGCTTAACTCGCGAGCGACCTAACTCCGAAGTGCCAATACTTCCAGAATGACCTAAAGTTAACTCGTGAACGACTCACGACCCATGGACGAACGACTTAACTCCGAACGACCTAAAAATGGCCAGAACGACCTAGGGGTTAACTCGTACGCGACCTACGACCTAAGGTCCACACGACCTAACTCCGAGCGAGCTAAAAACGGCCAGAACGACCTAAATGCAGAAATTTCTCCCAAACACCAAAAATCGGAGTTTTTCGCCAATCCAATCCAAACCAAAAGCAAATATGCATGCTAAAGTGATAGGGAATCATTCCCAACAGTCCAATATAGTTATAGACTAGAATTGTGAGATAAAAATCTCACCTTTGCACTAAAATTTTATGAAGATGAAGCTTGAAAGCAAGGAGAAGCAATCCAAAGCTTGAATCCAATATCTTCTACTTGAATTTGGAGTTGAATGATGGAGTTGCAATTGAATTTGAGCTTGGAGTTTTAATTTCCCATTCTCTTCACCATTAATGCTAAAGCTTGAGTTAGTTAGGAAATTTATGAAGAGTGAGGAGAAGAGGGTTGGAACTTGGGCTTAATAGGCTAAACTAACCCAAAGTCCAAAGCGGGAAAAGTTAGTGAAATTTCACTATCTCCAAACCTATCGATGTTTATACTTAAAAAGTTGTAAACGACATTTCGAACTCAATGGAAGTGGTCTCGAGTCCTAATTTGACCGTTTGCAAAAAGTAGTTTTTCGGACCAAAATCCGATTAACGATTTAATATTTAAATAAAAATATTTAAATGTAAACTCGATAAATATGCGGGTTGTTACAGACTCCCCTCCTTAAAGAAATTGCGTCCTCGCAATATATATATATAAGGTGGAAATAAAAAGTAACAACCATAAAAGCATATTAACACAAGAGAAATTTGAAATAAGAAGTTCACCTCAAAGGGCAGGAGTAAGCAAGTCCGGATGTGTACGCTCGATGAATTCTCTAGATTCCCAAGAGCAATCCTTAGGATTTGAGGACCATTGAACCTTTACAAGTGGAACATCTTTATTTCGAAGTCGTTTAACCTCAGAAGCTATAATTCGAATAGGATGCTGCTCATAAGTTAAATTCGGCGAAACTTCAATTTCTTCCACAACAGCAGGCTCAAAAATAGAATCGGAATCCCGAAGGCATTTCCGTAATTGAGAAACGTGAAATACATCATGTATAGCAGAAAACTGAGCCGGCAATGCAAGGCGATAAGCCATGGAACCAATACGTTCAGTGATAGGAAATGGCCCAATATATCGAGGCGCTAACTTCCCCGATCGACTGAAACGTACAACACCCTTCATAGGTGAAACACGAATAAAAACAGGATCCCCAACAGAAAATTCTAATTTCCTTCTTCGATTATCGGCATAGGATTTTTGTCTACTCTGGGCTTCTTTCATCCTATGTCGAATAAGTTCAATCTTTTCCGTGGAATCACGAATAAAGTCTGGACCTAAAACCAGCTTCTCACCGGCCTCAAGCCAACAAGAAGGAGATCGGCATGGCCTTCCGTAGAGTGCCTCGAAAGGTGCCATACCAATACTAGATTGGAAGCTATTATTATAGGAAAATTCAACAAGTGAAATATGATCTTCCCAACTTCCACCAAAACCAAGCACACAAGCACGAAGAAGATCTTCAAGAGTTTGATTCACACGCTCGGTTTGTCCATCGGACTGGGGGTGATAAGCGGTGCTAAAATTAAGCTTCGTTCCTAAAGCTTTTTGAAGACTCTTCCAAAATCCACTAGTAAACAATGGATCACGATCGCTAACAATAGAAGTAGGAACTCCATGCAATTTTACAATTTCCTTGACAAATAGTTTGGCCAAAAGAGGAACGGTTCGGTTAGACCGAACCGGAATAAAATGGGCGGATTTAGTAAGTCTATCAACAATCACCCATAAGCTATCATGACCCGAACGAGAACGGGGAAGGCCATCTATAAAGTCCATGGAAATTTGATCCCACTTCCAAATTGGAATTTCTAAAGGTTGCAATAACCCACCAGGCCTTTGATGTTCGACCTTGACAAGTTGGCAAGCCATGCAACACTTAACAAAGTTAGCAATATCAGATTTCATTCCCTCCCAATAATAAAGTCGCTTCATATCAGCGTACATTTTACTACTACCGGGATGAATGGTGAATTTAGAACAATGGGAATCTTCTAAAATATCTTTACGAAGATCTCCAATATTTGGTACGATAAGTCTACCAAATTTTCGAATGCCGCCACGAGAATCAATATCATAGTCTTTCAAACCTTCAATATCAATTTTATCCTTAACATTTTTGCCAAGAAGAGCCAATTCAGAATCTAGCCCTTGAGCTTCAAGAATGCGGTCTAAAAGAGAAGGATGAGCCTCAAGGCTACATAAAACAAGCGATGAGCATAAATCGGATACGCGCTCTCGAATCTCACAAGTGGATAAGATCTCGAGATCGTTCCATTCGGATATCATCATAGAAACAACTGCTTGTTGCTTACGGCTAAGAGCATCGGCGACACGATTACCCTTACCGGGGGTATAAAGAATATCAAGATCATAAGGTGCAAGGAACTTGAGCCAACGCTGTTGACGTAAATTAAGTTCTTTTTGAGAATATAAATATTTCAAAGACTTATGATCCGTGTAAAGAATAAATTTCTCTCCCAATAGATAATGACGCCACATTCGAAGGGCGAAAACAATAGCCGCGAGCTCTAGATCATGTGTGGCATATCTAGTCTCGGCCGGCTTCAATTGCCTAGAAGCATAAGCAACAACACGTTCTTTTTGCATAAGAACGGCACCCAAACCAACGTGACTAGCATCGGTATAAACAACAAAATCTTGATTCCCCTCGGGAATAACAAGAATAGGAGCATCGGAAAGGAGTTCTTTCAATTTCTGAAAAGAGGCTTCACATTTGTCCGACCAAATGTATTTAACTCCCTTCTTAGTCAAGCCAGTAAGAGGCACGGCAATCTTAGAAAAGTCTTTAATAAAACGACGGTAATAGCCCGCCAATCCGAGAAAACTACGAATCTCTGTCACACTCTCCGGTCTCTTCCAATCTTGAATCGCTTCAATCTTTGAAGGATCCACAGATATCCCGGATTCGGAAATAATATGACCGAGAAACTTCACACGAGATTGCCAAAAGTGGCATTTAGAAAATTTCGCCTTTAATTGATTACTCCTAAGTGTTTCCAATACAATCCGAAGATGTTTCTCATGTTCCTCCTCGGTTTTTGAATACACAAGAATATCATCAATGAATATGAGAACAAACCGATCGAGGAAATCTTTGAAAATTCGATTCATGAGGTCAACGAAATAAGTTGGAGCATTCGTTAACCCAAATGGCATAACAAGCCATTCATAAGATCCATATCGAGTACGGAATGATGTCAACGGAATGCTATCCTCAGCGATACGAAGCTGATGGAAACCGGTAGCCAAGTCCAATTGTGAAAAGACCTTAGCACCACTAAGCTGATCGAATAGATCATCAATCCGAGGTAAAGGATATTTATTTTTAATAGTAAGATCGTTAAGCTTGCGATAATCAACGCAGAGCCTCAGAGTACCATCGGATTTCTTTACGAAAATAGCCGAAGCTCCCCAAGGCGAGGAACTAGAGCGAATAAATTGCCTCGTCTCCAACTCAGATAATTGTTTACGCATCTCCTCATTTTCCTTATTGGACATGCGATAAGGAGGACGAGTAATAGGTTGAGCTCCAGAAACAAGATTAATTCTGAACTCAATTGCTCGTTTAGGTGGTAAACCTAAAACGGGCTCGAATATGTCGGAAAATTCACGAACAACATGAATACAAGAAATAATATCATCTTCATCATCGTTATCACGAGGATTTAAAGAATATAAAGATGCCACCAAACATGATTCTGAATCTTTAAGATTAACAGAAATATGTTTAACAGATTGTGGATGTCGGAGATGAATAGTCCGCTCAGGACATAGGATATGGGCTTGATAACGGTTAAGCCAATCCATTCCCAAAATTATTCCAAAGCCTAAGTAACGCATGACATGCAAATCGGCTAGGAAAGAAAAATCACATAAAATAATCTCCACATCTTTACAAAGCAAACTAAGAGTTGCGGATCCACCAACAGGATTCGCAATTTTTAAAGAAGTCATCAATGCAGTAACACTTAAGGAAAAAGTGTCTACCAGTTCCTTTGATATAAAGGAATGGGATGCACCCGTATCAAAGAGAACTCTAATAGGTTGATCATGAAATAAAATAATACCATCAAGAATGGAATGAGAAATACCTTGGCCACGAGATGTGTTGCCAGGGTCTTGAGCCACATTTAACTTTCCCTCATTCCTGCTTTTACGTTTGAGGCATTGATGTATAAAGTGATCTGGGCTCTTACAATAGCGACAAGATTTGGGCTTAGAGCACTTATTCGCATAATGATCCCGAGACCCACAGTTGAAGCAACTCGCACCACTAGGAGAAGGATACTTTGCCACAGGGGTTGCCTGCTTACCCTTTTTGTTGGGATAAGGACCCTTGAATTTGTTTGGCCTCTTCTTGTTGTTGAAGTTTGGTTTAGCGCCTTCCACTTCAACATCACTCTCTCTATCAGCCTCTTCAAGACGAAGAGCGATATCGACGAGTTGATCAAATGCGACTTCTAGTTTCAGGAGCAGTGGCTTCTTAAGACTCTTATTTAAGCCATAAACGAACCTCTGGTTCTTCTTCAATGGGGTGTTGATGTATTCAACCCCATATTTGGAAAGCGACTCGAAGGCTGCGACGTAATCAGTCACAGAGGATTGACCTTGAACAAGGTCTATAAAACGTCGAGCCAAGCTTACTTTCCCAGCTTCTGGTACAAACTTTAACTCGAAGCGTCCCTGAAATTGCTCCCAGGTGAGATCCGCTTCATTAATTTCTGAAATAAGAAGTTCGTACCAGTCCAATGCTCTCTCTTGGAGCATGCTGGAAGCCACCTGAACGCGGTGGAGATCGATAAGATTCATGCGAGAAAAGATTCGATCGCATGATTTTAACCAAGCCTGGACCTCGATGATATTTTCCGAACCTTTGAAGGGCTTCCCACCCAAGTTGGTGTAATCGCTGCACAAGCGTGCAAATCCCGACTTTGGGTGAGTAGGTTCCGGGTTAGCTCCAGCTGCTTGAGCATTAGTTACTAAATCAAGAAGCTGTTGAGCAGTCATAAAAACTCCATCCGGAGGAGCAGCACCAGATGATCCAGTTCTGGGACGGCCTGGTCTAGACATTCTCTTCCTTAAAGAAAGAAAGAAGAGAAGGAAGAAGGTTATTTACCAATGAACATCAAGCAATCTTGATAGATAAAACAAGGAATCATAAAGGAAATAGGATGAGTCGGTACGAAGACTCAAATTAATCCTATGGTATGACTCCTAAGATAGACCTAGGACGATGATCCTTGTTAAGTTATTCTACATTGTTCCGAAGTTTGGCTCTGATACCAAGCTGTGACGCCCCACCTCTATACCCACGCTAGCCAAGAACACTCCGGAGAAGTGCTGTCAACTAGCACGGAGAATAAGGCTGTTGAGGAGCGACCATCCATGTAATTGCTTATCACACGGTGGCTATAAATAATCTTCGGAAACAAACATAGAAATAATCATATCACAAATCAGTCACAGATATGCATATCACAAAGGCGGAAGAAGATATGAATATATAACTAACACATGAAAGTGTACATCTGAGTAGTGGTCAATAAGATCCACGATAATACAAAAGAATAGCAACACGTGCTATACAAAAGAATACAACTATGAGTCTATATCTCAAGTGTATACAACAAAAACTGCTAATCTAAACAGTTAGCCAAAAGTCAGAGTGATGAATCCCTGGGAAGAAGTCAAGCAGAAGCACCTGTAACATCTCGGTCTGATCCGAGTATTATTTAAGAAAATAATAAACGGATCAGTCTAGCTATAAATATCAGATGACATGATATAAAATAAAAGATATGGCATAAACATAAACATCCATAACGACATACCACTATAAGTATGTAAATAATGATCAACAGAAGATCAATCAATAAGAGATAATCAATATCACAAGAGTCTTCTCAAAGATTCGAAGGGGGCATCATACCCTAAACTTGTACTCATAACAAGTCAATGACATAAATTCCAGAAATCAACACGAGAAATCCAGAAATCATAAAAAAGGGAAAGAGGCCTATCACATGACGGTCCGAAGACCATGGGGAGCTACCCCACATGTGTGAGTGGAATCACACAGAATGAGGTCAAGACTAACCAAAAAGCAGAAAGGTATGTGTGAATGGAATCACACAAGTGGTGTCTAGTCTAACCTTGCAATGAAAGAGACATCGCGCAATTGCTAGTCTAATTCATAGAGCGATCATCAAGATCAACGAGAAGTGTCAATTACACTAAGCTAGTAAATATAGAAGTTTAGCTTCATGTCCCATAACCACTTGCTTAACTTAAATATTTACGAACAAACTGTAAATCTTCACTAATAAAATTGTCATAAGAGGTTCAATCGAACAAGTCCAAGAATTAACCGACGAAGTGAACGCAAGCGTTTCATACCACTTGTTTTACTAAGTCGTTTAATTAGATTTCTCATCCGAGTGAGGTAAAGGCTTGTATATACTAATAGATTGGAAAACGGTTTAAGAAAAGAGCTTTGTTATTAAAAATAGAGTTGAAATTGTTTGTTAAAAGAGTTTTGATATTTACTACTAGTATTGAAACCTTTATATTATAAAGTGACAAAACACATAAGCAAGTGTAGAAACAATCAGTCACAAAGATCGCATACGGAGATGCGAATAAAATCCAAGGAAATCAGCTCAATATTTTTCAGATAAGATCCCCTACGGAGGGGGGGTCCAGGGGGGGTGGCAACCCCCTAAGGTGGGGGTGCGGGGGCAACGCCACCGCTTACGGGGTTCGACCTACCCGATCAGGTCGCGGGGGTCCAGGGGGCAGCGCCCCCGGCGGGGTGCGGGGCAGCGCCCCGTCCAAAACGGTACGACCTAAGTGAAGACAAGCGGCCTACGACCTAAAGCAAAATGAGGTCTAACGACCTAAGGGTTCACGCGGCCTAACACAATGGCCGAGCGACCTAACTGGAGTTAAGGGAGGCAAGCGACTTAAGGTCCAACGACCTACGACTCAAGCAAGCCGAGCGACCTAGTGTGGAGGGGTCGAGCGACTTAAGGAAGGCGAACGACCTAAAGTCTAACGACCTATGACTTAACAGAGTCGAGCGACCTAAGGTCTAACGACCTACGACTTAACAGAGTCGAGCGACCTAAGGTAAATGGTCCAACGACCTAACTCGAACGACTTATCTGGAGCTTAGGTCGGAGACGACCTACGAGATAAACCAGGCCGACTTAGTGGACGAGCGACCTAAGGTAAATGGTCCAACGACCTAACTCGAACGATTTATCAGGAGCTTAGGTCGGAGACGACCTACGAGATAAAGCAGGCCGACTTAACGTTTGCCTGGAGATTATAGGTCGGAAACGACCTAAGACTTAAAGCTTAACTCGCGAGCGACCTACGGCTTAAGGCCTAACTCGTGAGCGACCTACGACTTAAGGCTTAACTCGCGAGCGACCTAACTCCGAAGTGCCAATACTTCCAGAATGACCTAAAGTTAACTCGTGAACGACTCACGACCCATGGACGAACGACTTAACTCCGAACGACCTAAAAATGGCCAGAACGACCTAGGGGTTAACTCGTACGCGACCTACGACCTAAGGTCCACACGACCTAACTCCGAGCGAGCTAAAAACGGCCAGAACGACCTAAATGCAGAAATTTCTCCCAAACACCAAAAATCGGAGTTTTTCGCCAATCCAATCCAAACCAAAAGCAAATATGCATGCTAAAGTGATAGGGAATCATTCCCAACAGTCCAATATAGTTATAGACTAGAATTGTGAGATAAAAATCTCACCTTTGCACTAAAATTTTATGAAGATGAAGCTTGAAAGCAAGGAGAAGCAATCCAAAGCTTGAATCCAATATCTTCTACTTGAATTTGGAGTTGAATGATGGAGTTGCAATTGAATTTGAGCTTGGAGTTTTAATTTCCCATTCTCTTCACCATTAATGCTAAAGCTTGAGTTAGTTAGGAAATTTATGAAGAGTGAGGAGAAGAGGGTTGGAACTTGGGCTTAATAGGCTAAACTAACCCAAAGTCCAAAGCGGGAAAAGTTAGTGAAATTTCACTATCTCCAAACCTATCGATGTTTATACTTAAAAAGTTGTAAACGACATTTCGAACTCAATGGAAGTGGTCTCGAGTCCTAATTTGACCGTTTGCAAAAAGTAGTTTTTCGGACCAAAATCCGATTAACGATTTAATATTTAAATAAAAATATTTAAATGTAAACTCGATAAATATGCGGGTTGTTACATAAACCAATTCAAAGCACTCATCATCATTCAATCATTAATAAGCAAGATTGATCACTATCAATAATTACATTAATTAATGATCATCTAATTACTTTCATTGGTTAATTATTTCTAAATTTCATTTAATAATTAACCTTTAACTTAATTACATTCATTAATCAACCTTGATTAATCAAAATCAGAAATTAACTTTCCTAAATTACACCATCAATTAAACCAACTCTTTGATTAATTATATTAATTAATCCTTTAATTACACTGAGTAATTATCACTTAATTATTTCCACCAAGTAATTATTCTTTAATTACTTCCCATCAGGTAATTTCCTTTTGACTAATTACATCCAGTAATTATCCATTCATTACTTCACTAAGGAGTTACACCTCATTGTTTACCTTAAGTAATTATACTTAATCTTTAATTAACTATATTTAATAATCACCCTTGATTAATCTTATTCTACAATTAATTATTCTTAATCAGTTACATCACTTAATTAACTTCCCATAACTTTATTAGTCAATTCTTACATTAATTACACTGAGTAATTAATTATTAATTACTTGTACTAAGTAATTATTCTTCATATTAATTACACCAGGTAATTAATCCAAAACTACTTTCAATCTTCAATTACTTACCCACTGTAATTACCATTACCAATTACTTCACTAGTAATTACATTTTATAAATCTCATTAAGTAATTATACTCAATCTCCATTATCAAGTGATTATTTAAATTAATTAAACCAATTGATTAACTTGAACTAATCATAATAGTTAATTACATAGAGTAATTAATCTCTTTAATTACTTCCATTAAGTAATTATACTTAAACAACTTCACAATTGATTATCTTTAAATTAATTAATCTAATTAATAATTAAAATTACTCAAATTAATTAATCGTTAAATAATCCTTCGTTAATGACCTTCATTAACTATTTAAAATTCTTTAATTACTTTTCTTAGGTAATCAACTTAGGTAAATCATTATTAATTACAAATTAATAAATCTTTAATAATCCATTAATTAACCTCTAATTATTTAATTAATAAATCTTAAACATTATTAAATTAAACTAATTAATTACTCTTAATTACTATATTTAATTAATCAGTCATTAATTATCTAAATCTTAATTATCTCTAAAGATAAATCCTTTTTTTACTGACTTACTTATCATTAACAAAATGTAAATACATTCAAAACATTCCACTTTTAAATTAAACTCATTAATTAATTATTTAATAATCCTAGTTAATGACTTTCATTAACTATTAACAATTCTTGAATTACTTTTCTTAAGTAATTAACCTTCCATTTAAACCAAGTACAAATTCACTTCTAATTTTTTTTAAAAAACTGAACATAACTTATCTGTAAACTTCAAAACCCGGTCTATGATTCTACTTGATTTTTAAAACCTGTACAACTTTACTTTAGATTTGAAATCCTGTTACCAACTGTCAGACCCGAGCCCACCACAAACTTGCTCAAACAAAACTCGAGCAAATTCTCTACCTTCTCGAGTTTTTCCTTCATCTTCTTCTCCTATTATCATCAGTTAAAATTTTTAAGTAATTGTAACACTAATAAACTCACGCGAGAAACCTGATAAAATACCCGAGCCCACCCATCTTTCTTCTCGAGCATCAACCCGAGTAGAAAACTTCTTCGACAAACAACACTATGCAATGAACTGGTGCACGTGCACCAACGGCCGACGACATTCCGGCACCCTCGACCATCACTCACAAGTCACTGGTCGTCCTCTCTTCTGATTTCCCACCGCTCAAACATCAAACGAACTCGAAATCGAAAATTAACAAGCTCGAACTACAGGAACAAATACTCCGACCGGAAGAATTGCCTAATCCAAGCAACACCGATCACTGGAGATGCCACTCCTCCGACCCTAACCTCGCTTATAACTCAAGCTTCTTTCCTCCCTCATCTCGATCAACTCGACGCTCCATCGAAGACACGGTGATCAAATTTCTGACCTCGACAAAACTTGAGTTTACAACCTAATTTTCCTATCGCCGATGTCACAGCGTTGTGCACCACTTCCACTATTTTCCCAACATCAACATTCGCCAATCTAGCTCCAGCCAAAGCCCCGACCACCAAAGCTACTCCAATCGTCGGAAATTATTCGAAAACCAAAAACTGATCATTCCCAAAATGCAAACCCAATACTAAACTAAAAATCACCAATTTCATCTTAAAAATCCTATTTTCTAAAGATGATTAAGGTTATATAATTGAATCAAAAATTTACAACATTTGAATTTAACACATTTTAAATTTTCCTCTGTAAAACTAATTTTCCAGATGCAATATATCACCGTCATGCTTAAAACTATTTTTAGATCTTGATTTATGTTTATACAAACTTTTTTTGTTTGAAACTTTAAGCCTAACAATGACTAGATGAAGATATATTGATTTTTTTTATTTTGCAACTCTATAACCATGATAACAGAGAAGATTAGGGTATACTCAGCATGCATAGTACAAACACATTTATACACAAAAATACATACTTAAAATACACATGCAAGCACAATTTATTCAAGAATCACAAGCACATATTTTGGTTTACTTAAGTTCTTAAGTATTTTGTTTACTCACCTGGCAATTAGAACAGATACAGAGTATAAGTTCTTGATTTCCAGGCTTAATCCAGACTGATCTGTTTTCATTTTGAACTTCTTTTTGCTTTGTTGAATTTTAAATCTTGTTGTTGATCTTTGAGTTGTTGCTTATTGATTTGTTGCTAATCTTCACTTGGCTTTGCAAGATCACAGAATAAATTTTTTTTTTGTAGATTTGTTGTTGAATTCTTGCATAGATGTTGTTGAGTTTGCTATAGATTTTTGAATATATTTTACATTTTGATTTTAGCTTTGAAGTTTTCTCAAAAATATGGTCTTCAGTTTTTTTTTAGAAGAGGAAAAGGGTTTGAACTAAAATGAATTGCCAAGTTTTCTCTTATCTATTTTTAATAAATGTTTCCAAAATTTAATTAAAACAATGCCACATGTTATTTAGATTATTAAAATGACTCCAAGTGTTATTTGCATAGTTTAAATGTTTTACAAATGTAAAAACAAGAAAATTTGTGTTTATCTCCTTATTAAAATTTAAATTATATTTTACAAGTGTTGAATTTCATTATTAAATTAACTCCTTATCTATTTTAACATGTTCTCATGTTTATTTCAAATAGCCTTTAATGTTTCCATATACAAATTATTTTTATTAATAATAAACTATGCTTAGTTCATTGATATATTTAAAATATATCTTCCAACGCTAAAATTTAAAGAAAAAAAGTTATAAAGAAAAGAATATTGAATTAAGTCTTATTTCAAAGTTTTCAAACAAAAATATTGTACTTTAATATATATGAACTTGAGCCACCATATTCAAATCTACTAAGTATTTATCTCAAGTGTTATAAATATAGAATTCTATCTTTAAATCTCCTTCAAAAATTTAATGTATTGAATTTAAATATATATTCTCAATTCACAAAACATATATGTACTTATACACTTGTATATGAGCTCACTTTAAAATTTTCAACATTTATATAGTTTGCATATCACTATTTATTTATATTAAATTACTGTAAGATTCATCATGTTGATCTAAAAATTATTATAGTTTCAAATTCACTTATATATATATTCAGATATTTTTATCTATCAAATTTTATTTATTTAACCAATTGGAATCAGTATCTCAATGATTTAAAATCAGTTAATTATCCGGTTAACAGATAATAAAAATCCGGGTTATCACATTCCTCCCCCTTTAGAATCTTTTCGTCCTCGAAAAGGAACGAAACCAGAATTTATTAAAATGCTTAAAATCAGATAAATTTTCTTTGATCATTTTTAAAACACTTTAAAATCTATATAATATTATCAAAATAGTTTTATAAAAATACTTTTATAACTCGATGTTTCTACAAGTCCATCCTCGTTCTCACAGAAATTCGGTCATACGTTGATCAGGCGTAGGACTGAAAATCTACAAGTACTTAGCAGACCCATTTTTAACACCCAATGAAAATACTGAAAAAATAATTTTATTGAAAATATAGAAAACATTTTTGAAAATAGAGAGAATATCTTTTGGTGAGAATGCTCTGGAAATCATCACCCCCATCCATGGTCATAGTTAACCCGATGGTTACGTTGCCGTCCTGGCAAAATCCATAAATAATTGTAGGCCTCCGCGCCCCTCGATTACGCCATGGAACCCACTACAGATCGCAGTTACATCCAGGGTTACGTTGCCATCACAGCAAAAGTCCATGTAATTGTAGGCCTCAGCGCCCTCGAATTTCATAGCCAAAAGAATGAAACTTCTCCACTCCCACATAGGTCGCAGTCTACCGATGTAAAATCAAACGTAGACTGTTGGCTCTCAGCAGCACACACGACTTTCGCTATGTCACCATAGGTCACAGTCTACCGATATAAAATCAAACGTGGACTGTTGGCTCTCAACAGCACACACGACTTTCTCTATGTCACCATAGGTCGCAGTTTACCGATATAAAATCAAACGTAGACTGTTGGCTCTCAGCGGCACACACGACTTTCGCTATGGTCTGTAGTAGATCGCAATGACATCGAGTTACACTGTCGTCACAGCATAACCCAAATGCCTCTGTAGGCATCAACACACTCGACTTTTGCTACACTCTACACAAAATCCTCAGGAACTAGTTTTGTTCGGACTCCTCACAGGATCAACTTTAGAAACTCCCCCTTTGAGGCTCAAGGCAGTACCAACCTATGGTACTCCTGAGAAGTTCATCCCAAGGGAGCGCCTTTTTCTGCAGAGCCATTTTCAAAACACTTTATACTATACACATATAGTATCTTCCAATATCATACACCTAGTATGAATCCAATATAAATCTCCTTTCTCAAAATCGATTATCCCAAAATCGATAATTCTCAAACTAGGCTTTCCAAATCCAATATTGATTTTACCCGAAAAATCAAAAGCCTTTCCATATCCAAAGGTTCCAAAAACCTTTTCTTAAAATCATTCTCATAAGATCCTTTATACATACATATATATATATATGTGTGTGTGTGTGTGTGTGTAAATGTATATAACTTTTAGAAACTTTGGATCTCTTCAAACTTGTATAAAACCCCTTTTATACTTCAAATATTTTCAAAACCCTTTTCTTCTGGCTATAGATTCAACAAGGGGAGATTTATCTTATATATATAACAAAGATACGTAACTTTGTTTATTCCAAATCAAATATTCAAATTTAATTACTCTTTTTATAAAGTTGTTTCCATCTTACTTATCATCATAAAAATATCCAACTTTCACTTTTATCCATTGTATATTTCACGAAATATACTTTCATTTTAAAAGAAATCATTTCACATTTCTTATTCACAAATTTTCAATATCAATTTCATTCAAATCCGTACGATGTACACATATGATCCATACACTATACCAATCTGATCGCTCACTCGATCACACAATTTCACTTCCGAACTAGTATCATCCACACGACTTCCTAGTGATGACATAGATTTGATTTCTTGATCAGAAACTGTCATTCTCCTTGCATAGTCATAACTATGATAGAGAATATCCAGAACCAATCAATAATCCATATCCAGGTTCGCCTTCAAAAATCGAGTGGAAAATTCCAACTCGGATCGATGTAACTATATCGAAATTCTGTGCTGGAATCTGGATCAAATCACTATGCGAATAGAATAATATACTCACATCATACGTATCTATCTTTATTGATTAATAGCCAAATCAATTTCTATTTTCTATTCATGTTCACTTTGATTTTCATTCACTTGCTCTCGATCGTTAAAATCCTCATTTGGATTAACACCTCAATTCTTATCTCAAATGGATATTTAATCATAATCAGTTTGAACTCTGTCCAATTTAAATTTAGAAAATAGCTTGTAAATTTTAAAAATAGATAAGTAGTTGAAAAATAATTATTAGCTTGTAAAATAGCTGTAAAATAGTTAAGTAATTGATAAAATAGTTGGAAAGTAGTTAAATAGTTATAAAATAGTTAGATAATTGCAAAATAGATGTAAAATAGTAATTAGTTATAAAGTAGTTGAAAAATAGTAATTGGTTTATAAAACAGTTGAAAAATTGTTAAATAGTTCCAAAAATAATTGTAAAATAAGTATAAGATAATTTGGCTTTTAAAAAGAAAAGTTGTATAGTAAATAGTTTGGAAAAATAGATTTGTACTAAAATAATTTATTTTGAAAATAGTCCAGAGTCCAACTATTCAATTACCAACCTCTATTTCCAATCAATTCAATTTAAATTTCCACTTCCATTTTAAATTGACTCAATTCCAATTTAAATAAGTTCAATTTCCATTGAAATTGAATTAACCCAAATTAACCTCAATTTCTTTCCAAATTCAGATCAAATTCCATTTGGATTTTTAAACCTATTCAACCTTAATCACAATTCCAAATTATTCATACCAATTTGGATTTGAACAAATTTCAAATTCAATCTCACTTTAAATCATCTCGAATTATATAAATTCGAGTTAAACTTTCGAATGTTGATTTAATTCCCTTAAATCAATTTAATATATATCTACAAACCATTTATTTCTGGATCCAAATTCCATTTTATCTTAATGTTGGATATATTACCATACCCCATTTCTTCGTTCATTTAAACAAATCTAATTTCAAATTATTAATAACAACAGGATGGTATCATTCAAATTATTTTAAAACATCCATCCATTTTCAATTTCTAGATCAAATCCAATTTGAGATTACTCATAACTCCCATTTTAAATCAACCATTTAACTTCCCAAGTTAAATCCCAATTTCATCTTGAAAATTTCAATTCAGGTTACTTGTTAAATTATTTAACTCTCCCAAAGTTAAATTCAATTTACTTAATCCCGCCAACCTTACCCAATTTGAATTCCCATTTCAAATTTTAAACTTCACATTAATGATCTTCCCACTTATAAGTTCAAAAACTTATCACTTTGGGTATCACATCTCATTCCAAATTTAAAACTCCACATTTAGAGTTTATTTCAAACCATCTTTGATATTATGTATATTCCTCATATATACATATTAGTTTCCTTTACATACCAAGTTACTTTAAATTTTAAACCACCTTTGGTTTTTAATTCAAAACAAATTCCTTTAAATTTCCAAACAACTCTTGTTTGAAACAGGACCCTTCATTAAATAACATTATTTATCATTTCTTTATCACTTTAAACAATTTTCAAATTCTGGACCCAGATTTAAAACTTCACAATTTAGATCATCTTCAATTTCAATTTATAAGTCATACTTCCCTAAATGTTTTACTTCCCTAAGGCATTTCATTTTGCTTACTTATTAATACACAATTTATTATCAAACACACAATTATTTATGATAATAACCAAGATTATCATATCTAGAAACCAATTCATTATTATCTTATTCTGAAACTCTCTTTCGAATTCAAGATTTTAATTTCAGTTTGAATCCATTTCAAACTTGTCTTTATTCGATTTAAATTTGGTTGTATTTCTATTACCACTTAATTTTAGTTCCAATAATTTAACAACCAATTATCTTAATATTAATTAGCAAGAAATATTGCTTTATATATCAAAATATATTCCTTTATAAAATCATTTAAAATCTTTGTATAAGAAAATAACAAGTACGCTCTCATATATATATACTCAACTCATCCTAGGGTACCATTGACCCTATCCTTAATGAGTATCCCCTACCAGAGGCAAGGTTCTCGCTTAACCTTGCTCTGATACCAAATGTAACAATTTCGATCTCGAAAATTCCCGATAGTTAAAGGAAAAGAAGAAAGAGATAGAAGAAAAAGATGAACAGAAACACCAACATCTCACATTCGCGGCGAATAAAATAAAATAACAAATAATAACAGTTATACAAAGGAAAACTGTACTTGTCAAATTTCACTTTAATACCACTGAGTTACAACATTTACACAATATTGGATAGTTTAAAATAATATGTCCTAGATATACAACTATATAATATAGCGGAAACACTCCATACGTTCCTGTCATCCAGCTCGCCTCCTGAGCTCCAGAACGTCCTTACCTGAAATCCGTAATACTCGGTCTGACCCAATCATTACATCAAAGTAACACCAGGGTCAGGCTGGAAACCAGCGTGAGTAAACCCATCTAACATGGAATACAAAAGCACACAATTTATATAAACCCGGGGTAACTTGAACAAATTTACAACTTCACAAGACGTTATAGACAACACTTACATTACACATCATTTTCTAAGTATAAAAACTTAGATTAAAAGGTCTAATTCACTTAAGCCATTTCATTCCAACTTATTGATTTCACATATCAATCTATAATGAATCGAAGTGGTTTCGGGTATTTACTAATACCCGACTCCGGTCTCTTCGAATCCAATGTCATCTAAGCCCAAGTTATCCAATTAAATACAATTCAACTTCAATTATCGGATAACAGTTTTACAAAGAAATTCATAATTGATGGATAATCGCATTATCACCGTCCATCCAACATATCATATCACAAAGCAATTCATATTAGAGATATCAACCAATTCAAAGCACTCATCATCATTCAATCATTAATAAGCAAGATTGATCACTTCCAATAATTACAATAATTAATGATCCTCTAATTACTTTCATTAGTCAATTATTCCTAAATTTGATTTAGTAATTAACCTTTAACTTAATTACATTCATTATTCAACCTTGATTAATCAAAATCAGAAATTAACTTTCCTCAATTACTCCATCAATTAAACCAACTCCTTGATTAATTATATTAATTAATCCTTTAATTACACTGAGTAATTATCAATTAATTCTTTCCACCAAGTAATTATCATTTAATTACTTCCCATCAAGTAATTTCCTTTTAATTAATTACATCCAGTAATTATCCACTCATTACTTCACTAAGGAGTTACACCTCATTATTTACCTTAAGTAATTATACTTAATCTTTAATTAATTAATTTATTAATCACCCTTGATTAATCTTATTCTGCAATTAATTACTCTTAATTAGTTACATCACTTAATTAACTTCCCATAACTTTATTAGTCAATTCTTAAATTAATTACACTAAGTAATTAATTATTAATTACTTCTACTAAGTAATTATTCTTCATATTAATTACACTAGGTAATTAACCCAAAACTACTTTCAATCTTCAATTAATTACACATTGTTTTACCATTACCAATTACTTCACTAGTAATTACATTTTATAATTCTCAATAAGTAATTATACTCAATCCCCATCATCAAGTGACTGATTAAATTAATTAAACCAATTAGTTAACTTAAACTAATCATAATAATTAATTACATAGAGTAATTGATCTCTATAATTACTTCCATTAAGTAACTATACTTAAACAACTTCACAATGATTATCTATAAATTAATTAATCTAATTAATTATTAAAATTAATCAAATTAATTAATTATTAAATAATCCTTAGTTAATGACCTTCATTAACTATTTAAAATTCTTTAATTACTTTTCTTAAGTAATTAACTTAGATAAATCATTATTAATTACAAATTAATAAATCTTTACTAATCCATTAATTAACCTCTAATTATTTAATGAATAAATCTTAAACACTATTAAATTATACTAATTAATTACTCTTAATTACCATATTTAATTAATTAGTCATTACTTATCCAAATCTTAATTATCTCTAAAGATAAATCCTTATTTTTTTTAATGACTTACTTATCATTAACAAAATTTAAATACATTTCAAAACATTCCACTTTTAAATTAAACTCATTAATTAATTATTTAATAATCCTAGTTAACGACCTTCATTAAATATTAACAATTCTTGAATTACTTTTCTTAAGTAATTAACCTTCCATTTAAATCTCATTCTTAGAATAAGATAATATAATTAATTAAAAAGTTGTTTAACTTTTAAAACTTGGCTAAAATATTTTCTTTGCCTTTTTAAACCTAGTACAAATTCACTTACAAATTTTTTTACAAAAAAATGAACATAACTTATCTATAAACTTTAAAACCTGGCTAAGATTCTACTAGATTTTTAAAACCTTTACAACTTTACTTCAGATTTGAAATCCTATTACCAACAGTCAGACCCGAGCCCACCACAAACTTGCTCGAACAAAAATCGAGCAAATCCTCTACCTTCCCGAGTTTTTCCTTCATCTTCTTCTTCTATTATCACCAGTTAAAAATTTTAAGTAACTGTATGTAACAACCCGCATATTTATCGATTTTATATTTAAATATTTTATTTTAATATTTTATCGTTAGTCGGATTTTAGTCCGAAAAGCTACTTTTTGCATACGGTCGAATTAGGACTCGGGACCACTCCCATTGAATTTAAAATGCCGTTTGCGACCTTTTTGAGTATAAGCTTCGATATGTTTGGAGAAAGTTGATTTTTGCTACTTTTTACTTTGGGTTTGGTTTTTGGGCTCAGCCCTATGTTAACTTATACTCCAAAACAGAACCACTCTCCCCATTCTCCCTCACTTCTTTCTCTTTTTAGTTTTCTTAGCTTTAATGGTGGGAGAGATTGGAAATTAAAACTCCAAAACCCTAGTTTCTCTTGCAAATCAAATTCCAAGCCCCAAACTCAAGAAGAACCCATTGGTAAGCTTCTCTTCTTCTTCTCCAACTTATTCTCTTACCAATTTCAGAAATTCCTAAACCTAATTTTGGGAATGTTCTTGTTTTGAGCATAGATTCAAGCTCATTTGGGTTGTGTTGAAGAGAGGTTGATTCTCCATTTGCTTTCAAGCTTCTTCTTGTTCGATTTTGTGAAAAGGTGAGAATTTTAATCTCACATCTAAGTCTATGAATTATCTTCGAATGTTAGGTATGAGTTCCTAACACTTATTCGTGTGCATTTGCTTTTGGTTTGGATTGAATTGGTGTATATTCCAATTTTTGGTGTTTTGAGTTCAATTCGTTAAAAATCCTAACTTCTATGTTTGAACATGTTTTTGGTGATGCATCGAGGAGCATATAGGGCCGGGTAGTCGATTGGCATAAACCCTTAGCGCCGTTGCTTGAGAGAATGAAATTTGGACGAGGTTGGAGCTCATTACTATGGGCTGGGTAGAGGCTGGCAACAGGTCCGGTCGACCGAGCTCCCTGAGTCGGCCGACCGACCTGCTGCCGAGTGCACAAGCACTCCTCTGTTTAAGGCTCGGTCGACCGACTCAGGGAGTCCGGTCGACCGACCTGCTGCTGAGTGCACAAGCACTCCTCTGTTTAAGGCTCGGTCGACCGACTCAGGGAGTCCGGTCGACCGACCTGCTGTTAATTGCCAGATTAGCCTATTTTGCTAATCCGTTTGAATATCCAACTTTAATCGATTCGTGTTGTCTCCCTTTTTTTGTTGTCATTTATTATCGACTTAGATGACCTTTTCTTTGGGAATTTTAGATATATCCACTTTGATGGATTTTATATCGATTTCTTTGGATTTTATTCACGTTTTCGAATGTGAATCTTAGTGATTGATTGTTTCTATAATCTTCTTTGTGTTTTTTCACTTTAAAAATATAAAGGTTTTCTATACTAGTAGTAAATATCAAAACTCTTTCCTCAAACGATTCCAATACTATTTTAATACCAAATTCGTTTATAAAACCGTTTTCCAACCTATTAGATATATAAACCTTTACCTCACTCGTATGAGAAATCTAATTAAACGACTTAGTAAAACAAGTGGTATGAAACGCTTGCGTTCACTTTGTTGGTTAATTCTTGGACTTGTTCGAATGAAACCTTTGTGACAATTTTCTAGTGGAAATCTACAGTTTGTTCGTAAATATTTAAGTTAAGCAAGTGGTTATGGGACATGAAGCTAAACTCATATATTTACTAGCTTAGTGTAATTGACACTTCTCGTTGATCATGACGATCATCTTTGTGATTTAGACTAGCAATGTGCGATGTCTCTTTGTCTGCGAGGGAGACTAAACCCCGTTTTGTGGAGTTTCGAATCAATTTGTGATGGGGTAGCAACCCATGGTCTTCGGGCCGTTTGTGGAGCTTCGGCTCAATTTGTGATGGTTAGCAACCAAGGAATTAGCGTTCCGTTTGTGATACACGTGTTGGTGGGCTTTATGCTCCCGTTTGTGATAGGCCTCCCCCCTTTGTGATTTCTGGATTTCTTGTGTAGATTCCTAGAATTTGTGTTTCACCAATTTTCGTGATTTCCATTGATAAGTTTTATCAATATTTGTGCATTGGTGAATTTGTGTGTCATTGACTTTAGTGATTTCTTGATTTCTTGTGTAGTCTTCTGGAATTTGTGTGTCATTGACTTTTGTGATTGACATTGATATTATCGTCAATATTTATGGAATGGTGAACGAAATAAGGAGTATGACGTTTCTTTGATTCTTGTGTAGATTTTGTGATATTGATTAATCTCTTGTTGATTATCAACTACTTATATATCACAGCTTGGCCTTATGATTATTATGTGTTTAGTCATATCTCTTGTTCTATATCGTTTCATCTGATATTTACAGTTAGACTGATCCGTTTATTATTTTCTTATTAAATAATACTCGGGTAAGACCGAGATGTTACAGGTGCTTCTGCTTGACTTCTCATCCGGGATTAACTCCTTGACTTTTGGGTTAACTACTTAGATTAGTAGTTATTTTGTTGTATACATTTGAGATATAGACTCCTTAATGTATACTTATTCTTTTGTGTAGTTCATGTAACTATTCTTTTGTGTTATTGTGGATCTCTTTAGACCACTACTCTGATGTACACTTTCTAGTGTAATATTCATATCTTATTCCGCCTTTGTGATATGAATTGTCTGTGACTGATTAGTGTTATGCTTATTTCTATATTTGTTTTCCGAAGGATTTATATAGCCACCGTGTAGTAGCTTTGAGTTTGTGTCGGTATGTCGGATTTCCTCTTGAAATAGAATGCATGTTATATTATCTGACATATCGGTGCTCGCGCAAAGAAATTACACGGATGGTCGCTCCTCAACAGCCGTATTCTCCGTGCTAGTCGACAGCATTCACCGTAATGTTCTTGTCTAGCGTGGGTATAGAGGTGGGGCGTCACAGCTTGGTATCAGAGCCAAACTTCGGAACAATATGGAATATTATAACAAGGATCATCGTCCTAAGTTCTTCTTAGGAGTCGTGCTTTAGGATTTTATTCGGGTCTACGTACCGTTCTATCCTATTTTCTTTTATGATTCCTTGTTTTGTCTATCAAGATTGCTTGATATTCAATTTGGTGAATAATCTTTTTCTTCCTCTTCTTTCTTTCTAAAGGAAGAGAAATGTCTAGACCTGGCCGCCCCAGAGCCGTGCCATCTAGCACTCCGCCCTAGGATGGAGTTTTTATGACTGCTCAACAGCTTCTTGATTTAGTGACGAATGCTCAAGCAGCTGGAGCTAACCCGGAACCTACTCACCCAAAGTCGGGTTTTGCACGCTTGTGTAGCGATTACACTAATTTGGGTGGGGAGCCATTCAGAGGTTCCGAAACTGTTATTGAAGTACAGGCTTGGCTAAGGTCATGCGATCGAATCTTTTCTCGCATGAATCTTATTGACTTTCACCGAGTTCAGGTGGCCTCTAGTATGCTCCGAGAAAGAGCATTGGATTGGTACGAACTTCTTATTTCTGAGATTAATGAAGCGGATCTCACCTGGGAGAAATTCCGAGAACGCTTCGAGTTGAAATTCGTACCAGAAGCAGAAAAAGTGACATTGGCTCGACGATTTATAGACCTTGTTCAAGGTGAGTCATCCGTGACTGATTACGTCGCCTCCTTCGAGTCGCTTTCCAAATATGGGGTTGAATACATCAACACCCCTCTTAAGAAGAATCAGAGATTCGTCTATGGCTTAAACAAAAGTCTCAAGAAGCCATTACTTCTAAAATTAGAAGTTTCTTTCGACCAACTCGTTGATATCGCTCTTCGTCTTGAAGAGGCGGATAAGGAGAATGATGTTGAAGTGGTGGGTTCCAAACCAAACTTCAACAACAAAAAGAGGCCAAACAAATTCAAAGGCCTTTATCCCAATAAGAAAGGGAAGCAAGCAACCTCCGTGGCAAAGACTTCTTCCTTTGGTCGTGGGGAATGCTATAATTGTGGTTCGAAGGACCATTATGCGAACAAATGCCCAAAGTCTCCTTCTTGTCGCTACTGCAAAGTTCCTGGTCATGTTATATCTTCATGCCCCAAGCTTCAGGGCAAGAAGGAGGGAAAGCTTAATGTTGCTCAAGCCCCTGGCAACACATCTCGTGGCCAAGGTATTTCTCATTCTACTCTAGATGGAATTATTTTATTTTGTGATCATCCTATTCGAGTTCTTTTTGATACGGGTGCGTCCCATTCTTTTATATCAAAAGAACTTGTTGATACTTTTTCTTTGAATGTTTTTGTATTTAATGACTTCTTTGAGAATTGCGAATCCGGTTGGTGGATCCGCAACAATCAGTTTATTGTGTAAAGATGTCGAGATTATTTTGTGTGATTTTTCTTTCCGAGCCGATTTGCATGTCATGCGTTATTTAGGCTTTGGAATGATTTTGGGAATGGATTGGCTTAACCGTTATGAAGCTCATATCCTATATCCTGAGCGGACTATTCATCTTTGACATCCTCAATCTATTAATCAGGTTTCTGTTATTCTTAAAGATTCGTATTCTGCTTTGGTTGCATCTTTATATTCTTTAAATCCTCGTGATGACGATGAAGATGATGAGGGTGATATTATTTCTCTTATTCACGTCGTTTGTGAATTTTCCGACATATTCAAGCCCGCTTTAGGATTACCACCTAAGCGAGCAATTGAGTTCAGAATTAATCTTATTCATGGAGCTCAACCTATCACTCGTCCTCCTTATCGTATGTCCAATAAAGATAACGAGGAGATGCGTAAACAATTATCCGAATTGGAGACGAAGAAATTTATTCGCTCTAGTTCCTCACCTTGGGGAGCTTCGGCTATTTTCGTGAAGAAATCCGATGGCACACTTAGGCTTTGCGTTGACTACCGCAAGCTTAATGATCTTACTATCAAAAATAAATATCCTTTACCTCGGATTGATGATCTATTCGATCAACTTAGTGGTGCTAGAGTCTTTTCACAATTGGACTTGGCTACCGGTTTTCATCAGCTTCGTATTGCAGAGGATAGCATTCCTTTGACATCGTTCCGTACTCATTATGGATCTTATGAATGGCTTGTGATGCCATTTGGGTTAACGAATGCCCCGGCTTATTTCGTTGACTTAATGAATCGAGTTTTTAAAGACTTTCTCGACCGGTTTGTTCTCATCTTTATCGATGATATTCTTGTGTATTCTAAAACCGAGGAGGAGCATGAAAAACATCTTCGGATTGTGTTGGAAACTCTTAGGAGTAATCAATTAAAGGAAAACTTTTCTAAATGCCACTTTTGGCAATCTCGTGTGAAGTTTCTCGGTCATATTATTTCCGAATCCGGAATTTCCGTGGATCCTTCAAAGATTGAAGCGATTCAAGATTGGAAGAGACCGGAGAGTGTGAGAGAGATTCGTAGTTTTCTCAGCTTGGCGGGCTATTACCGTCGTTTTATCAAAGACTTTTCTAAGATTGTCGTGCCTCTCACTAGCTTAACGAAGAAAGGTGTTAAATACATTTGGTCGGACAAATGTGAAGCTTCTTTTCAGAAATTAAAAGAACTCCTTTCTGATGCTCCTATTCTTGTTATTCCCGATGGGAATCAAGATTTCGTTGTTTATACCGATGCTAGTCGCATTGGTTTGGGTGCCGTTCTTATGCAAAAAGAACGTGTTATTGCTTATGCTTCTAGGCAATTAAAGCCTGCTGAGACTAGATATGCCACTCATGATTTAGAGCTGCGGCTATTGTTTTTGCTCTTCGGATTTGGCGTCATTATCTCTTAGGAGAGAAATTTGTTCTTTACACAGATCATAAGTCTTTGAAATATTTATTTTCTCAAAACGAACTTAATTTGCGTCAACAACGTTGGCTCGAGTTTCTTGCTCCTTATGATCTTGATATTCTTTATACTCCCGGAAAGGGTAATCATGTCGCCGATGCTCTTAGCCGTAAACAACAAGCTGTTGTTTCTATAATGTTATCCGAATGGAACGATCTCGAGATTTTATCCACTTGCGAAATTCGAGACCGTGTTTCCGATTTATGCTCATCATTTTTTTTATGTAGCCTTGAGGCTCATCCTTCTCTTTTAGACCGCATTCTTGAAGCTCAAGGGTTAGATCCTGAATTGGCTCTTCTTGGCCAAAATATTAGGGATAAAATTGATATTGAAGGATTGAAAGACTTTGATATCGATTCTCGTGGCGGCATTCAGAAATTTGGTAGACTTGTCGTGCCAAATATTGGTGATCTTCGTAAAGATATTTTAGAAGATTCTCATCGTTCTAAATTTACCATTCATCCCGGTAGTAGTAAAATGTACGCGGATATGAAGCGACTTTATTATTGGGAGGGAATGAAACTTGACATCGCTAACTTCGTTAAGCGTTGCATGACTTGCCAACTCGTTAAGGCCGAACATCAAAGGCCCGGTGGGCTATTGCAACCTTTAGAAATTCCAATTTGGAAGTGGGACCAACTTTCCATGGATTTTATAGACGGCCTTCCCCGTTCTCGTTCGGGTCATGATAGCTTATGGGTGATCGTTGATAGACTTACTAAATCCGCCCATTTTATTCCCGTTCGATCTAATCGAACCGTTCCTCTTTTGGACAAAATATTTATCAAAGAAATTGTTAAATTGCATGGTGTTCCTACTTCTATTGTTAGTGATCGTGATCCATTGTTTACTAGTGGATTTTGGAAGAGTCTTCAAAAAGCTTTAGGAATGAAGCTTAATTTTAGCACCGCTTATCACCCCCAGTCCGATGGACAAACCGAGCGTGTTAATCAAACTCTTGAAGATCTTCTTCGTGCTTGTGTGCTTGATTTCGGTGGAAGTTGGGAAGATCATATTTCTCTTGTTGAATTTTCTTATAATAATAGCTTCCAATCTAGTATTGGTATGGCACCTTTTGAGGCACTCTACGGAAGGCCATGCCGATCTCCTTCTTGTTGGCTTGAGGCCGGTGAGAAGCTGGTTTTAGGTCCAGATTTTATTCGTGATTCCACAGAGAAAATTGAACTTATTCGACATAGGATGAAAGAAGCTCAGAGTAGGCAAAAATCCTATGCCGATAACCGGAGAAGGAAATTAAAATTTTCTGTGGGAGATCTTGTGTTCATTCGTGTTTCACCTATGAAAGGTGTTGTACGTTTCAGTCGATCGGGAAAACTAGCGCCTCGATATATTGGGCCATTTCCTATCACCGAACGTATTGGTTTCATGGCTTATCGCCTTTTATTACCGGCTCAATTTTCTGCTATGCATGACGTGTTTCACATTTCTCAACTCGGAAATGTCTTCGAGATTCCGATTCTGTTCTTGAGCCCGGTGTTGTGGAAGAGATTGAAGTTTCGCCTAATTTAACTTATGAGCAACATCCTATTCGTATCATTGCTTCGGAAGTCAAACGACTTCGAAATAAAGATGTTCCGTTTGTTAAAGTTCAATGGTCTTCAAATCCTAAGGATTGTTCTTGGGAATCTAGAGAGTACATCGAGCGTACACATCCGAACTTACTTTCTCATGCTCTTTGAGGTGAACTTCTTACTTCAAACTTCTTTTGTGTTGAATATGCTTTTATGGTTGTTACTATATATATATCTTCTTCTTAAATATTGCGAGGACGCAATTTCTTTAAGGAGGGGAGTCTGTAACAACCCGCATATTTATCGATTTTATATTTAAATATTTTATTTAAATATTTTATCGTTAGTCGGATTTTAGTCCGAAAAGCTACTTTTTGCATACGGTCGAATTAGGACTCGGGACCACTCTCATTGAGTTTAAAATGCCGTTTGCGACCTTTTTGAGTATAAGCTTCGATATGTTTGGAGAAAGTTGCTTTTTGCTACTTTTTACTTTAGGTTTGGTTTTTGGGCTCAGCCCTTTGTTAACTTATACTCCAAAACTGAACCACTCTCCCCATTCTCCCTCACTTCTTTCTCTTTTCAGTTTTCTTAGCTTTAATGGTGGGAGAGATTGGAAATTAAAACTCCAAAACCCTAGTTTCTCTTGCAAATCAAATTCCAAGCCCCAAACTCAAGAAGAACCCATTGGTAAGCTTCTCTTCTTCTTCTCCAACTTATTCTCTTACCAATTTCAGAAATTCCTAAACCTAATTTTGGGAATGTTCTTGTTTTGAGCATAGATTCAAGCTCATTTGGGTTGTGTTGAAGAGAGGTTGATTCTCCATTTGCTTTCAAGCTTCTTCTTGTTCGATTTTGTGAAAAGGTGAGATTTTTAATCTCACATCTAAGTCTATGAATTATCTTCGAATGTTAGGTATGAATTCCTAACACTTATTCGTGTGCATTTGCTTTTGGTTTGGATTGAATTGGTGTATATTCCAATTTTTGGTGTTTTGAGTTCAATTCGTTAAAAATCCTAACTTCTATGTTTGAACATGCTTTTGGTGATGCATCGAGGAGCATATAGGGCCGGGTAGTCGATTGGCATAAACACTTAGCGCCGTTGCTCGAGAGAATGAAATTTGGACGAGGTTGGAGCTCATTACTATGGGCTGGGTAGAGGCCGGCAACAGGTCCGGTCGACCGAGCTCCCTGAGTCGGCCGACCGACCTGCTGCCGAGTGCACAAGCACTCCTCTGTTTAAAGCTCGGTCGACCGACTCAGGGAGTCCGGTCGACCGACCTGCTACCGAGTGCACAAGCACTCCTCTGTTTAAGGCTCGGTCGACCGACTCAGGGAGTCCGGTCGACCGACCTGCTGTTAATTGCCAGATTAGCCTATTTTGCTAATCCGTTTGAATATCCAACTTTAATCGATTCGTGTTGTCTCCCTTTTGTTGTTGTCATTTATTATCGACTTAGATGACCTTTTCTTTGGGAATTTTAGATATATCCACTTTGATGGATTTTATATCGAGTTCTTTGGATTTTATTCACGTTTTCGAATGTGAATCTTAGTGATTGATTGTTTCTACAATCTTCTTTGTTTTTTGTCACTTTAAAAATATAAAGGTTTTCTATACTAGTAGTAAATGTCAAAACTCTTTCCTCAAACGATTCCAATACTATTTTAATGCCAAATTCGTTTATAAAACCGTTTTCCAACCTATTAGTATATATAAACCTTTACCTCACTCGTATGAGAAATCTAATTAAACGACTTAGTAAAACAAGTGGTATGAAACGCTTGCATTCACTTTGTTGGTTAATTCTTGGACTTGTTCGAATGAAACCTTGGTGACAATTTTCTAGTGGAAATCTACAGTTTGTTCGTAAATATTTAAGTTAAGCAAGTGGTTATGGGACATGAAGCTAAACTCATATATTTACTAGCTTAGGGTAATTGACACTTCTCGTTGATCATGACGATCATCTTTGTGATTTAGACTAGCAATGTGCGATGTCTCTTTGTCTGCGAGGGAGACCAAACCCCGTTTTGTGGAGTTTCGACTCAATTTGTGAAGGGGTAGCAACCCATGGTCTTCGGGCCATTTGTGGAGCTTCGGCTCAATTTGTGATGGTTAGCAACCATGGAATTAGCGTTTCGTTTGTGATACACGTGTTGGTGGGCTTTATGCTCCCGCTTGTGATAGGCCTCCCCCCTTTGTGATTTCTGGATTTCTTGTGTAGATTCCTAGAATTTGTGTTTCACCAATTTTCGTGATTTCCATTGATAAGTTTTATCAATATTTGTGCATTGGTGAATTTGTGTGTCATTGACTTTAGTGATTTCTGGATTTCTTGTGTAGACTTCTGGAATTTGTGTGTCATTGACTTTTGTGATTGACATTGATATTATCGTCAATATTTATGGAATGGTGAACGAAATAAGGAGTATGACGTTTCTTTGATTCTTGTGTAGATTTTGTGATATTGATTAATCTCTTGTTGATTATCAACTACTTATATATCACAGCTTGGCCTTGTGATTATTATGTGTTTGTCATATCTCTTATTCTATATCGTTTCATCTGATATTTACAGTTAGACTGATCCGTTTATTATTTTCTTATTAAATAATACTCGGGTCAGACTGAGATGTTACAGGTGCTTCTGCTTGACTTCTCATCCGGGATTAACTCCTTGACTTTTGGGTTAACTACTTAGATTAGTAGTTATTTTGTTGTATACATTTGAGATATAGACTCCTTAATGTATACTTATTCTTTTGTGTAGTTCATGTAACTATTCTTTTGTGTTATTGTGGATCTTTTTAGACCACTACTCTGATGTACACTTTCTAGTGTAATATTCATATCTTATTCCGCCTTTGTGATATGAATTGTCTGTGACTGATTAGTGTTATGCTTATTTCTGTATTTGTTTTCCGAAGGATTTATATAGCCACCGTGTAGTAGCTTTGAGTTTGTGTCGGTATGTCGGATTTCCTCTTGAAATAGAATGCATGTTATATTATCTGACATATCGGTGCTCGCGCAAAGAAATTACATGGATGGTCGCTCCACAACAGCCTTATTCTCCGTGCTAGTCGACAGCATTCACCGTAATGTTCTTGTCTAGCGTGGGTATAGAGGTGGGGCATCACACTGTAACACTAATAAACTCACGCGAGCAACCTGATAAAATACCCGAGCCCACCCATCTTTCTTCTCGAGCATGCACCCGAGTAGCAAACTTCTTCGATAAACAACACTGTGCAATGAACTGGTGCACGTGCACCAATGGCCGGCGACATTCCGACACCCTCGACCATCACTCACAAGTCACTGGTCGCCCTCTCTTCCGATTTTCCACCGCTCAAACATCAAAGGAACTCAAAATCGAAAATCAACAAGCTCGACCTACAGGAATAAATACTCCGACCGAAAGAATCGCTTAGTCCAAGCAACACCGATCACCGGAGATGCCACTCCTCCGACCCCAACCTCGCTTATAACTCAAGCTTCTTTCCTCCCTTGTCCCGATCAACTTGACGCTCCATCGAAGATAAAGTGACCAAATTTCTGACCACGACAAAACTTGAGTTTACAACCCAATTTTCCTATCGCTGACGTCACAGCGATCATGCACCACTTCCACTATTTTCCCAACCTCAACATTCGCCAATCTTGCTCCAACCAAAGCCCGGACCTCCAAAGCAACTCCAATCGCCGGAAATTATTCGAAAACCAAAAACAGATCATTCCTAAAATGCAAACCTAATACTAAACTAAAAATCACCAATTTCATCTTAAAAATCCTATTTTCTAAAGATGATTCAGGTTATATAATTGAATCAAAAATTTACAACATTCGAATTTAACACATTTTAAATTTTCCTCTATAAAACTAATTTTCCAGATGCAATATATCACCATTATGCTTAAAACTATTTTTAGGTCTTGATTTTGTTTAAACAAACTTGTTTTGTTTGAAACTCTAAGCCTAACAATGACTAGATGAAGATATATTGATTTTTTATTTATTTTGCAACTCTGTAACCATGATAACAGAGAAGATCAGGGTATACTCAGCATGCACAGTATAAACACATAAATACATACTTAAAATACACGTGCAAGAACAATTTATTCAAGAATCACAAGCGCATATTTTGGGTTACTTAAGTTCTAAAGTATTTTGTTTACTCACCTGGCAATTAGAACAGAGACAGAGAACACGTTCTTGATTTCCAGGTTAATCCAGACTGATCTATTTTCATTTTGAACTTCTTTTTGCTTTGTTGAATCTGAAATCTTGCTGTTGATCTTTGAGTTGTTGCTTGTTGATTTGTTTCTAATCTTCACTTGGTTATGCAAGATCACAGAATAAAAAAATTTGTTTGCAGATTTGTTGTTGAATTCTTGCATAGATGTTGTTGAGTTTGCTGTAGATTTTTGAACAGAATTTACATTTTGATTTTAGCTTTGAACTTTTCTCAAAAATATGGTTTTCGGTTTTTTTTAGAAGAGGAAAAGGGTTTGAACTAAAATGAATTGCCAAGTTTTCTCTTATCTATTTTTAATAAATGTTTCCAAAATTTAATTAAAACAATGCCACATGTTACTTAGATTGTTAAAATGACTCCAAGTGTTATTTGCATAGTTTAAATGTTTTACAAATGTATAAAAAAAATTGTGTTTATCTCCTTATTAAAATTTTAGTTATATTTTACAAGTGTTGAATTTCATTATTAAATTAACTCCTTATCTATTTTAACATGTTCTCATGTTTATTTCAAATAGCCTTTAATGTTTCCATATACAAATTATTTTTATTAATTATAAACTATGCTTAATTCATTGATATATTTTAAAATATATCTTCCAAAGCTAAAATTTAAAGAAAGAAAACTTAAAAAGAAAAGAATATTGAATTAAGTCTTATTTCAAAGTTTTCAAACAAAAATATTGTACTTTAATATATATGAACTTGAGCCACCATATTCAAATCTACTAAGTATTTATCTCAAGTGTTTATAAATATAGAATTCTATCTTTAAATCTCCTTCAAAAATTTAATGTACTGAATTTAAATAAATATTCTCAATTCAAAAAAAAACATATATATAATTATACACTTGTATATGAGCTCATTTTAAAATTTTCAACATTTATATAGTTTGCACATCACTATTTATTTATATTAAATTACTGTAAGATTCATCATGTTAATCTAAAAATTATTATATTTTCAAATTCACTTATATATATTCATATATTTTTATTTACCAAATTTTATTTATTTAACCAATTGGAATCAGTATCCCAATGATTTAAAATCAGTTAATTATCCAGTTAACATATAATAAAAATCCGGGTTATCACACAAACAAAAAAAAATTCAAATAAAATGTTTTCTACCGTAATATTTCTCCAAAAACTAAGAACTAAATCTTTTCACATAATGATTCTAACTAAAATAGTTTGCACTAATCATTTTTCCATATGAAAATATCTTCATATAAAATATTTTATTTCTCAAATTAAATTATTTTTTTACTCATATAAATTTTTTTTAAAAATAATTACAAGGCTAAAAATATACATTTTCCTTTTTAATAAGAATAGCTTTAAAACAAAAAAATATATAAGTAACATCCTGATATTTTCAACCATTCGCATCCACACATGCCGGATTTGAATTGCTCAAAATACCAAATTATTAATTTATATTTTGCAAAACTCAACATAGACAACAAATAAACATATCACAGAATCACAAACACAGAGTAATATTAAATAATGTAATGGTAACAAAAAAATAGTAGTTCATAAAGCTACTATATATATATGTATATATGTATATATGTGTGTGTATATATATATGAATAACATAGTTAAAACATGATATAATAGAGGTTTCAAATACAATTGTCAAATACAAGAACAGAATATATCATTGGAATCAACTTAATAACTACAAGCTGAAAATGTAGATGGATCTCCAAATGAAGCTCCAACTCCAAAAATGAGTCTCAAAAGCTGTATCACTCAGTCTGACCCGTGCGTAAAGCAAAAATCAAAACATTCGAGTCGGGATTAACATTTTATATCAATAAATCCAATTCAAGTGAAATAACAACTGAAATACAAGTAACTCAAAGGATGTTTGGGATAATCATCCTCTAAGGATCCATTAAACTATCTACTATATAGTAATATACGCTATTATAATAATGTCCATAGTAAAGTATAATATATTTAAAAATAGCATTAAGGCGTTACCCATATCCCCCTTAACACATTTATAGCGCCAATAGTCTATACAGTACCGTAGTCCCTCCTGATCAGGAGGCTACCAAAGGATACTCCATAGGTACGACACAAATCAAACTCGTAGTAAAGCTTGCTAGGTTAGATAACACGACTTAACTAGGCAATGCCAGGGTAGATATACCAATCACACTTCCGGACCAGTGGTAACGCATAACCCCAGCTACTGCCCACCTCGAGCCACACTCCTAAAAAAAATCAAAAGGTGCACCTAATCAATCACGAAGTAATAGAATGGCATCGAAGGAGTGTGTCCGATCAGAGGAGCTACCTCATTAGCCCGTCAATTGCTCCGGTTTTAGCCACCTTATGCCGACTTATGAGATTCGGGTCCACGTATATACCTCAATAGGATGTCACTACCATCCTACTTCATTCTGGAATCTCCACCGCGTACACAATTGTTAAAGTTGTTTTCGAAGTTGGCAGAGAGTATGACAACTTCCAATCCTGGTCTCTTTAACAACCAAACGTTATTATAACACCGTGGTCATTTCAAAAGAGTTTATACCTCAAATCCAGAATGTCATTGCCATTTCAAAAACCATATCAATATGATATCATTTCCATTTCAAAACCAAATAAGACATCATTTCCATTTCAAATATATCCATTTCCAAAATCATAGCATTTTCAAAGTTATAACACTTTCGAAACCAAACACTTGAAATTATAACATTTTCAAACATAATACCTTGAAATTCATAACTTTGAAAACCTAATTTCCACTACTTAAACGGTTTAGATATTAAAATAATATATATAATAAATAGATTATAATGTAAAATAGTTTATATAAAAGAGTTATAAGTGAAATAGTTCATATTAAAATAGTTAGTATATTAAAATAGTTTATATTAAAAATAGTTTGTATTAAAAATGATTTAGATTAAAATAATTTATATTAAAATAATTTATAAAGTAAGATATAAATATAATTTAAAAATACTTTATATAATAAAATAGTTTTTCTCAAATTTCACAAATCGATTCCAAATCAACTCGCATTTCAAAACTTCAAATTTAATCCAATCTCAAATCATCAATTTCAATTTATTTTAGTTTCTCAATAAACCATTCCAAATTATATCAATTTCAAGTACAAATTTTTAGCACAAAATAAACCATTTCAATATATTTCAAAGCTTTAAATATTCAACATTTCAAAACTAAATTTTGATAATTCATATATATCAAAATTCACTTTACTCTTATTTAGTTTTGAAATATTTACTTAATAAATTCCAATATCGTTTAAATAAAACCCAAACTTGAAATATTCATTAATCACTTTAAACCAACATCAAGTTATAAAACCATATCCTTTAAAAATCTCAAATTCATTAAGTTCCAATTCTATTTTAATTAAATATAATTCTTAATTAAATATAATTTGAAATCAATTTCAAATCCATCTTCTCAACCTTAATTTATTAAAATCATTATAAACTCTATATTACTATATAATTTAAATAAATACTTAACCATATTGTATTTTAATAAAATTAAACTTTTTATTATTCAACTATATTTTTATTAAACAAATTTATACATAGCTTAAATCAAAATTTTAACTATATATATAAAATATCATTTATATAATATCTAAAATCAATATTTGTATAAAACCATATATTTCTTTCCAAAAACCATAGAAATATTTTCAAAATATTTATACATAGACCAACGGTGTCTGTATATCATTTTCTATCCTATGGTCAAGTGACAATGATATTTATCATTTCAATCCGCAATTTAAATATGTATACGGGTATATATCATTTCAAACTGCAATCCCAAACTCAATTCAATGATAATCACTTAGGTTTATCATTTCAACCCATAACGATTTTCTCCTATTCTACAGATCGTTTGGGTATGTAACATTTCAACCCATAGCGATTCTATACTAACAAAGAACTTGCAAAGTGATTGTAACGACCCAGAATTTTTATAAATTAAAATTTGAATATTTAATTAATTTGAAATATTTATAAGTGAATTTATAAGTCGAATAAATTTTATTTTGAATTATTGGATTTAATTGGATAATTAAATCGATAATTTAATATGTTAAATTATGGAAATAATTAAAAATTGAGTTAAAAATGATTGAAAATAATTTGGAAAATTTTATTTAATCATACTGGAGTTATAGAGATATTTTAGAACTTTTAAAATCGAATTAAAAGTTAATTTGTGAAAATTGAATATTTTAATATTTAATAATCGACTGTAAAATAGCCAATTTTTGAACATTCTCAGAATTGAACGAAACCAGTTTCATTGGATCCGTAATAGTTAGTTATTACCGGATTTCAATTTTCGTGTCAATCGGAGTTATCGTTTGATCGTGGCAGCTCGAAACGCATCGAATTGTTTTTAATTTAAATTTGGCGAGTCAAAATAGCCATTTTTCAAAAAGTCTCGGATTTCGACGAAACCAGTTTCATCGGATCCGTAATGTGATATTATTGTAAGGTTTCAAATTTCGTGTCAATTGGATTTACCGTTTGTCCGGTACAAATTAAACCGCCTAGAAAATCGTTTAAATCGGTTTAATTTAAATTGAACGTTTTCAGCCATAACTCGCACATACTTCCGAATTAGCTTCCGAAACCTGTTCCATTGTGTCCGGAACGCGGGGTAAACCTTAGAAACGCTGGTTACGGCGCCTAAATCGGAGTTCGGAATTCCCGGGATGAATAGTGTTTACGCTAGCTTTTTCTATAAATACACCATACTCTTCATAATTTAGAAAAAATAACAAAACCCTAATATTTTAACCCAGCCGCCACCCCCATTCTGAACGGCCAGAAACTCATGAACTTCATCCCTCCAAATCTCCAAATCCGTCGACAATTAGCAGGAATGTTCAACTAGAGAATTGTAGAGAGCGTCGAGTACTAGAGTTTCAACGGTTATGATCGGAAACGGAGTCGTGTGGAGTGAGCTACAGGGGTGCGTTCGTGGGCTGTTAGGGGACGTGCGCACGCATGTAGATGAGGCCGAGCTTCAGGCCAAGGATGGTGAGGGTAGCTTGCGTCGTGCTCTACGCGATGGTGGTTGTGTGATCGAGTTTCGTCGTGCGATTGAAGAGTATTATTAAACCCTAATTGGGCATAGGTGGGTTCGGTTGCGTTTTGATGTTTCTGGGCATTTGCGTGAGAGATGGAAGAAGGGGGGAACGGCTATGATGGAGAGGGATGCAGATCACACGGCCCAAAATTGATTAGGTTTATAAATTTTATAAATTATGTTGTAAATGTTGAATATAAAATCGTGTATCTTGTAAAATTCATATCTTTTTCATACGAGGTCGAAAAAATGCGAAATCAGTTGCGTTGGAATCGTATGGACGAGCACTACGCGATGGAGTTGGTTTGGAGTCGTTTGGAGTTAGTGAGAATTTCGGGTAAAATTAAACGCGCGTTTAATTTTATTCGAAATAAAAGCTAAAACGGAATTTAAAACCAAGGTGGGAACTTCTCACTCAATCGAATAGGTTTCGATTTTATTTTAAATAGTTAGATTTAAAATATTTGAATGCATGTTTGAATGATGACTGTTAATTATTGATTGTTAAAATAGACATTATACGCCGTTAGTAAGCGGATGTTATTTATTATAAACATATACCGCGAATATTTCATAAACAGTGAAATTGGTATTATATATAATATCAATATATATATATTGGCATATGTATATATTGCAGTTGTTGATTTCCCACATTTTTTGTTTAGCGGATGAGACCCTATTACGCCGTTATTAAGCGGATAATATTTAATAAAAACATGTACCGCGATAATTTCGTACTGGAGCGAAATTGGTATTGTGCTAATGTTTTTGGATGCAGGAAAACAGGTTGGAGGGATCCAACTGGATTCCTCAACAGTATTTATTTTATTTCAGATATTTTGATATTTGATGGATTATCATATCGATATATGATATCGTTGTTAGTCGTGATTGACTATTTGGTGTGTAGCATCATTGGACCAAATTTCTGGTATTTTAAAAATGTTTTTAAAGTAATTTTTGAAAAGATAAAATATTTTGGAATTGATCCATTTTAAATAAATGAACGTTATAATTCTTAAAGTTATAAAAATTATAATTTTTGAGAAATACGGTTAAAAGCTGATTTTTGAGAAATAGGAATTAATGACTTTATAAAATAGTTTAAATTGGATTTTTGAATACATTATAAAAGTTTGAATATACGATTTATAAAATTTGATTATTTTATAAATCAAAATGGTGAAATTATAAAGGAATTTAAAGACGTTTTAAAAGAATAATATAAATTGATTTATATTAAGAGATTTATAAATGGATATTTATAAATTGAAATATTGACATTATAAAACGAGTTTTTATAAGTGTTTGAATGAAGTGAAAATGAATTTCATAAATAAATGAAATTTATGGAATTATAAACTGTGAAGTTATAAAAGAAATTTATAAATAGTAAGATTTATAAATTTGGTGAAATTATTTGAAGAATAGATTTGGTTAAATAAATGAATCTTATAAGTTATAAGATTTATAATTTGGGAAGATAAAAAGAACGATTTTGTAAAATAATCGTTTTATAAGTATTTGACTTATAATATGAACGTTTAGTTTATAATTTAGTTATAAACTGGAATATGTTAATAAAGGAATTTATAAAAAGGAAGTTTTTATATATAAATAGAAATAGAATTTATAAACGTTGTTTTATAAATTCGCAAACGACTTATTTTGATAAGTTAATTGTTATAATTTATTTACGGAGTTATATTCACGTTTTTAGACAGTGAATAATCCTTTGAATTAAAATGAATAAAAGGATGGAATTTGTTAAAGAAGTATATTCACGTTTTTAAATAGTGAATGATATGTTAAAGAAATTGTTTTGAATGAGATGTTTAATTTGAATTAAAACGATCTAACGATGTTTTACGCAACATTCGTTTTGGCCCAAATAAATATGTTTAAGTAAATGATTTCCTTAAAGAATGAAATATATACTTAATTCGATTTAAGTATATTGAATATTTTCTAAGTGTTGAAAATAAAAAGATTTGTGAATTACTTATTTTTAATAAGTATGGAATTGTTTCCAATATGAAGTGAATAATTAGAATTTATCTTTTTGAAGATAAATTGAAAATGGATAATTGAAATCGTATATTCATGAATATTTTGAAATATAAATTCATTATGGAATTTATAAATGAAAAGAAGAATTTGTTTAAAAATAAATGTTGATTTATTTTTGAGGTATTGAAATTTAATATCTAGTGAAGATATTTTTGAAAAATAAATAATTTGGAAAATTATTTGGAATCTGGTGATGTGTGCATATCCAGTGATAGTTCAATAACCGACTATCAATATTTCCTTTGAATGGGAAATTGATGTGATTTGTTTGAATTTGAATGCTACACTTATTTTTGAATAAGCGCTCACTATTCGGGTTAACCGGGAAAGGACCATGGGGTCGTATAACCCATTCCGAATATGTGATACGTCGTTATGAATTGCATTTGAAGATCGGTGTTGAAGACCGAGTATTTGTGAAAGCGATAGGATGACCTATCGATTGTCTCTGCACTGGGTAGCTCCTGGTATAGAGATCTCCTAAGTGATGGGAAATTCGATCGGGATTGTGAATACCCGTATTGCAAGGGCTTCGTAAGAAGTGCCTTCGGTTTTGTTCG
Source organism: Allium cepa (assembly GCA_030765085.1). Taxonomy (NCBI): domain Eukaryota; kingdom Viridiplantae; phylum Streptophyta; class Magnoliopsida; order Asparagales; family Amaryllidaceae; genus Allium; species Allium cepa. The sequence continues at coordinate 563,243,742 of CM060935.1, forward strand.
AGCCCGGAACAGACTTGTATGGATTGTATGTCTGACATTACAAGTTGAGATATAAAGCCGATTTCTTTCAAATATATTTCTGTTGGTGGCGGAGAATTTATTCTTTTAGCTTAACACCCTTCTCTGAGACGTATGAGCTCAGAGGTTATATAGTTGAGGTTATCAGCGATATATTCCCAATTTGGTAATGTGACATGTTGAGTGATGCTGAAATGATCATTGTGTTGATTATTTGTGATAGGATCGTTTATTTGATCGTCTATCCTTGTGATCATTGTGTTGATCATTTGTTGACCCAAAGCATGACTTTTGTATAAAGTATGTTTTTGTGGACGTGAATTCGTCGAGCCTCACACACCGTGAATGGTAAAAACAGGAAAGAAGCAGCAAGGTTATGAGGGGTAGCACCCTTTAGGATGTGTCCATTTCCTTCTGGAAAAGGGTGGTATCATGGTATGGAGCCCAGATACTTACTCATGTTGAAAACACTTTGTTATGATTGTGTGAATTGATTACGAGCGCTCGGTGATAAAGGTCCCAAAGGACCGGGGGATGGCATATTCGGTCAGTTGTTACTCAGTTAGGAGTAACCCGGCCTTGTGTTGGTAGAGATCCGGTTTGGTTCTCGGGGATGTCCATCCAGAGGCATTCTCATGTGGCAATGGGAAGTTCCTTGGCCTGATCATTCGTTGGAAATCCAAAGAAACAATACGAGACTTGTACGGTTTTAGTTGTATAACCTGCTATGGAATGTGGCGGTAACCTGCTATTGAACATAGTTAGCTATAGTAGGCATACGATAATGGTCGTATGTTGGCTAAGATTTATATTCTACTTTCGAAATGAATTTTTCCTACACTATGCACTAATAATAATATCAAATATTATTTTAAATGCGTATCAAGCATCTTTGACTATCATAAGGAGAAATCTCCTCCGATTCTGCGTTTGCATTGTGTGTGTGTGCGGGAGGCCTTATGGTAGTCTCATTTTTAAAAGCATTGCGAATTGAAATAAAAATATCTCTCTATTGATTTTAAAGATAAATAAACTGTTTTGAGTTCTCACACCAGTCACATGACTGACTTGGAGTTTATTGTTTTCCTTCCTAAACTCTGGGTGCCCACCAATTTCTACACGGGCAGTCAAGAGTAAGGTTTATCAGGATATTCTGGATATTCTGAAGTTGCTGGAGGCAAGCTGGATGGCATGGCATATTACTTATATAGTATTTCTTTTTCCGCTGCACTGTTTGTTGTTGTTGTTGTACACTCTGATGATATGATGTAATGAAATGTGATGTAATGTAATAACTGATATAGTTCTTTGTTTAAAGATTATTCATTTATTATTATATGTTGTTCCGCTGCGAATTGTGAGATTCTGTTGTTGTTCTGTTGTTTTCTATTCCATCCTGTCTATTTCTATTTTTCAAATTTTCTATCTTCTGTCTGTTTTTCTAATTCTCTATTTTCTAAAAAAAAAATTGTCTATCTTCTTTTCCCTCTATTTTTCTTTTTCTTTCTTCTTTTTCTCTCTTCTTTCTTTTCTTAAATTCTTTTTAAAACCCATAACATTCCGTGTTTCCGGCCTTCGATTTCTCGGCAGTCGATAAAGTGAGTATCGATGTCGGATTTTCGGCGTCGAAAATCCGCGTACGTTACATTTCGTATCAGAGCTTATGGTTAAGTGACAACCATGGTTCTGTTGGGTATTACTCATTAGAGATAGAGTCAGTAGTACTCTAGAATGAATTTGAGTGTAATAATAGCTATGAGAGCGTATTTGTTAGTGAATATATAAAATTGTTTTATATTGTGATGATTGGTTTGTTGAGTGGTATAAGAACCTTCGTCGGCGCAGCTCGAAACTGAATCGAAGGGGTTTCTAAACACTTAAATAGAACAATTCGACATAATATTGTTTTAAATTGGGTAAATGAAATAATTTTACCTTGAGTATATTTTATATGTAAAGGAATAATTTTTCAGAATTATTAAAGTATATATAAGTTGATTGTTTGGTTGTTTGAATAATCTAAATAAAAGAATAATTGTATAAGCAAATGAATTATAAGAATAGAATTATAATTAAAGTGATCTACAATTGTGAAATAAACTTATATATACAAGAAGTAAAATTATATGAATATGAGTTGTAAATAAAAATGAATTTAAAGTTGATATGAAATAATGAATATAAGTGTGAATTCATTAAAAATCTAATTTTATAGGAAGTTGAATAAAATTGAATGAAAATCAATTTAAAGCAAAGGAATTTGGTTGAAATTAATATACTTTGGTTGTTATATGGATGTTGATTGATTGTATAAAATTCATTAAGTGTTAATGAAATCGAAAGCTATGAAATTGAATTCAAATTAGAAGTAAATAAATTTGAATAGAATTGAACGTGAATTGGATTTAATTAGTGAATGTAAACTAATTGAATTGAGAATGAATGTTAGTAAATCCAATGTAAATGAATCAAATGTGATTTAAATTGAAAACCATTTCATTGAATATTAATGAGAATATGAATGAATATTATTGGTTATGGATGTTAGTTGGATGTAGTTGGTTGATGGTTGAATGTATATTGCTATTGTTGCATTTGCTATGTGACATATATAGTTGATATGTTGCTATATGTTGTATATTGATACTATTTTCATATGTGCATGTTCTCATGTTGTTTGTTGAGTGTTTAGTAGGTGCGGATCGCGTTTGCTTCGCATTTGGAGTTCGCTTTCACGCTATATTAGCCGTATATGCTTGCTAATAAAATATAAGGTACATATCTCGGATTAAATATCGTACTTTTACACTTTTTTTCCCTTCGGGATGCCTCATTACTTGATGAGATGTATATTTGTGATATATATACTGTCATTTTTTTTTCGGATCGAGCCGCGCAAAGGAGACTATGGCGAATTTTTCCGAAAATTTAAGGCGTTAGAAAAATTTTGAGAAAATTGGGAAAATTTTGAAAACTTAAACTTTGTTTTGAAGTTGAAAGTTAAACTATAGTAGTTGTTTTTGAAAAGATAACTAAGTATGATTTGAAAACTTAGTAAAGATTTGAAAGAAGTTTAATTATAAATTTTGGAAAATTAATAGATTCTGTAACCTTTCTTACTTGTAATTTCGAGGACGAAATTCTTTTAAGGGGGAAAGATTGTAACGACCCAGAATTTTTATAAATTAAAATTTGAATATTTAATTAATTTTAAATATTTATAAGTGAATTTATAAGTCGAATAAATTTTATTTTGAATTATTGGATTTAATTGGATAATTAAATCGATAATTTAATATGTTAAATTATGGAAATAATTAAAAATTGAGTTAAAAATGATTGAAAATAATTTGGAAAATTTTATTTAATCATACTGGAGTTATAGAGATATTTTAGAACTTTTAAAATCGAATTAAAAGTTAATTTGTGAAAATTGAATATTTTAATATTTAATAATCGACTGTAAAATAGCCAATTTTTGAACATTCTCAGAATTGAACGAAACCAGTTTCATTGGATCCATAATAGTTAGTTATTATCGGATTTCAATTTTCGTGTCAATCGGAGTTATCGTTTGATCGTGGCAGCTCGAAACGCATCGAATTGTTTTTAATTTAAATTTGGCGAGTCAAAATAGCCATTTTTCAAAAAGTCTCGGATTTCGACGAAACCAGTTTCATCGGATCCGTAATGTGATATTATTGTAAGGTTTCAAATTTCGTGTCAATTGGATTTACCGTTTGTCCGGTACAAATTAAAACGCCTAGAAAATCGTTTAAATCGGTTTAATTTAAATTGAACGTTTTCAGCCATAACTCGCACATACTTCCGAATTAGCTTCCGAAACCTGTTCCATTGTGTCCGGAACGCGGGGTAAACCTTAGAAACGCTGGTTACGGCGCCTAAATCGGAGTTCGGAATTCCCGGGATGAATAGTGTTTACGCTAGCTTTTTCTATAAATACACCATACTCTTCATAATTTAGAAAAAATAACAAAACCCTAATATTTTAACCTAGCCGCCACCCCCATTCTGAACGGCCAGAAACTCATGAACTTCATCCCTCCAAATCTCCAAATCCGTCGACAATTAGCAGGAATGTTCAACTAGAGAATTGTAGAGAGCGTCGAGTACTAGAGTTTCAACGGTTATGATCGGAAACGGAGTCGTGTGGAGTGAGCTACAGGGGTGCGTTCGTGGGCTGTTAGGGGACGTGCGCACGCATGTAGATGAGGCCGAGCTTCAGGCCAAGGATGGTGAGGGTAGCTTGCGTCGTGCTCTACGCGATGGTGGTTGTGTGATCGAGTTTCGTCGTGCGATTGAAGAGTATTATTAAACCCTAATTGGGCATAGGTGGGTTCGGTTGCGTTTTGATGTTTCTGGGCATTTGCGTGAGAGATGGAAGAAGGGGGGAACGGCTATGATGGAGAGGGATGCAGATCACACGGCCCAAAATTGATTAGGTTTATAAATTTTATAAATTATGTTGTAAATGTTGAATATAAAATCGTGTATCTTTTAAAATTCATATCTTTTTCATACGAGGTCGAAAAAATGCGAAATCAGTTGCGTTGGAATCGTATGGACGAGCACTACGCGATGGAGTTGGTTTGGAGTCGTTTGGAGTTAGTGAGAATTTCGGGTAAAATTAAACGCGCGTTTAATTTTATTCGAAATAAAAGCTAAAACGGAATTTAAAACCAAGGTGGGAACTTCTCACTCAATCGAATAGGTTTCGATTTTATTTTAAATAGTTAGATTTAAAATATTTGAATGCATGTTTGAATGATGACTGTTAATTATTGATTGTTAAAATAGACATTATACGCCGTTAGTAAGCGGATGTTATTTATTATAAACATATACCGCGAATATTTCATAAACAGTGAAATTGGTATTATATATAATATCAATATATATATATATTGGCATATGTATATATTGCAGTTGTTGATTTCCCGCATTTTTTGTTTAGCGGATGAGACCCTATTACGCCGTTATTAAGCGGATAATATTTAATAAAAACATGTACCGCGATAATTTCGTACTGGAGCGAAATTGGTATTGTGCTAATGTTTTTGGATGCAGGAAAACAGGTTGGAGGGATCCAACTGGATTCCTCAACAGTATTTATTTTATTTCAGATATTTTGATATTTGATGGATTATCATATCGATATATGATATCGTTGTTAGTCGTGATTGACTATTTGGTGTGTAGCATCATTGGACCAAATTTCTGGTATTTTAAAAATGTTTTTAAAGTAATTTTTGAAAAGATAAAATATTTTGGAATTGATCCATTTTAAATAAATGAACGTTATAATTCTTAAAGTTATAAAAATTATAATTTTTGAGAAATACGATTAAAAGCTGATTTTTGAGAAATAGGAATTAATGACTTTATAAAATAGTTTAAATTGGATTTTTGAATACATTATAAAAGTTTGAATATACGATTTATAAAATTTGATTATTTTATAAATCAAAATGGTGAAATTATAAAGGAATTTAAAGACGTTTTAAAAGAATAATATAAATTGATTTATATTAAGAGATTTATAAATGGATATTTATAAATTGAAATATTGACATTATAAAACGAGTTTTTATAAGTGTTTGAATGAAGTGAAAATGAATTTCATAAATAAATGAAATTTATGGAATTATAAACTGTGAAGTTATAAAAGAAATTTATAAATAGTAAGATTTATAAATTTGGTGAAATTATTTGAAGAATAGATTTGGTTAAATAAATGAATCTTATAAGTTATAAGATTTATAATTTGGGAAGATAAAAAGAACGATTTTGTAAAATAATCGTTTTATAAGTATTTGACTTATAATATGAACGTTTAGTTTATAATTTAGTTATAAACTGGAATATGTTAATAAAGGAATTTATAAAAAGGAAGTTTTTATATATAAATAGAAATAGAATTTATAAACGTTGTTTTATAAATTCGCAAACGACTTATTTTGATAAGTTAATTGTTATAATTTATTTACGGAGTTATATTCACGTTTTTAGACAGTGAATAATCCTTTGAATTAAAATGAATAAAAGGATGGAATTTGTTAAAGAAGTATATTCACGTTTTTAAATAGTGAATGATATGTTAAAGAAATTGTTTTGAATGAGATGTTTAATTTGAATTAAAACGATCTAACGATGTTTTACGCAACATTCGTTTTGGCCCAAATAAATATGTTTAAGTAAATGATTTCCTTAAAGAATGAAATATATACTTAATTCGATTTAAGTATATTGAATATTTTCTAAGTGTTGAAAATAAAAAGATTTGTGAATTACTTATTTTTAATAAGTATGGAATTGTTTCCAATATGAAGTGAATAATTAGAATTTATCTTTTTGAAGATAAATTGAAAATGGATAATTGAAATCGTATATTCATGAATATTTTGAAATATAAATTCATTATGGAATTTATAAATGAAAAGAAGAATTTGTTTAAAAATAAATGTTGATTTATTTTTGAGGTATTGAAATTTAATATCTAGTGAAGATATTTTTGGAAAATAAATAATTTGGAAAATTATTTGGAATCTGGTGATGTGTGCATATCCAGTGATAGTTCAATAACCGACTATCAATATTTCCTTTGAATGGGAAATTGATGTGATTTGTTTGAATTTGAATGCTACACTTATTTTTGAATAAGCGCTCACTATTCGGGTTAACCGGGAAAGGACCATGGGGTCGTATAACCCATTCCGAATATGTGATACGTCGTTATGAATTGCATTTGAAGATCGGTGTTGAAGACCGAGTATTTGTGAAAGCGATAGGATGACCTATCGATTGTCTCTGCACTGGGTAGCTCCTGGTATAGAGATCTCCTAAGTGATGGGAAATTCGATCGGGATTGTGAATACCCGTATTGCAAGGGCTTCGTAAGAAGTGCCTTCGGTTTGTTCGAGCCCGGAACAGACTTGTATGGATTGTATGTCTGACATTACAAGTTGAGATATAAAGCCGATTTCTTTCAAATATATTTCTGTTGGTGGCGGAGAATTTATTCTTTTAGCTTAACACCCTTCTCTGAGACGTATGAGCTCAGAGGTTATATAGTTGAGGTTATCAGCGATATATTCCCAATTTGGTAATGTGACATGCTGAGTGATGCTGAAATGATCATTGTGTTGATTATTTGTGATAGGATCGTTTATTTGATCGTCTATCCTTGTGATCATTGTGTTGATCATTTGTTGACCCAAAGCATGACTTTTGTATAAAGTATGTTTTTGTGGACGTGAATTCGTCGAGCCTCACACACCGTGAATGGTCAAAACAGGAAAGAAGCAGCAAGGTTATGAGGGGTAGCACCCTTTAGGATGTGTCCATTTCCTTCTGGAAAAGGGTGGTATCATGGTATGGAGCCCAGATACTTACTCATGTTGAAAACACTTTGTTATGATTGTGTGAATTGATTACGAGCGCTCGGTGATAAAGGTCCCAAAGGACCGGGGGATGGCATATTCGGTCAGTTGTTACTCAGTTAGGAGTAACCCGGCCTTGTGTTGGTAGAGATCCGGTTTGGTTCTCGGGGATGTCCATCCAGAGGCATTCTCATGTGGCAATGGGAAGTTCCTTGGCCTGATCATTCGTTGGAAATCCAAAGAAACAATACGAGACTTGTACGGTTTTAGTTGTATAACCTGCTATGGAATGTGGCGGTAACCTGCTATTGAACATAGTTAGCTATAGTAGGCATACGATAATGGTCGTATGTTGGCTAAGATTTATATTCTACTTTCGAAATGAATTTTTCCTACACTATGCACTAATAATAATATCAAATATTATTTTAAATGCGTATCAAGCATCTTTGACTATCATAAGGAGAAATCTCCTCCGATTCTGCGTTTGCATTGTGTGTGTGTGCAGGAGGCCTTATGGTAGTCTCATTTTTAAAAGCATTGCGAATTGAAATAAAAATATCTCTCTATTGATTTTAAAGATAAATAAACTGTTTTGAGTTCTCACACCAGTCACATGACTGACTTGGAGTTTATTGTTTTCCTTCCTAAACTCTGGGTGCCCACCAATTTCTACACGGGCAGTCAAGAGTAAGGTTTATCAGGATATTCTGGATATTCTGAAGTTGCTGGAGGCAAGCTGGATGGCATGGCATATTACTTATATAGTATTTCTTTTTCCGCTGCACTGTTTGTTGTTGTTGTTGTACACTCTGATGATATGATGTAATGAAATGTGATGTAATGTAATAACTGATATAGTTCTTTGTTTAAAGATTATTCATTTATTATTATATGTTGTTCCGCTGCGAATTGTGAGATTCTGTTGTTGTTCTGTTGTTTTCTATTCCGTCCTGTCTATTTCTATTTTTCAAATTTTCTATCTTCTGTCTGTTTTTCTAATTCTCTATTTTCTAAAAAAAAATTGTCTATCTTCTTTTCCCTCTATTTTTCTTTTTCTTTCTTCTTTTTCTCTCTTCTTTCTTTTCTTAAATTCTTTTTAAAACCCATAACATTCCGTGTTTCCGGCCTTCGATTTCTCGGCAGTCGATAAAGTGAGTATCGATGTCGGATTTTCGGCGTCGAAAATCCGCGTACGTTACAGTGATAACAGATATGAAAATAATATCATTGGTATATATCATCAATATAAATAACAGATAATGGTGTCAGATGTCATAGGTGAACAGATACTAATAATAACATATATATAGCAACGTAAATAACTAATAGCAGCATATTTCAATTGTCGTTTCAATTGAAATCAAATTTAATAATCGTGAGTGATTGCTCACCTTTCGAGGCTAGAGAGAATAGACAATGAAATGGATTACGGATCCAAGCACGAATTTCGAAGCAAAGCACGGTGGATACGAGTTCGATGATCGAAGCTAACAAATAGGAATTGACAAAATCGAATCAGAACTGGATCGGTGAAGACAAATGGTATATGTGAACTTATATATAATTATACATATATATATCATTTTCTGAATTCAAACACATATATTTAGAAGTCAATAATAAATTCAAAACACATATAACTTATTAACTTAAAGTCAAAACATTATATATTTCTTTCAAAGAAACAATTAACAATTTTGTAAAGCAATTTAAAATCAAACCTATAACATGCAATATCATTACTTTTAAAAATCTAGATTTCTATATGTTTATAACACACGTCAGCAATATGTAATTTTTGGAAAACATTATTTATAACTTACACATTTCTATATATATGTGTGTGTATGTGTGTGTATGTATAAAGCAACAACAAACCCCAAATTCACTTTGTATATACAAATATAGCTTATGTATTTTAAATAAACGATATGATTTACGACAAGTATACACTCATACCACAAAGCAGCCACACATATATATACACTGTAATAAAATAAAATACTGTAGACTTATGTTATAAAATGCTGTAACTTATATATATATGCCTTAAACATAACCAGTAGAGCTTATATATACAACAAACTAGTTTTGTATAATACCCATATAGAAGTATGCGAATTTTTTTTTATATATGTACATATATTACCTTTCAATACACAATGTTTATTGATACTATAACTATATATATACAGGAACAAACATAATATATATAACTTGTATAAATATATATGTGTATATATATATAATATAATATATTGTAAATCTTATATTAATATACATACATACCAGATGTATAACTAACATACCTACACCTAGTAACACCTTTATATATCTATCTGCTTAAAATACTTGCAACAGGCGTACTGTACTACTTATAAAGTTTTCAATTCAACACATCCACATAAGCATAAAGTAATAACAATATATTATATACATAACTCGAAAGTAGATATAGTATGTAACTTTGATATATATATATATATATATATATATATATATATATATATATATATATATATATAATAACATAAACTTTAAAAAGATCCTTAAACCAATACACGGAGCTTACGAATTTTATAACACAAACCTGATACATATCTATACCCCATAAACAACTCTGAGTATAAATATTATATCAAATCAACATAACTTCATAATATACTATATACGAACTAATCATACAAAAATATAAAAATGATACATATATACACTAATATAAAACAAATATATAAAAAGGGAGGAGCTTACGGTGGAGGAGGGATGCAGAGGTGATCAGCCAAGGTGTAAAATGTCGAGATCTGGAGGGTGAGGGAAGTTCAAGGAAGATCTCGGCCAAGGTGGTGGCTGACGTCCTACGTGTTACGGGTTACAGCTGCGTGAGTCTGATGATGTAAAGGGCAAGGCATCTGTGTGGTCATCAGTCGATGATCGGAGATGAAGTTCAGGGAGAAGGGTAGATGGAGGTGAAGCGGCAGGTGTGGAGTTGCCGTGTCCGGTCGGCGTTGCTTAGGTGAGACGAGGAATAAAATTTCAAATTTATATAATAGGCCTGCATTTTTGTATAGTTTTCCAAAGCAGCAGGACTAGGCAAAGAAGAAAGAAAAAAGAGAGGGAGATGCGTATCAGGGCATGAACAACCTAATAAAAAATGAAGACCTATATTGATTATATTATTACAAGCATAGAAAAATGTGAAGGGCGGAAAAACCAACCGGAAATGCAATTTGAAATGGTGGGATGTAAAAATTCAAGAGCTGAAATAATAAGTATTAATGGTTGTTGGGTTTATACAGAGGAAAGTTGAATGGTCACAAAATCAAAAACCAAATTGCGAAGCAGATACGGAAATCGTTTCGTAGATTTCGCTACTTTATGTACTCCAAAACACAGAATTGAATATATCACAGAGATCAGCACGAAGAGAAGATCAAACGGTATATAGATATCAACTACACGATCATCCAATCAAAAGTTGATATTGGTACCGAAAATGCTGCGAATCTGTCGAAAATAAGATAAACGAAGCAATAACGGTTCAAATTTGGGAAAATGAAAGATGACGTCCCACTCAGAAGATGATTTACAAATTTTTTATAGAAAAATATTTAGATTTGGAAAACATTTTATTATCATCAAATATAAACTGATTTGAATTGAAATAAAATTATACAATAAAACAAACTTTCATATTTTTTGATGAAAATTTCCATTTTCTATGTTTAAATAGACGTATTCCAAATATCAAATTTATTTTTCAAAATTTGATTATTTAAAATTTCACAAAAATTCAATTAATTAAATAAATAAAACCACTAAAATTTATGGGTCGTTACACTCTCCCCTATTCAAAACTTTTCGTCCCCGAAAAGGAAGGAGGTAGGATAATAGAAACAACCTGAAAGAAAAACAGATTGAAAAAACAAAATAAACAATTAATTTAACCTATATAAATTTCAGTTTAAACAAATTAATATTCAATAATTGATTTTAAATCCAAGATATTCATTGAGTTTTAACTCCAACTTATAAATTCCTTTAACATTATTTTATATTGTATACTATTCAAATTTCAAATTCAACTTTTGAATAATTTAGGTAAGTTATATTAGAATGAAATTAGGCATTATACAAGTAAAATTTTCCTAATTCAATTATTTCAAGTTTAAATATTTATTCAAAATTTTGTCTTCAATTCAATAATTGAAAACATTCCTTAATCAAGAATTTAAGAATTTCATTTTTGATTCACTTTAAACAATCTAGAGATAAGTATATATAATTCTGTATATCAAATCAAATCTATTATCGTATACCAACATATATATATATATATATATATATATATATTATAAATCAAGTCATAATTTAGAATTTCAAATCAATTAAATTACCAAAACAAAAGTGTAACAGGGCTACAGAATAATCTCCCCACTACGAAACTCAAAAATGAATGTCGATGATGCGGCCGCCATCACCAAAATTATTTTCCAGCGACAGAAAGGAGAGCGCTGATTTAGAAAATAAAAAAATTCTCTGAAAACAATTTGTATTCGAAAATACTTTAAATAATATGCATTTTAAAATTTTAAAACCAGAGTTTGAAATCACCGGAAATTAAATTCTCAAATTCTTGATTTAAATTCATTTCAAATTCCAAATCAAATTATAACCATGTTTTATAAATTCATTTATTTATATTATGCAATAGTCAATGGTTTACAAAACAATAAATGAAAATCAAATATTATCATTTCTGACAACAAATTCATTAACAATTTAATTTCAAAAAAAAATTTATACTTATATATAATATAATCATTCAAAATTATTTTATTTACCAAATTTGAAAATAGTATTGTGCCAGTTTTCTCTGTTTAAGTGTTTGGGAGATCCTATCGATAGTGTTGATCAAACGAATCGATCGAAAACCCAAATCAACATCAACAACTCAAACAACACAATATATATACACATATAAAAACAATTTTAATATTAATTTAAAAATACACTTTATGATGCCCCACCTCTATGCTCCAATAACAAAGAGTATTAAAAAAAATACTGTCTGTTATTACGAAGATTAAGGCTGGATAGGAGTGGCCATCCGTAGTTAGGCCTTACACTAGTATTGGCTATCTCGAGAGGAGTGGTATATATTTTTGTTTTTCATCTCTTTGTTTATTTACTCCCGTCGACATACCCAATTCTAGTATAAAACGAACTACGATGGTTCATAATACTTTAGGACAATATATATAATAATAACACAGACAAGCTAAATACGGAACACAGACAATAAAAAGTCTCATATATATATATAACTGATGTCAGTTACAATACATATGATACGATACATACGATACAACTACAACTGTCGACTCTGGAAGTTACATTTACAAGTACATTATCATGAATAATATACATGAATACATAACATCCTATACTATAACGACAACTACTCCAAATGATATAAAGAGACTTCATAGCTCAAGCAGCAACCCAAAGCAAGATATCAACAACCTGTAATAACTTTGTCTGACCCGAATATTAAATTCAAAAGAAAATAATACACGGGCCAGTCTAATTCAAACTTAGTTATTAATGCACGGAAGCAATAATAATTAAATAATCAAATAGACGACAGTCAAAACAAATTCACCTATCCAATCCTTTAATAAAGAAATCGAATAATGGTAAATATAACACGTAACAGTGTTAAACAACAAATCAACAAATTAAAATTTTCAATAATGATAAATGAAATGATTATCAATGAAGATAATTTAGGAAATAACAGGATTGCCAAAACAGTAATTAACAACAAAATCTAATTATTAAATAAACAATTAGAAACTCATAATCTAATTATCAAATAGATAATTAGACAACAACAAAATGATCAAATCAAACCAATTCAAAGTACGATTTCAAAATATTGAATTGGACACACAAAACAATTCAAGCGATTGAAATCATCAATTAAAACATCAATTCTGATTTGGCTATAGTACACGCATGCGTGCACTGCCACGCCAAAATCAGATATACACCTGAAAACAGAGGCTATATCTCAAAAGCAAAGCCCTAACCAGCAAAAACAAGTACAACAGAATGCACTAGTACAACAAAATGAAGCAATATCAATATGCAAAGATGCACATCACGACTCCAAATATTAACAGCAACTCAAAACTACAGAGGTCAAGTCACGGCTATCATGACTCAACATAGCTGCAAACAAAAGGAAACTGCAGCCACCACAAGAATACAAGGGAAAGACTACAACAAAAACTCAGATGCAAGCACACTCAAGGCGCAGTGCACATCAAACCAGTAGTATGCTCAAAGAAATACAAACCAAGTTCAATTCATGTGACTGCGACACAATGTCAAGATATATGACCAAGGTCAGCAGCAGTTTTAAACATTTCAATCAAATGTCGAAGCCATGCAATAGCAAATACAAGTTAAATATCCCAGAGAGATGAACAGAAGTGCCCAAGTCACAAATGACCGAGTCAACAGTTCAATATCAAAGAAATAGCCAAAGTCAAGTGAAATCAACCTCGTCCAAATCAAAATCGAAACAGTGAAAAGCAACAAACTCAGTGAAGCTCAAAGCCACACAACAATGAAGACTACAAGCACAACTCCAATGAACAACTTGATGCATCACTGAGACATGAATGCATGGAGCAAAGGCATCAGTCGACAGTGAAGACATTCAAATATGCTACAGAGAACAAAATGACCAGAGGCAATAAACATGAATGGCCAAAGTCAAGTATGCTACAGGTTATAAAATGACCAATTTGCAAACATAAATTGCCAAACTAAAATACAACTTCGTTTTCTAAACTTTATGCAGAAAATATGCACAAACATAAATGCTCATGTTTATCTGCATATTAAATATGCAAACTAAAGTTGCAGTGGAACTACAGAAATGCTCAAGTGTATCTGCATATTAAATATGCAAACAAAAGTTGCAGTGGAGCTACAGAATTGCTCAAGTGTATCTGCATATTAAATATGCAACTAAATATGTAGAGAGTCAGGAACAGTGATCGAACAATCAAAGTCAAGACTGCAACACTACAGACAACCACACATGCATGGTTAACAATGACAATGGTCAAGATCAAGACACAAACAACTCTAGACAAACAAAACAGATTAGCAACTGCAATAAATTGAACACGTCAAGTAGGTCTCACCCATTTCAAACCATAACTCAAATGCCAGAGTGATAAAAATCACATATTTAATGTAATCGAAGTAGCAGGTTTCACAAGATCAAAATATTTTCAAATAGTCAAATTCAAATGCAAAAAGGATTCGAACATTGATAATCAAGAAAATGAACGGCCTAAAGAACGAAATCAACATCGTCAAAGTGAATCAACGTCGTGACGACCAAATTTCGAAACCGTGTCAAGAGCAAAATATATACGAATCGAACCAAGTCAGAAAAATCATCAATGTAACGACCCATAAATTTCGTGGATTTAATTTGGTTAAATTTATAAGTTTGTAACTAAATTTAGTAGAAAAAAAATTTTAAAACCTAATTATAGTAATTCGAAGTTAATTAAGTGATTTTAAGTAGTGAAAAGAATTTTACCTGTATATAAATTGAATATGAGAAATGTAAGGAAAGTATTAACTGATTTAATGTAATAAACATTGTTAACAGTAAATGGAATATGGTAATAAGAACCATTGCAAGTTTCGTATTTAGGGGCGAAATAATATTGATAGGTAATAATTGTTGTAGAGAATAAATTACAAGTGTTATAAATTGTATAATGGTGACAACTATTGTTCGTTACCAATGCATTTAATTAATAGCGATTAAATGTAATTAATCATTGCCTTTTTGTAAGTTAAGAGAATAACTGAAATTTTTGAAGGTAAGATCAATAGAAAGGTTAACTATATGCATAAGATGGAAAGTTGAATAGAATTCTAATAAATGATAATAATGGAAAACGTATACAATCAATGTAGGTAATTGGTAATTACAATGTTGTTGAAAGTAATAAACGTTTCTTTGTTGATAATTTATAACAGAAAGAGTAAATGTATTCATTAAAATATTAATTGCAAATTGGATAGTGTAACATCCCGCCTTTTCGCACACTTTAAACTGACACACGTGCCAATTCAAAGCATACGCAAGGGCGGATTGTTATGGGGTAAATAAGAAAAACATAGAAGAAATAAAAACAAAACAGAATCTCACAGCGGAAGGATAAAATATAATAATAAATATACAATTCAAAACAGTTTACAAACACTTGATTTGCTTTATAAAATAAATATCAGAGTTACACATACCAATACAATCAATGCAGCGGAACAGTATGAGTGTGGTGCAATACTATATATAATAATAATACGACTCTTTCGTCTTCGTCCTTCAAAGCTAAAGTCTTCGATCCTGAAACGCTCGGACTGACCCGAGCGAATTTGAAAAGACAAAAACACTCGAGTCAGAACTAAAAGATCTTATGTGAGTTAAATTAACAGAAATAAATATGAGTACAGTAACTCAAGAGATGCTCGGGATTTACATCTCCTATTCCGTTAAACTATTTACTATGTAGTATATTGCGCTATTATAGTAGTGTCTATTTATAAAATAAACTTACTTTTAAATAGCGTTAAAGCTTTACATTTTCCACCTTAACACGTAAAATGCCAATAGTCTATACAGTACCGTAATACCTCCTGATCGGGAGGCTACCAGAGGATACTCCATAGGTACGACACAAATAGAAACTCGTAGTAAAGGCTCGGTATGGTAGGTGACACGGCACAACTAGGCAATGCCAGGGTAGATATACCAATTGCTATCCAGGCTGGTGGAAACACGTAGCCGCAGTTACCGCCCACCTCGGACTAACTCTCCAAAATCAAAATATAGAAGTGGCCACTGAATCAATCCAAAATCAAAGTATAATATCGAAGAGGAGGGTCCGGTCAGAGGAATGACATCATTGGCCTGAGATCGCTCCTGTTTTAGCCACCTTATGCCAACCCACGGGAGTCGGGTCCACGTATTTACCTTACAGGAAACGTCGCCGCCACCTACTTCATTCTGGAATCTCCACCGCGTACACGGTTAGTCAAAGTGGTTTTCGGTATCGACAGAGAGTATGTCCATATCCGATCCCGGTCTCTTTGCCAACCCATCGTTATTATAACACCACAGTCATTTAAAAATAGCTCATACTTTAAAACCAGAATAAACATTTCCATTTTAAAATTATGAATACGATATCATTTTAAAACCCAAAAAATATGATATCCTTTATCCCAAATATAAACCTTTTCAAAAATCCAAATGCTTTAAAATTTATAACGTCTGAAAGCCAAATATCCTTTCAAAGCATAATATTTCGAAATTCATAATTTAAAAACCATAACTTTTAAAACTTGAATGGTTTGGATATTCAACGGTATATGAATTAAAAGGTTTAACTTAAATGTTACTTTGTAAAAAAAATAGTTCTCATGGCTTTACAAATACATTTCTTTATTAAAGGCTAAACCAAAATTTGTATTATCTCTCTCAAGTTCCAAAACCACTTCAACTTATATATATATATATACGTATATCCATTTTGAGTAACAATATTTCAAACTAAAATTGGATTTTTATTCTTTCAACAGATCAATTGTTCTATTAATTAGTCTTGAATATTCACATAAAATTCATAAATAATAAGACTTCAGTTTCTAGTAATAAAATATATATATTTTCCCAATTCAAATTATACTAGAATATTCATTTCAATTTATTTTGGGAAAAATCCAATTATAAATATCATATCTTAAAATTTCCAAACTTAACATTTAAACATATGATATAAATTATTAAACTCCATTTTCTTAATTTTCTTCCATTTTTAATAAAGATTTTTATACACCTTTTAATTTCAAAATTTTCAACTTCATATGTATATATATATGGAAGAAAAATATTTATACAATATAAAATTTAGGATTATTATAAACCGTATTCCATCCAAACCATAGAAATCACATAAAAATAGTTATATATAGACCGCGGTGCCTGTATATAATTTTCTATCCTATGGTCAAGTGATACGGATATTTATCATTTCAATCCGCAATTTAAAAGATATAAAATTTTGCGGTTGTATATCATTTCAAACCACAATCCCGAATGAAAGGAAATATGCATGATAATTTGCAAATTTATGATATACAATAAAACATCCATCAACATCACCCATCATCCAATCACAATCATCAAACAATATCCATCAATAACAATTTATATTTGATAATATATAACAGGTAATAACTGGCAATTTTATTCAATTTAAATTTAACGACTATAAATCTAACAGTTTATATTCAGTAATAATCTATATAACTGTTAACTAGCAGTTTATAGGCAAACAAATAAATTCTAACTATAAATTAATACGAAATAAATAAATTAAATTAACAGTTAAATTTAATAAATGCAATTCAACAAATATGAGTGAAATAAACATGCCAAATACTCATAAATAAATTTCTATTCATTTCTAAAATTAATTTAACAAACATAAAAGCTTCTAGTAGTTGTGAGTGGGTTTAAACACTCACCTTTTGAATTTAAATCGAATTTAAATCCGATTTAAACCCAAAAATTCTCCCGTCTCGGAATTCGTCCAAACCAGTGTTATCAAGTCCGGAATTAAATTACGATCCTAACAAAAAAAAATTCGTTCGGATCCGAATTCGTATGAGAAAGTTATGGCGAAAAATGGTGATTGAATTCAAAATTAAAAATAAACAAAAGTGACACACATTCAACAACTTACGCTAAGCCACGTCATCAAATCAACAAGCACGTACAAGCCTCATCTTCCCAGATTCACGCGCACAGTACCCTTTGCATGCTGCAAGCCACGACCGCCACCATCATCCAAAACGCCGACCACCTCTGCCCATCGCGCCACCAACCAGGGCCGAACGCACCTACCCTGACACCGCGATCAACACGCCTCCCTCAAATCTCGACCAGAAGTAGCAGCCGCCGCCCATATTTTATCAACCCTAATCGAAAATTCCCGCCAATCCAACCGTTGAAACTCGAAACAAACCACATAGATGCGATCCCCTCGGTTCCCTCTCCAAAACCCAGAAATGTTTTCTCGATCCGACGAAGTTTAACGCGACGTTGATGGACGGCCGGGACTGTTTCAATTTATTCTGGGTAAACGATAACTCCATTTGAAAAACGAAATCCACCATGAGATTACGTGTTTCGAGAACATTGACATATATTTTTGTGGAATTTTTCTGGAGATTTTGAATTTTCATTTTGTTTTTGAACTGACTGGATCTAGGGTTAGCCCCCATTGAAGAAGAAGAGAAACTTGAAGAATTACGCGCAGATAAATGAAATTAGGCGGAGGCTAGGGCTGAATAGCTGGGTTTATATAGAGGGTTAGAGGTAGCGTAGATAGACCGTAGAATGAACGTGCGGAATAAACTATGGCCCAAAAAGCCCGCTATGCCTCCGGAACCAAATTTATTAAATCTATATATCCAAATAGGTATTTTAAGATATTCTGAACGCAATAGAAAAGGTTTCACGTCCAAATTTGATCGTATGAAGAAGTTATGCTGAAAACAAAATTTCCAAATTGATTTCAAATTGATTTTATTAAAATTGATTTCAAGGCGTTTCGCGTCCGTACGATCAAATGACAGGTCCGATCGATACGAAACTTGAAACCCTAAAATAATTCACTGATACGGATCCGATGAAACAGGTTTCATCGAAATCCGAGTCCGTGACAAAAATGGCTATTTTTATATTCATTAATTAAATTAAAATAAATTACAAAAATCCAAATTTTATATTATATTCTAAAATTGTCCAAATTTTATTACTTATAAAATTTAATCAATTTCAAATGATTTAACAAGCTTGGATGTGAATTAAAATTATAAGTATATCAATTTACAGTGTTAATTTCTGCACTTTCCTATATTTAAGGATTATAAAATTAAATGCTCAAAAACCCCATATATTAGATTTTTAACTTTTATATACTCATTCTTTATCCAAATAGGGATGCCACATACTTTGGTTCATGATTCAAAATATTATTCTTAAAGTCTATTTTAAATTTCAGTAACGTAGTATTCAACGTTAAATTTAATAAATCCTGTTATTTAATAATTATTGCTTAGAACCTGATTTAAATCTTCCCATTATCTATTTAATTCCTTCTAGAATCACAGCTAATATTTGTCATCCCTTCATTACCCAAATGTTCTTATCCCATCAAATTTTAAGTTATCGAAATATTAAATGTCAATTTCTTTTAATTGCACTAAATTTATCTATTAAAGGTTGCACTTAACCCAAATACATAAAACTTGCCCAATTTCTCCTTAAATCAGTAACCTTCATATACAAATATGTTTATCATAAATTTTATCTACTCTTCCTTTTTAGGTAATGTCCTATATATTAGATTTCCATGTAATTTGCAATAAATCATACTCGTAGTTATATCACATTAAATGAATAAATAAGTGTTGACTCTATTCTTTTGATTCAACATTGGTTTACGTTATATTTCCTTAATATTTCTACATACATCAGGATTTTTTAAAAATGGTTGTAACGTGAAATCTCGTCTACTTCCCATTTTATATTTAAGGCTTCTAAAACCGATTCATATCATTTCTCTAGTCCAAATTTTATTAATATCGATACGATATTAGAAAACAGCAAAATTTAATTATCAACAAAGATAATTAGGAAATACAAAATCACAAATCGCAAAACCGCAAACATCTAGTTATCAACCAGATAATTAGAAAACACGAACTTCATAATCAACAAACTCTATCTATCAACAGAGATAGATAGAAAACAGCAATTCAATATAATCAACATAATCTAGAATCAATTAGAGACTAGAAAACCTTATAATCAGCAAAATTAGCAATTATCCAATTATAAAAAACGATAATCAGAAATCTCAATTCAACAAATATCTAATTATCAAAAACGATAATCAGAAACATCAAATATCTAATCATCAAAAACGATAATCAGAATCAACAAATATCTAATTATCAAAACGATAATCAGAAATCTCAAATCAACAAATATCCAGTTATCAAAAACGATAATCAGAAATCTCAAATCAACAAATATCCGATTATCAAAACGATAATCAAAAACAAAAAATGTCTAATTATCAAAAACGATAATCAGAAACAACAAATATCTAATTATCAAAAACGATAATAAAAAACAACAAATATCTAATTATCAACAAAGATAATTAGAAACAACAAATACCTAATTATCAAAAACGATAATCAGAAACAACAAATATCTAATTATCAAAAACGATAATCAGAACAACAAATATCTAATTATCAACAAAGATAATTAGAAACAACAAATATCTAATTATCAAAAACGATAATCAGAAACAACAAATATCTAATTATCAAAAACGATAATCAGAAACAACAAATATCTAATTATCAAAAACGATAATCAGAACAACAAATATCTAATTATCAACAAAGATAATCAGAAACAACAAATATCTAATTATCAAAAACGATAATCAGAAACAACAAATATCTAATTATCAACAGAATTATCAAAAACGATAATCAGAAACAATAAATATCTAATTATCAAAAACGATAATAAAAAACAACAAATATCTAATTATCAACAAAGATAATTAGAAACAACAAATATCTAATTATCAAAAACGATAATCAGAAACAAAAAATATCTAATTATCAAAAACGATAATCAGAAATCTCAAATCAACAAATATCCAATTATCAAAAATGATAATCAGAAATCTCAAATCAACAAATATCCGATTATCAAAACGATAATCAGAAAAAACAAATATCTAATTATCAACAAAGATAATTAGAACTCATAACAGCAAATATCTAATTATCGATATGATAATTAAATCTCATAACAGCAAATATCTAATTACCGATACGATAATTAAATCTCATAACAGAAAATATTTAATTATCGATACGATAATTAAATCTCATAACAGCAAATATCTAATTACCGATACGATAATTAAATCTCATAACAGCGAATATCTAATTACCTGCAGATAATTAGAAACAACAAATATCTAGAAATCAATTGAGATACTCTAGAAAATCAACATAAAAGGTGGATCGATCCCATCATATGGCGAGTTTTAACTACGCCGCACGTGCATCTCAGATGGCCGAAGCCTAGCAAGCACTATAAATTTTGGCGCCCATCAGATGACCCAAAGGTCCGCAAAGTGACCCGAAGGTCTAGTGCTGGTATTTGACCCGAAGGTCTACAGAGTGGCCCGAAAGCCCAACAAATGATCTGAAGGTCCAGGGTAGTGGCCCGAAAGCCCAGCAAATGACCCGAAGGTCCAGGGTAGTGGCCCGAAAGCCTAGCAAATGACCCGAAGGTCCATCATATGACCCGAAGGTCCAACATAGTGGCTCGAAAGCACACAAAATCATCAAAATCATCAAACATCAAATATTTCATTAACGAGTCCGGAATTAATCGAAATAGCAAACGCACATGTCTCATGCCACGAGTTTTACAAAATCGTTTGATTCTCTTCATCGTTTCCTTGAAAGTGCAAAATTGTGTATTTTAAATAAATAACACTTTACGTTCTCAAACGGACAAGTCCGGAATTAAGCGAATCAGTAAAAGCGAGGGTTCATAGTCCTCAATTTTGCTGAAGCGTTTAAATCGCTTCCTCATTCTTTTGAAAGCGGAAACTGTAGAAATTTTGGAAAACAATTTTTATTTTAAAACGATTTGAAAGCCCGTGCTCAAAACAGCAACATCTGTAGCAAATTCGATAAGAAAATTACACTTCTCAAAAAACCGTAAAAACGGATCTCAAACTCAACATTGCGGGATAACCGCTTGAAAAATTACTTTAAATTTGACGGTTACTGAAGTCAAAGCGACAGTACTCTTTAAACGTCAAAATCTCGTCAAAATAATTCTCATTAAAATATAACACCAGTGAATTTTCATTCATCAAAAATGTCAACAAAACACTGTGCTTCAAAAATTTAGCACCGTGTAAAAATCCCGTTATAAAAATAACGACAACAAAATACGTTTAAAACCAAACACCGGTTCAACATAAAATTAATGCAGTAGCATGCAACTCTTATTTGCACGCGCACTACAAGATGAACAAAGAAATCGCTCGAATATATCTTCAATGCAGATAATTCAAAACAGCAAAAATCTCAACAAAATCACATAACTACAATCGCTTCGGATCCTCAATCAGATTCGAAATTTTCAAAGAAATCAAAAATAAACAAATCTATGTAACAACATAATGAAATTTATTTCATTATCATATTTTGATTTTTAAATCAAAAGAGTTATTAGCTTTACTCAGCGAAGACAGACTCACTATTTCCGTTGCGCATTCTGATAAACAGAACACAAATTACTCAATCATCAAAACACAGTTTCATTTTTAATTTTAAATAAAGATATTTAAAATTACAACATATTTTCAAAACTTTAGTTTTGACTCAAGACACAATAAAAAATCGACAAATAGTTGTAACACATGTTCCATCTAAGTTATGTTTTATATTATGTCCATAAACCCCAAGCTCTGATACCAAATGTGACGCCCCACCTCTATGCTCACAATAACAAAGAGAATTAAAAGAAATACTGTCTGTTATTACGAAGAATAAGGCTGGATAGGAGCGACCATCCGTAGTTAGGCCTTACACTAGTATTGGCTATCTCGAGAGGAGTGGTATATATTTTTGTTTTTCATCTCTTTGTTTATTTACTCCCGTCGACATACCCAATTCCAGTATAAAACGAACTACGATGGTTCATAATAGTTTAGGACAATATATATAATAATAACACAGACAAGCTAAATGCGGACCACAGATAATAAAAAGTCTCATATATATATATATATATATATAACTGATATCAGTTACAATACATGTGATACGATACATATTATACAACTACAACTATCGACTGTGGAAGTTACATATACAAGTACATTATCGTGAATAATATACATGGATGCATAACATCCTATACTATAACAAAGACTACTCCAAATGATATAAAGAGACTTCATGGCTCAAGCAGCAACCCAAAGCAAGATATCAATAACCCGTAATAACTCGGTCTGACCCGAGTATTAAATTCAAAAGAAAATAATACACGGGTCAGTCTAGTTCAAACTCAGTTATTAATGCAGGGAAGCAATAATAATTAAATAATCAAATAGACGACAGTCAAAATAAATTCACGTATCCAATCCTTTAATAAAGAAATAGGATAACGGTAAATATAACACGTAATAGTGTAAAATAACAAATCAGCAAATTTAAATTTTCAACAAAGACAAATGAAAAGATTATCAATGAAGATAATTTAAGAAACAACAGGATTTTCTAAACAGCAATTAACAACAAAATCTAATTATTAGATATTAATAATTAGAAACTCATAATCTAGTTATCAAATAGATAATTAGACAACAACAAAATGATAAAATCAAACCAATTCAAAATAAGATTTCAAAATATTGAATTGGACACACAAAACAATTCAAGCGATTGAATCATCAATTAAAACGTCAATTCTAATTTGGCTGCAGTACACGCACGCGTGCACTGCCTCGCCAAAATCAGATATACACCTGAAAACAGAGGCTATATCTCAAAAGCAAAGCTCTAACCAGCAAAAACAAGTACAACAGAATGCACTAGTACAACAAAATGAAGCAATATCAATATGCAAAGATGCACATCACGACTCCAAATATTAACAGCCACTCGAAACTACAGAGGTCAAGTCACGGCTATCATGACTCAACACAACTACAAACAAAAGGAAACTGCGGCCACCACAAGAATACAAGGCCAAGACTACAACAAAAACTCAGATGCAAGCGTACTCAAGGCGCAGTGCACATCAAACCAGTAGTATGCTCAAAGAAATACAAACCAAGTTCAATTCATGTGACTGCAACACAATGTCAAGATATATGACCAAGGTCAGCAGCAGTTTTAAACATTTCAAGTCAAATGTCGAAGCCATGCCATAGCAAATACAAGTTAAATATCCCAAAGAGATGAACAGAAGTGCCCAAGTCACAAATGACTGAGTCAACAGTTCAATATCAAAGAAACAGCCAAACTCAAGTGAAATCGACCTCGTCCAAATCAAAATCGAAACAGTGAAAAGCAACAAACTCAGTGAAGCTTAAAGCCACACAACAATGAAGACTACAAGTACAAGTCCAGTGAACAACTTGATGCATCACTGAGACATGAATGCATGGAGCAAAGGCATCAGTCGATAGTGAAGACATTCAAATATGCTACAGAGAACAAAATGACCAGAGGCAATAAACAAGAATAGCCAAAGTCCAGTATGCTACAGGTTATAAAATGACCAATTTGCAAACATAAATTGCCAGACTAAAATACAACTTCATTTTCTAAACTTTATGCAGAAAATATGCGCAAACATAAATGCTTAAGTGTATCTGCATATTAAATATGCAAACAAAAGTTGCAGTGGAACTACAGAAATGCTCAAGTGTATCTGCATATTACATATGCAAACAAAAGTTGCAGTGGAGCTACAGAAATGCTCAAGTGTATCTGCATATTAAATATGCAACTCAATATGCAGAGAGTCAGGAACAGTGATCGAACAATCAAAGTCAAGACTGGAACACTACAGACAACCACACATGCATGGTTAACAATGACAATGGTCAAGATCAAGACACAAACAACTTTAGACAAACAAAACAGATTAGCAACTTCAATACATTGAACACGTCAAGTAGGTCTCACCCATTTCAAACCATAACTCAAATGCCAGAGTGATAAAAATCACATATTTAAAGTAATCGAAGTAGCAGGTTTCACAAGATCAAAATATTTTCAAATAGCCAAATTCAAATGCAAAAAGGATTCGAACACTGATAACCCAGAAAATGAACGGCCTAAAGAAGGAAATCAACATCGTCAAA
Source organism: Allium cepa (assembly GCA_030765085.1). NCBI lineage: Eukaryota > Viridiplantae > Streptophyta > Magnoliopsida > Asparagales > Amaryllidaceae > Allium > Allium cepa. The sequence goes on from CM060935.1 coordinate 563,269,264, forward strand.
GCGAATCAACGCCGTGATGACCAAATTTCGAAACTGTGTCAACAGCAAAATATATACGAATCGAACCAAGTCAGAAAAATCATCAACATCGAAACAAAAATTAATCTGCCGAAATAAAGTCAAGCAACTCTTGATCGAACACAAATTAGAAATTCAATCTTATAAAAATAATGGTTTAAACTAGATGTGAGTGAATAAAATCACTCACCTTAACCGAAATCGAACTCCATCAAATGGAAGCAGCCGAAGTGAGCAACGAGGAAACGATCGATCAGAGCTACTCACGATTATCCACGTGATCGATCAACTTAAAGTCGGCGCTTCGAATTTTGTAGCGACCCGACTTTCCACTCCTGGAAAATCGCATCACTAATTAAGAAAGAAAGGGATAGAAGAAGAAAAGAAAGAGAAGAAAAAGGAAATAATACATCAGAATCTCACAGCGGAACGATTTAAATATAATATGAACATATACATAGTATCATATACATCAGAGTACACAACTAAACATCTCAATTTAGACAGTTATAACATTTCTGTCTAATACAATACAAGACATCATACAGAATAACACATAGCGGAAACTCTAACCATATATCTACACGCTGAAGCCTCCTGCTCCAAAGCTCCTCCAGAATTCGTCAAGAGAAAACCTAAATCACTTGACTACTCATACATAATATGAGTACCCAAGAGCTTAATAAAATAGAAAATAAACACTCGGGTCAGACAGGGTCTGGTGTGAGCAAACGGTTTATGATTGCTTAACTATAGAAAAACCTTTGAAAACAAAAGGTATCACGCAAGACTTCCCGCACATAAACATGGAAAAGTTTTTACCTTACGCTAACCAAAACATTTGATAGGAAATCCAGTGATATTATAATAGTGTCTAGGGTTTTCAAGTAAATATGAAAATAGCCGAAATTGTTACATCTATTAAATTCCAGCTACTAGCCACAAAAGTGGGTAATACAAACAAAACCGTAGGGTCTCGTAGGGAAAATGGGTTTCCATCAATGGCAGGGATACTGGGGTAACGCCCGTCACAGTACGTGGCCTAGATCACCGTACCGAGGAGCCACCCTAACTCCCCTGCAACACAAGACCGGGACCATTTCTTACTGAACAGTCCCGAACAAGACCACCCCGCAGTTGGCTGCAGACCAACTGCCCACACAGCCGAAATATAAAGGGACTTCTAGACAGGGATGTATCTTGCTCTCCAGTGGGAGCGACCCACGAAGCCTTGCTGCACCTTCCATGTTTTAGCCATTCCCGGTTGATGAGGCTTGAGGCTGCGATTACCTTTATAGGACCAATTATCTTAGAATGCTCATCGCCCGCCTGACGATGTGCTGAAAGCATTCAATCCATACAAGTTCGTTCCGGGTTCAAACGAAACCGAAGGCACTATCTCGTTGCACTCATTTTGGAATCACCCTCAGAGTCAACGACCATAGCCCTTGCACTCTGATTCACCATCTCGAATCTATAAGCACTATTCCGTCAAACTCATTACGGAATCACCCACAGAATTATACTGACGTATAGCCCTTACACCTCGAGTCTTCACTTGCTCCACTTGGATTACGACCTAACGTTTAATTGGAAACGGTGTGGTTTTCGGATATCCAAATATGGAAATCCGATCTCGATCTCACCGAAACCAAATGCCATTTTAATGTCCAAGTTGTACTTAAGGGATTTAAACAATAGATATTTTAGAAAATATCACTTAACATAAATGGATGTATTCGTATCACAGATAGATAATCATCTATTATCACATGCATCTATACATATCACAAAGCAGCATATATATCACATTCAGATATAGCATATTCACATCATCACATATCAACCAATGTCATCCAACAACAACCAATATCATTAACTCATCCAATGATATATATCATCCAATCATTAACCTTTCATAAACAAGTTTGATTCAAACTTGATTAATTTAATTAATCCTTAAATTAAATTGATTCTTACTTAAACACTTGGATTATCTTCAATCCAACTTCTATTCATTAATTAATTACAAATTAATTAATTAACATCACTTAATTATCCATCTCAATTAATCTTCCCTGATTAAATATCACTTAATTACTTTAAGTAATTATTACTTAATTACCGTATTAATTAATCATCCTGATTAATTACTTCCAAATTATACTAAGTAATTACCTCTTAATTACTTTCTAAATTAATCAACCTTGATTAATTATCCTTTAATTATTCTGGTAATTATTTCTTAATTACCTTTAATCATACCTGATTAATCACTTTTAATTAATCACATTTGATTAATTACTTTAATTAATCCCACTTAATTAATTACTTTTAATTAAACCTACTTGATTAATTACTTTTAATTAATCATATTTAATTAATTACTTTTAATTAATCACCTTTGATTAATTACTTTAATTACATTTAGCAATTATAAACTAATTATTCTCAAATTATTAATTAATAATTAATTAATTATTTTCATTAATTAATGATTACTTCATTAATTAAATTTCTTTCTTAATTAATTACTTTAGCTAGTAATTAATTACTTAATTAATTGCTCTTAATCTCTTTTATTAATTAATCATTAATCAAATAATTTAAATCTTTAACCAATTATTAATTAAGTCTTTAATTAATAACTAAAGTGATTAACTCTTAATCATATTTACTTAATTACTTTTAATAAAGTAATTATCCTTTATTTAATTACCTTTAGTAATTAACCACTTAATTACTTTAATTACTTTCCTAAGTAATTATATTATATTAATTCAAAGTGATTATCTTAATTAATCAAAAATTAATTACATAATTAACTATTTAACTTAGTCATTTAAAATAAATTAAATGATTCTTAACTTATTATATTTTAAAGATTCTTAATTAAGAAAATATTGTCTTAACTAAAACTCGATAATTAAAAATAATTTAATTATCTCAATTAACTTTACAAATGTATTTATTTTTAATTAAATCAAATTCAAAATAACTAAAGATAATCTTTATTACAATTGATTATCAAATTCTAAATCATTAAACTTTATTTAAACAAAATATAATATTTAGAAATCAATTAAATTTAAACATATTTTAAATTGAACTTTTAAATCTTTAAAACCTTTCCAAATTTATTGATTAAAATTTAATACAAACTTTATTACAAATCCACTTATCTTAAAACTTCCATAATTTAAGATGTATAATTTTTTTTAAAACCTAACCTTGAAAACAAATTTAGTTTTGAAACTTGTTTAACCTTTTGTTTTAAAACTTTATTCCTAAAACCAAATTTTTCTTTGAATTAACAACTAAAACATTAAGTTCTAAAGCCTGAACAATCTGAATACTCGAGTAACCCTGCTAAAACTCGTGCCTACCCCGAGTAAAACTAGCAAACACCCCGAGTCTCCTCACCTCTCCTCCTGCTTCGAGTCCATCCAATAAAAACACGAAACATTCTTCGAGTTCCAATCTATCTTCTTCCCAACCCAACCAAACGCCACCTGATACCCAAAATTGTGCACGTTTACGTGCACGATCGCGCCGAACGCTGGCGAACTCCACGCCGAGCTCCTCCAAGTCGCTTTCGTTCCCAACACCAATATTCGAAATCCAGAATTCCAAGTACGATCAAGAATCAAATTTTAGTACTTCAACTCAATCTGCTCGAGAGCACCATCCTCAAATTCCAACCACCGCCGGCAATCCCCCTCACCGGAGACCGCGTCACCACCACAGAAGCTTCCCCACACTCCCCTGAACCTTCGGCCATGCACGCGTTCGCCTCCGATAGCTCCATGATGACGCAACAACCCAAAGAACACCATCGGCATTTACAGCAAACAAAAACCCTACTTCTTCAACTATCGGCCATCTCACTCAATTAAAAATCCTTGAAGTAATTTTTGCATGAACCCTGATACTCTCTCCACCCTCATGCTCAACGACGACGTCAAATTCGCCGTAGTTGGCCGTAACTTGTTCAATTTGCCCAAAACAGAAGAATCCTAAATTCTCACTAAAAACTAATCTAAAAATCATGATATGTTCATTAAAAATCATGATTTCCAATATGTAATCTAGTTATAAGATCAAAACTTAGGATTGCAATAATAAAGATTTGACCCAAATTAAGGTTTACTGTAAAATCTGAAATTTTACAACTAGTTCTTCAAATTTAAAGCTTACAAACATTTTTAGATGATATGTTAGTTGATTACAAACAACTTTTATTTACACATCAAAGATCAATATGAATTCAATACTAGGTTATTGATTTTAATTATGAAGTTGAGCCTGTTATATTACACAGAACACAAGTATTACTTCACAGGCAAAACAGATATTCCCCAATTCAAACATGCATTCAAATTTAAATCTAATATCCCAACAACATCATGTTATTCAATCATAGAAACAAGTTGAATCCAATGTTCAAACTGTTTTTAAAAGATTATTTACTCATATGATATCCAGGACAGAGAACAGATCATCATGCATTACCTATACTTGAACAAGAAATCAACTATTTATATTTCAAACAGGCATCCATATAATTCCAAAAAAAAAAATCAGGCAAATAATCATGATTACCTATACTTGAACAAGATGAAATTCAAGATTAGAACTGTTTTTAAAATTTCATTTACTCACCTGATTAATGCAGAGGACAGAGAACTGCATTTCTTCTTTCCAGGCTTTCAAATTCACTGCATGTTGATTTTATTGCTTGATTCCAGTTTGCATGTTGACAAATTGTTGTTTTAAAGTGTTGAAATTTCAGTTGAACTTCATTTGTATTTGCAGGTTGATTTTAAACTACTGAGTTGAACTTCACTTGATTTGCAAAAGATTTGGAGGTTGCAGTTTGAAGTTGATATGAAGTTGCAGTTTTAGTTACAGATTTTAATTTGCTTTTGGTTTTCAAAATCTCAGGTTGGAGAAAGATTTTTCTGGTTGCCATTAATTTGGAAAAAAATGAAATGAAGATAAAGGAAATAAAAGTGTTGTGTTTATTAAAATTAAATTAAAAGAAAAATGAATGAACACACTTGTCACTAACACATTTGAAAAAGTTACAAGTGTTATTAAGAGGTGTTAACATGTTTACATATGTTAATAAGTGTTTTTAATTAAATTTTCATTTAGTTTAAATGTAAATATAACTTACTTTTTAAGTTACTTAATTAATAAATTTTAGTTTACCTTTAAAAGAAAATATGCTAAAACTAATTATAATATAAATATATCTTTATACATGGATTTAAAAATCTAAAACATTTATGTATATATATACATCTATAATTATTTTAATTCAAACACTTTAAAAAAAACAAACAAAACTTTATTTAAACTACCATACTAAAAATAAATAATTACCTTATATTTTGAAAACAATTGAATTAAATCTTAAATTATCCTTTGAAAATATAAATTAAAACAAAGCTTTAAATCACAATTCATACATATATAAATTATAAATCAATTAAATTAAATTTTCAAAACAATCCAAATTATAACATATACATACATATATATTACAATTTGAATATAAAGTTTTTATTACATTAAAAACTTCTTATTTACCAAAATAAATATTTTCAAATCAAAATATTATTAGCTTCAAAAGAATTAAATCTTGCTTATTTATATTGTCAGAAAAATATTAATAGATATTACCAAATTGTTATTATAAACCTTTTAAAATAAATCTAACTTGTCAATTTATAATATAAAACGATCAAGTCAATTTAATTATTATCAAAGATTATTAAATTGATATTGCTCAAAATTCCGGGTCGTCACATTCCTCCCCCCTTAAAAGAATTTCGTCCCCGAAATTTAAAAGCAAAGATAATTTAATAACCCAGTTAAAGAATTTAAATTTTAAATTAGCAATCATACAATCAATCATACACTACCAATCATAGCAACCAAAGCAACCAATGCAAACAAACAATTTTATCTACCCAGACAAAATTCTGAATAGAATCTCCTAATATTATCTAGAGTTTTCCAGACACCTATACTGGAATACTCGTTTTACAAATCTTAAGTAACTACACTATTAAAACCAAGAACTCCATCATCTGATTCTATACCTCGGAACAAGATATCAGACTAAACTCAAAACCAGCCCAACTACCAGATCCTTTAGAACTGCTGATTCTATTACCCAAAGAATCATACACATATCCCTCAGAGATATGTGAAATACCATGAATTCCAGCTATCCAAACTGGCAATTCAATCCTGTAGATCAAAATCTTATCTCTTGAGAACACAGGAAAACTCAAAATACTTCCAGAGATAACTCTCCAGTTTTACCCAGACTTATATCTCCTTTGATTGGATAAAACTAAAACAATATCCAAACTCTAACTGCACATCCAAATCTCCTCAATTCTTAGCTGCACAACTCTTCAGATGCTCTGAGTCACCTTCAAAATTCCTGATCAGCCTAACCCTTGCTGATTGCTTCAAGAAACAACAGCACTAACTCAAATCAAATCTCCAGGTACTACTCAACAAAATGGCTTTCCAAAATAATAATTTGCTGAAATCCAAAATACGACTCTATACCACAAACATCAATGGACTTCAAACCTACCTCTCCTATCTGGAATAGCCAAACAGTTGCACTTGACAACCTCGCCTATCAAATCCAGAAAATTCCTTCATACTTGAATTTCTTGTAGAAATCCCTTACTGCAACATCCGGTCGCTCCATACAAGAATAACTTCCAACTCGCTTCCGCTGCACAACTCTGATCTAGAGCAGATAAGAATGCTATCGAAGAACTCTAGCAAAATCTTTTTTTCATATACTGCTCATCCAACTCATAAAGATCTAGTGACCATTCCACTTGGTCAAAACATCTCAACAGAATCTCAACTCAAAATAAGATGATCAATCCAAAGAATCATGAGCTGCCTCACCAAATTCTTCTCGCTCCAAGAATCACCCCACTATATGGTTGAACCATCAAAATTGCTCCTGAATTCCAAGTTGATAAGAAAACTCAACTCCGATTCAGGTCAACTTCTGATTTCCTTAAAAACATCTAGAGAATCCGCGACTACTTCCATAGTTTTTACCTCCATATGAGATGCCTCAATCTTAAACCAAGAATACTCAAAGATTCCCAAACTAATTGCAAATCACTTTTGCGATTCCACTCAGTTCTGTTTCCAAAGAACTATCTTCACCAACTAGAACAACTTTTTTTTTCTAATCAAGATAAATCTTTCCAGAATGGCTTATCTATCAGAAACTGATAGATCACTTCCAACAGATATCCCGCTCTGCTGAGCCTCCCAAAAGAAAAGAATAAGCCTTCACCATCTGCCTGGTCTGCTGATAGTAGAATCCCAAAGATTACTGAATCATCGAAGAAACTGATTCTTGCTATTGCTTTTCAAACTTCACTTCAATGCTATTGCCAGGCCACAAGATCTTCCTTAACCACAAGCTTCTTGAAACTCAAACTATCACTCAATTCCACTAAAAGATCCTTGAGATGAGTAGACATCTTCTTAAGAAACTCGGCTCCAAACCAAACACCAATCACTTATCTTCTCATAAAGAAAACAAATGAGACCATGTCTGAAATGAGGTAACTCATCGACCTTAGTCTCATACTTTAATATAGACAAGACACCCTTACTTGAGATCCAGAGAATCTCTAAACATTCGAATCTCCACTGCAGTAGACATCAATGCTCTTCCAATACCATCTTAATCTGGCTTCAAAAGAAACATCTTCAGAACCATCTATGGAAACTGCATCCCATCACACAGCTACTCCTTCTTGAAGCTATCAAGATATCACCACTGCTTCTGCTCAGCTGACAACTCAACTCTTAGAAATCCCGCTCACTCAAGAGCAAATCAACCTCACACTCCAAGAATATACTCTAATTCTTGAAAAAGACTTCCTCTGGACCTAAAGAAATCCTTTCACCAATCTACAAAACTTATTCGAGACAGTAATAGGTCTACAATCTCGATAAACACCTCCAACTACAACATATAAACCTCTTCCATTAGTGGTAGTCGTGTTCCACACACTCCTACCTTATCTACCTTCATAACCTATGTTGGAAAGTCCGAACAGATATCCCATCAGATTAGGTAGTTATATAAATATATATTTATATATATAAAAATTACAAGTACGCTCTCTCAAGATAGACACCACTCTAGAGCCTAGGTATTCACTCAACCTAATGCTCTGATACCAACTGTAGCGACCCGACTTTCCACTCCCGGAAAATCGCATCACTAATTAAGAAAGAAAGGGATAGAAGAAGAAAAGAAAGAGAAGAAAAAGGAAACAATACATCAGAATCTCACAGCGGAACGATTTAAATATAATATAGAACATATACATAGTATCATATACATCAGAGTACACAACAAAACATCTCAATTTAGTCAGTTATAACATTTCTGTCTAATACAATACAAGACATCATACAGAATAACACACAGCGGAAACTCTAACCATATATCTACACGCTGAAGCCTCCTGCTCCAAAGCTCCTCCAGAATTCGTCAAGAGAAAACCTGAATCACTTGACTACTCATACATAATATGAGTACCCAAGAGTTTAATAAAACAGAAAATAAACACTCGGGTCAGACAGGGTCTGGTGTGAGTAAACGGTTTAAGACTGCATAACTATAGAAAAACCTTTGAAAACAAAAGGTATCACGTAAGACTTTCCACACATAAACATGGAAAAGTTTTTACCTTACGCTAACCAAAACATTTGATAGGAAATGCAGTGATATTATAATAGTGTCTAGGGTTTTCAAGTAAATATGAAAATAGCCGAAATTGTTACATCTATTAAATTCCAGCTACTAGCCACAAAAGTGGGTAATACAAACAAAACCGTAGGGTCTCGTAGGGAAAATGGGTTTCCATCAATGGCAGGGCTACTGGGGTACCGCCCGTCACAGTACGTGGCCTAGATCACCGTACAAAGGAGCCACCCTAACTCCCCTGCAACACAAGACTGGGACCATTCCTTACTGAACAGTCCCGAACAAGACCACCCCGCAGTTGGTTGCAGACCAACTACCCACACAGCCGAAATATAAAGGGACTTCTAGACAGGGATGTATCTTGCTCTCCAGTGGGAGCGACCCACGAAGCCTTGCTGTACCTCCCCTATTTTAGCCATTCCCGGTTGATGAGGCTTGAGGCTGCGATTACCTTTATAGGACCAATTATCTTAGAATGCTCATCGCCCGCCTGACGAAGTGCTGAAAGCATATAATCCATACAAGTTCGTTCCGGGTTCGAACGAAATCGAAGGCACTATCTCGTTGCACTCATTTTGGAATCACCCTCAGAGTCAACGACCATAGCCCTTGCACTCTGATTCACCATCTCGAATCTATAAGCACTATTCCGTCAAACTCATTACGGAATCACCCACAGAATTATACTGACGTATAGCCCTTACACCTCGAGTCTTCACTTGCTCCACTTGGATTAAGACCTAACGTTTAATTGGAAACGGTGTGGTTTTCGGATATCCAAATATGGAAATCCGATCCCGGTCTCACCGAAACCAAACGCCATTTTAATGTCCAAGTTGTACTTAAGGGATTTAAACAATAGATATTTTAGAAAATATCACTTAACATAAATGGATGTATTCATATCACAGATAGATAATCATCTATTATCACATGCATCTATACATATCACAAAGCAGCATATATATCACATTCAGATATAGCATATTCACATCATCACATATCAACCAATGTCATCCAACAACAACCAATATCATTAACTCATCCAATGATATATATCATCCAATCATTAACCTTTCATAAACAAGTTTGATTCAAACTTGATTAATTTAATTAATCCTTAAATTAAATTGATTCTTACTTAAACACTTGGATTATCTTCAATCCAACTTCTATTCATTAATTAATTACAAATTAATTAATTAACATCACTTAATTATCCATCTCAATTAATCTTCCCTGATTAATTATCACTTAATTACTTTAAGTAATTATTACTTAATTACCGTATTAATTAATCATCCTGATTAATTACTTCCAAATTATACTAAGTAATTACCTCTTAATTACTTTCTAAATTAATCAACCTTGATTAATTATCCTTTAATTATTCTGGTAATTATTTCTTAATTACCTTTAATCATACCTGATTAATCACTTTTAATTAATCACATTTGATTAATTACTTTAATTAATCCCACTTAATTAATTACTTTTAATTAAACCTACTTGATTAATTACTTTTAATTAATCATATTTAATTAATTACTTTTAATTAATCACCTTTGATTAATTACTTTAATTACATTTAGCAATTATAAACTAATTATTCTCAAATTATTAATTAATAATTGATTAATTATTTTCATTAATTAATGATTACTTCATTAATTAAATTTCTTTCTTAATTAATTACTTTAGCTGGTAATTAATTACTTAATTAATTACTCTTAATCTCTTTTATTAATTAATCATTAATCAAATAATTTAAATCTTTAACCAATTATTAATTAAGTCTTTAATTAATAACTAAAGTGATTAACTCTTAATCATATTTACTTAATTACTTTTAATAAAGTAATTATCCTTTATTTAATTACCTTTAGTAATTAACCACTTAATTACTTTAATTACTTTCCTAAGTAATTATATTATATTAATTCAAAGTGATTATCTTAATTAATCAAAAATTAATTACTTAATTAACTATTTAACTTAATCATTTAAAATAAATTAAATGATTCTTAACTTATTATATTATAAAGATTCTTAATTAAGAAAATATTGTCTTAACTAAAACTCGATAATTAAAAATAATTTAATTATCTCAATTAACTTTACAAATGTATTTATCTTTAATTAAATCAAATTCAAAATAACTAAAGATAATCTTTATTACAATTGATTATCAAATTCTAAATCATTAAACTTAATTTAAACAAAATATAATATTTAGAAATCAATTAAATTTAAACATATTTTAAATTGAACTTTTAAATCTTTAAAACCTTTCCAAATTTATTTATTAAAATTTAATACAAACTTTATTACAAATCCACTTATCTTAAAGCTTCCATAATTTAAGATGTATAAATTTGTTTAAAACATAACCTTGAAAACAAATTTAGTTCTGAAACTTGTTTAACCTTTTGTTTTAAAACTTTATTCCTAAAACCAAATTTTTCTTTGAATTAACAACTAAAACATTAAGTTCTAAACCTTAACAATCTGAATACTCGAGTAACCCTGCTAAAACTCGTGCCTACCCCGAGTAAAACTAGCAAACACCCCGAGTCTCCTCACCTCTCCTCCTGCTTCGAGCCCATCCAATAAAAACACGAAACATTCTTCGAGTTCCAATCTATCTTCTTCCTAACCCAACCAAACGCCACCTGATACCCAAAATTGTGCACATTTACGTGCACGATCGCGCCGAACGCTGGCGAACTCCACGTCGAGCTCCTCCAAGTCGCTTTCGTTCCCAACACCAATATTCAAAATCCAGAATTCCAAGTACGACCAAGAATCAAATTTTAGTACTTCAACTCAATCTGCTCGAGAGCACCATCCTCAAGTTCCAACCAACGCCGGCAATCCCCCTCACCGGAGACCGCGTCACCACCACAGAAGCTTCCCCACACTCCCCTGAACCTTCAGCCATGCACGCGTTCGCCTCCGATAGCTCCATGATGACGCAACAACCCAAAGAACACCATCGGCATTTACAGCAAAAAAAAACCCTACTTCTTCAACTATCGGCCATCTCACTCAATTAAAAATCCTTGAAGTAATTTTCGCATGAACCCTGATACTCTCTCCACCCTCATGCTCAACGACGAAGTCAAATTCGCCGTAGTTGGCCGTAACTTGATCAATTTGCCCAAAACAGAAGAATCCTAAATTCTCACTAAAGCCCAATCTAAAAATCATGATATGTTCATTAAAAATCATGATTTCCAATATCTAATCTAGTTATAAGATCAAAACTTAAGATTGCAATAATAAAGATTTGACCCAAATTAAGATTTACTGTAAAATCTGAAATTTTACAACTAGTTCTTCAAATTTAAAGCTTACAAACATTTTTAGATGATATGTTAGTTGATTACAAACAACTTTTATTTACACATCAAAGATCAATCTGAATTCAATACTAGGTTATTGATTTTAATTATGAAGTTGAGCCTGTTATATTACACAGAACACAAGTATTACTTCACAGGCAAAACAGATATTCCCCAATTCAAACATGCATTTAGATTTTAATCTAATATCCCATCAACATCATGTTATTCAATCATAGAAACAAGTTGAATCCAATGTTCAAACTGTTTTTAAAAGATTATTTACTCATATGATATCCAGGACAGAGAATAGATCATCATGCATTACCTATACTTGAACAAGAAATCAACTATTTATATTTCAAACATGCATCCATATAATTCCAAAAAAAAAAAATCACGCAAATAATCATGATTACCTATACTTGAACAAGATGAAATTCAAGATTAGAACTGTTTTTAAAATTTCATTTACTCACCTGATTAATGCAGAGGACAGAGAACTGCATTTCTTCTTTCCAGGCTTTCAAAATTCACTACATGTTGATTTTATTGCTTGATTCCAGTTTGCATGTTGACAAATTGTTGTTTTAAAGTGTTGAAATTTCAGTTGAACTTCATTTGTATTTGCAGGTTGATTTTAAACTGCTGAGTTGAACTTCACTTGATTTGCAAAAGATTTGGAGGTTGCAGTTTGAAGTTGATATGAAGTTGCAGTTTTAGTTACAGATTTTAATTTGCTTTTGGTTTTCAAAATCTCAGGTTGGAGAAAGATTTTTCCGGTTGCCATTAATTTGGAAAAAAAATGAAATGAAGATAAAGGAAATAAAAGTGTTGTGTTTATTAAAATTAAATTAAAAGAAAAATGAATGAAGACACTTGTCGCTAACACATTTTGAAAAGTTACAAGTGTTATTAAGAGGTGTTAACATGTTTACATATGTTAATAAGTGTTTTTAATTAAATTTTCATTTAGTTTAAATGTAAATATAACTTACTTTTTAAGTTACTTAATTAATAAATATTAGTTTACCTTTAAAAGAAAATATGCTAAAACTAATTATAATATAAATATATCTTTATACATGGATTTAAAAATCTAAAACATTTATATATATATACATCTATAATTATTTTAATTCAAACACTTTAAAAAAACAAACAAAACTTTATTTAAACTACCATACTAAAAATAAACAATTACCTTATATTTTGAAAACAATTGAATTAAATCTTAAATTATCCTTTGAAAATATAAATTAAAACAAAGCTTTAAATCACAATTCATACATATATAAATTATAAATGAATTAAATTAAATTTTCAAAACAATCCAAATTATAACATATACATACATATATATTACAATTTGAATATAAAGTTTTTATTACATTAAAAACTTCTTATTTACCAAAATAAATATTTTCAGATCAAAATATTATTAGCTTCAAAAGAATTAAATCTTGCTTATTTATATTGTCAGAAAAATATTAATAGATATTACCAAATTGTTATTATAAACCTTCTAAAATAAATCTAACTTGTCAATTTATAATATAAAATGATCAAATAAATTTAATTATTATCAAAGATTATTAAATTGATATTGCTCAAAATTCCGGGTCGTCACAAATTTTCTCAAAACCCTAATTTTGTTGTTCGAACAAAGAAAAAGATGGAGCCACCATTTTTTTTTCTTTTCGGTTATTTAGTTTAGGGTTTGCAAATGAATGCATAGAGAGGAGGGAACCGGTATCGACCTTTGTTAATTAACACAGCACCAATTAAACATGGGCCCAAATTATTTTAAATCCCGCTTAACCCATAACAAATTTCAAAAGAATTTCAACCTAATGAAATCACCCAATATTAACTAGCAAGTAATTTTAATCGTTTACTGACGATTATATATTTGGTGCAAAACCCCGGGTTGTTACACACTTCCTCGCTCAACGATATAAGAATGGATTTCAAAGCAAGGATAAAGATTTAAATTTGATGGACTCAATCAAAGACAATTTTTATTCGAAGATAGGTTCGAAATGACGATGTGAATGTTAAATAACAAAACAGAAAGATGGATATACTGATATTAATCATGGGAAAACTTAACCGGGTCAACCGTGATTTCAATGATAAGATCGACGTAGAATTCCAAGGCAAGTCGACATTTGATCACAAGAGATAGAATTCTGGCATAGCAAGAGATAGATAGCATCGTAAATCGAGGATACAGAAATCTTTGGTGAATCAATGCTTGTCGTAAATGAGTTTCACCCCTTTTACAACTCATTCAGTGGAGCTATGGGATGCTCCAGAATCCAGAATCCAGAAAACACGAATAGAAAATATAAGGATGGATTTTAGAAGGAATGGGAGAGACAAGGGTAGATTTTGGAACAGACAGGAACGTTTCGAAATTCAAAGGAAATTTGAATCAAAGAGGAAGAAATTTAGGCTCAAACAAAAGTGATTCCGTAATTAAATTTACCCTATATGCCAAGTTTTTCCTAAAACCAAAGCTGTAACGACCCGTAAATTTTAATAAATTTTATAACGTATTTAATTGAATTTTTAAGAAATTTTAAACAGTAATATTTTAAAATAAAATTTTAATATTTGGAATACGTCTAATTAAACATAGCAAAAGATAAATTTTCATCTGATAATATTGAAGTTTATTTTCTGGTGCAATTCTATTTCAATTTAAATCAGTTAAATTTGATGATAATAAAATATTTTCCAAACATGAATATTTTATATAGAAAAATTTTAAATCATCTTTTGAGTGAGGCGACAAATTTCATTTCATCAAATTCGAACTTCTTTAGCTCCGTCGATCTTATTTTTTTGCGTTTTAGCTGCATTTTCCGCTAGCGAAAATTCAAATTTTTATAATTCAACCATATCACTGATATCTGCATACCGTTTTGATTGTCTCGTCGTACCGATCTCTGCGGTATATTGAATTCTATACTTTGAGGTCCAGTACGCGACGGAAATGATGAAACGATACGTTTTGAGCCTTTTAATTCTTGTGTCCATTCACCTTTCACCATAGCTGTTGCTTTTATTATTTCATAATTTTAGGGGCCGTCGCTATTCCCAGAATTTATATCTAACTTTTATTATTCTTTTTATTTTTCTTACGGTTCAAAGATATTTGCTTACTCACTGCTCTGCAATCGTGCCTTCCTATCCATTTCATACCATTTAAAATTATAATCGTTTTCATCTGGTTTCATACGTTATAAAAATAATAATAGATTGTACCAAAGATATTGGTAACCAGCTCATCTGCTTTGCAACTTTACACTAATATATGTTTTTATTTTTCTTTCTTCTAAAACCATTACTTCTTCATCTTTTATCATGGCTCATCTTCTTCTCTTTTGGGCTATTCACTTCTTCATCTTTTCATATATATGTTCTTCTAAGAAAGTAAAGAAAAAATGGCGAAGATAATTCGTGTAGATGCTGTTTGCTTTTCTCAGCCAAACCATAATCACCACGATTTAATGACCGAACACCCTACCGACCACCCCTGTTCACGGCAGTCCGCCTACAACAAACCAAAAGCAAGAACAGCACCCTCTCCACTTCCTTCGGCACGCAACCACCAGGACCGGAGCCGCACCTCATACACTGCCTACCTTTCTCCTTAGCTGTACCATGTCAACCGACCACCGCCTTTCCCTTCGGCCACCATCAGTCTGGTCGCCCATCCCTTGTCGAAGACCATCTGACCTCCGCCACCGCACAGCCCACACGCAAAGCCGTGCCTATCTTCCTGCCTATCGCTCGCATTTTGTTCCATGAATCACCGAGGCAAGCACTCATTTCTTTTCTCTGTTGTTTATACATTCGATTATATATATATATATATATATATATATATATATCCTTATTTAAAGATTTGTATCGGCCTGTCTGCTATTTATCTTATCACTCTATTTTATTTTATATGGATATGTATATATAGATTCGCTATTATATATATGCAGTTACTTTTGTTATATTGGTATACTGGGTTTTATTTTGATCTTTTAGGAAGTATGTGTGTGTTTAATACTGGGGGGATGATCTTACTTATAACTTGCATGCCTTTGTAGTGAAAAACCATTGAAAGACATTATATGCACAAACAATATACTGTTAGAAAGATTTGCAACATATTTTGTTCAAATATCATAATACTCAGATTTTAGATGGAATATTTCATCAAATGAAGACGTGATAGTTGAGCAGTATGTGAAATTGAAGCGAGTGTGATTTAGCGAAACCAAACCTGTTTACATTTTGTTAGATAGAAACATGCTTTTGTGTTTACAATATATATAGTTTTTTTATAGTTGCTTTCGCTATTTATTTATATATATACATTGATTTTGAAAGTATATGAATACGAAAGTTATGATTTTGGTCTGTTGATACTTAAGTTTATGTATATATGATTTTATACAAGTCATTGATATATATGGTTTACTTAAAGTATGCTGTGTTTGAAATGTTTTTATTTAGTATATATATTAGAATATTTTATGTATAAATAAGCTTTAATTTAATAATGTTTGATTTAATTTATACATATTTTTTTCATTTAAACCTTAGATTGATCTTTATACTGTTGATATGTGGGGTATTCATTTGTTTATTTTGTCTGGATTTAAAATTGTACATATATATAACATTTTTTATATATAAAATATAATGGTTTGGTTTATATGTTATAGTATATATTATTTTATAAAGAAGTATATACATTTTATGCATACGTGTGGTCTATAGTTTGTTTCAAACTATGATTTCTGAAAACTTATGCATATATATAATTTTAAAGAGTTTCAAAATTAATATTGATTAAGAAAATATTATATTAGAATAACATATATTTTGTTTCGGTCTACATCAAGCAATTTCTGATCTATTTTCATCTATTTCTATTTAACAGCTCTGTTCGTCCAATTCATGCCAATCTTTACATTTTGGAAATTCGTTTTTGGATTCGTAACCCATTTCAAATATCTCATACCTCGAAAGGTGAGAAATCACTCACGATTAATGTTCTTATATTTATTAAATTCGATTTCAGTTGAAACGATAATTGAAATATGCTGTTGTAGTTATTTAGTTTGTTAAATATGCTATTATCTGTAACTGTTTACCTGCAAAATATGACACCATATCATATTGTTTTATTATCTGTTATTTATATTGATGATATATGCCTGTTATTATTATTATCATATCCGTCATCACTTTGCAAGTTCCTTGTTAGTATAAAATTCACTATGGGTTGAAATGATACATACCCGAATGGACTTTAGAATAGGAGAAAATCGTTATGGGTTGAAATGATAGACCCAAGCGATTTTCAATTGTATTGAATTTGGCATTGCGAGTTGAAATGATATATACCCATATATATTAAACTGTGGATTTGAAATGATAAATATCCGTCTTACTTGACCATAGGATAGAGAATATATACAGACACCGTTGGTCCCTATATATATATATATATATATATATATATATATATGTCTCGAAAATAATTTCTATGGTTTTGAAAGAAAACATATAGTTTTTAATAAATATTGGTTCATAAATATTATATATAAATGGTATTTTTATATATCAATTTTATGTATAAAGTTAATAATAATATTAGTGAGATTAATTTAATACATATAATATGTTTAAGTATTTATTTAAATTTATATTTTGAAATAGATTGTTGTAATAATTTGAATAAGTTAAGATTAAGAAGATAAAGTTGAATTAAGTAAAATTGTATCTAATTATGACTTTACATAATTAAATCGATTTGAACTATTGAATTTGAAGTTTAAGATTGATTTTATAACTTGATGTTTGATTTAAAGTGATTAAATGGATATTTCAAGTTTAACAAATCGAAAGGAATATTTAGTTTAAAGGTAAATTAGGATATTTAAATAATACTGAATTTATTAAGTGAATATTTCAAGACTAAATAATAATGAGGTTAAATCAAGTTCTATATGAAATTGTTAACTTGAACTTTGAAATATTGAATATTAAACCTTCAAAATATACTGGAATTTAAATGGTCTAATTGTGATTCAGATCTGTCTTTGAAATCAATATATTTGAATCTATTATTTAAAAAACTGAATCGAATGGAAATTGATAAATTGAGATTGAATTTGATTTGAATGGGAAAGTCGAGTTGATTTGATGCGATTGGTGAAATTTAGGAAAATTGCAAATACTTTACTCTATAAATTATTTAATGTATATACACACACACACACACACTATTTTGGGAAATAGATATATTTGAAATGAAAGGATATTTTGGTTTTGAAGTATGAATTAATTTGAAATGACCACGGTCTTATAGTGTATATTTCTACATGTAGATAATTCCATGGATCCTTAGAGGATGGTCATCCCAAACATCCTTTAAGTTAATCGTATTTCAGTTGATATTTCACTTGAGTTGGATTTATAGATATAAGAATGTTAATCCTGACTCGAGTGTTTTGTGTTTTTCTTGACGCTCGGGTCAGACTGAGTAATTCAGCATTTGAGACTTACCTTTAGAGTTTGGAGCTTCGTTTGGAGATCCAACTATCGATTCATCTTTCAGCTTTTCGAGTTAATTATTTAGAGAAGTCATCTGTTGGTACTGGGGACTTCACTCTATTTGAGAGATTCTGTAGTATTTTATTTCTAACTCTGATGTTTTTATAGTAGCTTCATGAACTACTATTTATCTATTCCGCTGCATTATTATATTACTCTATGTCTGTGATTCTATGATTGATTTATTTACTGTAACGCTAAGTTTTACCAAATTTAAATTAGCAATATGATATTTTGAGCAATTCAAGTCCAGCATGTGTGGATGCGAACGATTGAAAATATCAGGTCGTTACAGTTGGTATTAGAGCTTTGGCTCTAGGAAAACATAGCATATATAGTAAATTTATTTGCAGAATCACTTTCGTTCGAGCTTGAATTTCTTCCTCTTTAATTTGGTTTTCCTTTGGACTTTGGAACGTTCTCTCGGTTTCAAAATCCATTCTTGTCCCTCACTATTCGTATTCTTCTGAATTCGGAAGCATTCTATAGCTCTATGATATGATTTGTAAAGGGGTGAAACTCCTTTACAATCGGCATTGATTCACCGGAGATTTATATCCCTCGATTTAGACGTTGTTATCTCTTGTTATGCCGAATTCTATTGCCGGCGATCGAATGTTGATTTTCCCTGGAATTCTGCATCAACCTTGTTCTTGAATTCACGGTTGACCTGGCTAAGGTCGCCCGCGATTTGTATTAGTATACCCATCATCTATTTTGAAAGTTTCGAATCAGAATTCTATTTCATTTGAGTACCTCTATTTTGAATATCTATCTTTATTTTGAAAGCCATTCTTGAATCATCCTTTGGAAAATCGGGTTTGTTTGTATTTTAGACATTGTTTTATATATTGAAATTTTTATTTTTGATTATATTCTATATATAAAAGAGAAAATGTTTTCGATAAGGATTATATACCTTTTAAAACAAGAATTCGAAGTTTCGAAAGAATTTGAAATTTTGAAAATTATACATAAGAAATGGATTTATATAAAATGATTTACGACTGTAGGGTTTCGGTTCGAAATTCGAGAGATTGAATTCTGATATTTTGAAGTGGTTTTCGGTATTTTGAAGTATATAATAATATGATTTAAAAGTATTTTCCAAATAAGGAATGTTTCAAAGGATTTCAGATAAGTTCCAATGATTTTGGAAAAAGAAATTTCAAATAAGTTTTCAAGAAAATAGAAGTCCACAACTCACTTGTGTCGCTGGATAATAATTTCGGTGATGAGTGCATGCATCATTGACATTTATTTTTGAGTTTCGGAGTGGGGGAGAAGCCGCTCTAGTAGCTTTGCTATGCGAGTGATTGTGCGAACCAAATTTTGATTTCAAATTTCGAAGTATGATTTGATATTCGAAAGATATATGTATATATATTTGAAATGATTTGAAGTAACCCTATCTATTGAAATTGATTTACTGATTTGTTGCTGACTTCCAACTCTTGGATTGGAAAAATTGATCTCTCCGACTATTTTGTAAGTTCGAACACTTCCAAATCAAGGTTTAATTTCCAAATCTAAGTAATTTTCCAAAGGTAAATTGGATCTCCCATATAGAAATAGATAGTTTAGGGGTTTTAAAGGGATGGTTATAAATATTGGGTATAATTGATTTTGAGGAAAATATTTGGTTTCGAAATTAGATTGGAATTTAAAACCCAGTATTTATATGATGATTCTGGAAATGAATTTGGTCGACTTAAATTATGTTGATTCGAAAACTAGGATTACTTTCTAAAACCTATTGCTTTGGAAACTTTGAAACTAAAGATATATAATTTAGAAGAAACAATTTGGTGAAATAGTATATGATTTTGAAACTGAACTGATATTGAAATGAATTGAAATTGAGAACCTCATTTTTCTAAATGCCTGATTTGGGAGTTATCAAACTTATATAAAATTGATTTGCATAAGTATGAAGTTGATTTGAAAACTATTGATTTTGGAAAGTATTCGATTTGAAAATAAAATCTTATACATAATGGACTTTATATAAGTATGATAGTTGAAGGTGATTTGAAAAGATACTATATGATACATGTTTTCGACGTAAAGATATCGAAAGTGCCTTCTGCTGGATATCCGCTTTGTGGCCACATTGTGGATTCATTCTATCGATATTATTCTCTCTGATTTTGGTTTTTCGGATGTGATACTCGAGTGTCCGACCATGGCGTAACCCATGGTCATTTTTTTGGGTAGCGTAATCCTCAAGGCAGAGATTGCTTAAAGATACAGATGTTTTTTGGGGGATCCAGGCATAACCATTGTTATGTATCATGCGGTCTACCGGTTTTGTTGTCGTGGCGTAATCCGCAAGGCAGAGATTGCTTAAAGGGTATGGATGTTTCCTGGGGATCAAGGCATAACCATTGTGTATCCTACGTTCCATGTGTTTTGGTTATCATGGCGTAATTCGTAAGGCAGTGATTGCTTAAAGGTACGGATGTTTCCTGGGGGATCCAAGCGTAACCATTGTGTATCTGTGATCCCGGTGATTTTTTTTAGATTGTACTTTCCATATCGGCTTTGAAGGTTTTTCAAGTATTTTCACTAGGTGTTGAAATAGGTCTACTAAGTACTTGAATAATTCTAGCTTTACGCCTGGTCACCGCATGGCCAGAGTCTGCAAGAACGAGGATAAACTTGTTGAAACACCGAGTTATAAAAGTATTTTCGAAGGGAAAATTTTTTCGATATAAAAAGTACTTTATTATAAAAGTATTTCCAACAAAGAAATTTTTCATTAATATTTGAAATTGAAATTCTTATGGTTTGAATTAATTATTCATCCCGATACTATTCTTTGAACCTACCTTATCTGCTCAGCTTTATTTATTCACCTATATTCTGTTTTTCGGAATCTACCTTCTTTCCTTCTTTTGAATATATCCTTTAAAATATTGTTTATTTATGTACTACTTGGTTTAATAGTAATTTTTTTAGTGTTTTATGTAAATAATCGATCACATAAATAATTGAATGGAACTAATAAAATGAGTTTAACCAAACTATTAAATATTAATTAATTAAAAAAAATTATATGGTTTTAAATAAATTGTTTAATTTGTTTTCCAAAATCTAATTTTTCATTTGGTTGTTTCTATTTTCCTACTTTGTTCCTTTTCGGGTACGAAAGTTTTGAGTGGGGGAGAGTGTAACGACCTGTAAATCTTAATAAATTTTATAACATATTTAGTTGAATTTTTGAGAAATTTTAAACAATAAAATTTTAAAATAAAATTTTAATATTTGGAATACGTCTAATTAAACATAGCAAAAGGTAAATTTTCATATGACAATACTGAAGTTTATTTTCTGGTGCAATTCTATTACAATTTAGATTAGTTAAATTTGATGATAATAAAATGTTTTCCAAGGCTGAATATTTTATATAGAAAAATTCTAAATCATCTTCTGAGTGAGACGTCAAATTTCGTTTCATCGAATTCGAACTTCTTTAACTCCGTCGATCTTATTTTTCTGCGTTTTAGCTGCATTTTCAGCTAGCGGAAATTCGAATTTTAATAATTCAACCGTATCACTAATATTTGCATACCGTTTTGATCGTCTCGTCGTATTGATCTCTGCGGTATATTCAGTTCTGTACTTTGAGGTCCGGTACGCGACGGAAATGATGAAACGGTACATTTTGAGCCTTTAAATTCTTGTATCATTTCACCTTCCACTATAGCCGTTGCTTTTATTATTTCGGAATTTTAGGGGCTGTTACTATTCCCTGAATTTA
This sequence comes from Allium cepa, assembly GCA_030765085.1. NCBI lineage: Eukaryota > Viridiplantae > Streptophyta > Magnoliopsida > Asparagales > Amaryllidaceae > Allium > Allium cepa. The sequence goes on from CM060935.1 coordinate 563,291,801, forward strand.
TATCTAACTTTTATTATTATTTTTATTTTTCTAACGGTTCAAAGATATTTTTTTATTCACTGCTCTAGAATCGTGCCTTCCCATCCATTTCCTATCGTTCAAAATATAATCATTTTCATCAGGTTTCGTACGTTATAAAAATAATAATAGATTGTACCAAAGATATTGTAACCGGCTCATCTACTTTGCAACTTTCCACTTATATATTTATTTATTTTTCTTTCTTCTGAAACCATTCCTTCTTCACTTTTATCATGGCTCATCTTCTTCTCTTTTGGGCTATTCACTTTTTCATCTTTTCAGATATAGATATATATATATATATATATATATATATATGACCTTCTAAGAAAGTGAATGGTGAAGATAATTCGTGTAGATGTTGTTTGCCTTTCTCGACAAAACCATCATCACCATAATTTTATAGCCGTACACCCCTACCGACCACCCCAGTTCACATCAGTCCGCCTACAACCAACCAAAAGCAAGAAGAACACCCTCTCCACTTCCTCCGGCACGCAACCACCACGACCGGAGCCGCACCTCATACACCGCCTACCTTTCTTCTTAGTTGTACCTTGTCAGCCGACCACTGCCTCTCCCTTCGGCCACCATCAGTCTGACAGCCCTTCCCTTGCCGAAGACCATCTCACCTCCTCCACCGCACAGCCCACGTGCAAAGCCGTGCCTATCTTCCTGCCCGTCGCTCGCATTTTGTTCCATGAATCACCAAGTCAAGCTCTTGTTTCTATTCTCTATTGTTTACACATTCGATTATATATATATATATATATATATCCTTATTTAAAGATTTATATCGGCCTGTCTGCTATTTATTTTATCACTCTATTTTATTTTATATGGATATGTATATATAGATTCGCTATTATATATATGTGGTTACTTATATTATATAGGTATACTGGGTTTTATTTTGATCTTTTAGGGAGTGTGTGTTTGTGTGTCTAATACTGGGGGATGATCATACTTACAACTTGCATGCACTTGTAGTGAAAAACCATTAAAAGACATTATATGCACAAACAACATACTGTTAGAAAGTTTTGCAACATATTTTGTTCAAATATCATAATACTCGGATTTCAGATGGAATATTCCATCAAATGAAGATGTGATAGTTGAGCAGTATGTAAAATTGAAGCGAGTGCGATTTAGCAAAACCAAACCTATTTACATTCTGTTAGATAGAAACATGCTTTTATATTTACAATATATATATTTTTTATAGTTGCTTTCGCTGTTTATATATATATATATATACACACACACATTGATTTTGAAAGTATATGAATACGCAAGTTACGATTTTGGTCTGTTGATACTTAAGTTTATGTATATATGATTTTATACAAGTCATTGATATATGCGGTTTACTTAAAGTATGCTGTGTTTGAAATGGTTTTATTTAATATATATATTGGAATATTTTATATATAAATAAGCTTTAATTTAATAATGTTTGATTTAATTTATATACATACATACATATATGTATATATGTGTGTATATATATAGCATCTAAATCTTAGATTGATCTTTATATTGTTGGTCTGTGGGGTATTCATTTGTTTATTTTGTCTGGATTTGAAATTTTATATATATATATATATAACAGTTTATATATATATATATAATCTAACAGTTTGGTTTATATGTTATAGTATATATTATTTTATAAAGAAGTATATTTGTTTTATGCATACGTGTGGTCTATAGTTTGTTTCAAACTATGATATTTGAAAATGTATGTCTATATATAATTTTAACGAGTTTCAAAATTAATATTGATTAAGAAAAGATTACATTAGAATAAAATATATTTTGTTTCGGTCTACATCAAGCAGTTTCTGATCTATTTTCATCGATTTCTATTTATCGGCTCTGTTCGTCCAATTCGTGTCAATCTCTACATTTTGCAAATTCGTTCTTGGATTCATAACCCATTTCAAATATCTCTAACCTCGAAAGATGAGCAATCACTCACGATTAACATTCTTATATTTATTAAATTTGATTTCAATTGAAACGACAATTGAAATATGCTGCTGTAGTTATTTAATTTATTAATTATGATATTATCTGTAACTGTTTACATGTAGGATATGACACCATATCCTGCTGTTTTTATTATTTGTTATTTATATTGATGATACATGCCTGTTATTATTATTATCATATCCATCATCACTCTGCAAGTTCCCTGTTAGTATAGAATTCACTATGGGTTAAAATGATACATACCCGAACGGACTTTAGAATAGGAGAAAATCGTTATGGGTTGAAATGCTAGACCCAAGCGATTTTCAATTGCATTGAATTTGGGATTGCGGGTTGAAATGATATATACCCATATATATTAAATTGCGGATTTGAAATGATAAATATCCGTCTTACTTGACCATAGGATAGTGAATATATACAGACATTGTTGGTCCATATATATATATATATAAATGTTTTGAAAATAATTTCTATGGTTTTAAAAGAAAATATATGGTTTTTAATAAATATTGGTTCTTAAATATTATATATAAATGGTAAGTTTACATATAAATTTTATATATGAAGTTAATAATAATATTATTGAGATTAATTTAATACATATAATATGTTTAAGTATTTATTTAAATTTATATTTTGAAATAGATTGTTGTAATAATTTTAATAAGTTAAGGTTGAGAAGATAAAGTTGAATTAAGTAAAACTGTATCCAATTAAGAACTCTACTTAATTAAATCGATTTGAACTATTGAATTTGAAGTTTAAGATTGATTTTATAACTTGATGTTTGATTTAAAGTGATAAAATGGATATTTCAAGTTTAACAAATCGAAAGGAATATTTAGTTTAAAGGTAAATTTAGGATATTTAAATAATGTTGAATTTATTAAGTGAAAGTTTCAAGTCTAAATAATAATGAGGTTAAATCGAGATCTATATGAAACTCTTAACTTGAACTTTGAAATGTAGAATATTAAAGTTTTAAAATATACTGGAATTTAAATGGTTTATTTGTGATTCAGATCTGTCTTTGAAATCAATATAATTTGAATCTGTTATTTAGAAAAATGAATCGAATGGAAATTGATAAATTGAGATTGAATTAGATTTGAATGGGAAAGTCGAGTTGATTTGAAGTGATTGGTGAAATTTGGGGAATTTGCAAATACTTTATGTTAGTCCTTAAGATGATGGTTTGACGACAACAACCTTAGAGTAAGATTATAAAATATAAATACTAACATTATAGTTTAGATATATATGTATATGCAGGATTTAACCATGCAGGTACCAAGAATGAAGACTGTACAATATACAGATTCAAGATATCAAGATTGAAGACTCATAATTATCAAGAATATCAAGATTATCAAGAGTTCAAGATTTCAAGAATAAGTAATTTAATTAGGAATTTTGTTCAAACTCCTAGAAAAGCACTTGCATCTTAAAACCCAATTTATTCGTGGAATGGAATCCACTTTGAGCCTGTTAAAGGGATGGAACCCTAAGTAGGTGTGACGCCCACCTCTATGCTCACAATAACAAAGAGTATTAAAAAGAAATACCGTCTGTTATTACGAAGAAGGCTGGATAGGAGCGGCCATCCGTAGTTAAGCCTTACACTAGTATTGGTTACCTCGATAGGAGTGGTATAAATATTTATTTTTCTTTCATCTCTTTGTTTATTTACTCCCATCGACATATCCAATCCCAGTATAAAACGAACTACGATGGTTCATAATATTTCAGGACATGTATATAATAATAACATAGATAAGCTAAGCACAGAACACAGATAATATCAAATCACACACACACACACACACACATATATATAACTGAAGTCAGTTACAATACATGTGATACAATACATATGATACAACTACAACTGTCAACACTGGAAGTTACATATACAAGTACATTACTGTAAATAATATACATGAATACATATCATCCTATAAAATACACTGACTACTCCAAAAGATATGAAGAGGCTTCATAGCTCAAGTAGCAACCCAAAGCAAGATATCAACATCTTGTAATAACTCGGTCTAACCCGAGTATTAATTCAAGAAAATAATACGCAGGTCAGTCTAATTCAAACTCAGTTATTAATGTACGGAAGCAATAATAATTAAATAAGAAATAGACGTCAGTCACAATAATCTCACATATCTAATCCTTTAATAAGGAATCGGATAACGGTAAATATAACACATAACAATAATAAACAGCGAATCAGCAAAGCCAAATCATCAACAAAGATAAATAAAAGGATTATCAATGAAGATAATTTAGAAAACAGCAAAATTACCTAAACAGCAATTAACAGCAAGTGGCCAGAGCAAAACCCAAGCCAGTGAAACAGCATAACAACAAAATCTAATTATCGATACGATAATTAGAAAACACAAAATCTAATTATCCAATAGACAATTAGATAGCAACAAAATAATCAAATCAACTCAATTCAAAATACAGTTTCAAGATATTGAATTGAATACACTAAACAATTCAATCAATTGAAATATCAATTAAAACGACAATTCTGTTTGGCTGCAGTACACGCTCGCATGCACTGCCTCGCCAATACAGTGATGAAATATATTAAAATGTCAACTCTGATAGGGCTGCAGTACACGATCACGTGCACTGCCTCGCCACTACCGCAAATGATGTCATCATAACTCCAAATATTAACAGCAAGTGCTGACCCAATAAAACTAACAACGGCAAAATGCATGTGAACCCAATGGTCAGTGAAAAATAGAAACAGTGACTAGACCAAGTGAACAGCAGGTGGTATGAGACCGAATCAGGTGAATGGCAACTACACGTGTTGATCCAACAATACATGTGTACACACATACAAATATATGTATGCACAAACATGACAACTGCAACTGATGACAAATGTGGTGCAACAAAACCCAATGTAATGAATTCAATGTTCAACGTACTGCAAGTATGCAACAACAAAAATGGATCAAGCAAGTGCAACATCAAGTGGTACAAATGCACATGTTAAGCTACAGAACTTCAAACTTGAAGACAACATGCAACTAGAAGCACACAAATGCATATACCAAATATGTCAACGAGTCATGCGATGCACCAGAGAACAATGACTAGTACAAGTGACATAGGTAGTTCGAACCAAAACAGTGTCATGGCCGAATCAAGAGCAAAACACATGCCAAAAGAGAAGCATCACCATCAAAGTGATGCAACAGTCAAGCAAAATGACTCAACACAAGTGCTCAGATGAAACATAACATAAACTGAGAAACACTTTAGAAAGTCATGTACCAAAAACTAAAATAAAAGTGCAGCTCACAAAACCAAGTGCACAAACCAATCACGAACATGTAGCAAAGGTAAGGTGATGCACGAGGTCAAGTACAATAAGGTGCAACTAGATCAGCAAGCTCCAAGCTCAAAGCAAAACAACGAAAAACCTCCAAATGAATACAATGCAACAATACAACGTATCAGTATAAATGTGTACAGGTTGGAGACTGCAACACTATGGCAGGCTCGAGGCTGTCTAATTCACAGTGCACATCAACTACAACAGTTCTGACCAAACCCCAAAGTTCAATATCCAATGAGGTAACATGAAGAAATCATCTTATATGATCTGAAGCATTGCGACAGTGAATTCAAGTGAATGGCAACACGTGATGCATCAGTGAAACAACTCGATATGCAGAAAAAGGTTGCAGTGAAGACTACAGATACAAATGCCCAACACAAAAGAACAGGCTATGCAACATAAAGAAGACTCAAAGCCATATACAGTGAAAACAGAGGCAATGCTCAAGTCATACCAGATTCACTGAAACCAAACATGCTGCAGTTTCAAATAATGTCAACAAAAGTGCCAAGGCCGACATTAAACAAGTAAATTAATCGAAATTCAACAAAGTCAAAGCCGATGTCAACAAAGCAAAGTCAAAGACAATTTCTTTTTATAACAAAGTAAATTTTAAAATTGTCAGAGAAGCAAATGAAAATCATCAAGAAATCTCAACTCCAAATCAATGTCGTTTTAATCAATGACAGTTTTGAACGAGTAATAAGAAACAGATTCAATCACCGGCCGAGATAGAACAACATCGAAGCAAAATCGAACTGCAAAAGCACAATATTAAGAATGAACTAGATGTGAGTGAAAATTCACTCACCTTTGATTCAAAGAACCCAACGATCCAAATCGCAGCCGAATTCATCTCGAGAGACGCCGATTCGAAAAACCACGAAGCCCTAATTTCTGAGGAAAGAACGAGCCACCAATCTTTTTCGTTTTGTTTTGTTTTTAGGGTTGTGTAGAGACTGAATGAAGGGGGAAACGGCATCGGCCTTTGTTAATTATCACAGCATAAACAAAAACGTGGGCCAAGATTCAATCGAAAGCCCGCATACCCTTAACAATTTTTAAAAGAATTTAAACCTATTAAAATGCCCATAAGCAATTAGCTAGGAAAATTTAATCGTCTAATGACGATAATTAAGTGGTGCGAAACCCGGGTTGTTACAGACTCCCCTCCTTATAAAAATTGTGTCCCCGCAATTTTCATAATTAAAGTCGTCAATAACAATTATTTTTCTAACATAAACTGGTTACGCTAGAAAAATAACTGTCAAGAATACAAACGCCAGAGAAATCTTTTAATTTCACAAAAGAATTTCACAAATTCTCATAAAATCTAATTATCAAATAGATAATCAGAAAACAACAAACTGAATAAATACAATTATCAGCAATATTTAATTATGAATTAGATAATTGGAATACAGAAATCACAAAACAGCAATATCTAATTATCGATACGATAATTAGAAAACAACAAAATCTAATTATCAACAAAGACAATTAGAAAACACAAATCACATATCGCAAAACCGCAAATATCTAGTTGTCCAACAGATAATTAGAAAACACCAACTTCATAATCAGTAAACGCTAACTATCAACAGAGATAGATAGAAAATAGCAATTCAATATAATCAACATAATCTAGAATCAATTAGAGACTAGAAAATCTCGTAATCAGCAAAATTAGAAAATATCCAATTATCAAAAACGATAATCAGAAAACAACAAATATCCAATTATCAAAAACGATAATCAGAAAACAAAAAATATCCAATTATCAAAAACGTTAATTCAATCACTTGAAATATCAATTAAAATGACAATTCTGTTTGGCTGCGTGCACTGCCTCGCCAATACAGTGATGAAATATATTAAAACGTCAACTCTGATAGGGCTGTAGTACACGATCACGTGCACTGCCTCGCCACTACCGCAAATGATGTCATCACAACTCCAAATATTAACAGCAAGTGCTGACCCAATAAAACTAACAACGGCAAAATGCATGTGAACCCAATGGTCGGTGAAAAATAGAAACAGTGACTAGACCAAGTGAACAGCAGGTGGTATGAGACCGAATCAGGTGAATGGAAACTACAAGTGTTAATCCAACAATACATGTGTACACACATACAAATATATGTATGCACAAACATGACAACTGCAACTGGTGACAATTGTGGTGCAACAAAACCCAATGTAATGAATTCAATGTTCAACGTACTGCAAGTATGCAACAACAAAACTGGATCAAGCAAGTGCAACATCAAGTGGTACAAGCAAGTGCATAATCGAATGTCGGAAAACCGAATTGTTAGGGTTAAAAAGAGGAGGTAGAAGAAAAAGATCGAAGAAGTAAGAAAACAGAACAGAAAAAATATCAGAATCACACATATCGCAGCGGAACAACATATAATAGATAAATGAATATCTTTGAAACAAAGAACTATCTCTGTTATTACATTACATCACATCATCATCAGAGTATGGGTCCAAACTTGAGAAAAATGATGGATTGCTCGAAGCAAAAGAAACGTGGGTTAACCCGGTGTTAGGCTCAGGTAAAACAAGAATTGGCTCGGGTCTGGAAATTAACATAAAAATAGTTTTAATTATTAAACCCAAATCAAGCTTTTAATTGAATTTTTTCGATTAAAACCAATTATCTTGTAAATGTTAAGTGTTTATCCAAGCTTTGAATTGGTAAAAAAGTTTTTTTTTAATAAAATTATTTTAGTTAAACAAGTTTTCAAAATATTTAAAATACATATAACCTTGATTTTTAAAAGTTTTTTTTAAATAAACTTAGTAATATTAAGAAGTTAATTAAGAAGAAATGTTTTAAGTTGTTATTTAACCTAAAAAAATCTAAATTAATTTATTTGTTAATGATAATTAATTTTAAGGTTTATTAAATAAAGATTTTTAATGATAATTTATTCAGATAAATGGATTATCTTTTAATTAATTAAAAGTTTTAAGTGATTAAAGATTTATTACTTAATGAAAGTAATTAAATGATAATTGATTGATGAATGGAGTTTAGAAAGATAATTACCCAATGTAATTAGAAGGGATTAATTATTTAATTACTTAAAAGATTTATTAATTAATGTGATTAATTAATTTTATGTGATTAATTAAAGGAAAACAAATCAAGGTGATCAATTTATCTATGTGATTAATTAAGATAATTAATTAAAAGATAATAAATTAAGAGTTAATTGATTATTTGATTAATTAAGATTTATGATTAATTAAAGGTTGATTAAAGGATAATTAAGGATTGATTTCTTAATGATTAATTAATTAGAGGATGATTAATTTTTTTAATTAATTAAGGATATTTAACTAAAGAATAATTAAATAATTAAGGGTTAATTATTTAATGACTAAAGGTTAACTGATTTATTAATTAAGGTTGATTAATTAATAATTAATGGTTAATTAATTTATTATTAAAGGTTAATTAATAAATGATTAAAGGTTAATTAATTAAGATGGTTTGTAATTAATTAATATTAATTAACCAAGATTAGAAATTTATTCATAAGTAACTAATCTGGTTTAAAACTAATCAAATGTTAATTGACCTTACTTATGGATGATTGTATTCTATTGAATGCTGTGAATTGTGTGATATCCCTGATGTGTGATGCTTTGTGATATGAATTATTATGATTTGAGCTGTGATGAATGTAATTTATTTACCTGTGATGAATTTATATTATTTATCTGTGAATCTGTGAAAAAAGATAAGCGTTATAGGATTATACCGCTTATCGATATTGCTATGATTGAATCTGTAATGATTGATGATGTTGCACTATTGTGTAAAACCCCTGAACTACACCACACACACACAAATTTGGATTACACGAGGAAATTGGTTAAGTAACAGATATTTAAATTTAAGATTATGAAATGGTTTTTCAAGATGAATTTTGAATCCAAATGGTTTTGGAAATAGAATTGGGTTTAATATGGAAAGCTTTTGGAAAGGAAAATTTGAAATTGAATTTAATTTGAATAGAATATGTCTTGTTTAAGATTTGAAAAATTATTTTGGAAAATAATGGTTTAAAAAGGTTATATAAGTTATATAATGTATTTATATGAGTTTTAAACCATTTTTAAAAGTAATATTTTGGGAATTTAAATTAAACAAAAAAAAAATTGTCTTAATCATGCAGAAAAAAAAAAATGAAAAAAAAAAAAAAGAAAAAAAAAAAATAGGAAATGAATTAGAAGGGATGAAAAGGGAAGCGGAAAATTGAAGGGAAAAAAAGAGAGAGATTTCAAGTTTTGAAATGAAAATAGTTTTGAAAGCTATAAATGAATCTTTGTTAAAGATTGGTGAAATTTGTTTTCAAATTGAAGAGGATCTTAAAGGTGTATCTTTTGTATTACAGATTTGGAATTGAAATAATTTCAAAAGCTATGAGTGAATATTTGTTAAAGATTGGTGAACTTTGTTTTCAAATTGAAGAGGATCTTAAAGGTGTATCTTTTGTATAAAAGATTTAGAATTGAAATAGTTTTGAAAGCTATGAATGAATCTTTGTGAAAGATTAGTGAACTTTGTTTTCAAAGTGAAGTGAATCTTTTGTTTAAAAGATTAAAAGTGGGACTTTGTTGAAACCATTTGAAAAAAAGGTTTTGGTTTTTAAAGTTGTGACTTAACTAAGATCCCAATATCCATATACTTTTAAAATTAAGCGCTCATTATTCGGTTTAGCCGGAGGAGGACTCTGTGTCATAAAACCCATCCCGAATAATGACACGACATTATGGATAGCTATTGGAGATCGGTGGTGAAGACCGAATATTTTCAAAAGCGAAAGAATTACCTGTCGAATGTCTCTGCACCGACTGGTCCTCGGTATAGAGATTTGATCACCCTTTGTGATGGGGAGTCCGGACGTGATTAGGGATTATCCGGATTGCAAGGGCTTCTTTTGAAGTGCTTACAGTTCTGTTCGAACCTAGAAAAGACTTGTATGGATGTATGTCTGATGTTACACTTTGAGATGTAAAGCTGATTTCTATCAAATACATTTCTGTTTGGTGGTAAAGAATTTATTCTCTTAGCTTAACACCCTTTTCTGAGACGTACGAGCTTAGAGGTTACGTAGTTGATGGTTACGAGAGATACATTCCAATTTGGCAATGTGGCATACAAAGTGCTGTTGATCATGTGTTGATCGAAGCATGGCTTTTGTGTAACGCGTAGCTTTGTGGACGTGGCCTCGTCGGACCTCACAACCCGGAAAGGTCGAAACAGGAAAGATTTGGCAAGGTTATTTGGGGGTAGCACGCCCTGAGGGTATGTCCATTTCCTTCTGGATAGAAGTGGTATCATGGTATGGAGCCCAGATACTTAACTTTTGTGGTTGCGGCAAACTTATTGCTTTGTGGTTTTTGGTATCGAGTCCTCGGATAAAGGTTGGTTACGACCGAGAGATGGCATACTCGTGTCAGTAGTTACCTATTTATAGAGGTAACCCGGCTTTGTGTTTGCAGAGAGCTAGTTAAGTTCTCGGTGTGTCCCTCCAGAGGCATTCCCATGTGGCCTAGGAAGTTCCTTAGCCTGACCATTTGTTGGAAATCCAAAGAAACAATATGCACCCTGTACGGTTTTAGTTGTATAACCTGCCACCTCAGGTGGTAGCTATAGCAGGCATAATATAATGGTACCTATGCTGGCTAAGATTAATATTATACTTCGAAAGGTTTTCTGCATTTTGCACTAATAATAATGTTAAAAGGATTGTGCGTATCAAGCATGTTTGACTATCATTAGGAGAAATCTACTCCAACTGTGCGCTTGCATTGTGTGTGCGACCTTATGGTAGTTCATTTTCCAAAAAGCATTGCGGATTTCTTTTAAATTCTTTCGTTAAAGACAAACTGTTTTTGTTTGCTCATACCAGTCCCATGATTGACCTGGAGTTTATTGTTCCCTATCTAAACTCCCGGTTCCCGCAATTTTCCACACGGACGGTCTGGAGTTAGATTTTTCAGATAGTCAGATAGTAGATATAGATTCGATATCTTTGGAGCCTTTGGATTTGGCAATTGCATTTGGTTCATCAGTTGCCTAGTTGGCTTAAGTTCAACGTTGGTGGTAGTTCGAGCTTTTGGTTTTGGAGATGAAAGTCTTTAGAGTTTTGGAGCATTGGAGCTTTGGCTATGAAATTTCAGATATTAGATTCTATCTCTCTTTCTCTCTTGAAGATCATAGGAGATATCTTTCCACCGCTGTTGTTATTGTTCTTCCGTTGTTTTTTATCTTGTACCTCTGATATTGATATTCATTTGTATCAGATTGTAGTACCATTGTTGCAATCAAATGTTGTATATCAATGACATTATTCATTTTCTTCCGCTGTGTTGTCGTACTTAATGTGTTATAAGCTCCATCCGAACTGGAGTTCGACATTTGAATCTGCGGCATTCGAATACGAGTGAAGTATGAATGTCGATTTTTTGCCACCAAATTTCGGGTCGTGACACATTTATTTGGCAATGGCTAAAAAGTATGGCAAAATCGCCATGGCCCAAGACCATAGAAAATTTTTCGGATTGGAATGTGGCAAAATGGATAGTACGGTGTAGTGTTGTTTCAATCCATTAAAATATTTATTATGCTTGCAAATAAGACTAGGCATGCCACTAGCTTGAACCCATGGCCGCGACAAATAGATATCTTTTACTAGATCACCATGCATGAATTTCTTCCTAAGTGTATTTTATAATCTTTACATTATAACTAATAAAAACGTACTTATTTTTTGGTTTTTTCAAATTTAAAATGGGTTGGGTTAGAAATATGATGTCAACTAGGCTTTTGCAATGGAGTGGAGATAATTTTCTTTTTGTTCATTATTTTTGGTATCACTAAGAATGAAAATTAAAAGGGAATAATTGAAAATCATTTTAAACATTTGGAATAAGTTAAATCTGAGAAATAATTTTTTTTTCCACCCAATTTTGTGTTGTCTTGTTAAACTTGTAGTGGGTTTTAATGTGATGATGTGTAGTGGTTTTGTTTTTTTGCCTCTACTAAATTTCAATTCTATATCATATACTAAACTATCATATCTTTTATTTGGAAAATCAAATGTGGCAAAACCACAACCAATATGACTTATATTCTAGTAATCTACACAAGTAGGAAAAAATTAAGTAGCTCTCGTTCAAGGTTGTTTCACATCAATTTATAGTATGGTGTAGTGTTGTTTCAGTCCATAAAAACATTTATTATGCTTGTAAACAAGACCAGGCATGCTACTAGCAACGAACCTATGGTTGTGACAAATAGACATCTTTCTCTAGATCACCATGCATGAATTTCTTCCTAAGTTTATTTTATAATCTCGACATTATAACTAATAAAAACATGATTATTTTTTGGTTTTTTCAAATTTCAAATGGGCTGGGTTAGAAATATGATGTCAACTAGGTTTTTGCAATGAAGAAGAGATAATTTTTATTTTGTTCATTATTTTTGGTATCAGTAAGAATGAAAAACAAAGGGAATAAGTGAAAATCATTTTAAACATTCGTAATAAGTTAAATCTGAGAAATAATTTTCTTTTCTCCTAATTTTGTGTTGCCTTGTTAAACTTGTAGTGGGTTTTAGTGTGACCGATGTGTGGTGGCTTTGTTTTTTGCCTTTTCTAAAACTCAATTCTATATCATATGCTAAACTGCTAATTCTTTATATTTGGCAAATCATATGTGGCCAAACCGCAACCAATTTGAGTTATAGTCTAGTAATCTACACAAGTAGGAAAAAATAAATAACTCTTGTTCAACGTTATATGTTGTCCTAAATTTCCATTATTATGAAATACAAACTAAACACTAAATGTATTTTGAAAGTCTTAATTTTCATTTCAAAATCATCTTAATTTGTCCAAAATTCACATTAATTCCAAGTATTTAAGTTATCTTCTCTTGAAAAGAATCAAAGATCAAATAAAACATATAACAAAATTTCTGCACAACAAGAATGAATTTTTTTTTGAACTAATAAGTAATTAAAAATGTTAATACTAGAACTTCAGCCCCATTTATATTGGAAATAATACACCTCAATTTATTATTTATTTTTTGTAGAATTATAGTCTATAAAATGAAAATTGATTAATAAATCGAGATTTTTTGTTGATATTATTATTTCTTACATTTTTAATCGATTTTTATTCCATCAACTATTTTGTACCAATATTATTTAGTTCTTTATTTTGACTCTTGTATTATTTTAGTTTAAGTTTGATATAGACGAATGTTGCACATTAAATTTTAAAAATATTGTTTCTATCTAATTAATATATAAATTAGTCGCTTCAAGGGTGTATGACTTTAAGTTTCCTTTACAACCTAAGGTGACCTAAAACTATCAAAATATTATAAATAAAAGTTAATTTGTGTAATTTGATTTCAAATCAAAAAATCTTACATCGGCTCAAACTAGGAATTCGGTTTAGCTACATGCAAGATTATGTTTGATTATTCTAAGTTATCATATAATGATTCATTTCCCAAAAGAATGTCACACGTATCAAAGCATTACACTAAATGTATAAGTCTAATAAACATGAAAAATAATTCAAACGTTAATTTTCATTGACCATTCAAATCATTATAATATTTTTATATAGAGATGACATTCATTACAACATTCATATAGCTTCACATTGCTAAGTCCTTTGCGAAGTTTAATCTTTTGGAGGAATCATATAATCTGTAGATGACAAAATCATATAACATAATTCGTTAATAGCAACTCATACACATAACATATACAATGAACAAAAATAAAAATTTATATATAATACCTCCGCATTTACTTCCAGGTTTCAAAGGATTTCCACAAAAATCAGCGACATAAACAGCCTTTTCGAAGCTAATAATTTTATCCAGCCCTTTTGGAATATGATCGCAGCAGCATAGAACATCAGCATTTTTAACAATTGAGCAACATTGTGGCGATGGGTCTATTTGCGAACCAGATTTTGATACAAATTTTCCACAAGATATTACTAGTTTCGGTAGAATACCATTGCAAACTTCAGCATTAGTTGTAAGATTTAGTAGAGGAGGAAAAGTAACTAAAGAAATGAAAACAATTAATATCATATTTGTGTTTGTCATTTTATCTCAATTTCTTAAAGCCTATAGAAAAATTCTAGATGGTATTTATAGAGTAAGTATAGATGCTAATATGCTATATTTTGGATATAGTTTTTGTTGGAACTAGTGGTTTTGCAAAGAAGATTATAAATCAAATCAATAAAACTAAGAAGATTTTTCCTTGTTACAAAATCTGGAATTAACATTTACCTAAACTTATTGCCGTGGATGAAGATTTCAAATCTTATCTTTTTTATGTTGGTACAAAACTAGATTTCTCAATACAACAATGCCAATAGACTTACCATTTTATTAATGAAAAAGATTACTCTAATTATCTATAGTTTTCTATACAAGATTGCATTCCTTGTAAATGTGAAAGATATACCCTCTTACTCAAGTATCATGAAAATTACCGTAGAATGCTAAACATGAGCATTTAATCTTAATCATACTACAAAAGATGGTTTTGACCTAAGTTCTATAACCCAAAGTTTCATAACATGCTGATGGTGCTCGATATCACAATTGAAAATTTTGAATCTATTCACAAAATATTCAAATATATCAATATGCTTGAATATAGGTAAGTCTGAAGATTAGATCTTATCTATAGGATAATATGTTAGCATAAGAATTTCACTCTTTCATTAATTCCAGGAATTGTCTATCTTTAATTGATTATCTAAAAATATTTTATTTTCAAATCCCTATAATTAATAATCTTTACAATTATATCGAGTCATCGAACAATTTTTGCCCGCCATTATAAATTCAAACGCCAACATTTAATAATTTATTCAATAATTTACGAAGTATTTATCAATTATTTTTTAATTTGTAAACAATTGTTAAAGGATTTCAATCCTAGGACATCTCTTCTACTATTTTGCACTCAGGTCCTTAAATATGAATTAATAAAATAAATTAAATTTAAGCTATTACATCCACTTAACTAAATTTTATTGACGCATCCTATAAATAATAAAATGGCATGTTCAATATGTATATCGCATCCATGATAGAAAAAATGGTATAATTAGACACGCAGCCAATGGTAGAAATACAATATATATATATATATATATATATATATCAAGTTGTATTTATAATTTGCATACGTTATTAAATTATCAACTAATTAGTTGAACAATAGTAAATTAAAAGAACTTCCAGCTTTCACTTTAATTCTACCAATTTTCCATCCTTACCGTTTTTATGTCCTAATATTTCATTTTCAATAGCAATCTGTAATGCTATTTTAATTTCCTTCTACCATTTAACATTCAAATACATAAATTTTATAGTAATTACAATAAGTAACAAAGTTCTCTACTATTCTTTACATTTAAATCCATGGAATTTTCTAATAGGACAAAATTAAAAAAAGGTTGTAGGCTATAAATCTAAAAACTAGGCACAAGGACATTCTTATCTCCGGGCTATGATTTTTTGGAATTCACGTATACTAGTTCTGATTTTCCCCTCCATCTTTAGGACATAATAATTCATCACATGGACATTTACTTTCACCACTGTCATAACTGCTTACCAAACCTTACACCACCTTCTTTTGCTACTAATCTTTCCATCATCTCCCAATTCTAAACACTAGTTTCTACCCCAAATTTTCAAAACCCTACTCATCATCACATCTTGCTGCCCTACAACACCAAACATCCCGCTACTTGATGGGTGATTAGTATATATTTGACTGTGTTTGTTGTTAACGATTAGTTCGATGTTTACGGTTAACATTGAGTATTTTCAAATTTTTGTGATGTTTATTGGTTATGTATTGGTATTATTATTACCCCATATTTGTGATTATTGATTATGGTGGGATGGTAGAGTATGATGTCTTCTGCTTTGCCGCTTGGTTGCTATTGTTGGGCGATGTTTTATGCTAACTTGTATTTGATGCAGGAGAAGAGCAGAAAATAGAACTTTGTGGGCATGATCCCAAAAGGCTACATAGGCACTCTTTTCCTATACAATAGCTCATGGTTCCTTTATGGTTAGGGAATATAGGGTAAGGAGTAGTTCAAATATAGTTGGTACTTTTTTTCTTCTTATGCACCGTCGAGGCTTGCACGTAAATGTAAAGGAACAGAAAAATAACGGGTTCCGTGCAACATCTACATGTTGTTTGTTAGTATATATCTCCTATGTCATAGTTGTATTATTTACAAAATCTAATAATGACACATATGAAGTTATGGATTTTTATTTTGATGAATTGGGACTTGTACAGTATTCCTTTAGTAACATAGTATATAATGTTATTTAACTTCACTGTGACGTTTTTCTCTTTGGTTTACAGATCAAAACAATGGATTATATAGCCAACAACCCACTATTTTTTGTATCTAAAATTAGCATGCAACCGTACTTAGACGGTGATTGTCACTTATTATAGACATTAGAAATAGTGTGGTGTCACATTTGGTATCAAAGATTAGGTTTTACAAAGCTTTGGGAAGGTTTAAACCATTTAGACTAGGTTCATTTACGCCTTAAGATATCTTATAATATAGGATGAGAGAGCTTCTTATTGATGATTGTATTCCTTTTGTATGTATGAGTTGCATTTAATCACTATTAACTCACCCTAAGATGATATTTAATTATGATAACCTTTATATGAGAAATAAACATAGTGGGAGTAAGGTACGATGAAAACTTATAAGAGTGATTAAGTGCTAGTTATAACACGAGTGATACACACAAATACTAAATTGTAATTAAATTAAACTATAATAATTAGACTTATTTTTTTATTTCATGAAGTTTTAAATATAAAGTACTATACGGAACACTTATATTAAAATATACATTTTTTATTTTAAAGATAATTTTATTAAAAAGGAAAATGTATATTTTTAGGCTTAAAGTTATCTTTTCAAAACTTTTATATGAGTAAAAATAAATCATTTAATTTGAGAAATAAAATATTTTATATGAAATATTTTCGTAAAAAAATGATTAATGCAAGCTATTTTATTTAGAATCATTTTGTGAAAAAATTTAGTTGTTAGTCTATAGAGAAATATTACGATAGAAAATGTTTTGTTCGAAAAAAAAAATTGTTTCAAAACATCCTTTGAAAAAGTGTATAATGAAAGATATTTTTATATAAGTATTTTGACTTAAAATATTTTTCTAAATCTGTAACGACCCACTATTTTGAACCGTTCAAATCGACAATCATCAACTCATGTCTGACTTGAATTGCTCAAAACAACAGATTGTTAATTTATATTTGGCAAAACTTAGCATATATAGTAAATAAATCAACCACAGAATCACAAACATACAATATTACAACAATAAGCAGCGGAATGGATAAATAGTAGTTCATGAAGCTACTATAAAATATTGGAGTCTGAAACAAAATACAACAGAATCTCAAATACAATGTATTCTCGAATGCAAAAACAGATGACTAGTCTGAACATTAACAACTGGAATAAAATGAAATAACTGGAAGCTGGATATATAGATCTTCAAACAAAGCTCCAATCTCCAAAGGTGTGTCTCAAATGCTGTGATACTCAGTCTGACCCGAGCATAAAGCAAAACACAAAACATTCAAGTCAGGATTAACATTCTTATACTAGTAAATAAACTCAAGTGAAATGTCCAAATGAAATACAATATAATTTAAAGGATGTTTGGGATTTCCATCCTCTAAGGATCCATGGAACTATCTGCTATGCAGTAATATACGCTATTATAATATGTCTATCAGTAAAGTAAAGTATTAAAATAGCGTTAAGGAGTTACCCATATCCCTCTTAACACATTTTACATATTCCCGTCGTCTATACAGTACCATAAGCTCCACCAAACCGGAGGTTTATCCAGAGGGCCCTCCATAGGTACGCTACAAAACAAACTCGTAGAAGGTGTGATAAGGCATGTGACAAGACACATGAGGCAATGCCTAGGGTAAGATACTACCGTTTTGCAGATCCAGACTGGTGGTAATGCATAGCAGCTACTACCGCCTACCTCGAGACATACTCCCAAATCAAAGGTGCTTCCAATCAAATCACAAAGTAATAGAATGATATCAAAAAAGTGCCCAATCAGAGGAATGACCTCACTTAGCCCGGCATGGCTCCTGTTTTAGCCACATCAATCTGACTCGTGGGAGTCAGGGCTTTGTTAATACCTCATATAGAATCGTCGCCAAACCATCCTACTTCGTTCTCGAATCTCCACCACGTACACAGTTGTTAAAGTGGGTTTCAGAATTGGTAGAGAGTATGTCAATATCCGATCCCGGCCTCTTTAACAACCAAACGCTTATTTCACACCATGTCATACTATAAAATCGCTTTTATAATCATTTTAAACGGTTCATACTTCACATCAAAATATTATATTCTTTTCAAAAATCATATCGCTTTCGAAATCATATTTACTTCTGAAATCATATCACTTTCGAAATCATATCCATAAAATAGTTTAAACCATCATATCAAAATATTAGTATTTAAATCCATTAAATCTAAATCATAATAATTCCACTTACATAGTTTAAACATTGAAAATAGTTTATATATATTTCGAAGTAATTATAAATTAAAATAGTTTATATTTCAAAATAGATTATATATTAAACTAGTCTATATATTAAAATATTTTATATATTAAAAATACTTATAGAAGAAAATAGTTTCCTCCAATTTCAGTTCAACAATTTCGATCAAACCAATCCTAGTTCAACAATTTCGATTTAAAAGATTATGGATTCAATTAAAATTTTCAATAAACCATTTCAATTTATATCGATTTCAAATCCAGGATTTGAACTATCACTTCAATTCTAATAAGATTCAAAATTTAAATGTTCAAACTTTTACAATATAAATTTCATTTATATTACAACATTAAAATTTAATTTTATTCAAATTTGAGAATATTCACTTAATCATTTGAATAACAATTTAAATCAAATCTCAGTTTATAAACTTAAATCAATATTAAATATTCGGTCTCAATTTTATTTAAAGTTGAGAATATTCGTTTAATCACTTTTTTATCAAATCAAGTTTTAAAACCATCCTTTTAAAATCTCGAAATCAACAAGTTCAAATCAATCCTTATTTAAGTTCAATTCTAATTTTTTTTTAATTATAAATCAATTCTTGTTTAATTTCAAGTATTAACCCATTCAAATTGCGAATCAATTCTTGTTTAATATATCTTCCCAACCTTTATTTATTTAAAGTTGTTAAAAAATATATTAAAATATTAATATCTTAATATTTTATATATATTTAAAACATTTTATATATAAAAAAATAAATTAAATCTTATTATTAAATATATTTTTTATTAAATCTTATATTATATATTTTTAAAGTAATAAAATTATAAGTAAAATCTTAAAATTTATATTTTCAAAACTAACTTATAAATTTAAAATTTCCAAAACATATAATTTAAAAATCAAAATTTACTCGTATATAAAAATAACATTTATATATTATATTTTAAAAAATTAATTTTTATTAGACCCATATATTTCCTTTCAAAACTTTAGAAATCAGTTTCGAAATATGGACCACTGGTGTCCGTATATAATTTTCTATCCTATAGTCAAGTGATATAGATATTTATTATTTCAATCCGCAACTTAAATTTAATATTTATGGGTATATCTTATTTCAACCCGCAATCCCAAAATTCAAAATTAATGAAAATCGCTTGGGTTTATCATTTCAACCCATAACGATTTTCTCCTAATCTATAAAATTGTTCGAGTGTGTATCATTTCAATCCATATGGAATTTCTAAACTAACAGAGAACTTGCAGAGTAAGAACAAATATGATAATAATATAACATATCAACAATAGGCATGTATCATCAGCAATAAATTTAAAGATAATATATACAGCATGTTAAGGTGTCATATGTCATAGGTAAACAATTATAGATAATGGCATATCATATTTAACAATTAAATGACTCAATAATTCCAATTTAATAACGTATTTCAATCGCCATTTCATGTGAATTAAATTTTACAAAATACAAGGATGATAATCGTGAGTGATTGCTCACCTTTCAAGGCTAGAGAACAATGATGGCGAAGATGGTTACATGGACATGGACATGCACATGGATACAGACACGAGCAAAGCAAAAAGCTGCTGCGACCAATTTTTGGACAACGAGGAGACAAAAACAAAGCACGATGAACTGGATTTGATGAAGATCAATAATATAAGCGACCCTATATATAAACTATATATAAAATTCATATTTTAATTTAAACACATATAAGATTAAAATATATATATATATAAAAAATTATTGTTTAAATTAAAAACACATACCAAAATTTAACATAAAACCGTTTCATTATACTTGAAAACCAAAACTCATGTATACACACACACACACATGTATATATAAACCTACAAATCATGCATATCTTATATAACCCAATATATATACAAACCGATCATATATAGATATATAACTTATATAAATATATATATATATATATATATATATATATATATATATATATATAAAAACAAACATATTTGTATTACTCATATAAACATATATAAATAGCCTAAGAGATCAGATAGATAACTTTTACAATATAAATAGCTTTAAATATTTATTAATATAAACAATAAAAAAAATCAATAATTAATAAAAAAATATATTTACGTAAGCATAAACATATATATATATATATATATATATATATATATATATAAACTAACTTACATAAACTTTATATATAAACTGACATATATTTAACCTGCATAAACATATAGATAAAACTAACATATATATATATATATATATATATATATATATATAACTTCTTTTATAATATAATATATTGTAAACATTTATATTGTAGCATATAATAATATATATACCTTCATACGTATACTACTTCCATCAAATAGTGAAATGCTAGGCAAGGTGGTCGTTGCATAGGCTGAGGCGGCGAGCAGGTTGGAGTGGTGGTCGGTGATAGCACTTGCATACGGAGGATAGAAGCTCATGCATGCAGCAGAGATTGAGCAAATGTGGATGTGGGATTAGGTGGCAGTGGACAGTCAGGAGATGGACGACCATGGGAGAATGAAAAACCGGCGACCAAGTCAAGGTAGCGGATGGGACTGGTTGACGTGGATGTGAGTACATTGCGGGTTGAGATTGTGATGGGCGTAAGGCCGAAAAGCTTTGCTGCAGCCATGGAGTTTGGCTATGTGAGAACAAAGAGGGTGGGTCAAGTTTTTGGTGAGGCGAGGTGAAAGGCACCGCGAAATGAAGGCCAGTCAGATGATGTGGTGGTTACAGGTAGAAGAGGGGTCACGTGAAGAGGCGCTTGCAGTTTGGAGGGTTAGTGGCCTATGCTCTATTTGATGTGATGAAGTGGGGTCTGCGGTGGTAGGCGAGCGACCATGGTTATGGGAGGATCTCAGGTTTAAGAAGATGGTGGATGAGGAAAGAATATAAGGGGAGAGGCCATTTGAAGCAAAACATGGACGAGCAGTTTATTAAGCAGAAAAAAAAAATGAAAGCAAACTTAAATAAATTTCCTTTGTTTTTATAAACTGACAGAAACGAAACAACAATAAATTTGAAATGATAGGAATAAAAACAGTCACGGCTATTGATTTATGACAAAATTAATAGCCAATGACTCTTAGGTTTACACTGTGGAAATTCGAAAAGACAAAGGAAAAACAAAAAAGCACAAATACGGCACCAATATGCCAACTTTTTTGTCGTTTTTGTCGTGTACCGGACACCGAATTACATGAATGAACATTTCACGAAGATCAACACGATGAGACGAACATGATGGTACACAGATATCATTGATATAATCATTCCATTAAAATATGATATTCGATGTCGAAAATGCTGCTAAAACGTCGAAAATAAGACAAATAGAGCTAGAGCAGTCCAAATTTGACGAAGCAAAATATGGCGTCTCACTCCGAAAATAGTTTACAAATTTATTATATAAAAAATATTTATATTTCAAAAATATTTTATTTCCAACAAATTAATTGATATTTAAATTTAAATTTCACAATAAAACAAACTTCCATATTTTCTGATGAAATTCTGACATTTTCTACCTTTAAATAGACATATTCCAAACATCAAGTTTTTATTTCAAAATTTTAAAGTTTAAATTTCACGAAAATTTAGTTAATTATGTTATAAAATTCTTTAAAATATACGGGTCGTTACACTCTCTCCCGCTCAAAACTTTTCGTCCTCGAAAAGGAATGAGATAGGAGGTTAGAAGCAATCAAAAAGAAAGATAGATTTGAAATATAAAATACCAGATACAACAATTTATTTTAAAACCATATAAATTCATTTATTTTAAATTTGATTAATATTCAAAAAAATTGGGTTCAATCCATTTTATTCGATCAATAACAATTTATGGTATTCACATTTTGTTAATTTCAGTTCAATATATTTTCATTCAATTGATTTGCTTTCAGTTTTATTAACATTTGTTACAATTTTTTTTTCTAAACAAAATTTATTTTATTTGACATATTTATTTAATCCATTTGACTTCACTCAAGTTAGTTCCACTTTGTAATTCCACTTTAACTATTTTTAAGTTCATATTTATTTAATTAAATGGAATTTTCTTTTTATTATATAATTTATTTCACTTAACATAAATTAAGTGTGTATAAGCATTTATTATAACTACTCAAATTTCTATTTATAAATTCCCTTAAAAAAATCTTAGTTTTGGACAACTTATTACTTACATGTCATTCGTATACTATTCAATTACATAACCTTAATACATTTTTAACTTCTTGAATATTTCAAGTAAGCTGTATATGTTTTAGAATGCAATAGGGTATTATAAAAATAAATTTGATCTCAGTAAAACTGTTTCAAGTTGTTTAAATTACATTTCTCATTTTAAACAATTCAATTTTCAAAAATTTTGCTTCATTTCAATAAATGAAAACCATCTCTTACCATAAAACTTAAGAGTTAAATTTTTGGTTTCACTTCAAACCGTTTTGAAATAAATAAATACATATATATTTTCATATATCAAATCATATTCAAGAAGTTCAAATCAAATCCATTTTTCAAAGCAAAAATTTAGCAAAGCTACTAAGTGGTCTCTCCACTTTGAGACTTGAAAATGAATGTCGATGATGCTGCAGTCATCACTGAAATTATTTTCCAACTGCAAAAGAGGAGAGTACTGACTGACTTCTTTTAAAATTCTTTGGAAACTATTTCCATTCAAAAATACTTCGAAGTATATATATTTCAAAACTTTGAAAACCAAACTTTGAAAAGCACCGAAAATTGAATTCCCAAATCCATAATTTAGATTCATTCCATTGGTAAATCAGATTTAGAAACCATGTTTTAAATTTCATCACTTTATAATATACAACAATAGTTAATGGTTTAGAAACGTTGACAAAACAATAAATGATAATCTAGCATTATCGTTTCTAACGACCAATTCACTTAACTATCTAAATTCATAAAATTATACCTTTATAAATGAAATATAGTCATACATAAAATTATTCATTTACCAATTTCAAAAACAATATTGTGTCATTTCAATCTGTTCAAGTGTTTTGAAATTCCTACCGATAGCGTTGGCCGGACCGAATCGACTAGTATTGCCTAACGTCCCGTTATAAGAATGCCCCATCAAATCAAAGCAATGACTTTCATGAACTATTTGGGTGTCATAAGTTATCAATCAAAGTAGTGCATTTCCATCAATTGGAGCATCATCTATAAGCCATCCAAAATCGCTGACCATCCCACTCCGATTGAATCGAGGCAATAACATAATCTTGTAATCATTATTAGATCATTCCAAAGTCAAATGGAAATCAAATCCAAAGTCAAGTTTACGATTTCTTCAAATTGCATTATTAATATCATGTTAGCATTGGATCTCTTCGGATCATGTAATCGATGACCGATCCAATTTCGGATCACTCCGAATTGTTAGGTAACCCTTACTCTCTTCAGGTCATTAATTTAATCTTCAATCTTTCCATATCATTAGTTCATGTTGAGTCCAACCCGCTCATTCTTCCATGGGGGGACTTATTTTTCAAGCGACCAAGCAAGTCCATCCCCTCACTCTCTGATGAGAGGACTTACTTTCTTAATGAACCCATCCACTCACTCTCTAGTAAGGGGATTCACTTTCTTGTACCAATCTAATCCACTTGCTCTTTGCAAGGGAACTTGCAGGTTACGGTTCATTGCCCTGTCTCTCCTATCGAGAGAACCATGTCCAATCAGTTCATCAATCAATATCAGGAGGTTACCAATCTTCGTTGGTGTATCACTATTAATATCAGTTATCATATTTCAGTGATTTTCAAAATCAAGAATTCATTCACCGACTTCAAATTCAAACATCCGACAAGCATTAGAACATCCATATCATCAAGCACTGCATAAAGACATGCAACTTAGAACATGCTGAGAAATCGATCGAGGTCTCATACATGAGTAAATGACTTGACTATAATTTCGCATCATTTATCGAAAACAAAGGTGAAGTGTGGGAATCGAAGCTGACTCCCTACCGTCCCAATCATGAGGTAACTATCCTCGACCAAGATCCAAGATTGCTTCCATTCGCTACCGATGGTGACTACTCCTGTTGCACTAATGTAGCTTGGTTCATCACATACTACTGCAGTCGGTTCTTCTTAACTTGCTCCTCAATCAGATCACAAAGTTGCCTACGATCCTTTGTCTCGTGCCTATTCAGTTCTAAAATAGGCAATACTTTCTCAATATTTTTTCCCAATCCATTCGTTCTCTCTTCATTGGTTTTCGGTATGGAATCTGCCTTTAGTATCTCAATTGATCTTCTCCAGGTTTTCAGTGAACTTTGTGCAAAAAGAGAATTTTTTTTCCCTTCCCTATCGCTTCGATCCTCTGAAGCCTTCGTCCACATTTCTCTTTCCTTTGTCTTTTCCAAATACTACTCTGGATGGTCCACCATCATCCACAGCTTTAACCTCTTCCTTATTAGCTTTAACGTCCTTTTAGTGCCAGTATCTCTTAGCCTCATGGTAAAACTCTACGAGATCCATCTGTGGATCCCTTTCCAAGGACTTCTTAAAATATTTTTTGCTAGAAACTCCTGAAATAGCAGTCATCAGAACTAGTAATAGATCCAGCTTATGAACTGCAACGGTTGCTGCATTAAACCTAGTCAAATAACTCTTTATGGTCTCTTTGTCCATTTGCTTCATACTAATAGTTCTTTGGTCAAGAGATATGAACTTTGTACTGCCTCATAAATCAATCTACCAATTCGGCCCATGTGTTGCCGTTTTCCAGCTGTTTGAACCACATCGTCGCGAAGTCTGTTAAATATAAGAGGAAATACTATCCCATTACCTCCTTAGAAGCACTAAATACCTTAATAAATTATATAAGTCTCACTAGATCAACCATTGGATTAGTCTTTCCATCGTACATATCTACTGTTGGAAGCCTGAAATTGAGTGGATTCCTCGCACACTAGATATTAAAGGTGAACGGATTTGTTCGCATTGTCCAAACTTTAGCCCAGTGGTCCACCTCTCATCGCTCTTCTAACTATTTCAGCAATTCTACCATTACCATCTAACGGAAGTCTCTATTCCATGTTCTCATTCTGCCTTCCTTGCTCCAATGGGGAAATTCAGGGATGTACTCCTCCGGTTTCATGTTTGCATTCTGGTTCATATTCTATTATTCAACATCATTTCTCAGGCATATCCCAGCTCCACCCAAGTTCAAATTCATCTTTCTCCTAATTCCTCTTAGATCGGTACTGATTTATGCTCGGGGATCGATACCGAGTTGTGGTGCCTCTTCTAGGTTTGCTCCACTTTGTTCGATTCTATTCCCAAGTGCCTTTTTTTTGGCTTCGGGACTCTAAATCTGGTCTACAACAACACTGACTGTTCCTAGTAACCTATCTTGCTAAAGAATCCCTATATCATCTCTTCTTAGAGGTTATCATTCTCTCCTGCATTTCTATCATCGTCGTCTCCATTTTATCTCTGGTTATGTAGATGGAAGGGAGGATAGATCCTAAGGACACTTCTTGGCTACCCCTATATCCTTTTTAGATTTCTACAACAGTAGTTTTCCTGGTTTATAGTCACATCATCTTCTCTAAATTCATGTTTTAAGTTGTTAAATCTGAGTTCTCTCAATGAAAGTGCCAAAAATTTAATAAACACCTAGTGAAGTAATAAATATAAAAATTATCAAAGAAAAGCAAGAAATAATAAAGAAGAACATGCAATTTTTATAATGGTTCGACATATACTCCTGCCTACATCTACTTAAACTTTGTTATTCAATTTCTTTGACTTTTACAAACTGTGATTTCATGGATCAGTATTCTCAGATCGATGGTCTCGGATTGGTAAAGATCCAACAAATTTTCATGGAAAAGTCTGTAAATTCAAAAAAGAAGAAAAGTCCCTTTTTCAGGCACTCACTACCTCTATTTATAGATGAAGGTCTCCACATTTGGATTTGAAAAATACTACACATGTTCTTCGCATCATGCACGTCCTTCCACAAAAGTCGCATGCCAACCTAAACCAAGAGTTCTCAAACCGGTAATTATCCATGGGTCTTAGATCGATGATGATCCATGGGCCTTAGATCGCGATGATCCATAGGCACATATGGTCCTTGGATCGGTGATGACCCATGGGCCTTGGATCGACAATGAACCATGGGCCTTGGATCGGTGATGATTATGGGCCTTGGGGTCAACTTGTATCTTGATATGAATTAGTCTCAAGTTTGTTTTAAGTTTATTCCTTCATTTATTTGCTTCATGACTTTCTATTCTTTCCTTTAAGTCATTGCATCAATTTCTTACTTTGTGGCTCAGGCTTGGATCGATACCAATCTAAGGCACCGGATCCATGATACCGATCAATTAATGTTGACTTCAAATTTTCCATTATCTCTTTGTTTTTCTTCACTCCGTCATGCTTTATTTCCTTTTAAGTGATTACCATTTTTCTACCGCTCTTTGGCCTAGTTCAATCCTTCGAGTCCATAATAAAACTTCGAAAAATTCGATGCAATAGCTCATAAAGAAGAGGTAGTAGGGACATGCACCATGGAGAATGTTTGTATCCGCCCTAGACGTTTTTGTCTTTGGGTCCTGGCAAACCGAGTGCCATGGATTCGGTCATTCATGTTGCCATAATGTTGTGTATTTGTTGACCATCTGCCTGGGTCATTTATGTCATTATATATCTATAGTGCTTTGTATTTGATCGCCTGAGTGGGTCTATACTTCTTAAAAGCCTATGTGGGTTATGGAATCGAGGATTGCTACATCTACAACATGAGTTTGTGGCCATTATATTTTGTGGATATGGCCATGAGTAGACACATATATTATTTTGTGGATATAGCCATGAGTATGAACATATTACTTTAAGAATATATCCTTCAGTAAGCCAATTATTTTAAGGATGATATGAGGAATGTAATATATAGTATTGGAGGGTACTCATATTATGGTGGATGTATGGTTAGTATAGTGGTTAGAACATCTGTCTTATTTGCTGGTATGTTAGTATGGTGGTAGCATCTTATTATTTTTAGTATGTATGATTTATTTTGTTAAACTATATTGATTGTTTGTTTATATATTTATTTATGCATGCATACTTGGGCCAACTTGAATTTTTTTGAACTTTTGATTGGCTATTGTGGTTGGATTATTGAGAAGCATGATCCAGCTTGTGGATGGAGTAGATCTATGATTAAGATTGTTTCACTCTTTATTGATGGAGTGTTATTTTACATGCTATAGTTTTGATTACATGGTGATGGAAATAGATATGTTATTGTTATATGTGTGTGTAGAATATTGCATTCATTGTTCTTAATAGATTTACTTGTTTCATGATTGATTATGTCCAACGGTTATTGTATACTACTTTAAAAGTAGTTAATAGTGATTAACACACTCGTTCATAATGTGTAGTAAGACATATGATATGATGTGTTATGTATGTTCTTAAGAGTTTTGTCATGGTTCGAATTTCAGCGTTCGAAAATCGACACCCATACTTCACTTGTACTCGAATGCCGCAAATTCAACCGTTGAAATCGGATTCGTGCCGGAGCTTATAAAACATTAAGTATAACAACACAACGGAAGAAAAGAATATATCATTATATACAACAGATACAACATCTAATACAAATGAATATCAGCACTATCAGAGACAATATACACAGTGGAACACCAACAACAAAAGCTTCAAAGATATTCAACGCCCAAACTGCAGCTCCATCTCTAATGCTCCAAAACCAAATAGCTCATCCAAAAGCTTCGAAGACTCCAATCCAAAAGCAGTTATATCCAAACCACAAGCTCGAACCACCATCACGTTGAACTAAACAAATCCGATCACAAGTGCAGCAAATGCAATTGCCAAACCCAAGGACTCCAAACGGCTTCCAAGACCAAAGACTTCGAAGGCGATCGAATCTACACCTACTATTTGATTTTATGAAAATCCCAACTCTAGACTGCCCGTGTGGAAAATTGTGAGCACCCATAGTTTAGGAAGGGAACAATCGACTCTGCGTCAGTCATGGGACTGGTATGAGCAAACAAAAATAGTTTTCTTTTAAAACAAAACAAACAAGGAATTTTAAAAAGAAATATGCAATTCTTTTTTAAAAATGAAACTACCATAAGGCCTCCCGCCACACACACAATGCAAACACATAATTGGAGGAGATTTCTCCTTATGATAGTCAAACATGCTTGATACGCAAAATCCTTTTGATATTATTATTAGTGCGTAGTGCAGAAAACTTTTGCAAGTATAATATTAATCTTAGCCAGCATACGTACCAGTATAGTATGCCTACTATAGCTACCATATTAAATGGCAGGTTCTACAACTAAAACCATAAAAGGCGCGTATTGGAGATTGGGTTTCCAACAAATGGTCAGGTTAAGGAACTTCCTATTGCCACATGGGTATGCCTCTGGAGGGACGCCCCGAGAACTTACCCAGCTCTCTGCCAACACAAGGCCGGGTTACCCCTGCCCAGAAGTAACATCAACAAGTATGCCATCCCCGGTCGTTTGCGACCTTTATACGAGAGCTCTCAACCATAAAGCAACCACAAAGTAATAAATTTACAGTGACCACATGAGTTAAGTATCTAGGCTCCATACCATGATACCACCCTTTTCCAGAAGAAATGGACATACCCTAGGGGCGCGGCCCCTAAATAACCTTGCTGCATCCTTCCTGTTTCGACCATTACCGATTTTGTGAGGTCCTGATGCAGTCTCGTTCACAAAGCTACGCTTTACACAAAAGCCATGCTTCGATCAACAAATGATCAGCAGCACTTCGTATCCCACATTACCAAATTGGGAATGTATCACTAGTAATCATCAACTACACAACCTCTGTGTAACGACCCGTAAATTTTCGATAATCAAAATAGCTAAATTTAATAAGATTTCGTGATTTAGTGTTAGAAAAAAATTGTAAGTCGTTTGGAATAATAATAACTGGAATGAATTGCAACAATAATTATCCAAGTAATAAAAAATAAAAGTCAATAGTTGAATAGGATAATAAATGTGGGATTCATTGGGAATAATAGAGTAATTGACTGATAAGTAAAATCTATTTAAAATCAAATATTGAATATTGAACAGGTAAATTGTTTAAATTAAATATTTAAAACTTATTGAATAATTGAATAACTATAAAATGAAAATAGTGTTCTAAATTGTGAATTGGTTTTAAAAGTTGAATCTTATAAGTTCGATTTCAATATTTCAAAAGATAATGAATTATTGGATAAGCCAAATTGTTTAAATTTAATATTCGGAATTTATTGAATAATTTAATAATGGGAATTAAATAACCGTATAATGGAAATGGTTGTTCTATAATTTTAATTCGTTTCAAAAGTTGAATTTTTAAGTTCATTTTGAATATTTCAAAGGATTTAAGAATAATCAAATTTGTTTAAATTTAATATCATAAATGTTTGAATAATTAAATTCCGAATTCGATATGATTAATTTGATATTGAAATTTAATATACGAAAATAGTGTGAATAATTGAAATTTGATTTAATATGATTCAAATTGGTTTCCAAAGTGAGTGTAAGTTATATTGGGATTATAATAGTGTTAATAAGATTTTACAATTGGAATTTATTGGATAATTGAATAACGAGTTTCATATGATTAAAAATGATTTGTAAAATTTTATTTTATCATATTAAAGTTAGAATGATGTTGTAGAACTTTTAAAATCGAATTAAAAGTAAATTTGTGAAAATTGAATATTTTAATATTTAATTATCAACTGGAAAATTGCCAAATTTTGAACAGTCTCAGAATTGGACGAAACTAGATCCATTGGATCCGTAATAGTTAGTTATTATCGGATTTCAATTTTCGTAGCAATCGGAGTTGTCGTTCGACCGTGGAAGCTCGAAACGCGTTGAAATTGTTTTAATATTAATTTGGCAAGTTAAAATAGTATTTTTCAAATGGTCTCGGATATCAACGAAACCAGTTTCATCGGATCCGTAATGTGATATTATTGTAAGATTTCAAATTTCATGTCAATCGGATTTACCATTTGTCCGTGGCGAGCCAAAACGCATAGAAATTCGTTTAAATCGATTTAATTCAAATTAATCGTTTATCGCTATAACTCGCACAGACGATCAAATTAGCTTTCGAAACCTGTTCCATTGTGTCCGGAACACGGGATAAACCCTAGAAACGCCAGTCACCGCGCGTAAATCGGAGTTCGAAAATCCGGAATGAATAGAGTTCGCCGTTTCCTATAAATAGCCCCTTGTCTTCATAAATTTGGAAAAAATTAT
This sequence comes from Allium cepa, assembly GCA_030765085.1. Taxonomy (NCBI): domain Eukaryota; kingdom Viridiplantae; phylum Streptophyta; class Magnoliopsida; order Asparagales; family Amaryllidaceae; genus Allium; species Allium cepa. The sequence continues at coordinate 563,323,296 of CM060935.1, forward strand.
AAACTAGGGTTTCAATTAGCTACAGGCCACCTCCATTAAACATCAATGGCCAGAAAGCACCCATCTTCTTCCCTTAATCTCTTCATATCCAAGCATCGATTTGAGAAACTTTCTAAACGAAAAACGTAGAGCATTGAGAGATCTTCGATTTCATACGGCGATGATGGGTTATCGTCATCATTTGGAGGCACGAGATAGCCGCGTTCTCCACCGTTTGCGCACGTCGTTCGAGGGTTGGGGACCACCAAGCTGGGCCGCACTCTGGCCGGTGATGAAGTTGACGTCGAGCATTCTAACGCCGGTCTCTGATCGATGTGAAGATGCTTGTATTAGTTGCGTGTATTAGGGCATAGGGGCGGCTATGGGTATATGCGTGCGTTCTTATGGCCTGGGAGAAGAAGATGATGCCCACGGCCTGGATTTCTTTGCTAAGGAATGGACGGTGATGATTTAGATTTAGGTTAAAAATAGAAATTTATGTTGTAAAATTTATGAATAAAAATTCATGTAACTTCTAAAATTCATATCTTTTTCATACGAGATCGAAAACGCACGAAACCAGTTGCGATGGAATCGTATGGACGAGCACTACGCTATGGAATTGGATTGGAGTCGTTTGGAGCAAGAGAAAATTTTGGGTTAAATCGAACGTCGTTCGATTTGATTTAAAATCGAAAAATCAAGGTGAGTGTTTTATAACGCTCACAACGTACTGAATATCTTTATGCTAGTTAAACTTGATATTATGAAGTGATATGAATTTTATTTGTCGTTGTTTGATAGAATTTAATTGTCATATAAATTGTCATTTGAATTAACCGTTGAAAATTAAATTGACAGTTAAATTGAAATTGAAATTGAATTGCGGTTAAATTACCTGACATTGATAACTATGAAATTGCCATGAATTGTATTGTCTATTGGATGATATATTTCGATGGATGCTATTGGTTGATATTTAAATGTTGGATGTTTATTTGCTTATATATAACCTGTTATGCATACATATGACACTATGATTGGTTTAAGTGATATATATTCATCCCTGACATTTAATTGAAATAAATAAATTACTTGGCCATAGGATAGAAAATTTTATACGGACACCGGATTGGCTAAATTAATATTTTTTTTAAAAAATCGCTGATTTGAAATTTATTTAAATGTTGATTTAAAAGTTATAAATAGAAATAAATTTATAGAAATCGAATTTATCGAAAATTGAGTTTTGGAATGTTGAAATAAATTTTGGTTAAAAGAAATTGTTAAATAATATGATTCAAGACTAAGAAATTTAAAAATTGGGATTTGATTGAATTTCGAAAATTGATTTATTTAAAGATTTAACCTTAATTCAAGCATTGAATATTACTAAGTAGAAGTGATATAAAAATGATATTTTGAAATCGAGCTTGGAATTGAATCATATTTGAAATTTGGATTTAAACTTGAATATTGATGGAAAATTTTGTTAAGTGTTATAAAATTGATATTTTGAAAAATCAAGCCAAAAATCGATATAAATTGAAATTGAATAAATTAAAGGTGAATGAAAAATTGAATTAATTTGAAGTAAAAGTTGACATTGATTTGAATCGAAATCGAAATCGAATCGGTAGAATGGAAATTGAAATTGATTTGAATTGGGAAGTTATAATTGAAATGGATTGGTTTTGAAGCTGTTTTATTTTGTTTTCCAAATTACTCGGTTATATAAACCATTTTGGATACTTAAACTGTTTTAATCTATTTTAAATCTACTTAACCCAATTTAAATTATTTTAAACTAAATTTATCTATTTCAAATCCATCTTAAGATTTTAAGTATTTTAACTATTCTAATTATTTAAAACTAATTTTAAAACTACTTAAAACTATTTTCTGAAATTCTAAGCTGGTCAATAAAGTGGATTGTTTATATTTAAATCTTGAATTTAAATACGAATTGAGTTAAATGAAGTTGCAACCTAAATTGAAATTCGAATTGGTTTTGAAACCGAAATGAGTTATTGATGCGAAAAATGATTTTTGAAACGGAATCTTACATTTGAATGGATACGATGATATTTGAAATGGATTTGATTTTTGATGCGAGTATGATATTTTGATATCAATTATGAATCGATTTGAAATGTAAAAGAGCCAACGGTGTAATAATACGTAATTATTAAAGAGACCAGGATCGGATATGGACATACTCTCTGTCGATACCGTACACCACTTTAATAACTATTATACGCGGAGTGTTGATCCAGAATGAAGTGGATGGTTTGGTGAACGTGTTGACTGAAGAAAGAGAACGATTATTGGATGACCCCTGACATGATTAAAACAGGAGCCGCGCCGGGCCATTGAGGTTCGCCACCTCTAGCGAACACACTTCTTCGATACCATATCTATTACATTTGTGATGCGATTTGGGTGCACCCCTTGATTTGGGAGTGTTGTTTCGCGGTGTTGGGGTAGCTGCTGGCTATGCCCAACATCAGTCCGGATCACGCAACTACTAGTATCCTAGTTGGCATCGCCTCATGTACCTTGTCATACTGATTATCCTATTCGCGACCACTACGTTTTGTTTTGTGTTATACCTATGGGGTACCCTCTGATAACCACCAGTTTACGGTGGGGCTTACGGTGCTGTATAGACTATGGCATTATAAAAATGTGTTAAGGGAGTTTATGGTAATGCCTTAATGCTATTTTGATACTTTATATTACTGATAGGCATTATCTACATAGCGTACATTACTACATAGTAGATAGTTTAATGGATCCTTAAGAGATGGAAAATCCCGTAACATCTCTTAAGTTATTGCACGCACGTTGACACTGGATATGAGATGTCAAACCTCATAAAAATCTCTGACGCCGTTACACTCATATTTATTTACGATTGATTTAACTTATAGGAGGATGTTTAGTCCTGACTCGAGTGCTTTGTCTTTTCATTACGCTCGGGTCAGACCTGAGTTTTTCAGCTTATTGAAGATCTATTCTGGAGGATGAAGACGAAGATTTGGTATACTATTATTATTATTACCCTTGCATCATGCTATCTGCTGCATTATTTTAATTGTTCTGTTGTATATGTATAACTCTGATAAATGTTGTATAAATAATTGTCAAAGTATAGTAAACAGCTTCATGAACTGTTTATTTGACTATTATATTTTATCGTTCCGCTGCAAGATTCTGTGTTGTTTCCTTTCTTTTATTTCTCTTTCCTCTTCTTATTTACCCCAATATCCATCTGCCCTTTTGAATGGTTTGGAATCGACATGTGTATTTGATCGTCGGTTTAAACTGTCCAAAAAGGGGGTCGTTACAGTTGGTATCAGAGCTTTGGTTTAGCGATAACCTTAGCTTTGTGGGGTCTGACTCTTTATAAATAGGGTAGTAATACCCTATGATGAGTCACTGAGTGAATATATATATATATGAGGGAGCGTATTTGTTAGTGATATAAAATGTTTTATATTGTGTCAGTTGATTTGTTGAGTGGCTTATGGATTCTGGTCAATACGAGTAATTAACGTCATTGATAGGGATCTCTAAACACTCGAACAGAACAATTCAACATAGTATTGTTTTGAAATTGGGTAAATGAAATAATTTTGCCCTAATTATATTTTGTATATAAGAATTTATTTTCAAAAATTATTGTGATCTATCTAGCTTATTTGGTTGTTAGGAATGATATATTGGTTATTATCATTAACTGGATATGGTGTTTTAATAAATAAGGTTTATTGAAAAATTAACAATGATCAAACATTTGTGAAATGTTTTAACAAAGAAAATCCTATAAGAATATTTTATAAAGGTGACTGGTAAATTAAAATAGATTAAATTGGAAATTTTTGAATTTAAGACCCGGAGATCTTGAAAATGGTTTTCAAAAGCTTTGAAGAAATATATAGTAGTATTTGTTGGAAATTGTTATGGAAATATTTGAAAGGATTTTTAAAGGAAGGAATGAATTCGGTACTCCTCTCTTATGTCGCTGGAAAATAATTTCGGTGATGACTGCGCAGCATCATCGACATTCATTTTCGAGTCTCAAAGTGGGGGAGACTTCTAAGAAGCTTTGCTTTTCTTCAAAAATTATTTTGGGTAAATGGGTTTTGGTTTAAACTCTAAAGGTATGATTTGATATATTAAAGATATAAGTGTATATATTTATTTCAAACGATTTGAAAAGAACCGGGCATTTAAATTTCTAAGTTCTGTTAATTAATAATTTTCAAATTATTTGAATGAAATGTGAATAACCAGAATTTATAAAATAAGAGGATTAAGATATCTAAGCTATTGTTTGGGAAAATTTTAAAGTTGAAAGGTAAAGAGGATTTAAATAAATTAAATTTGCGAACATTCTAATTAAGTAAAAATGAAATTCTATAAATTTGTATAATACCAAATTTGCATTCTAATAACATATAATATGACTTACAAAATATTAAGAAGTTGAAATGATGTTTTGGATATGTAATGAGATATTGTACAAATAAACAGAACCTGAAAGTAATTAAAATATACAAGTAAGGAAAACTCAAAGGGAATTAAAATGTATATAAATGAAAATTTTGGTTGTGATAAAAATGTTATATACTTAAATATAGCATGAAATGATGAATGGATAAATGGAACAAGTAAGTGAACTTAAGGAAGTAGACAAATGAATTGTATAAGATCTTTGTAAATTGGTTATAGAAAATAAATATAAATTGCATAGAAAAAAAAAGATTTTGAATTTGTAACCTTTGAGATAATCGTAAACTAAGAAAGGTCATATATGAGAAGTTAGACTTTTATGGAATGACTATAAACTAAAGTGATGATTAATAAAAGGTTCCACAAATAAATTTGTATTAACTGAAACTATGAATATAAAGTAAATGTAAACAAAAGAATTTGGTATAGCTAAGAATCAATTGGGGAATGAAATTGAGTTAATTAAATTATATAGAATGTTTAAAATGAACTTGAGTAAGCAAATTCTATGATATGATGTTTAAGAAAAGATAATGTTAAAGAATATGCTATGTAAAGAAATGAATATACTAACTGAATAATGGATTGTGAGTAATTAAGTGAAAAAAAAAGAAGTCAATAAAATAATTTAGTATAGATAAATTGGATAGAAATCCATTGGAAGGTAATACGTGAGATTGTACGTATATTATTTTATTTGCATAACGATTTGATCCAAATTCGAGCACAAAATTTCGAGATGATTTGTATCGATCCAAGTTAGGATTTTTCACTCGATTTTCGACGGCGAACCCTGGATATGGATTTTGGTTTGATTCTGGAATTCTCATCATAGTATATGGCTATGCAAGGAAAGTAACAGCTTCCAATCAAGGAACCAAATCTGAGTTCGCACTAGAGAGTCGTGTGAAGATACTAGTTTGGAAGTGAAAATGTGTGATCGAATAAGCGATTAGATTGATATTGCTCAAGGATGATATATGTACGGCTTACGGACTTAATTAAAGTTAACATTGGAAATTTAAGATGCCAAATATAAAATGATTCTTTTAAAATTATATAACGTGATATATATAAAAGAGATAAACCAAATTGAATGTAAAATTAATAATTTGGTTATGTTGGGTATGATTTGGTTGTTATATGATTGTTAGTTGATAGTATATAATTCATTAAGTGTTAATGAAATTGAAAGCTATAAATCATTGAAATCAAATTGGAAGTTAAATGGATTTAAATAGAATTTAATTTGATTCAAATTGGAAGTGAACTAATATAAATATAAATTAGTGAATGCTAACTAATTGAATTGTGAATGAATGTTAGTAAAATCCAACGTTAATGAATCAACTGTGATTAAAATTGAAAACCAAGTGAATAAATATTAATGAGAAGTGAATTTATATTGATTGATTATGGATTTGTTGGATGATAATTGATTGATGGTTGCATTTGTTGTTTTGTTGCATTTGCTATGTTGGCACATGTAGTTGTTATGTTTGTATATGATGTATATTGATATTATTTTCATAATATGCATGTTTCTCATGGTTTGTTGAGTGTTTAGGAGGTGCGGATTGCGCTTGCTTCGCATTTGGAGCCCGCTTTCGCGCTATATTAGCCGTATATGGTCTCTAACAATATATAAGGTACATTTCTCGGATTACATACCGTACTTTTACACTTTTTTCCCTTTGGGATGCCTCATCACTTGATGAGATGTATATTTGTGATATATATACTGTCATTTTTTTTCCGATCGAGCCGCGCAAAGGAGACTCTGCCGAAATTTTCCGTAAAATCCGGGTGTTAGAAAAATTTTCAAGTTTAAAAAAATAAAATTTAACTTGTTTTGATAACTAACTTTTAAAGTTAGAAAGCCGTTCGGAGTAACTTAGTGGAAGCGTAGTTATGGCTTTATAAATGGAATTTGTAACGATCCTGAATTTTGAGCAATTTAAATTGAAAATATTTAATTAATTTTAAATATTTGAATGATAATTTTAAATTGAATTCCAATAAAACTATGAAGTGGTGATTAAATTTTTGAATTTAATCTATTTAAAGTTGAATAGAAATTTGAATTTAACTTTGAAGTTTGAAATTGAATATTGAAGTTGTATCTAAAATTCGAGCTAATGACTTAGAAAAAAGAATTTAGGTATAAAAATTGTTGCTTATGAAAATTAATAAATTTGTGGTTAGTCTCAATAACATTTTTCATTTACTTAAATAAAATATAATAAAATTTTATCAAGACAAAAATAAAATAAATAAATACACTTAGTTGAAATTCTAACAACAAAATTTAACAAAGTTTACTAAAGAAAATAAATTTATAACAAAATTTAATTTAAAATGAAATAAAAAAAAAGGGAAAAGAAAACATAATATAAAATTTTACACTGCCATACTTTTTCACCAACCAGATCCTAAAAAGTGCCTAAAAATCTGCCTTTCTTCACGCCTTAATCTACGCCCTTTCTCTTCAAAAACAAGGCCGTAGCCTTTCCTCCATCATTCGAAATCAGATACGAAAAAGGAAAAAAAAGCGCGAATCTAAAAATGGCGGCCGCGTTCTTCTCTCGTCTCGATTCCTCTTCGCTCGCTTTCAAAAACTAGGGCTCCGTTCATCTTCGTTCGCCTTCACAAATTTGGGGCTTTTCAAATCAAAGGCGCCGGCCTCGTTCTAATTTGCGTTGCTTCATTTCGATTTGGTGAAAGGTGAGTTCTTGGCTCACGATTGATTTTAATGCAAGTTTTTGAATTTGTTCGAATTGGGTTTTGGTTGCATGCTATGTTTTGGGGGTTATTGGTTATCATTTGCTCGGTTTATTTAATCTAAACTGATAGGAACAGATAAGTGCTTGGTTTTAAGCTGTGATTTGGGGCTATTTGCTATCACTTGCTCGATTGCTTGAATTTTAAACTGTTAAGAACAGATGCTATTTAGTTTTGTTTTTTAAAACTAATTAGAACAAATGCTACTGGATACTTGTTTTTAAAAACTGATAAGAATAGATACTAGTTGATAATTTGTTTTAAATTTAAATTGATAAGAACAGATGCTATCAATTTTTTTCTTATTTAAACTAATAAGAACAGATGCTATTTAATATATTTGAATATTTGTTTTTAAATACATAAGAACAAATGCTAAGATGCTATCAAGTCGTGATTTGTTTTAATTGATGAGAGCAGATGCTACCCAATATTTGTTTTGTTTTGCTGCATGCTTTGTGATTTGAAACTGCTACCATCATTTGCAATTGTGACTGCACTTCATATATATATGCATTTATGTATGTATATATGAGATTGTTGTCATCGTGACACGATCTTCTGTCTACTGGACAATTTTGTTTTGCTTACTGTTCCATGGATGCATTTTGATTTCTTCTGTTGGTTCATGACATTTGTTTTGGGTGTTTGTTGTACATATGAAATTGATTCATATGTATGGTAGACATGGTTTAATTTTGCTTTGACTTGGTTCACTGAGTTTCAATGTTGATCTTTGTAACTTGCTGTTACACTGGTATACGAGGTGGTTCAACATTTTATTGTTTGCTTTGGGGTTGAACTTGTCTCAGACCTTGACCTATAATATTTTGAAAACTTGATGATAACTGTTATGTATGTATGCATGTGAGTAAGTCTGTGTTTATTTGATAAATGCTTATTTATGGTTTCTAACTTCTCTGTTCTTAGTTCAGAAACATATGATTTTAGATCAAGTTTAAAAATCTTTGCACGTGAGTAAACTTTTTACTAAAGTTTAATTAAGTTATTAGCTGTTGCTATGAGATTGTGATGATGTTACATACATATACATATGCCACTGAAGTGTTTGCAGTTTCCCCGAGTTTTTGTGCTTCTGACCCGAAGCAGGGGATTGATTGACCCAAAGTGGTACTCGGGTGATTATGTTTTTGACTCGGAGCATAAGGTTTTAAAACCTAAGAATTTTGTGCAGGTTTTTGAGACTGTGATTTTACAGTTTTTAAAATCTTGAATGAAGCTCATATTTTAAAGATTGTAAATTGAATCAAGTGTAAGATTTAAACTGAATTCAAATGTAGTTTTGAAATTCAAAGTTTTTTTTTTATGAAACTTTTAAATTTGAACAAGTTTTAAATTCTGTTTTAAATCAAGTTTTAAAACAAAACAGTTTCAGGTATAAAATCCTGTAGCTCTGCAATTTCTAACATTTGAATGAAATTTAAATTGTTCATCTTTGTTGCTTCACCACAGTTTGCATTTGCCACACTTGTGTTCCCTGTTATCAACTGGCCTTGATTATGTTTTGATTCAAACTTCTGTTCACCTGCATGTATTGTTGGTTCATTGTGATATTTGTTCACTTGTGCTTCACTGGTAGTACTTGGGTACTGATCGAGTTCATTTGTACATTTGTTCACCTGCACTCTTCGTTTGGTCTACTTGCATTGTTTCTGGTTTCACCTGTGTCATTGGTCATGTAGCAGTATTCATTGTTGTTGTTCCCATTCACTGCTGCATATTGTTCATCAGTCCATTTTTATCTGTTCCCTATGTTGTTTGCAACTGTGTTGCACTTGTATCACCTGTTCCCCTGTACTTGTTTGGCTCTGCGATTCATCGCTGTTGCTTCTGTGTTTGTTGTGTCTGCTGCTCCCTGCATTTGTTTCACTGTACTTGTTCACTGCCCTGTACACGATCCGTGTTGCATGTTGCTGCTGCATGTTTGTTTGCTTACTGTTTTTGTTCAGGTTGGCACTAGTTTTTCCTTGAGCATTTTCTTTGCAGTGATTTGTCCGATTTGCGCTTGCACACGCGTTGGCGAGGCAGTGCACATGTGTATTAATATACGTGTGTACTGCAGCCACACGGGATTGACAGATTTTAAAATTTTAAGTTGTTAATAATGAAAATCCATAATAGATTTAAATTGATTCATTTGTTTCGTCATCTCTGTCACCATTTTATTCAGTTCATTGCAAATTTATTTACTTGAGTTAAGATTAATCCTGACTCGAGTGTTTTGTGTTTTGCAATTAACGCTCGGGTCAGACCGAGTATTTTTGCAGCTTGAAGATTTTCAGGCCGCGAAGTTAGAGAGAGGGGATTTCGGCATTCACTAAAGTTTTAAAGAGATTTTTCTTGTATTAATAAAAGATATATTCCGCTGTATAAAAACTTAATGCATTGTACAAACTCTGATGTATGTAAGAAAAAATTCATTTATGAACAATATTATGTTATTCTGTGATTCTGTGGCTGATTCTGTTTAAACTCTATAAACTGACTAACAATCCGTCATTTTGAACGTTTTTAGTTGGTTTAATTACCGACTAGAGGCGGTCAGAGCGGCGGGTCGTTACAAAAGTGGTATCAGAGCTTTGGTTTACTCAAAGCTCAGTTTATGATGTTTAATATGAATAGTTACTAGAACCACTATAAGGAAAGTGTTTTCAAATTTAAAGAAGTATAAAATTGTTTCTTTAAAATAAAAAGGTATTTTGAAAATTAGAATTTTTTGAAAATTCCCTTCTCTAAATTTGAGTTTGCGATAGTTTATATTCGGTGAGGTCTCGTTAGATTTGAGTTTCGATCGTTCGGAAACTCATTATCGAATTATTGAGATTTATGAAAAATGAAATATGAGTTAAGTGAACTAGTGAATTAATGAATTGGTTTAAATTGGTTTAAATCGAATAACTTGAATATTTCGAGTAAAAATTGTGAAATAAAATGATATGTCAATTTAGTTATAATCAAGTGGATTATTGAACTATAACTTGGGAATTTGATTCTGAATTCTTTTGGAAATTAATTTCAAATGTTGTGAAGAACGAGTTAGTAAATAAATGAATTATAAGTATTTAACTTATAATATGAACTTTTGGGTATATAACTGAGTTATATAAATTGAATTGAATTGAATCAATAAGAAGATTTATAAATTGAAGTTTTATAAATAGAAAAGGAATTTATGAAGATTGTTTATAAATTCGAAATCAATTGAATTTGATAAGTAATTTGTTATAGCTTATTAAAGGAGATATATCCACGATTTTGGACAGTGGGTAATCCTTTAAAAATAATAATAAGTTGTAGAAATAATGAAATTGGTTGACAAAGCATATTCACGATTTTGGACAGTGAATATATTATTGAATAAAACAGATATGTTTTAGGGAAAAAGATTGAATAATCCAACCTCTGCTAATAAGAATTGCAAATATTGATAGGAAACTTTGAAAACACCTTGTTAATTATAATGGCGAAAACCGAAGCACAAAAAGCAGCACGCCGTGAACGAAGAGAAATTGCTCGTAGAGAAGCAGAAGCGAGATGTGCGGAAATTGAAAGGAGATTCACTGAAAGGCAAGCACCTGGTCCATATGATGAGGTTATTTGCTATCGATGTCATAAAAAGGGACATTATGCCCTTAAGTGCCGAGAGAGGAGAAAGAAAAGGAATGTGGATGACCGGTTCGCTCGTCCTGAGATTGTGTGTTTTAAATGTCGGGAGAAAGGGCATTTTCTTAGCGATTGCCCTAAAGTGAAAAAGAAAAAGTGCGTACTCAATTTACCCGTCGATAGATTAGCAATCTGCTACCATTGTCGTCAGACTGGACATATAGCCAGAAACTGCACCGAAAGACAACGGGGAGAACAAGCTATAGCCCGACCAGCTAGAGCGAAAAGTGCTAAGGTGATAGATAAAGATGGAAACATCTCATATTATTGCAATAACTGTAAGGAATGGGGACATGTGGATTTTTAATGTGTTAATTCTCCTTTAACACAATATGAAATAGTGTCATCCGAAGATGAAAGTTTGGCAAAGATGCATACTATCGGACAAGAAGTCGTTAGTCCTTAATTATTCTGAATCTTAAACCAATCGATATATTTTGTAATACTATCTTTTGTAATCCACAATCTTCTGTGTGCGTCTTTTAAAAGTATTAAGCTATGTAAAATTTTGTACGGAAGAAATATTTTAATGAAATAGCATCTTGGGAAGTGATATTATGGAAGGAAGTTTAATTGTTGATTTAACTGTATGAATCAAACTGAGTTTGATGTAAAGTTTATATTTCAAGTTATAACTATTGCCTAAAATAGTTAACGTGGAAATATGAATTTAATGGAACCAAGTTGATGAATAATTTACTAAAGAACTAGTTGATTATTTTTGAAATAGAAAGCAAATGTAAAGTTCAAATGAAATTTAGATTTCAAATTTGAAGTTGTCAACACGATAATCCATTATAGGTTTAAATAGATTCAGTGATGAATTTGAATTTAAACGTGCGGAAAATTAAATTAAGTGAAAAACTTAATATTGAAAAGTTTGAAATCGGTTTAAAACTAATACTATGAAAAGTATGAAGGATTCAAACTATAAATTATGTTGAAGTTGAAAAAGTTAATAGTTTTAAAAGTGTTTTAAAATGCATTAACTATCGAATACATAGATTTCAACATTCAATTGTTGAAATAGACGTTTTCGAGAAGAATAAGGAAATGGTAGACTATAACACTATTGTTATAGTAAAGGGTTTCCGAAAGGAAATGTTGTTTATAGTATTGGGATTTATATATCTATCTTAAATCCGAATCCCTATACTAGTGATTTTGAGTTGTCGTAACGATATTTTACGCAACATTCGTTTTAACTCAAATAAATGTGTTTAAAAGAATGATTTCCTTAAAGAATGGAATATATACTTAATTTTGATTCAAGTATATTGAATATTTTCAAAGTGTTGAAAATAAAAGAATTTGTGAATTACTTATTATTAAATAAGTATGGAAATGTTTTCCAATATGAAATGAAAGGTTTGAAATTTTATCTTTTAAAGATAAATTGAGAAATGAATATTTGAAATTAGTTTCAAATGGCTAAGTGTGAAAATTATATATCTTGTAAAGATATTATTTTGAGAAATGTGAACAATTAGTTCAACTTGGAAATTTTTCAAAGATTGAATCTTGAGTTAAATTGAGTTTAACTTTGACACCAAAAACAATATAAGTTCAACTTTGAATTTTGGATAGTCGATTGGGATTGTATGTCTAACATTGTGAATTGATGACATAGCATTTGATCTCTATTAAATATATATCTGTGGTGGCGGAGAATTTATTCTTTTAGCTTAACACCCTTCTCTGAGACATACGAGCTTAGAGGTTATATATCGATAGACATCAATTATGTGTTGAGAATAGACGATGTAACGTGAAATCCAAATCGAATGTGAAGTCGATAATGAATTGGATTATGAATGTGAATTAGGTTTGAGATAACCTTAAATTTTCAAATCGATTTAGAGGAAAATTTTAAACGTAATGGAAAATTTGGAATCCTCTATTTGTTGTGAATGTGAATTGAGTTTTCGTAACTTATATATGTGAATATAATCGAAAACCATCAGTTTGGAAAGTCATTATTATGAAAATCCTGTGTAAGTTTACATAGGTATGATAAGTACGAAATGTGAAATGAAGTACTATATGTATATGACATATGTTTTCTAAAAACTGAGGATATGGAAATGTACCTTCCATTTATTATATGTGAAAGTGAATGGAACTCGGTGGAGTGTCCATTGTAAATCGTAGCTACATAGAATTCCATTAGTGGAATGTCCAATGGGACTGATATGATATCCCCCACGATGGATCATCGTGTTTGGGATTATGTGATTGATGCTGGCGTAATTCGTGGGGTGTGATGCCTACAGTTACAAGCGATTCCACTGAGATAGTGGCGCAACCGCCGAGTAAACTGCGATCTGGAAACCGAAGCGTAATTCGAGGGGCGTGATGCCTAAGGCTACGAGCGATTCTACTGAGATAGTAGCGTAACCGCCGTGTGGACCGCGATCTAAGGCGATAACCATGGCGAAATTCAGGAGTGATGAGAAATCTGAGATTACAAGCGATTCTACTGAGATAGTAGCGAAACCGCCGGGTAAACTATGATCCATGGGGGAACGGACTTTCCATATCCATTTTTAAAAGAATTTTTAAAAAAGTATTTTCACTGGGAGTTGAAGCAAGTATGTTTAGTACTTGGAGATTTTTAGTCTTGCGCCTGGCCAGCGTATGCCTAAAGTCTTTGAGAACGACGATGAACTTGTTAAACTTCGAGTTATCAAGTATTTTCAAAACTTTGAATAGAAAATCAATAATCTGAAATTAGAATTACACAATTCTAACTTAATGAATTAAGGAAGAAGATCTTTAAAATATCTTGAAAGTCCACAGTTTTGGATAAGATATATTATGCAAATATTTAGCATGAAAGATTTCAAGTTTAAAAATCTGAGTTTTTGTAAGTCAAAAAATTTAGTGAAGACTTTTGTGTCTTGGTTATTGAAATCGATGAACAAAACTAGTGAAATGAAATAAATGGAATGAATCCTATATTTATTTATGAGTTTGAAACTTGGTAAAATTATGTAGGATATAAATATCGGTGAGATTTTAGCAATCGTTTTTCCTAACTTATAATTTCGGGACGAAATTCTTTTAAGTAGGGGAGATTGTAACGATCCTGAATTTTGAGCAATTTAAATTGAAAATATTTAATTAATTTTAAATATTTGAATGATAATTTTAAATTGAATTCCAATAAAACTATGAAGTGGTGATTAAATTTTTGAATTTAATCTATTTAAAGTTGAATAGAAATTTGAATTTAACTTTGAAGTTTGAAATTGAATATTGAAGTTGTATCTAAAATTCGAGCTAATGACTTAGAAAAAAGAATTTAGGTATAAGAATTGTTGCTTATGAAAATTAATAAATTTGTGGTTAGTCTCAATAACATTTTTCATTTACTTAAATAAAATATAATAAAATTTTATCAAGACAAAAAATAAATAAATAAATACACTTAGTTGAAATTCTAACAACAAAATTTAACAAAGTTTACTAAAGAAAATAAATTTATAACAAAATTTAATTTAAAATGAAATAAAAAAAAAGGGAAAAGAAAACATAATATAAAATTTTACACTGCCATACTTTTTCACCAACCAGATCCTAAAAACGTGCCTAAAAATCTGCCATTCTTCACGCCTTAATCTACGCCCTTTCTCTTCAAAAACAAGGCCGTAGCCTTTCCTCCATCATTCGAAATCAGATACGAAAAAAAAAAAGCGCGAATCTAAAAATGGCGGCCGCGTTCTTCTCTCGTCTCGATTCCTCTTCGCTCGCTTTCAAAAACTAGGGCTCCGTTCGTCTTCGTTCGCCTTCACAAATTTGGGGCTTTTCAAATCAAAGGCGCCGGCCTCGTTCTAATTTGCGTTGCTTCATTTCGATTTGGTGAAAGGTGAGTTCTTGGCTCACGATTGATTTTAATGCAAGTTTTTGAATTCGTTCGAATTGGGTTTTGGTTGCATGCTATGTTTTGGGGGTTATTGGTTATCATTTGCTCGGTTTATTTAATCTAAACTGATAGGAACAGATAAGTGCTTGGTTTCAAGCTGTGATTTGGGGCTATTTGCTATCACTTGCTCGATTGCTTGAATTTTAAACTGTTAAGAACAGATGCTATTTAGTTTTGTTTTTTAAAACTAATTAGAACAAATGCTACTGGATACTTGTTTTTAAAAACTGATAAGAATAGATGCTAGTTGATAATTTGTTTTAAATTTAAATTGATAAGAACAGATGCTATCAATTTTTTTCTTATTTAAACTAATAAGAACAGATGCTATTTAATATATTTGAATATTTGTTTTTAAATACATAAGAACAAATGCTAAGATGCTATCAAGTCGTGATTTGTTTTAATTGATGAGAGCAGATGCTACCCAATATTTGTTTTGTTTTGCTGCATGCTTTGTGATTTGAAACTGCTACCATCATTTGCAATTGTGACTGCACTTCATATATATATGCATTTATGTATGTATATATGAGATTGTTGTCATCGTGACACGATCTTCTGTCTACTGGACAATTTTGTTTTGCTTACTGTTCCATGGATGCATTTTGATTTCTTCTGTTGGTTCATGACATTTGTTTTGGGTGTTTGTTGTACATATGAAATTGATTCATATGTATGGTAGACATGGTTTAATTTTGCTTTGACTGGGTTCACTGAGTTTCAATGTTGATCTTTGTAACTTGCTGTTACACTGGTATACGAGGTGGTTCAACATTTTATTGTTTGCTTTGGGGTTGAACTTGTCTCAGACCTTGACCTATAATATTTTGAAAACTTGATGATAACTGTTATGTATGTATGCATGTGAGTAAGTCTGTGTTTATTTGATAAATGCTTATTTATGGTTTCTAACTTCTCTATTCTTAGTTCAGAAACATATGATTTTAGATCAAGTTTAAAAATCTTTGCACGTGAGTAAACTTTTTACTAAAGTTTAATTAAGTTATTAGCTGTTGCTATGAGATTGTGATGATGTTACATACATATACATATGCCACTGAAGTGTTTGCAATTTCCCCGAGTTTTTGTGCTTCTGACCCGAAGCAGGGGATTGATTGACCCGAAGTGGTACTCGGGTGATTATGTTTTTGACTCGGAGCATAAGGTTTTAAAACCTGAGAATTTTGTGCAGGTTTTTGAGACTGTGATTTTACAGTTTTTAAAATCTTGAATGAAGCTCATATTTTAAAGATTGTAAATTGAATCAAGTGTAAGATTTAAACTGAATTCAAATGTAGTTTTGAAATTCAAAGTTTTTTTTTATGAAACTTTTAAATTTGAACAAGTTTTAAATTCTGTTTTAAATCAAGTTTTAAAACAAAACAGTTTCAGGTATAAAATCCTGTAGCTCTGCAATTTCTAACATTTGAATGAAATTTAAATTGTTCATCTTTGTTGCTTCACCACAGTTTGCATTTGCCACACTTGTGTTCCCTGTTATCAACTGGCCTTGATTATGTTTTGATTCAAACTTATGTTCACCTGCATGTATTGTTGGTTCATTATGATATTTGTTCACTTGTGCTTCACTGGTAGTACTTGGGTACTGATCGAGTTCATTAGTACATTTGTTCACCTGCACTCTTCGTTTGGTCTACTTGCATTGTTTCTGGTTTCACCTGTGTCGTTGGTCATGTAGCAGTATTCATTGTTGTTGTTCCCATTCACCGCTGCATATTGTTCATCAGTCCATTTTTGTCTGTTCCCTATGTTGTTTGCAACTGTGTTGCACTTGTATCACCTGTTCCCCTGTACTTGTTTGGCTCTGCGATTCATCGCTGTTGCTTCTGTGTTTGTTGTGTCTGCTGCTCCCTGCATTTGTTTCACTGTACTTGTTCACTGCCCTGTACACGATCCGTGTTGCATGTTGCTGCTGCATGTTTGTTTGCTTACTGTTTTTGTTCAGGTTGGCACTAGTTTTGCCTTGAGCATTTTCTTTGCAGTGATTTGTCCGATTTGCGCTTGCACACGCGTTGGCGAGGCAGTGCACATGTGTATTAATATACGTGTGTACTGCAGCCACACGGGAGTGACAGATTTTAAAATTTTAAGTTGTTAATAATGAAAATCCATAATAGATTTAAATTGATTCATTTGTTTCGTCATCTCTGTCACCATTTTATTCAGTTCATTGCAAATTTATTTACTTGAGTTAAGATTAATCCTGACTCGAGTGTTTTGTGTTTTGCAATTAACGCTCGGGTCAGACCGAGTATTTTTGCAGCTTGAAGATTTTCAGGCCGCGAAGTTAGAGAGAGGGGATTTCGGCATTCACTAAAGTTTTAAAGAGATTTTTCTTGTATTAATAAAAGATATATTCCGCTGTATAAAAACTTAATGCATTGTACAAACTCTGATGTATGTAAGAAAAAATTCATTTATGAACAATATTATGTTATTCTGTGATTCTGTGGCTGATTCTGTTTAAACTCTATAAACTGACTAACAATCCGTCATTTTGAACGTTTTTAGTTGGTTTAATTACCGACTAGAGGCGGTCAGAGCGGCGGGTCGTTACAGAATTTCATTGTTTTATAAGTTGGTAACTTTGAATAAAATATAGCTAATGTTGAATTCTATACTCAGTTCCTTTTCCCTTCTTTTTTCTTTTCGGGGACGAAAATTTTTGAGTGGGGGAGAGTGTAACGACCCGTAAATTTTCGATAATCAAAATAGCTAAATTTAATAAGATTTTGTGATTTAGTGTTAGAAAAAAATTGTAAGTCGTTTGGAATAATAATAACTGGAATGAATTGCAACAATAATTATCCAAGTAATAAAAAACAAAAGTCAATAGTTGAATAGGATAATAAATGTGGGATTCATTGGGAATAATAGAGTAATTGATTGATAAGTAAAATCTATTTAAAATCAAATATTGAATATTGAACAGGTAAATTGTTTAAATTAAATATTTAAAACTTATTGAATAATTGAATAACTGTAAAATAAAAATAGTGTTCTAAATTGTGAATTGGTTTTAAAAGTTGAATCTTACAAGTTCGATTTCAATATTTCAAAAGATAATGAATTATTGGATAAGCCAAATTGTTTAAATTTAATATTTGGAATTTATTGAATAATTTAATAATGGGAATTGAATAACCGTATAATGGAAATGGTTGTTCTATAATTTTAATTCGTTTCAAAAGTTAAATTTTTAAGTTCATTTTGAATATTTCAAAGGATAGTGATTTAAGAATAATCAAATTTATTTAAATTTAATATCATAAATGTTTGACTAATTAAATTCTGAATTTGATATGATTAATTTGATATTGAAATTTAATATATGAAAATAGTGTGAATAATTGAAATTTGATTTAATATGATTCAAATTGGTTTCCAAAGTGAATGTAAGTTATATTGAGATTATAATAGTGTTAATAAGATTTTACAATTGGAATTTATTGGATAATTGAATAACGAGTTTAATATGATTAAAAATGATTTGTAAAATTTTATTTTATCATATTAAAGTTAGAATGATGTTGTAGAACTTTTAAAATCGAATTAAAAGTAAATTTGTGAAAATTGAATATTTTAATATTTAATCATCGACTGGAAAATAGCCAAATTTTGAATAGTCTCAGAATTGGACGAAACTCATTCCATTGGATCCGTAATAGTTAGTTATTATCGGATTTCAATTTTCGTAGCAATCGGAGTTGTCGTTTGACCGTGGCAGCTCGAAACGCGTTGAAATTGTTTTAATATTAATTTAGAGAGTTAAAATAGTCATTTTTCAAACGGTCTCGGATTTCGACGAAACTAGTTTCATCGGATCCGTAATGTGATATTATTGTATGATTTCAAATTTCATGTCAATCGGATTTACCGTTTGTCCGGGGCGAGCCAAAAAGCATAGAAATTCGTTTAAATCGATTTAATTCAAATTGATCGTTTATCGCTATAACTCGCACAGACGATCGAATTAGCTTCCGAAACCTATTCCATTGTGTCCGGGACACGGGTTAAACCCTAGAAACGCCGGTCATCGCGCGTAAATCGGAGTTCGAAAATCCGGAATGAATAGAGTTAGCCGTTTCCTATAAATAGCCCCTTGTCTTCATAAATTTGGAAAAAATAATAAACTAGGGTTTCAATTAGCTACAGGCCGCCTCCATTAAACATCAATGGCCAGAAATCACCCATCTTCTTCCCTTAATCTCTTCATATCCAAGCATCGATTCGAGAAACTTTCTAAACGAAAAACGTAGAGCATTGAGAGATCTTCGATTTCATACGGCATGATGGGTTATCGTCATCATTTGGAGGCATGAGATGGTCGCGTTCTCCACTGTTTGCGCACGTCGTTCGAGGGTTGGGGACCACCGAGCTGGGCCGCACTCTGGCCGGTGATGGAGTTGACGTCGAGCATTCTAACGCCGGTCTCTGATCGATGTGAAGATGCTTGTATTAGTTGCGTGTATTAGGGCATAGGGGCGGCTATGGGTATATGCGTGCGTTCTTATGGCCTGGGAGAAGAAGATGATGCCCACGGCCTGGATTTCTTTGCTAAGGAATGGACGGTGATGATTTAGATTTAGGTTAAATATAGAAACTTATGTTGTAAAATTTATGAATAAAAATTGGTGTAACTTCTAAAATTCATATCTTTTTCATACGAGGTCGAAAACGCACAAAACCAGTTGCGATGGAATCGTATGGACGAGCACTACGCTATGGAATTGGATTGGAGTCGTTTGGAGCTAGAGAAAATTTTGGGTTAAATCGAACGTCGTTCGATTTGATTTAAAAGCGAAAAATCAAGGTGAGTGTTTTATAAGCTCACAACATACTGAATATCTTTATGCTAGTTAAACTTGATATTATGAAGTGATATGAATTTTATTTGTCATTGTTTGATAGAATTTAATTATCATATAGATTTTCATTTGAATTAACCGTTGAAAATTAAATTGAAATTGAAATTGAATTGCTGTTAAATTACCTGACATTGATAACTATGAAATTGCCATGAATTGTATTGTCTATTGGATGATTTATTTAGATGCATGCTATTGGTTGATATTTAAATGTTGGATGTTTATTTGCTTATATATAACCTGTTATGCATACATATGACACTATGATTGTTTAAGTGATATATATTCATCCCTGACATTTAATTGAAATAATTAAATTACTTGGCCATAGGATAGAAAATTTTATACGGACAACGGATTGGCTAAATTAATAATTTTTTAAAAAAACGCTGATTTGAAATTTATTTAAATGTTGATTTAAAAGTTATAAATAGAAATAAATTTATAGAAATCGAATTTATCGAAAATTGAGTTTTGGAATGTTGAAATAAATTTTGGTTAAAAGAAATTGTTAAATAATATGATTCGAGACTTTGAAATTTAAAAATTGGGATTTCATTGAATTTCGAAAATTGATTTATTTAAAGATTTAACCTTAATTCGAGCTTTGAATATTACTAAGTAGAAGTGATATAAAAATGATATTTTGAAATCGAGCTTGGAATTGAATCACATTTGAAATTTGGATTTAAACTTGAATATTGATGGAAAATTTTGTTAAGTGTTATAAAATTGATATTTTGAAAAATCAAGCCAAAAATCGATATAAATTGAAATTGAATAAATTAAAGGTGAATGAAAAATTGAATTAATTTGAAGTAAAATCGACATTGATTTGAATCGAAATCGAAATCGAATCGGTAGAATGGAAATTGAAACTGATTTGAATTGGGATGTTATAATTGAAATGGATTGGTTTTGAAGCTGTTTTATTTTGTTTTCCAAATTACTCGGTTATATAAACCATTTTGGATACTTAAACTGTTTTAATCTATTTTAAATCTACTTAACCCAATTTAAATTATTTTAAACTAAATTTATCTATTTCAAATCCATCTTAAGATTTTAAGTATTTTAACTATTTTAATTATTTGAAACTACTTTTAAAATTACTTAAAACTATTTTCTGAAATTCTAAGCTGGTCAATAAAGTGGATTGTTTATATTTAAATCTTGAATTTAAATACGAATTGAGTTAAATGAAGTTGCAACCTAAATTGAAATTCGAATTGATTTTGAAACCGAAATGAGTTATTGATGCAAAAAATGATTTTTGAAACGGAATCTTACATTTGAATGGATAGGATGATATTTGAAATGGATTTGATTTTTGAAGCGAATATGATATTTTGATATCAATTATGAATCGATTTGAAATGTAAAAGAGCCAACGGTGTAATAATACGTAGTTATTAAAGAGACCGGGATCGGATATGGACATACTCTCTGTCGATACCGAAAACCACTTTAATAACTATTATACGCGGAGTGTTGATCCAGAATGAAGTGGATGGTTTGGTGAACGCGTTGACTGAAGAAAGAGAACGATTATTGGATGACCCCTGACATGACTAAAACAGGAGCCGCGCCGGGCCATTGAGGTTCGCCACCTCTAGCGGACACACTTCTTCGATACCATATCTATTACATTTGTGATGCGATTTTGGTGCACCCCTTGATTTGGGAGTGTTGTTTCGCGGTGTTGGGGTAGCTGCTGGCTATGCCCAACATCAGTCCGGATCACGCAACTACTAGTATCCTAGTTGGTATCGCCTCATGTACCTTGTCATACTGATTATCCTATTCGCGACCACTACGTTTTGTTTTGTGTTATACCTATGGGGTACCCTCTGATAACCACCAGTTTACGGTGGGTCTTACGGTGCTGTATAGACTATGGCATTATAAAAATGTGTTAAGGGGAATTATGGTAACGCCTTAACGCTATTTTGATACTTTATATTACTGATAGGCATTATCTACTTAGCATACATTACTACATAGTAGATAGTTTAACGGGTCCTTAAGAGATGAAAAATTCCGTAACATCTCTTAAGTTATTGCACGCACGTTGACACTGGATATGAGATGTCAAACCCCGTAAACATCTCTGACGCCATTACACTCATATTTATTTACGATTGGTTTAACTTACATGAGGATGTTTAGTCCTGACTCGAGTGTTTTGTCTTTTCATTACGCTTGGGTCAGACCTGAGTTTTTCAGCTTATTGAAGATCTATTCTGGAGGATGAAGACGAAGATTTGGTATACTATTATTATTATTACCCTTGCATCATGCTATCTGCTGCATTATTTTAATTGTTCTGTTGTATATGTATAACTCTGATAAATGTTGTATAAATAATTGTTAAAGTATAGTAAACAGCTTCATGAACTGTTTATTTGACTATTATATTTTATCGTTCTGCTGCAAGATTATGTGTTTTTTCCTTTCTTTTATTTCTCTTTCCTCTTCTTTTCTTATTTACCCCAATAACCATCTGCCCTTTTGAATGGTTTGGAATCGACATGTGTATTTGATCGTCGGTTTAAACTGTCCAAAAAGGAGGGTCGTTACACTCTGAGCACGTACAAGGGTGTTAAGCTAAGAGAATAAATTCTCCGCCACCAAGCAGAAATGTATTTGATAGAAACCATCTTTACATCTCAAAGTGTAATTTTAGACACATATCCTTACAAGTCTATTCTAGGTTCGAACAGAACCGAAAGCACTTCCAAAGAAGCCCTTGCAATTCAGATAATCCCTAATCACGTCCAGACTCCCCAACACAAAGGGTGATCAAATCTCTATACCGGGGACCAGTCGGTGCAGAGACATTCGACGGGTTATCCTTTCGCTTTCGAAAAAATCTGGTCTTCACCATCGGTCTCAAATGCTATCCATATCGTCGTATCATTATTCGGAATGGGTTATATGACACAAGGTCCTCTCCTGGCTAAATCAAATAACAAGCGCAATATTTATAAACATATGGATATTGGGATCTCAGTTAAGTCACAACTTAAAACCCAAAACTTTTCTCTTCAAATGGTTTAAACAAATTACCATTTTCGAATCTTTAAACAAAAAGATTCACTTCGCAAAGTTCAACAATTTTCCACAAAGATTCATTCACGGCTTTCAAAACAATTTCCCTTTCGAATCTTTTATAGAAAAGATACACTTTTAAGATCCATTTTCAATTCGAAAACAAAGTTCACCTATCTTTAATAAAGATTCATTCATAGCCTTTCAAAACAATTTCCGTTTCAAATTGGATTAACTCATCCAATCTTTAAAACAAAAACTCCATTCATAGCTTTCAAAACCGTTTCCAAAGATTCATTCATAACTTGGAAAACCATTTTCATTTCAAACTTGAAATCCTGTCAACACAAATTGAAAGCTATTATTATTTGAAAACAAATACTTTTCGTTTCAGAAAAATCCGATCAAATATACACAAGTAGTATACTTTAAAGTATAAAGTTGGGTTAATTTTAAATTCCTAAAATAATACTTTAAAATACTTTAAAAGATGGTTTTAAAATCCATATATATATATATATATATTATCACTTGTATAAACCTTTCAAACAAAATTTCAAAAGCAATTTCAAATAATATTTTCAATTTCAAACTTTCTTTCAAAAGCTTTTCATATTCAATCCAATTCCATTTCCAAAACCATCTGGATTCAAAATTCAACTTTAAAACCATTTCATTAAGTCAAATATCTATGACATAACCAATTTTCTCGTGAAATCCATATTTGTGTGCGTATGGTGTAGTCTAGGGGTTTTACTCAATAGTGCAACATCATCAATAATCACAATCCAAGCACAGCAATATCGATAAGCGGTATAATCTTATAATGCTTAAGTTCGTTCATAGACAGATAAAAAATATAAATTTATCACAGATAAATAAATTACATTCATCACAGATAAATAAATTACATTTATCACAGCTCAAATCAAAACAGAGCATCACAAATCAGGGATATCAAAACAATTCAATATTTAATAGAATTCAAACATCCATAAGTAAGACCAATTAATTATCTGATTAATTTAAATTAGATCAATTACTTATGAATAAATACTAATCCTCGTTAATTAACATTAATTAATTACAAACCATTTTAATTAATTAACCTTTAATCATTTATTAATTAAGCTTTAATAATAAATTAATTAACCTTTAATTAATTATCCTTAATCAATCACATTAGTTAATTTTCCCTTAATTAATTATCATTCCATAATCACCTTCATTAATTAATTATTCCTTAATTAATTACCTTAATTAATTAATCCTTAATTATTAATTAATTAACCTTTTAATTAATAATTAATTATAAATTAATTAACCTTTTAATTAATAATTAATTAATCTTTAAATAAATCATTCTTTAATTATTAAGTAATTAAAAATCCTTAATTAATTAATTATCATTAAAAATATAAATTAGCTTAGCTTTTAAGTTAACAAATTTAAAAACATTTGAGTAACTCCTTAATTACATTGTTAAGTTTTATTTAAAATAAACTCTTTTAAAAATATTAGTTTAAAACACCTTTAAACTTAAGTAATTTTAAAACATTTTATTTCAAAACCTTTAACCACACATTCCTACTTAAAAAATAATCATCATTTTAAAAGAATAAATTTAGAAATAAATTAACTTAAATTGTTAAAGTTTTGAAACTAGAAATCATAACACCCGAGACTCACTCAAGTGCTCCCCGAGACGAATACAAGTTTACTTCGAGTCTTCACCAAAACTAACACGTACCTTTCTTTTTAAAACTTAAATTTTGTTTAAGTTCTTTTATACTAGGTGCCATTCAAAAATACTCGAACCAGTACTCGAGCCATCCACCCTTTCCCCCGACCTCTGCTTCGAGTTAAAACCCTTCTTCCCCATCTCTTTTCCACTGACACAAATTACAGGCTGTGCACGTGCACCAGAGTTCTAGCCACCTCTGATCCAAACTCCGGCCATTGATGAGTCATCAACGACCTCCCCGTGCCTCACGACCTCCTAGATGTTCGAAACGACGACGAACTTGAGTTTAAGTTATTCGACACAAAACTGGAACAAACTCGATCACCAAAGATCCCTTCAAACCCACGACGCCGATCACCAAAACCTTTGCAACTCCGGCTACACCCTCTCCAGCCATCCACGCAGCCTTTCCCCAAGGTCTGATGCATTCCGATACCCTAGAGACGATGCATCAACCACTATTCTGACCTTGACCAAAAACTAGGGTTAAAACCTACTCCAAACAATTCCTGCCACCACGATAGATGTTCACCCCACTGGACATTTTTGCCGAGATCCCCTAGTCTTTCTCCACCTCCAGGCAGAATACTCACTACCCCGAAGTATCACGATCGCCAGAAAAATCTTAAACTCATTTTCTGATCAACTTGAAATTTCCCAGTCAATAAGTCATTAAAAATTCTAATTTTACATTCACAAATCATTAATTTTGATAACATTTCAGATGGTATACCTGAAACTAGAATTCATGATATTTGAATTTTAACATATTTTGAATTTTGCCTGTAATTTTAAATTTCTAAAAAGACTTTAATTCGTTTTGATTTAATTCATTTTTAAAACTTAAAATATTTTTAAACAAACAAATTTTGTTATAATCCTAAGAACTAATATGGATCAGAGAAGGAGGACTTGAAATTTTTGACAGGTTTGGAGCCTGTAACCTGGAACAGAGATGCATATATCTATTCTTTAGACATGCACAACCAAATCATGCATATATTCGAAGATTTATACACATGCAAATAAATTTTAACTACACTTCAGGCATGAATTCAAACAACATTAAAGAAATTGATATCTCTCAAGGGTTTACTCGCAAGCATCAACATAGAAATAAATCAAAGGTTTGCTCACCTGTGAGTAAAGGAAGAGAACAAAGAGGAAGCAAAAACCTAGAACTTGATGATTTTAAGTTGAATCTGGTGTTGATTTTGGATCTGAACTTTTTGAGGTCGAATTGTTTAGCTTGATCAGGCTTATAATTTGATTTAAATTGAAGATGCCTCAGGCCTGTAGGCTGAAGTTGTTTGTTTTGAATATGATCTCAGGTTTGAGATTGAATAGAGATCGTTGCTTTGCTCTGGGACTTGTTTAAGTGATCTAATGCTTGGTTTCACTTTAATGAAGATTGTTTGAGTTGAGCATTGAATCATTACTCGATCAAGCTGAAAATTTGAAAGCTTTTGAAACTTAGGATGCTTTCAGGTTTGGATTTGAAACTTGCCTTAAATTGAAGATTAAAGTTTTGATTTTTGAACTATACTTTGTTTACGGGTTTGAGCTTTCAAAAGATTCTATTTTTTGAGTTTTGTTTCGGTTATGAGAAAAATAACCGGGTTTCTTTCTTATTCCTTCTTTTAAAAAATTTAGATTAAAAGAATTTTTTCCTTGCCACTTGTATTACCTATGGTAACACTTGTTAAATTCATATCATTAAAACTTTACACTTGTTAATTCTAGCAATATTATGTCTAAGTCCTTTAGTTAAATTAATTTTTTTCAATTTAGTTTTGACCCCTTATGTTAATTTATTTATAAATCACGTTTTTATAAACATCTTATTTACATATGTAGTATATTTTAAACACTTTAAATTTTCATGTTTATTATTTAAATATAACTTTATATTATATTTTCTATTTATATTCCCTTTTATACTATTTATATATGTTTACAACTTTAAAGAATATAATTTAATAATTAATTAAACACTTATATTTTTAAACCCTTACTTTATTTTAAATTTATAAAACATGTTTATTTATTTTGTTTTCTTACATTTAATATATTATCAACTTTATAAGAAAATGAGTTTGAAATCTAATTATACTAAACAAATAATCATACATACATATTTTTAAAATATAGAGTTTAATTTTCGAATAACTTTTGAAAATTTACTATATTAGATTCAAATAAAATTTTCAAAATACATATATTTATATTTATTATAAATAGAAAACAAGTTTCTACAAATTTCAAAATATAAAGTTTTAAATCCTTTTAGCTTTATATTTACAAAACATTCCTTTTTATATTAACTTATGTTTTATATTTATGCATTTTCTATTATTTAATCTTATATAACCTTTTTAAGGAAAATGTTTTTAAAACTTAATTTATATGATAAATTCAATCTATTTATAAATATTTACATTTTGAATTTTCCAAAATCAAAATTTTATTTACAATTTAACTTTCAATCTATATATATTCATAAATATATTTATTCAAAAAATTTCAAATTAATCCACAATCAAATTTATAATTGATATATTATTCAAGATATTTTTTCTAAATTTCCTATTAGAAATTCTATCTAAATTAAAAATCCATTTATATGCATATATAAGTAAACAACACATATCTTTATTTATTTTAGAAAAATGAATTTAATTCACAATTTTAACCCAAAATTTATATTAACTATTAATTCAAATTTGACTCAAAAACCGGGAATGTTACAGATTCCCCCTTAAGAAAATTTCGTCCCCGAAATTTGCTAGACAAGGAGACAACAGATAAAAAGATGTTTACGAGATTAAACTGAATATTTATTCTGCATTTGGCTTACTAAATCAAAATATCATCAATAATTATGAGAACGAACTCATTCAACACTTCACGAAATACTCGGGTCATCAGATCTACGAAATATGCAGGGACTTTGGTTAGTCCGAAAGATAACTAACCATTCGTAGAATATATAGAGACCCAAACCATAGATAATGAATTTAATCTTCCATAATTCTCAAACACTAGGTATGGATTCCAAAATCAGGTCGGAATACCCCAAAGTTTACACCAGCCTGTCCTTCTTCGGACTTTGATCTTCACAAGAAATCACAATAAAAATTTCAAACTTTGGTTTTGACCGAAATCGTTTTAGTTACACAATCAAATTTTACTTCACATTTTAGTCAATCAGTTTATTTCAAATAAAATTTCCATTTATTAAAGTTAAAACGGAAAGTTGATAGAGAAACTGATGATCAGAACACGAAATAGGAAATTATCTATATGATTTGCAAGGCCAACACCATACCAGAACTTCTTCTTATAGCTGCCACGAAGAAATCAAAGAATTGAAATCGGATGATGATCAAAAGATATTGATAGAAAAAGTTGCTTCCGTTGTTATAGGTTACTGACCATTTGTAGTGGTACTTCCCTCTCCCCTATCTCGTCCTCTTCTTGCACTTATATTCACTATCAGTGGATAGTAAGAGAATTTACTGAGGCACACAGACGGTATCTTAGGGATATGCTCATTCTAGGGTATTCTTCACCCAATCTCTAATGAGCTACTTAATGTGTTATACTCCAAAAGCTAAAGTTTTTACTCAACCTTCAGCTCTGATACCAAAATGTCATGGCCCGAATTTCAACACTCGAAAATCGACACCCGTACTTCACTTGTACTCGAATGCCGTAGATTCAACCGTTGAATTCGATTCATCCCGGAGCTTATAACACATTAAGCATAACAACACAACCGAAGAAAAGAATATATCATTATATACAACAGATACAACATCTAATACAAATGAATATCAGCACTATTAGAGACAATATACACAGCGGAAAAGATAATACCAACAAAAATAGCTTCAAAGAGATTCAACGCCCAAACCGCAGCTCCATTCCTAATGCTCAAAAACCGAATAGCTCATCCAAAAGCTTCGAAGACTCCAATCCAAAAGCAATTACGTCCAAACCACAAGCTCGAACCACCATCATGTTAAACAAGCAAATCCGATCCTAAGTGCAGCAAATGCGATTGCCAAATCAAAGGACTCCAAACGGCTTCAAAGACCAAAGATTACGAAGGCTATCGAATCTACACCTACTACTTGATATTCTAAAAATCCCAACTCTAGACTGCTCATGTGAAAAATTGTGGGCATCCAGAGTTTAGGAAGGGAACAATAAACTCCGGGTCAGTCATGGGACTGGTATGGGCAAACAAAAACAGTTTTCTTTTAAAATAAAACAAACAAATAATTTTAAAAAGAAATCCGCAATGCTTTCTAGAAAATGAAACTACCATAAGGCCTCCTGCCACACACAATGCAAACGCACAATTGGAGGAGATTTCTCCTTATGATAGTCAAGCGTGCCTTATATGCAAAATCCTTTTGATATTATTATTAGTGCACAGTGTAGAAAACCTTTGCAAGTATAATATTAATCTTAGCCTGCATACGTACCATTATAGTATGCCTACCATAGCTACCATGTTAAATGACGGGTTCTACAACTAAAACCGTACAAGGCGCATATTGGAGATTGGGTTTCCAACAAATGGTCCGGCTAAGGTACTTCCTATTGCCATATGGGTACATCTCTAGAGGGACGTCCCGAGAACTTACTAAGCTCTCTGACAACACAAGGCCGGGTTACCCCTACCCTGAAGTAACAGCTACAAGTATGCCATCCCCGGTCGTTTGCGACCTTTATCCGAGATCTCTCAACCACAAATAAACCACAAAGTAATAAATTTGCAGTGACCACATGAGTTAAGTATTTGGGCTCCATACCATGATACCACCCTTTTCTAGAAGAAATGGACATACCCTAGGGGCACGACCCCTAAATAACCTTGCTACATTCTTCCTATTTCGACCATTATCGGGTTGTAAGGTCCTGATGTAGTCTCGTCCACAAAGCTACGCTTTACACAAAACCATTCTTCGATCAATAAATGATCAACAGCACTTCGTATGCCACATTACCAAATTAGGAATGTATCACTAGTAACCATCAACTACATAACCTCTAAGCTCGTACGTCTCAGAGAAGGGTGTTAAGCTAAGAGAATAAATTCTCTGCCACCAAACAGAAATGTATTTGATAGAAACCAGCTTTCAATCTCAAAGTGTAATGTCAGACACACATCCATACAAGTCTATTCTAGGTTCGGACAGAACCGAAGGCACTTCTAAAGAAGCCTTTGCAATCCAGATAATCCCTAATCACGTCTAGACTCCCCATCACAAAGAGTGATCAAATCTCTATATTGGGGACCAATTGGTGCAGAGACATTGGATGGGTTATCCTTCCGCTTTCGAAAATATCCGGTCTTCACCACTGTTCTTCAAATGCTATCCATATCGTCGTATCATTATTCAGAATGGGTTAAATGATACAAGGTCCTCTCCCGGCTAAACCGAATAATGAGCGCAACATTTAAAAACATATGGATATTGGGATCTCAGTTAAGTCATAACTTAAAACCCAAAACTTTTCTTTGCAAATGGTTTAAAAAAATACCATTTTCAAATCTTTAAACAAAAAGATTCACTTCACAAAGTTCACCAATTTTCCACAAAGATGCATTCACGGCTTTCAAAACAATTTCCCTTTCGAATCTTCTATAGAAAAGATACACTTTTAAGATCCCTTTTCAATTCGAAAATAAAGTTCACCAATCTTTAATAAAGATTCATTCACCGCCTTTCAAAACAATTTCCCTTTCAAATTGGATTAACTCATCCAATCTTTAAATCAAAAACTCAATTCATAGCTTTCAAAACCATTTCCAAAGATTCATTCATAACTTGGAACACCATTTTCATTTGAAACTTGAATTCTTTCAACACGAATTGAAAGCTATTATTATTTGAAAACAAATACTTTTCATTTCAGAAAATTCCGATCAAATATACACAAGTTATATCCTTTAAAGTATAAATTTGGCTTAATTTTAAATTTCCAAAATAATACTTTAAAATACTTTAAAAGATGGTTTTAAAATCCATATATATATATATTATACAACTTGTATAAACCTTTCAAACCAAATTTCTAGAACAATTTCAAATAATATTTTCAATTTCAAACTTCCTTTCAAAAGCTATTCATATTCAATCCAATTCCGTTTCCAAAACCATTTGGATTCAAAATTCAAATTTAAAACCATTTCATTAAATTTGAATATTTGTGACTTAACCAATTTCCTCATGCAATCCATATTTGTGTGTGTATGGTGTAGTCCAAGGGTTTTACACAATAGTGTAACATCATCAATAATCACAATCCAAGCACAGCAATATCGATAAGCGGTATAATCTTATAACGCTTATCTTCATTCATAGATTCACAGATAAACAATATAAATTTATCATAGATAAATAAATTACATTCATCACAAATAAATAAATTACATTTATCACAACTCAAATCAAAACAAAGCATCACATATCAGGGATATCAAAACAATTGAATATTCGATAGAATCCAAACATCCATAAGTAAGATCAATTAATTATCTGATTAATTTAAATCAAATTAATTACTTATGACTAAATACTAATCCTAGTTAATTAACATTAATTAATTACAAACCATTTTCATTAATTAACCTTTAATCATTTATTAATTAACCTTTAATAATAAATTAATTAACCTTTAATTAATTAATTATCCATAATTAATCACATTAATTAATCAGCCCTTAATTAATTATCATTCCTTAATCACCTTAATTAGTTAATTATTCCTTAATTAATTTAATCCTTACTTATAAATTAATTAACCTTTTAATTATAAATTAATTATAAATTAATTAACCCTTTAAGTAATATTAATAAATCCTTAAATAAATCATTCTTTAATTATTAAATAATTAAAAATCCTTAATTAGTTATCATTAACAATATAAATTAACTTAACTTTTAAGATAACAAATTTAAAAACATTTGATTAACTCCTTAACTACATTGTTAAGTTTTATTTAAAATAAACTCTTTTAAAAATATAAGCTTAAAACATCTTTGAACTTAACTAATTTTAAAATATTTTATTTCAAAACCTTTAACTACACATTCCTACTTAACAAATAATCATCATTTTAAAAGAATAAATTTAGATTAACTTAAATTGTTAAAGTTTTAAAACTAGAAATCATAACACCCGAGACTCACTCGAGTGCTCCCCAAGACGAATACAAGTTTACTTCGAGTCTTCACCAAAACTAACCCATACCTTTCTTTTTAAAACTTAAATTTTGTTTAAGTTGTTTTATACCCGGTACCATTCAAAAAAACTCGAACCAGTACTCGAGCCATCCACCCTTTCGCCCGACCCCTGCTTCGAGTTAAAACCCTTCTTCCCCAACTCTCTTCCACTGACAATACTACAGGTTGTGCACGTGCACAAGAGTTCTGGCCACCTTTGATCCAAACTCCGGCCATTAATGAGTCAGCGATGACCTCCCCGCACCTCACGACCACCCAAATGTTCGAAACGACGACGAACTTGAGTTTAAGTTATTCGACTCAAAACTAGAACAAACTCGATCACCAAAGATCCCCTCGAACCCACCACGTCGATCACCAGAACCTTTGCAACTCTGGCCACATCTTCTCTAGCCATCCACGCAGCCTTTCCCCAGGTCTAATGCATTCCGATGCCTTAGAGATGATGAATCAACCACTATTCTGACCATGACCAAAAACTAGGGTTAAACCCTACTCCAACCAATTCCTGCCGCCACGATAGATGTTCACTCCACCTGACATTTTTCCCAAGATCCCCTGGTCTTTCTCCACCTCCAAGCCGAACCCTGACCACCCCGAAGTGTCACGATTGCCAGAAAAGTCTCAAACTCATTTTCTGATCAACTTGAAATTTCCCAGTCAATAAGTCATTAAAAATTCTAATTTTACTTTCAAAAATCATTAATTTTGATAACATTTCAGATGGTATACCTGAAACTAGAATTCATGATATTTGAATTTTAACATATTTTGAATTTTGCTTGTAATTTTGAATTTTCGAAAAAGACTTTAATTCATTTTTCTTGAATTCATTTTAAAACTTAAAATATATTTAAAACAAACAATTTTTGTTTGAATCCTAAGATCTAATATGGATTAGAGAAGGAGGACTTGAAATTTTTGACAGGTTTGGAGCCTGTAACTTGGAACAGAAATGCATATATCTGTTCTTTAGACATGCACAGCCAAATCATGCATATATTCAAAGATTTATACACATGCAAATAAATTTTAACTTAACTTCAGGCATTAATTCAAACAACATTCAAAAAATTCAGATCCCACAAGGGTGTACTCACAAGCATCAACATAGAAATAAATCAAAGGTTGACAGGTTTGCTCACCAATGAGCAAAGGCAGAGAACAGAGAGGAAGCAAAAGCCTGGAACTAGATGATTTTAAGTTGAATCTGGTCTTGATTTTGGATCTGAACTTTTTGAGGTTGAATTGTTTAGCTTGATCAGGTTTATAGTCTGATTTAGATTGAAGATGCTTCAGGCCTGCAGGCTGAAGTTTTTTGCTTTGAATCTGATCTCAGGTTTGAGGTTGAACAAAGAGTGTTGCTTTGCTCTGGAATTTGTTTAAGTGATCTGATGATTGGTTTCACTTTAATGAAGATTGTTTGAGTTGAGCTTTGAATCATTACTCGATCAAGTTGAAAATTTGAAAGCTTTTGAAACTGAGGAAGCTTTCTGGTTTTGATTTGAAACTTGCCTTAAATTGAAGATTGAAGTTTTGATTTTTGTACTAAGCTTTGTTTACAGGTTTGAGCTTTAAAAAGATTCTGATTTTTTGAGTTTTGTTTCAGGTCTGAGAAAAATAACCAGGTTTCTTTATTATTCCTTCTTTTAAAAAATTTAGATTAAAAGAAATTTTTTTCCTTGCCACTTGTATTACCTATGGTAACACTTTTTAAATTCATATCATTAAAACTTTACACTTGTTAATTCAAGCAATATTATGTCTAAGTTATTTAGTTTAATTAATTTTTAAAATTTAATTTTGAACCCTTATGTTAATTTATTTATAAATCATGTTTTTATAAACATCTTATTTACATATGTATTACATTTTAAACACTTTAAATTTTCAGGTTTATTATTTAAATATAACATGTATTATATTTTCTATTTATATTCCCTTTTATACTATTTATATATGTTTACAACTTTAAAGAGTATAATTTAATAATTAATTAAACACTTATATTTCTAAACCCTTACTACATTTTAAATTTATAAAACATGTTTATTTATTTTTGTTTTCTTACATTTTATATATTCTCAACTTTATAAGAAAATGAGTTTGAAGTCTAATTATACTAAACAAATAATCATACATGCATATTTTAAAAATATAGAGTTTAATTTTCAAATAAATTTTGAAAATTTAATATATTAGATTTAATTTTTTTTCTTTCAAAATACATATATTTATATTTATTATAATTAGAAAACAAGTTTCTATAAATTTCAAAATACAAACTTTTAAATCCTTTTAGCTTTATATTTACAAAACATTCCTTTTTATATTAACTTATTTTTTATATTTATGCATTTTCTGTTGTTTAATCTTATATAACCTTTTTAAGGAAAATGTTTTTAAAACTTAATTTCTATAATAAATCCAATCTATTTATAAATATTTACATTTTGAATTTTCCAAAATAAAAATTTTATTTACAATTTAACTTTCAATCTATATATATTCGTAAATATATTTATTCATAAATTTTCAAACTAATCCACAATCAAATTTGTAATTAATATATTATTCAAAATATTTTTTCTAAATTTTCGACTAGAAATTCTATTTAAATTAAAAATCCATTTATATACATATATAAGTATATAACACATATCTTTATTTATTTTGGAAAAGCTGAATTTAATTCACAATTCTAACCAACATTTATGTTAATTATTAATTCAAATTTGACTCAAAAACTGGGAATGTTACAAGTTTATTCTTTGGCGAATTGCGGGGCGTAATTATTTTGGAGGGAGGGCGAATGTAACGACCCGTAAATTAGATAGTAATTATAGATATCCATTGAAATTTAATTAGTGATAAAGATAACTTTGAGTAGGAATCTTATTTTGGGATTTTGATATGCTTATTGCATTTCGAAATATTAAAAATCTATATTTCGATATATAGCTATACGTACTTTCATTGGTGTTCGAAAATGGGTGTTTCAGCGCTTCATGGCAACTTAGGCCAACATGTCTCCTTTTGCCTATAAATATATAGCTTTATGGAAACATTACGAGAGAATTACTCTATTCTTCTACACTTCCTTATCTCCTGTTAGATCACAATCTCCATAGGCTAATTCAGATTATCTCTACTAGTTACAAAATAAAGCCAATTCCTAAAGTAACCTGAAACTTAGTCTTATGACATGTTGCTTCATATGGCATAATGGCACAAACATAGTGGCGGAATTTGTTTTTCGAAAGTCGATCTCTTTTGGTTGGAATATCCTCTAGAAGTTATGAGATTGACGTAAATCCTAGGCTGGTGATTCAAAGCTTTTGGAATCAACAGTAGGTTTGCAAAAATAGGAACATCGAAGGATACCATGTCAGAGAGGAAGGAGAGGGGAGTGCATCTATGGTTCCCAATTGGAGAGATGTGCACTGCGGTGGCGGCAAAAAGAGTTTAAGTTTAGGTGAAGGGGCTGTGGTGTGTTCCAGTACTATGCTGGGCCAGCCTTGGTTAGAGAGGGGAAAGTAGGCCGATGCAGTTCTAAGGTCAAGATGTATGGGTCCATACTGTTCTGGCAGCGGTAGAAAAGGGTATGTTTTAATTTTTTCTAATTTAAGTCTTAGTAGGCCTTTGTAATCTATTGGTTAGCATTTGATCTAATCTATTTGTTAGATTAAAATGATATTATATTTTATAATATTATGCATATTATTAAATTAATCATGTTAACTAATTAATTTAATGTTTAATTCAATATATCATATACATACTTTGACATGATGACATAAAGATATATAAGCATGTGTATAACTACATATGCACACACTGTTATAGATATTGGGATTTATATCATTTTTATATACATATTTATTATACTTACATATGCATTAATCAATTCATATGCATGTCGGGAATATAAATGCCTAAGCAAATATGTTAAATATGCAATAATATATGTATATGGTTTGCGTACACATATTAGTAGTACCGTACATATGTATAAGCTGTATGTGCGTATGTGTGTATGCACGTATGTATGTATATGTAACACACATTACTGCATGAATTAAATTTACATAAATGGTAATCAAAGAACAATTAATGAGAAAAATTTAAAAATCATCTCTTCGACTAAGGAAAATCTAATTAGTTTTTAAGAAAAAGGAAATCCTCTCTGTATTCCTCTCCTGTAAACTCATAATTGAATTTAGATTCGTATCATTTATTTTAACTTGTATATCCCATATTTATTTATAGTCTAAAGCAAGTTACAAAATATTTGATATTACGTGATTTTAACCTGCATAAGATGATCAAAAAGTGCGTGTGATTATACAGACGCACTTGTACGCAGATATACATACATACATGCATGCATACACACACACATATATATATCAACATATTATTGTATACATATTTGATTAATTTTGATTTTTATATAAACAACATTTATATATGTATGTGATATGAGCAAACTTCCATATGACTATAAGTTATATATATATATATATATATTTGAAATTTGGTTAATCTTTATTGATGAAACTAAAGCCCAAAACAACCCATAATAAACATAAATACAATTCGAAATTCAGCTCAATTACAAAATTATCATGCCCGACCCATCATGAAAACTAAAAATGGCAAATTCAAGTTTTTATATGTATGCATATGTGTGTGGGTTTAATCCAAAATAATCGACAAAATAAATTTCAAAATTATTTTTTTGAGTAAATGGACAACAAAATATCATGATTTAGAAAGAAAAATTCAAGACATCAGTTTTGGATTAACATCGGTACACATGTTTGACCATTGTCGAATAAATAACCATTCTGTGTGTATGTGTGTGCGTTGTCTATGTATAAATCATTTAACATTGCATAAAATACATTTAAAAAGGATTGATTCACAAATACATAAGACCAAATAACTAGATCAAATTTCATTGTTGTTTTTCCCTTTTTTATATTTTATTTACAAATAATATATGCTATAAAACTTCAATAATATATAATGGAAATATAAATATATGTTACATACACTAATTTTGGTATGTAAGAGAATGTACAAGTATATAAAATAAATATGGATTTACCATTTCAAAATTAGCCCTTCATGACACCTCAATTTATGAATCAACTTCTAGACTCCTTGAATCACCACCCGATCTTACTAGAACCGAATGTACCACATTATTTTATTTTATTTGATATTTTCTTAGGTGAAATTTTTTGTCCATGGGGATGAATGAAGCAGATCGTGACCATGAATGAGAGGGGTGAAAGAAAATTTAAAAATGAATTAATGATGAGGATTTCATTTATGGAGAGAACGAAAACCTTTCCCATTCCGCTCTTTAAAACATTCTCTTTAATTCTCTATTAGATCAAAATTAAATATTTAGATCACATTTTTCCCTTTATGATTGTCCTTGCATTGTGTCTTATATGAGCACATACATCCTAAATCCCATTTACATAATTAAATATATTTATATCATATTTAAATAAATAAATAAATATCATATATCGATACATGCATATAATACTTTTATATACACATCTAAATAATTACTAATCACACCTGGAACATTTCTAGGAGCAACCCTACTTACTAGTAACACCCTAAACATCAAAATACATTAATAACTAATATTTCTTAAATATTAATCAAATTAATTAATTAATAACATTTAATGAACATATGGTATTTTAAAGAATTCACAAATACACCTGCGTATAACTCAAATATTGGAATTCAATCGGTGATTAATATTGAATAATCCAAATATTAAGTTCACATTCGATAGCAAATCCTGAAACTGCCGCCATCAGAACCACCGATGGTTCTGGCTTACGAAGTCAAATTAATTCTTAGGGTCTCTCCAGCCCTTTGCTTCATGCTCGATAACATCATCACATTCTTTGGTCAAGAGATATGAACTTTGAAATGCCTTAAAAATCTATCCAACAATTCAGCTCATAGGCAGGCGAACCTATTTTCCGTCTGTCTGAACCAAATCGTCGCTAGGTCTGTCAAATATAATGGGAAACACCATCCTATTACCTCCTTCAAAGCACCCAACACCTCCATATGTTGGATGAACCTCATTAGATGAACCAATGCATTTGTCTTTCCATCGTACATTTCCACCGTTGGTGGCTTGAAATCAAGTGGATTCCTCGTGTACCAGATGTTAGAGGTGAATTGGTTTCCTTTCACATCCTCCAGTAGCTATAGTAATCTAGCAGTCCTATAATGATAACCTTTGATTTGCTGGCAACTTGCACATCCATCGACATGGATGGAAACATCCCTCTTCATTCCCTTCCACCGAAATACTTGCTTCATTTCGATAAAACTTCTTGCCTAAGACCATCAACATTTAGAAGACATATCCTTTCATTCATTGTAATATACCACGATGATCAATCTCAAAGCTTGAACAATGATGTTCCTCCATATCCTTCACAATCTTCATTAAACGTCTATCTTTGTTTGGCTTCTTTGCAATCCTTTTGGGGAGAGTTGGAGTAACTTTCAAAAGAGCTAAACCTACATTCCTACTTAGTTTGTTCGCTACCACATTGGCTTTTCCCGACGTATATAAAATATCCAAGTCATGCACCTTCAGAAATTCCAACCAACGCCGCTGCATTATATTCAAATCTTTTTGCATGAAAAGATACTTTAAGGACTTGTGATCCGTGAAGAGCTTGAACTTTTCACCAAAAAAATAATATCTTCGCACCTTTGATGCAAAATAACGGCTAATAACTCCAAATCTTGTGTCGTATAATTCCGCTCATGATGCTTCAATTGCCTACTAGCATAAGCAATAAATCTTTCATGATGCATTAAAACCGCACCCAAACCTATACCATAAGCATATGTAAACACAGTTAATCCTTCTCCTCCATCTTGAATAGCTTAAACCAAAGCATTCACTACACTAGAAATTCCATTTTGCAATGGTTCCGAGCCGTTGCAAACGAGTTTCGCAATGGCTTAGAGCCACTATAAAATTGGTAGTGGTAAAATTTTAGCAACGGCCCATAGCAGTTGCAAAATTAAATTTAGCAACGGCTTAAAGCCATTGCAAAACTTAATTTTACAACGGTTAGGAGCCGTTGCTAAATTCAATTTCCCAATGGCTAAAAGCCGTTGCAAAACCTTATTGTACACGTGTTGTTAATTTGGTTGTGCAACGGTTCAAGACCATTGCTAATTTAATATTTAAAAAAAAAATTCTTTTTTCTGCCCTCTTATAGTAAGTGTTAATTCATTATCATACTCGGTAAAAACATTTGCAAATTTAACATAATATCACAAAAAAAATTAATTAAACCAAATATTTTTCATAGATTCAGCACACCAAACACAACAAATCTTTTAATTACAATGTTTAACAACAATACATTACACTATATAGTTCAACAACAACAACAACAATATTATAGTATACAGTACATAGTTTTGCAACAACAACAAAAAGATTAGAACAACAATACTACATCATTGCCAACAATACTACATTATCATACTCAATATTACAGTATACAGTACTCAATACAAATAAACGTATCTTTCATAACATTAGAGCTTACTGCAGTAATCAAACCTGGAAAACCATCCACATATATCTTTGAAAATTAGGAACCAAGACTCTTCAACTATGATATATATAAAGAAGCAAATTGTTACCTATAAAAAGTAGCAAGCACAAACAAAATAAGACGACGTGAGTAGGATAAAAATTTTACGAACAAGCACAAGAAACATAACTAATTCTGTAATTTTCAGACCACAAAATTTAGAACTTCAGTTTTGTCTAATTCACAAATCCGTTAGCATCTTATATTCTTCCAATTCAGTATGAAGGAAAAATGCATTCATATTGACTAAAAAATTTTACATATCGATTGTGATGACTCGGGATTTTGACATTTGAAATTGGAATATTTAATTGATTTTAAATATTTAAAAGTTAAATTCTAACTTGAATTTCAAATGTCACTATTTATTGAGTGATTTAATTGTTTAATTAAATAATTGGAAATTGGGTAAATGGTTCAATCTGAAATTTTAAGCTTGTTAAAAATAATTTAAAGGCTTGTAAAATTTATATTGATGGTACTGAAGATAGTAAAAGTGTTAAACATGAATTTGGAGTTGTTTTGTTTAGTTTTGAAATTATATCGTTTAAATCGATATTTAAAAATAGCCTTCCAAGGTACAGTCTCGGACTTTGATGAAACCAGTTTCATTGGATCCGTAATAGTGTATTATTATTAGATTTCAATTTTCATGGTGTTTGGAGTGATTGTTTGGCCGTACCGTAAGTAAATGCGCTGAAATTAAATCGAAAATTAAGTATAATAATATGGTCCAAAAGCTATCTTCTCCATACAATCGAATTAGGACTCGGAACCTTTTCCATTGCATTCAGAATAGGGGTATAACATTATATACACCTGACGGCACGCCTTGATAGGGGTTCGAGGTTGTAAGTTGCATTTATCAAGACGATTTGAATTTAAATAAATGTATATATTCTCATACAATTGACAAATTCAAACACGTTACAACACTTTAAACACGTGTCCACTACCTTCTTTAATCTTATTCCAGATGTCCCTTCTCCTCAACAAAATCAAGATGATCGAGCATTTTCATTTAAAATAATAATAATAATAAACCCCAATCAAACAAAATGAAGAAAATAAAAAAACTCAGAGAAGAAATAACGGAGACAATTTAAATTCGCCATTCACCCAATCTCGCCTTTGAGTTGCGATAAAGGGCGAGTCGTGCTTAGAGACAAAGCTCGAAAGGGAGGGTCGCGGCTATGGGTGTGACAGCTGCGAACGCGACTAGGGTTTCGACTCAAGCAGGATGGTGTCGCGAGGCCAGAAGGAAGGTGCGACGCCAGGATTCTCGGCATCAATTGGTGGAATAGTGTTGCTCACACGAGTTCGTGGTGGTTCCATCGAGCGAAAATGGTGGCTCAGGGTAGGTCGCAATGGTCGAAGGAGGAAAAGAGGGTCGTAGGCTCGATCAACTGTGTCGCGTGAGATATGACCTGAGGTAATTCCAGTCTTGGTTAATTTAATTTAATAAAAAAATAGTGGAAGTAAGGTATAAATCGGTTTTGGTTTTAAATCTTGTACATATACGCATGTATATTTATGCTAAAAAAAGAAAAAAAATTAACAGTCGGGTATATAAAACAGCTTAAATTTTTTACAGTTTTAAAATATACATATATGGGTGGTCAGTAAAATATATATATAGTTTGGGAAAATATAGGAATTTTTAAAATGTTGAAAAGTTTATATGAAAATTAGATTTTTAAACGTATACAGATTTTTTATTAAAAAAAGAAAAAAAAGAAAAAAAGTGTATATATAAAGTTGTTTGCAAGAGGAATAAATATTTTATTTACTAGTTCACTTTGAAAATGGATTAATGGTGTTTTAATTGTTAGTTAACCTACTTAATTATCTCAGTTACTAAAAGATCTTTATAGGGAATTAGTTTAGAATTTAATTATTTGTTTAAATTAAATCATTAGTTAAAATTAAAGTTATTAAACGATAATTGATTCTTCGCTTTGTTTGAATATTAATAAAACCCTCTAATGTAATTCAAGGTCCAAAATTTGTGATGGAAACAGCCGTTTCAGATCGGAATGCAAAACAAAAATCAAAGGTGAGTTAATCTCACTCACATCTGGACGCCGGTTAATTTAAATAGTTAAATTTTAAATTATTGGTTGATTTCTTGAATTAATGTGATATTATATATAGTAGTATATATATTGGAGTGATTGATTTCCCATATTATATAGCGGATGAGAACCTATGCGCCCCGCATAATAGCGGATGACCCCATATACCGCGATATTCCACCTCGAAGTGGAATTAGTATTTTATATTGTGCTAACATCTGTGGATGTAGGGAAACAGATTGGAGGGATCCAACTGGATTTCTCAAAACAATGATTTTATTTTATATTTTTGGCGGTGTGATTTATGTGGTAATATGTGATAATTATATTGATTATATTAGAAATGCAAATTATTGAATGTTATGGTTCGGTTGAATATATATAGTGTTTGAGTGAATTAAAAATATATAAGTTGGAATTTTCAAAGGAAATAAAAGGGAAATTTTAAGTAAAATAAGTATACTCAAATTGGATAAATTAAAGAATGAATTTGGGAGAGGATAAAAGAAAAAAAAAAACAATTCTAATAAATGAATTCTAAATATGGAAAAGGAGATTTTTGAATAAATGGCAATAAATGAATTTTTAAACTTAAGTGATATTATTTAAAGGAATGAAAGATTAGTTTCAAAATTAAGGATTTAAATGGCTTAGGAAGAAATAAAAGAAGAACTTTCAAAAAAAAGTATGAGATTTGTATTTTCAGTTTAAATAAGATTTAAATCATAATAAAGGAGTGAAATATGGAAATTTATGGATTTAAAATAAATTTGGGTAAGCAAAAGAATTTATTTTAAAAATGGAGTTAGATTTGAAAATCGATTTGGAAACTGATTAAGTGTTGAAACGGTGATTTAGAAGGAGAATGAGACTATGGAATTTATAAACTAGGTTTATAAAGTGAAATAAGATATCGGTGGATATTTGAAAGTATAAATTCACGGAGGGAATTTATAAAGGGATGGGTACTGTGTTTTAAAAATAAATAGTGGTTTATTTTTAAAGGCGTGAAAGAGTAGTGTATTTTCCTGGAAAGCCATGTACGTTTTCATAGCAATTTTTTAAGTATAAGTTAAAAGTTTTAAAGTTGTTTTTAAAGGAATGTTTTTAAGAAATTATTATTTAAGTTGTTTAAAATTTTAAAGGTATATATTTATTAAATCAGTTATTGTAGTAATTATTTTGAAAAGTTAATTAGTAGTATAGCTTTAAAAAATAATTATTAATATTTGTATTTTATAAAGTAGTTTTATTTTAAAGATAGTTTGCTAAAGTTTTTATTTGAAAAAAATGTATAGAATTTCATGGCTTTTATTTCAAAAAATTATTTTGGCCTAGGTTTTACCTAAGAAGTTATTATAAGATTTCATAACTAGTAATTTAAATAAAGTCTTTTAAGTAGTTTTTACTTTAAATGTTTTAGAGTATATATATCTCTGGATAAAGTAATTTAAATTATTTTAAATATCTCAAATATTAAGGCTTGGTGATTTTCAGTGGAAATAAAACAGTTGGGAGGGAATTTTTCTTCCGAGAGGGAAAAGTGATTTGAAAACTATTTTTCAAAGGGTTGAAGAATGGAAATATATCTTGCAAAGATATTTTGAGATTAATAAAATAATTTGGAAAATTATTTAAAGTCTGATGATTGTTGTAAATGTTTTTTGATAGTTCAATAACCGACTATCAATATTGGCAATGCGCTGATCGTTTCGAAGAGTCCGGGATCAAGATTAATCTCCCAAAAATCACTTCAATCCAGGTTGAACGGTTTCGTGAGGAAGACAAGAGCTTGGAGTCGAAGATGGAGCAGTGAAGTGCAAGGGCTAGTCGCTACTAATCCTGAGGGTAATTCCAAAATGGATGTAGTAGGAGTAGTGCCTTTGGTTTCGTTCGGACCGAGAACGGACTTGTATGGACGAATGCTTTCAGAACATCGTCAGGAGGACAATGAGCATTC
This sequence comes from Allium cepa, assembly GCA_030765085.1. Taxonomy (NCBI): domain Eukaryota; kingdom Viridiplantae; phylum Streptophyta; class Magnoliopsida; order Asparagales; family Amaryllidaceae; genus Allium; species Allium cepa. The sequence goes on from CM060935.1 coordinate 563,366,840, forward strand.
TAAGTGAATATGTGCTAAAAAGGTAACGCATAGCCTCGAGCCTCATCAACAGAGAATGGCTAAAACAGGGGAGGGGCACATAAGGTTAAGTGGCTAGCAACCAATTAGGGTAAGGTCAACCCTGTCTGGAGGTCCTTTTATTTCGGCTGTGTGGGAGGTTGCTGATCCCAACCATGGGATGATCTTATTCGTACTATCAGTAAGGGGTAGCTCCGATCATGTGATGCATGGGATTAGGGTGGATCCTCGGTACGGTGATCTAGACCATGTACTATGACGGACGGTACCCCAGTAGCCCTGCCATTGATGGAAATCCATTCTCCCTGCATTCCTTTACGGTTTTGTTTGTACAACCCACTTTGTGGCTAGTATTGCTAGAATTTAATAATATAACAATTTCGACTATTTGAATAAGTATTTGTATGTAGGCACTACAATAATATCAGAGGATTTTATAAGAAATATTTTGTTTATCATAAGGTAAAAACCCGGCATGTTTATTTATGGCGTGGTCTTACGAGATACCTTTGATTTCAAAAGGATTTTCGAAAACTTTAATAATCCAATTGGTTGTGTTTTCTCACGCTGGTTTCTAGACTGACTCGGTTGTTATTTAACTATAATGCTCAGATCATACCGAGTATTATAGAGTACAGATTCTGGATGGACTGCTATGGAGCTTAGGAGACGTGCTGGATGGTGAGACGTATCACACGTATTTGATGTATTATCCACTGTGTATGGCTTGCTGCAAATTCAGTTTCTATGTGGACAAGTTATCATAACTGTTCAGTGTTGTATTTTGTTAATGTTGTACTCTGATGATGTATGTATAAAATAGATATATTTTCTTTTGTGCAAAGATTAGTTATTATATATTATATTTTATTCCGTTGCGACAGTAAGATTCTGTTGTTGTTGTTTTTTTCTCTTCTTATGCCTCCTTCTTCTTTAATCCTAATGGTTCGGTTTTTCAACATTCGATTCTTCGGCATTTGATACAGTGGACGTATTGATGTCGATTTTTGTGCATCGAAAAATCGGGTTGTTACATCGATATTTAGATAAAAATATCGTAGAATCTTCTTAAATTAGATCTATCAATTATAACATATACTGATCAAAAAAGAAGTTTATTCGGCAAATTCAATATCACTAGCATAGGCATATCAATATGTCATCCAAATAATCTATTAAACATGGGTAAAAGATAGAAATTTCAAAAATGATTCTCTATCATGTTCTAAGTGTAAGTGTCCAACTTGAATGCACTGCTAAACTTATCTACGACGATTCATATAAGAACAATTTACAGTATACAAATCACTAGTGGACAGTCTATTAAATTGTATTTTTCATCCATAACCAGATCCCATGGTCATTTGTTCACGTGGGACTATAAATTATAATATAGTATCAATATTGTCAAAAGCCAATCATATAACAACAAATGACGCACAGAGTGTTCTCTTTGCATACAGACCAGATGTTATATACGTTGGTTATCTATGAGTGATAGCATATTCAATATGTTGGACCATGGTTTTTAGTACACATGCATATATGTTAGGTAAAGCATAGTTAATACATTAACTTGCATATCATGCCAGTTTTCTCATAAAATTTTTGGTCGAGACATTGCTAAATTATGTACTATTGTATTATGCTCCTGTAACTCTCATAGTTGCATTAGCTAAACATGTTCATGCATAACTAAAAACACTTAAATTAGAAAAGATCTTAAATTACAGGGAAAGTACACAATTAAAAACACTTCGACTTTATAAGGTTAGTAAGTAACTTTGTAGGTGACAATGAGTTGTAAACTTCGTAAACTTAGTGCACTTACTAAACTTTGTGCAACTGAGTTTATAAACCCAGCGAACTCGATGCATTTGCATTGAGTCAACTTGCACCGAGTTTATTAACTCATCACAAATGCATTGAGTTTATTAACTCAGTTATACTTGATATGCAGAACTGAACGACAATCCTAAATTGCATTGAGTTTATTCACTAAGTGGGTATTACTTTTTATTCAAGTTTTGTAGATGCTGACAAAATGAAAATGAAAAAAATTAGTAATATGCATGCTTGTAGGTTTTGGATGAGGGCCTGTGGTAATTGGTTAAAACCACCAGAACCTTGGGGTACTATTATAACCTCCAACCATTATTCATAAATGTGTACAAATTAGTAAAATAATTCAGTTATTACATTGATAAGCATACACAACCACATAATCATGACAATATTTTAATTAAATTCCATTACACAACATGCTAAAAATTGTATGTGCACATATTTGCAAACTATCAAATTGCAATTTTTTTCACTATCTGTTAAGTTTACTGCGTATTGCAGCAGTTTTTCCCCTATGTATGATGGTCTCATTATTACAAGTAAGAAAATTTGGAATTCAAAATAGGCTAAGAAATCAAAATGTTTACATGAATTAATGATATATCTCACTAGTAGCTTGAGATGTTGAGATTAAATAATAGCAACAAAAGCTTTTTCAGTCCCATAGCACATAATCCACCTTTAAACAACCAACCCATCCATGAATCAAATTTCTAAACTGAAATGAAAATAAAAATTCCATGAGTCCCAATATCAAGCTCTCATGTTAATTGCTTAATTACTGCAGTATTGAAGAAAATTATCTACAGCCAACGTCCTTAACAAACTCTCACATTTTGCTATATAAGATCTTCGATTTCTTCATAATATATCCTAACACAAGCCACGAGCGACGTGCTTGCTTCAGTATTGGAGTTACCCTTCCTTTTCTTTTTTGTCCTTATTGGTGGTGGACCCAATACACAAGTGAAATTGTACCATTTTGAATACATTCCAATTTCGATGCATGGGTTTATTCAATAATATAATGCACAGTTTATGTGTGTTGCATTAACGATTAAAATTTTAACTTTTTTGGTTAGACAACAAAAGAGATCGTTACCCTAATTTCACTGGGCTAAGAAAATACATTAATGCAATATTTTCTTTTGATTATAAAATGATCATATTTTCATGTATATTTTTCCGTGGTTTTGCTATTACTTAAAAATGTTGTACTTAGAAAAGATGCGAGAATAATCAACTAGTGACCAGTCAATTGTTGTAAATGATAGTTTTGAGTTTTTATTCTTCATACTTCAAAACACGATTGTTTCATCAACTTTTATGTAACAACCCACCTTTCATTTCATAGAAAGACTCATCATTAAGAAGAAAGAAAGGGATAGAAAAGAGAAAATGTAGAAAAGAAAGAAACAAACAACATCAGAATCTCACAGCGGAATGAATAAATTATATTATATCACATAAGATATTACATAGTATCATATACATCAGAGCTATACAGTTAATACAACACAAACTAGACAGTTATAAACATCTGTATAGTTATTACAATTCAAGTATCATAGGAATATAGATACAACACTACACAACGGAACCACTATATATCTACACGCTGAAGCCTCCTGCTCCATATCTCCTTCAGAACTCGTCAAAGCTAACCTGAATCCCCTGACTACTCATACATAATATGAGTACCCAAGAGTTTAATAAAACATAAAATAAACACTTGGGTTGGACATGGGTCTGGTGTGAGTAAACGGGTTAAAGTTGCTTAACTTTGAAAAACCTTTGAAAACAAAGGTATCACGTAAGACTCCCCACAAATAAACATGGGTAAGTTTTTACCTTACGCCAACCAAAACATTAGATAGAAAATCCAGTGATATTATAATTGGGTCTAGGGTTTTCAAATAAAATACAGAAATAGCTGGAATGCTTACATCTCACGTTCCAACATAGTTGGGCACAATCAAAACGTACGACACTTATTGGAGACTGGATTCCATACAATGGCAGGGCTATTGGGGTACCGCCCATCATAGTATGGGGCCTAGATCACCGTACCGAGAATCCACCCTAAATCCCCTACAACATAAGGCTGAAACCATCCCCTACTGGACAGTCCCGAACAAGACAACCCTGCAGATAGCTGTCGCCAACTGCCCACACAGCTGAATAAAAAGGGACCTCTAGACAGGGGTAAATCTCGTCCTACTTGGGTGCTACCCACTTCGCCTTGCTGCACCTCCATTGTTTTAGGTATTCTTGGTTGATGAGGCTTGAGGCTACGATTTCCTTTATAGAACACATCAATCTTAGAATTCTCAACGTCCACCCGACGATGTTTTGAATGCATTCAATCCATACAAGTTCGTTCCGGGTTCGAACGAAACCGAAGGCACTATCTCGCTAGACTCATTTTGGAATCACCCTCAGAGTTAACGACAATAGCCCTTGCACTCTGAATCTTCATCTCGAAACTGAAAGTATTACCTCATTAAACTCGTATTGGAATCACCCTTAGAGTTTTAACGACGTATAGTCCTTAGACCTCGAGTCTTCACTCTTTACTTGCGATTCACGACCTAACGTTTAATTTGGATCGATGTGGTTTTCGGAATTCCAAATTTGGAAACCCGATTTCAATCTCATCGAAATCCAAAATGCCATTTTAATGTCCAAGTGATTTTAGTTTGAACAATTAATTCAATTTAAAACATTGAATTCACACAGCATTATTCATAGATAAATATCACAAATTTATTATAGTTATAACCAATATCATATCATAGCACATCACAGATTATTCAAACTATAAGCATCTACCAAATCCAAACATTCCATTCAATCAATCATCCATAAACAGGAATCATTAATCCAATTTATAATTAATTAAATCAATTTAAATTAAACTAATTACTTGAGAATTAATCACATAAACCTGTTTAACTCATTAATTAATTAATTAATTAATTACAAACCATTTAATTAATTAATTAATCTTTAATTACTTTATAAACCAATCAGTTAATCTTTAATTATAGATTAATCATCCTTTAATTATCTTCTAAACTAATCACCCTTGATTAATTATTACTTAATCACATTAAGTAATTAGTCTTTAAATCAATTACACAAATTAATTATGCTTTAATCACTTACTAATTAACCTTAGTTACTTCCATTAATCAATTAAGTATAATTAATTACATTAATCCTTAATTAATTAATTTAATTATATCTTACTCACTTCATTGATTAATTATCCTATAAGTAATCACCTTTATTAATCAATTAAACATTTAATTATTATCATTAATTATATTAATTAATGATCTTTTAAATACTTTAATTAATGATCCCTTAATTACGTTCATTAATTAATTATCCTTCTAATTATCTTTTAATAATTGACCATTAACTTAATTACATTCATTAATCAACCCTGATTAATCACATTAGTAATTAACTTCCCTTAATTACTTATCAATTAAATCAACTCCGTGATTAATTACATTAATTAATCCTTTAATTACACTGAGTAATTATCACTTAATTACTTCCCTTAAGTAATTAGCCTTTAATTACTTTTCATAAGAAATTCCCTTTCAATTAATTACATCGAGTAGTTATCCATTAATTACTTTACTTAAGTAATACACCTCATTAATTACATTAAGTAATTATACTTATTTCCATCTTTAAGTAATCCTCTTTGATTAATTAAACTTAATTAATTAATTAAAATTAATCACATTAACTTAATTAATTACACCAAGTAATTAATTACTTTATTAAGTAATTATCTTTAATAATCTTCTTAACATTAAGTAATTAACCTCTTAATTACTTATTACTTAATTATTCTTAATTGATTAACCTTGATTACTCAAATATTAATTAAGTAATTAATTACACTTAATTAATTACAAAAATTAATTTATCTTAATTTAATTACTTAAATTAGACATCTTAATAAATTAAGTAATTATGCTTTAATTACTTTTGTAAATAAACTTGATTTAGATTAAAACAAATCATTTACTACATTACTCTTATCTACCTTTAGATTAAATTAAATTTAAAGCTTGAATTTGATTTATTTAAATTATTATCTTTTTAACTTATTAAAGTTAAATACCCTTTACCTTAATTCACAATTAAATTTTAACAAATTACCACTTTAAATTGGAAACATTTAAGAACAAAATTTACAAAATTTTGTTTAAGATAATATTTATATTATTCAGAACTATTTTTAAAACAAAAATTTAAAACTTTAAATCCATACCTTTAAAATTTAAATTTGTTTAAAACATTATTTTCTAACTTAACATTTCATACATTTAAAACTGTTTAAAACTTTGTTTTAAAATTTGGTTTTCTTTTAAAAATTTGAAATCATTTTCGTTAAAATGATCTGGACAAGATTTTAATAAAAAGGAAACAATTTCCCAAACCAAAATAACAAAAACTTGAGCTAACTACTGAGCACACTCGCGTGCTTCTTCCTCGAGCCACACTTGTATCCAACATGAAGACGTCACGAGCCAAAACAACAACCCAAACCCATAAAACTCTGATGCACATGACGGCCACCGTGCACGTGCACATCCAATCTGATCACCGACGATCATCACCACGACCATCGCCAACCCACACCCGAACTCGTCAACCACCACAACCAAGCAGAACAACGAAAAACGAAAGCAAACCCAAAATCAATATCTCAATCGAAAACTAGAAGTAAACACAATCGGCAAAACCATCGGCCGATGACAAACCATGCCACGTGAACCCAAACTGCTGTGACCACAAACGCTCCTCGAATCACCGAGTCCATGCCCCTTATGTGATTCACACCGACGCAACCACGATGTCGTTCAAACCCTGGGAACGTCGACGACCAAAATAACACTGCAAGCCGACTTCGCCGAGCTCCTCCAACCATCAGAAAAAACTTCATAGCATTTTTCCTGTGATCAACGACTCATCAACCACCTCCAGGTCCAAATCAAGCAAACCTTGCCACGTCGATCGACGACAATTGACCAAAAGCCCAAAAATGAGAACTCGGATTATCTCAGCAACCACAACCCAACAATTCTAGATAATTACTTCAAAATTCATGATTTTACACTACGGTTCATATTATATTGTTAGAAACTGGAATTAGCTTGGTTGGCTTTTCACATATATTAAGCAAATCACTGTCATTTATAAATTTTGAGCAAATTGCTAAATTAAATTTTCAGTTATTATTTTTAAAATTCATATCACATGGTAATTGTCATTTCCCATTTATATATCCTAGCCTAAAGTTGATTACAGAAGGAGATTCAAATTTTTGTTTGAATATGAAACCTGTAAATAGCAGAACAGTCATGTTCATCTTATATCCATACATACCCAAATGAGTTCATGCATATAAACATCATTCATATCACTACTTCAACAATTACCATGTGAATCATTCATCAGATCAGATTAAAAAACTATTTTTTTTAAAAAGGTTTACTTACAAAATTCAAAGCAGAGAGCATTGTTTCCTGGAACAGTTTTCCTATGGTATTGAATTTGGAGTTGAATTTTGAATTTGCTGTTTTGGTCCAGAGAGGTTACAAGATGTTGATTACGGGCTTTGACTTTTTTTTTTTGAAGTTGAAATCTTGCTACAGATTTTTGAACTTGAAAGAAATGTTTGCAGATTTGTAGTTGAATTCTTGCAAAGATGTTGTTGAGTTTGCTGTAGATTTTTGAATAGATTTTACATTTTGATTTTGGCTTTGAACTTCTTTTCAAAAAATTCGGTTTTCAGCTTTTTAGAAGCGGAAGGGTTTGAACTAAAATGAATTGCCAAGTTTTCTCTTGTCTATTTTTAATAAATGTTCATAAAAATTAATTAAAACAATGCCACTTGTCACTTAGATTAATAAAATGACTCCAAGTGTTTTTTGCATAGTTTAAATGTTTTACAAATGTAAAAACAAGAAAATTTGTGTTTATCTCCATATTAAAATTTTAATTATACTTTACAAGTGTTGAATTTCATTATTAAATTAACTCCTTATCTATTTTAACATGTTCTCATGTTTATTTCAAATAGCCTTTAATGTTTCCATATAGAATTATTTTTATTAATTATAAACTATACTTAGTTCATTGATATATTTTTAAAATATATCTTCCAAAGCTGAAATTTAAAGAAAGAAAATTTAAAAAGAAAAGAATATTGAATTAAACCTTATTTCAAAGTTTCAAACTAAAATATTGTTCTTTAATATATATGAACTAAATCTATTTCAAAAACCCATTTTTTAAAGAAATCAAATTAAACTTTTATTATAATATACTATTTTAAACTATTATATTTTTCAACAAAATAAATATTTACTTTAATTACTTTTGAAAATGTAATATAGATTTTTAATTAAGCTTTTGAAAAAGTTTCAATATTAGATTTAAACAAATCATTCAATTCATAATACACACACACACACATATATATATACTATAAATTTGAAAACATTTTTTTATTAAATTAAAATTTAAATTAAAATCATACTACCTATTTACAATGTATACACTCATATATACATTATAAATAGAATATCTTTTTAATTAGCTTAGAAAGATAAATTTTATCATTTAAATATTTTTAAATTTAAAAATAATAAAATTTCCAAATGAAATTATTATCATTATTATAAATTTTGAAAAGATAACATTTATAAAATTAAAAAATTATTAGTTTCAAAAAGATAAATCCTGTTAAATTAGATATTTAAATCAATATTACCCATTTTAAAAATTTATTAATGGAAATTATTAAATAAATATTGCCTAAATTTTCGAGGCATCACATTCCTCCCCGTTTAGATTAATTTCGTCGTTGAAATTTAAAAGCAAAGATAATTTAATAATCCCATACAGATTTTAATTTAAAATAGCAAGCATATGCTAACAACCATATATTAGCAACCATAGCACCCAATTCAAACAGACAATTCTAATTATCCAGACAAAATTCTGAACAGAACTTCTTAGAGTTTCCCAATTACAAACACCGAGATACTTGCTTTCTTAAATCTAAGTTGGCTACACCTCTCAGATCTAGAGCTCCTATATCTAGATCTACAATCTGAACAGGATACCATGCCACGGACAAGTCTTGTTCAACATCCAAATCTCCCTAGAACTACTAGTTCTAAAACCAATGATAGACCATACACGTACTCCTTCAGAGATACGTGAAATACATTATGAATTCCAGCCATCCGAACTGGCAATTCAATCCTGTAGATCAAACACTTAACCTTACAAGAATACAGAAAAATCCAATACAATTTTGAGATAGCTTCCAGTCTTATCCAAATCTTATCGCTCTTACGATTGGAGAAAACTTACCCATAATTAAATCTCCAACTATGAATTCTGAATCCTTTGTCTCTTATCACAAAACTCTCATGTCGATCCTAGGATGCCTTCAACCTTCTTGATTAATTCAAATCTTCGCATATGCCTCACTGATCAAATCTGGATCAAGTAATAGATGATCTCCGGATCCTACTCAACAAGATGGTTCTTCCAAGATCCATCAAAATCTAGAACACCAACCCATGAGAAGACTTCAAACAAACTACCCTTATTCGGGAAAATAGAACAGATGGACTAGACAACCAAGACTTTAGATCCCGAATGAGCTTCCTATAGAAATCCTCTAATCCAAGACCAACACAAACTTCCAAGAAATCATAGGTTGCTTCTATTCCGGAATAGCTACCACCTTACTTCCGCTGCACAACTCTGATTTGAAGAAGATGGGAATGCTGTTGATGAACACAAGCATAGACTTGATCAACTCATCTCGGAAAACATGTTCATCAAATTACATAAAATCTTAATGACCTATCTGATTCGGTCACAAACACCACAACAAAAATCCAACCAGAAAACTAGATCCGATCAATCCTGACTGCTTCACAAAAACCTCACTCTTATTAGGCTGAACCACCGGTAGAGCCCCAAGAAGCAAGTCGATACAGAACTCAATCTCCTGTTGCGGATGCAAGTCTTGACTTCATCAAAGATAACCGAAAAATCTCAAATCACATCAACAACACCACATCCTCTAGAGATGCCTCAACCCCAAACAAAGATTACTAAGAGGACCATCGAACCATCGCAAGTCACTTTTGTGATTCGACCCAGCTCAGATTCCAAAGAAACCGTTCTCTCTTCATAAATCAACACAGCTTAAGCCTTCTAAACCAAAATAAGAAAATGATGGTCCACCCAAACCACAACATCAAACCCAGCTGAGCTTCTAGAAGAAATGGACAAGCCCGCACCATCTTCCCGGCCTACTGACAAAAGAATCACAAGGAATCTTGAATCATCAAAGAAACATACCACTTTACCGCTTCCGGACTCCACCTCTAGGACACTGCTAAGCCAAGAAACCTTCCTGGCAGCACACTCAACACCTCCGAGCTGCCACTGCTACAAAAGACTTCCTTATCCAAAAGCTCATTGAATCACAAAGCTATATCAACCAATTCACAAAAGAGTCTTCAAGAAAGACAGATATCTCTCAAGAAACTCGGGCTTCAAACCAAGCACAAACACCTTGCCAAACTGAGTCTCAAACTCCAATACAGACAAAACTCCTTCCTAAGGTTGCCAAGATACCATCATTGCTACAACATTCCGACTGATTCAAATTCTAGAAAATCCGCTCGCACGAGCATAACCAAACTTACATTCCAAAGATAGACTCCGAACCTTGAAAAGGTTTCCATCTGAGATTGACGAAATCCTAACACTATACTGCAAAGCTTACTCAAAATGCCCAATACTGCCCTGGCAAATTCACTTCCAACCTCTACATTCGGACTTCTTCCACTAGTGGTAGTCGTGCTATACACACCACTACCTCTCTTACCTCTAGAATTATATTGGAAAACCCAAACAGGTAACCCAACAAAAAAGTAGGCATATATATATGTATATATGTATATGTATATATTTATATGTATATATATATATATTTATATTACGCTCTCTCAAGAAAGAAATCACTCCAAAGCCTAGGTATTCACTCAATCTAACGCTCCGATACCATAATGTAATGACCCGTCTTTCATTTCATAGAAAGACGCATCATTAAGAAGAAAGAAAGGGATAAAAAAGAGAAAGGATAGAAAGGAAAGAAACAAACAACATCAGAATCTCACAGCGGAACGAATAAATTATATTATATCACATAAGATATTACATAGTATCATATACATCAGAGTTATACAGTTAACACAACACAAACTAGACAGTTATAAACATTTGTCTAGTTATTACAACTCAAGTATCACAGGAATACAGATACAACACTACATAGCGGAACCACTGTATATCTACACGCTGAAGCCTCCTGCTCCATATCTCCTCCAGAACTCGTCAAATCTAACCCAAATCCCTTGACTACTCATACATAATATGAGTACCTAAGTGTAACGACCCTGGATTTCGGCTCCTGTTATTTTAATAAATGTTTAATCTAATTAAATATAAAATATGAATTGTTCATATTTTGAATGAATATGATTTTGGAAATATTGCCATCTATTTATATAAATTGTATTTTTAAAGGAAATTGATTTGGAAATTGAAATAAGTATTTCAATAATATTCCCAATAAAAATCTATCTTATATAATTACTTAAAATACTTTACATTGTTTATATTTAGTATAAAATAATACATATTGATGATAATGTAGAAATTCTAAAATAAGTTTCTTAACAATATAATTAACAAAATTTAACTCATATAATTAAATTAGAATGCTATACATTGTTAACATTTGTTAAATGAATACATATGCTTGATAGTGTTTAAAATAAGATTGAAGTTTAAAAAAAAAATATATAAAAATATAAAATACAAATAGATGATTAATACTAATCTAAGCCAAATTAAATATAGGGAAATGAGTGAACTCAGGAATTTAAGTTTTATGTTTATAGTTAGAATACAAATGGAAATAAATATGAAGTATAACTATAAATATAAAGATAAACAGGGGTTGAGTGAAACATTAAGTATAAAACATAATTATGAACAAAAGCATACAATACAAATATACCTATGTAGCTAAACATAATTATTATGTAACCATATTATGAAGCAAAGCATTTATTTTCTATCTTCTCAGCCTACTATTTGGTCTATGAAGTTATATTACAAATCTTTATACATAGTACAACATATTTTCATTTCATAAGGTAAACATCTACCTGCAAGTAAACAGTATTTGACAATACATATGAGTATAAACTATTTCAACTAGAAGATACTAAAGCAATTTTATTATAAGTATGTAAAGTTTAGAAGCAAAAAGACTAAGTAGAATTCAAATAATAAGCAGCATTCAAATGAATAAGTAGAAAACAAAAAAAAGTATATGCACATATAATATCTCTGAACAAAGTAAAAACATACGTGGACAAGTGAATAAAATATGTTATAGCTGGAAGAGAAAAAAAAAATTTATGCAGGCAAAGTAAGATGTGAAAATATTTATGCATAAGAAAACACCAGTTTCACTTCAAAGATAATAAAACAAAATATGTATCTTTCAGTATATGCTTGGCTGAAATTAAAAAAAAAAAGGATGGATATCTTTGTACAACACTGTAAGCATTAATTATTTGTTATCATAATTAAGAGCATAAACAATTAATAGCACAACATTTTGTTCATGTAAGTACTTCAGCCGAGATGTCTTTATCACTTCATACTGCTGTGAATCCTACTTTAGCCAATAAGAAAAAAAAATGGCATGACAAATACAAACTGTCCAGTTACAACCTGCTATTAAGTAAACTTCTATATATGAATCCACCGATATCTTTATATTAGTTTATAAAACTGGACTAAAAAAAAAAAGCATACGTGAGAATCAAATAGGAAGAAAGGATAAACATTTATTGCTTTGCAAACTCAAATAACTCAACATCAAGGCAAAGGGATTTTCAGTGATTCATCTGCAGTTCTTCATCAACCTTGCCCTCTGTTCAAAGATTATTAGGTGAGTAAACAAGAAATTCTTAAGCTTTAAGTTCTTTTCAAAAATAAATTAGTTCGAGATTTATTGATAATCTGGATAATATATGCTTCTGTTAAATGTGCTTGTGATGCTCTGTTCATCTCTGTTGATTGACACAGGTTGTGTTTTTTTTCTTTTTCTTCCATATTCAACTATACTCTTCAGGTTAATATAAAACTCAAAGCTTTCCATCTAAACACAAGGTGTTCAAACTTGAATTTTTGATTTCAGAAAACTGATTAAAACTTGAGGTAAATATAAGTACTGTGAATTTTGTTTTACAGGAACCAAATGTTGATTAGATAAAAGTAATCGATTGCTGTAAAGTAAAAATTCATGATCATAGATTGAATCCATATTTTAATTCATGATTTTTAAAACTAAAATGAAGAATTTTAGTTTGGAATTTCAAAGGTAGTTTGTATGTGAACTGAAACTGTACTATCCCCATTTTCGAGTTATAGAATCAAGTTTAAACATTCAAATTTGTGTTAAACCATGTGTGAGCATAGGTGATGTTGTAAAAATTATCAAACAAATTTTCGATTTCATTGTTTTGGAGTACGAGGTTATCTTAGGGTTTATTGCTAAGTTTTGCATCTGCCTGTTAACATAGCGCGATCGTCTTTGTTGTGCGATCGAGTGATGCGAATCGTTGGTGGTTGGTGGGTTATTGGGTTGCCGTCATGTGGCCGAAGTATGAGAGCCAATGGTGGCTGGCGTCAGTGACGTAATGATTTTGGGATGAACAAGTTCCTGTTCTTTTTCGTGTGAATGGCCAAATTTCGAACTGTAGGTTTTGCAGTTGAATCGATTTCTGTTTTCGCGTCTTCGAATGAATTGCGTTTTGTGGGTGATGGCGAGGGTCGCTGGAGGTGCGGCTAACCACCGTGCACGTGCACGGCGGCGTTGGGATAGGGGTATCATGTCGGTGGTGACATGAAAGGATCTGCATCGTGTCGCGCTCGAGTGAAAAGGGGGAAAAGACTCGGGTTTTATTGCTAGTTGAGTCGCGTGAGTTTCTGATGGTTTTCCCTTCATGCTTATTTTAGTGATTTTAGCTTACAGAAAATAAAAGAAGAGAGAAGAAGAAGGGGTTTAGGGAAAGTGCTCGGGTAAATTGATGATTTACTCGAAGCATTGCGTAGTTTTTCCAGGGTAGTGCCCAAGGATTAATGACTGCAGTTTCATTTTCTGTAGGTTTGCCAAGTAAACAGTTTTTAATAAACTGTAAAACACTGCTTTAAAAAAAAAGAGAATTTTTGTTTAATAGGTTCAAGAGTTAAAACTTATATACGAGTTAACTATTTTGGTCCATACTTTAAAAAAAGTTAAGCTCTTAATTATGGATGTAATTCAGTGATCAATTTAATGAAGTATAAAGTTAATAAATGTCTGAGTTATAGATAGTGATATCATTGAGCTCCGAACTTAAAGAAATCTCCAAAATGTTAATTAAATTAAATAATCAATATCTTCAGGAATTAATTAAGAATAATTACTTTTAAATTTTAGTTAATGGTAGATTTTAAGTAATTATAAGGTTATAATTACTGTTTAAGATAATAGTTGGTTAATCAAATAAACTAGTTGTGAATTAATAATTAATTAAGTAATTTACTTAGGAATTAAGGATTAATAAATGGTTAATTAAGTAAATTGAAGTTAACCAATACGTATTCAAGTTATTAAATAATCATTAAGGTAGTAATTAATGATTAAAGAATAGTAATTAAAGTTAAATAATTTAATTAAGAATTGATTAATTAAGCAGTGTAAAATAAAATAAGTAATTAAGTAATTAAGATTAATAATTAATTATGAATGATCTATTGATTCAAATAGTTTGAATGGAAATAAGTAAATAACCTGTTAATAAATAAAACAGGGTTAAGCGATTTACTCTGATATACTTAATTTTACGTTGAATTTCAAATGATTGCTTATGGATTATTGTGTATGTAGAATGTCTGGTTTGTGCTTGAATATCTGATTTGGATATTTATGTGATGATATTCCATGTTACCCTGTGATATGTTATGTTATATCTTTGATGCTTGTATATGTTTTATCTGTGATAAATGCTATGTTAATTTAACTGTTAAATTTAAATATTTTAAACTGCTAAGTTAATTAGACAACTTGGCCCTTAAAATGGCGTTTGGATCCGATGAGACCGGGATCGGAAGAATCAATCTTGATTCTCCGAAAACCACATCGATCCAATTTAAACGTTAGGTCGTGAATTCCGAAATGAAGATCGAGATGGTGTTTTCAAAATGCAAGGGTTATCGTTGTTGACTCTGAGGGTGATTCCAAAATGAGTGTAACGAGATAATGCCTTCGGTTTCGTTCGAACCCGGAACGAACTTGTATGGATTGAATGCTTTCAGAACATCGTCAGGCGGACGATGAGCATTCTAAGTGATATGTTCTTTAAAGGTAATCGTAGCCTCAAGCCTCATCAACTGGGAATGGCTAAAACAGGGGAGATGCAGCAAGGTTAGGTGGGTCATGCCCAAGCAGGACAAGATATTTCCCCTGTCTAGATGTCCCTTTTTATTTCGGCTGTGTGGGCGGTTTGCTAGCTAGAACCGCGGGGTTTATCTTGTTCGGGACTGTTCAGTAAGGAATGGTTCCGGCCTTGTGTTGCAGGGGATGAAGGGAGTAATCCTCGGTACGGTGATCTAGGCCCCGTACTGTGACGGGCGGTACCCCAGTAGCCCTGCCATTGTTGGAAATCCATTTTTCCCTACGAGACCCTACGGTTTTGATTTGTATTACCCACTTTTGTGGCTAGTAGCTGGAATTTAATAGATGTAACAATTTCGGCTATTTTCTATTTACTTGAAAACCCTAGACACTATTATAATATTACTGGATTTCCTATGAAACGTTTTGGTTAGCGTAAGGTAAAAACTTACCCGTATTTATTTGTGGGGAGTCTTACGTGATACCTTTATTTTCAAATGTTTTTCAAAGTTAAACAACTTTAAACCGTTTACTCATACCAGACCCATGTCTGACCCGGAGTTTATTTTTCTTTTCATAAACTCTCGGGTACCCAAATTTTTACGGGTAGCCAAGGGATTCAGGTTAGATTTAACGAATTCTGGAGGAGCAATGGAGCAGGAGGCTTCTACGTTGTAGATATATATATGGTGTTCCGCTGTGTTGATATCTCTGAGCTGTTTATCTGTATTGTATATTGACTTGTGTTAACTAGACAGGTGTTTATAACTGTCTAGTATGTGATGTATTATCTGTAGAACTCTGATTGATGTATTATACTATGTAATATTTATGTGATATATTATATTTTGTTCCGTTCCGCTGTGAGATTCTGATGTTGTTGTTCTTTCTTCTCTATCTTTTCTATTTTCTTATCCCTTTCTTTCTTTATGATGATACGTCTTTCTGGTAGCGGAGGGGCGGGTCGTCACAGTTGGTATCAGAGCATAGGTTGGTGATAACCTTGGCTCTGGTAGTGATTACTCAAATAGAGTTTGTAAAACTCTAAAATGAGTTTGAGTGTATTAATAGATATGAGCGCGTACTTGTTAGTGAATATAAAATTGTTTTTATATTGTGTTGATGTATCTGTTGAGTGTTTATGGATTCTGGTCGATGTGTGGGGCGCCATTTCATCGATAGGGATTTCTAAACTCTTAAACAAGGTAGACCGACACGGTATTGTTTTTAAAGCAGGGTAAATGAAATAACTTTACCCAAAATTATATTTTGATATAAAAGAATTTTTTTTTTAAAAATATTATATATGTTTGGATGATTGGTTGTTAATACTACAACCAAATAAAAATTTGAGTGGTTTATAACCAAATAAAATTATGTAAGAATGATTTTAAATAAAAAGAAATATAACTGAAATCTGATTAAACTAGAATTAACGTCCTGGAAATTTGGAAGATGTTTAAATAAATTTAAAACAAAGAATTTGGGAATTTAAAATCTTGGAAATGTTTGAAATGTTTAAAGGCAACAATGAAGTATTGTTTTGGGAAAAATATTATTGAATGGAAATTATTTTGGGAAAATTTGTGGAAGTAAGGAAGCACTGAACTCACTTCAGTCGCTGGAAAATAATCCTGATGATGATGGCCACATCATCAGTATTCATTTTCGAGTTTCTAAAGTGATGGATTGCTATCAGGATATTAGTCATGGTATTGTTTGGATTTGTTGGGTATACAAGTAATTTTTTTTTTAAAAAAAGGGGAAAATTTGTTTTGGAGAAAACCAGTGTTTGGAATTTGAAAATTTGATTTGATATACCAAGTGGGTATGTGTAGTTATCATTTCAAAATGGTTTTGAAAATGAAAACCGGGCAATGAAATTCTAAAAAGTTCTATTTAAGTAATGTGAAAGGTTTGAATGAATTAACTGTTGAACTTATAAAGTAAAGTTGATATAAATAAGATGAAACTGAGAATTTTAATCCAGGAATTAAAATTTAACTTAAGAAAATGAAGATAAGAAAATATACTGGAGTTTAACCAGAGATAAGTTAAATGGAATTGTAGTTCCAAATGAACTTAATTGGCTATAAAGTTTGAAGGTAAAATGATTTTAATTGTGAGATGGAAATTTATACCTTAAGATGCTAAGTGTTATATATATTAAGAAATAAATTTAAAGGAATGGTAAGTAACAAAATTTAACCGAAGTTGAGTTGGAATAAAATTGCATTTAAATGAATTCAATCGAGTTACTGATAAAATTGAATAGAATAAAATTCTTAAGTAAATAAGTAAATGTAAACCAAAGTAAGTATTGAATTGGATTTAATTAGTAATGGTGTGAGTTGTAAACAGATCTAATTCAAGCATGAATTGAATGACTTTATTATAAATTCAATAATGAATTGATAATGTAAATTAAGATTTAAGGATGGATAAAAGAATAAACTAATCAAGATTAGTAAATAGTTGAGATTTGATTAAAGGAAAAAAAAATCAAATCAAAGATTTGAATGGAAATTGGTGTAATAGAATAAACCTAAGTTGTTGAGTGGAACAGTTTGAAGAAAATAAATGAAGTAAATAGTAAAATGATTATTTAAAATATTGGTTGTCAAGATTATTAAAATGGTTTGGAATCAAACCTGTTGAAATGAAAGAAAATGAAATGAAAGGATTGTGAATAATTTAATTGGGATGAAATCAAGTGTAAATTGAATTGGAATCAATTCAAAATGGTTATAAAAACTTAAGTGATTATTTATTCACAACGATATTGTTAAATTGCATAAGGAAATGGATTGTTACATTAAATATGTTGTTTTGAAGTAAATGAGAATTAGATAAAATTCTATAAATTATTGGAAGCAAAATAGGATGATTGTGAATACGTGTTTGTTTTGATGGATTACATAAGCAAAGTAAGTTGTAAATTCCTTTTAGCTGAAAGGGAATGGTTTGAGAATTGATTGAAATTAATTGTGATGAGAATTGGAACCTTACACATGTGCTTATGGAAATATGTAATGTTAAACGAATGGAGACTCTGTCAAACTTTTCAGAATTTGAAAACTATAAAAAAAAATTAAATTAAATTAGCAATAAAAAGATTTTCAAATTGAAAACTGACAATAAATTAGTGGATGAAATTAATTTAAAAATAATAGTAGGAATCAGTTATAAATGGAGATAGTCAACAAAAGTTCAATAATCAGAGTTAAGAAAATTGAATTCATGTTGAATTAGGAATTCAATTTGGAAATAAGAAGATATTAAGGCTTAAATGGTAGAGTAATAATATAAGAATATATATAATGTTTATATTGAACTTTAGAAATGAATGGTGAAATTCTTAAGTAAATTTGATATTGAGAAACTTATTCCAAGTGAATAGAATCAGAATAATGTGAATAAAAGAAAATTGATATAGTTGATAATCAATGGATATAAATACGTAGGATGAACGTATATTATTTTATTCGCATAACAAATTGATCCAGATTCGAGCACAGAATTTCGGGATAGTTATATCGACCCGAGTTAAGATTTTTCACTCGATTTTCGACGACGAACCATGGATATGGATTTTGATTGGTTATGGAAATTCTCTATCATAGTTGTGACTATGCAAGGAGAATGACAGTTTCTGATCAAGAAACCAGTTCCGAGTCCGTACTAGGAAGTCGAGTGGACGATACTAGTTCGGAGGTGAAATTGTGTGATCGAGCGAGCAATCGGATTTGATATTGCGTACGAATGGTATATGTACATCGAACGGGCTTGATTGTATAAATATTGAAATTCTGTAAAGAGGGCAATAAAATTTGGAAAGAATTAATATTGTAGATTTCGAAATTGAATTGCCAGAGTAGATATCTGGGATTTATTGTGTACTCTGTATATCCCATCTTAGAAATTTGTTCATGATTCACCATTAGTTGTTGAACCAGTAGTTCAGGAATTTGGAAGTCAAATTAAATTTGACTGTGGTCAGAAATCTGGTTCGGATTGATGATCATCGAGAGACAACTCTCGATAGTTTTGAGAATGCTTATCCGGATTTATGTTCGGATAACCAGTAATGTTTATTGGAGTAGGCTGTTTGGTTATTTGCTAATATATAAATGTGCTAATATATAAATAATAAGAATGTTTGAATAGTTGATATAAAAGCTTTTGAATTAACTGTTGTTTTAAATTTCGGGGACGAAATTCTTTAAAGGGGGAAGGAATGTAACGACCCTGGATTTCGGCTCCTGTTATTTTAATAAATGTTTAATCTAATTAAATATAAAATATGAATTGTTCATATTTTGAATGAATATGATTTTGGAAATATTGCCATCTATTTATATAAATTGTATTTTTAAAGGAAATTGATTTGGAAATTGAAATAAGTATTTCAATAATATTCCCAATAAAAATCTATCTTATATAATTACTTAAAATACTTTACATTGTTTATATTTAGTATAAAATAATACATATTGATGATAATGTAGAAATTCTAAAATAAGTTTCTTAACAATATAATTAACAAAATTTAACTCATATAATTAAATTAGAATGCTATACATTGTTAACATTTGTTAAATGAATACATATGCTTGATAGTGTTTAAAATAAGATTGAAGTTTAAAAATATATATATATATATATATAAATATAAAATACAAATAGATGATTAATACTAATCTAAGCCAAATTAAATATAGGGAAATGAGTGAACTCAGGAATTTAAGTTTTATGTTTATAGTTAGAATACAAATGGAAATAAATATGAAGTATAACTATAAATATAAAGCTAAACAGGGATTGAGTGAAACATTAAGTATAAAACATAATTATGAACAAAAGCATACAATACAAATATACCTATGTAGCTAAACATAATTATTATGTAACCATATTATGAAGCAAAGCATTTATTTTCTATCTTCTCAGCCTACTATTTGGTCTATGAAGTTATATTACAAATCTTTATACATAGTACAACATATTTTCATTTCATAAGGTAAACATCTACCTGCAAGTAAACAGTATTTGACAATACATATGAGTATAAACTATTTCAACTAGAAGATACTAAAGCAATTTTATAATAAGTATGTAAAGTTTAGAAGCAAAAAGACTAAGTAGCATTCAAATAATAAGCAGCATTCAAAAGAATAAGTAGAAAACAAAACAAAGTATATGCACATATAATATCTCTGAACAAAGTAAAAACATACGTGGACAAGTGAATAAAATATGTTATAGCTGGAAGAGAAAAAAAAAAAATTATGCAGGCAAAGTAAGATGTGAAAATATTTATGCATAAGAAAACACCAGTTTCACTTCAAAGATAATAAAACAAAATATGTATCTTTCAGTATATGCTTGGCTGAAATAAAACAAAAAAAAAGGATGGATATCTTTGTACAACACTGTAAGCATTAATTATTTGTTATCATAATTAAGAGCATAAACAATTAATAGCAAAACATTTTGTTCATGTAAGTACTTCAGCCGAGATGTCTTTATCACTTCATACTGCTGTGAATCCTACTTTAGCCAATAAGAAAAAAAAATGGCATGACAAATACAAACTGTCCAGTTACAACCTGCTATTAAGTAAACTTCTATATATGAATCCACCGATATCTTTATATTAGTTTATAAAACTGGACTAAAAAAAAAGCATACCTGAGAATCAAATAGGAAGAAAGGATAAACATTTATTGCTTTGCAAACTCAAATAACTCAACATCAAGGCAAAGGGATTTTCAGTGATTCATCTGCAGTTCTTCATCAACCTTGCCCTCTGTTCAAAGATTATTAGGTGAGTAAACAAGAAATTCTTAAGCTTTAAGTTCTTTTAATAAATAAATTAGTTCGAGATTTATTGATAATCTGGATAATATATGCTTCTGTTAAATGTGCTTGTGATGCTCTGTTCATCTCTGTTGATTGACACAGGTTGTGTTTTTTTTCTTTTTCTTCCATATTCAACTATACTCTTCAGGTTAATATAAAACTCAAAGCTTTCCATCTAAACACAAGGTGTTCAAACTTGAATTTTTGATTTCAGAAAACTGATTAAAACTTGAGGTAAATATAAGTACTGTGAATTTTGTTTTACAGGAACCAAATGTTGATTAGATAAAAGTAATCGATTGCTGTAAAGTAAAAATTCATGATCATAGATTGAATCCATATTTTAATTCATGATTTTTAAAACTAAAATGAAGAATTTTAGTTTGGAATTTCAAAGGTAGTTTGTATGTGAACTGAAACTGTACTATCCCCATTTTCGAGTTATAGAATCAAGTTTAAACATTCAAATTTGTGTTAAACCATGTGTGAGCATAGGTGATGTTGTAAAAATTATCAAACAAATTTTCGATTTCATTGTTTTGGAGTACGAGGTTACCTTAGGGTTTATTGCTAAGTTTTGCATCTGCCTGTTAACATAGCGCGATCGTCTTTGTTGTGCGATCGAGTGATGCGAATCGTTGGTGGTTGGTGGGTTATTGGGTTGACGTCATGTGGCCGAAGTATGAGAGCCAATGGTGGCTGGCGTCAGTGACGTAATGATTTTGGGATGAACAAGTTCCTGTTCTTTTTCGTGTGAATGGCCAAATTTCGAACTGTAGGTTTTGCAGTTGAATCGATTTCTGTTTTCGCGTCTTCGAATGAATTGCGTTTTGTGGGTGATGGCGAGGGCCGCTGGAGGTGCGGCTAACCACCGTGCACGTGCACGGCGGCGTTGGGATAGGGGTATTATGTCGGTGGTGACATGAAAGGATCTGCATCGTGTCGCGCTCGAGTGAAAAGGGGGAAAAGACTCGGGTTTTATTGCTAGTTGAGTCGCGTGAGTTTCTGATGGTTTTCCCTTCATGCTTATTTTAGTGATTTTAGCTTACAGAAAATAAAAGAAGAGAGAAGAAGAAGGGGTTTAGGGAAAGTGCTCGGGTAAATTGATGATTTACTCGAAGCATTGCGTAGTTTTTCCAGGGTAGTGCCCAAGGATTAATGACTGCAGTTTCATTTTCTGTAGGTTTGCTAAGTAAACAGTTTTTAATAAACTGTAAAACACTGCTTTAAAAAAAAAGAGAATTTTTGTTTAACAGGTTCAAGAGTTAAAACTTATATACGAGTTAACTATTTTGGTCCATACTTTAAAAAAAGTTAAGCTCTTAATTATGGATGTAATTCAGTGATCAATTTAATGAAGTATAAAGTTAATAAATGTCTGAGTTATAGATAGTGATATCATTGAGCTCCGAACTTAAAGAAATCTCCAAAATGTTAATTAAATTAAATAATCAATATCTTCATGAATTAATTAAGAATAATTACTTTTAAATTTTAGTTAATGGTAGATTTTAAGTAATTATAAGGTTATAATTACTGTTTAAGATAATAGTTGGTTAATCAAATAAACTAGTTGTGAATTAATAATTAATTAAGTAATTTACTTAAGAATTAAGGATTAATAAATGGTTAATTAAGTAAATTGAAGTTAACCAATACGTATTCAAGTTATTAAATAATCATTAAGGTAGTAATTAATGATTAAAGAATAGTAATTAAAGTTAAATAATTTAATTAAGAATTGATTAATTAAGCAGTGTAAAATAAAATAAGTAATTAAGTAATTAAGATTAATAATTAATTATGAATGATCTATTGATTCAAATAGTTTGAAAGGAAATAAGTAAATAACCTGTTAATAAATAAAACAGGGTTAAGCGATTTACTCTGATATACTTAATTTTACGTTGAATTTCAAATGATTGCTTATGGATTATTGTGTATGTAGAATGTCTGGTTTGTGCTTGAATATCTGATTTGGATATTTATGTGATGATATTCCATGTTACCCTGTGATATGTTATGTTATATCTTTGATTCTTGTATATGTTTTATCTGTGATAAATGCTATGTTAATTTAACTGTTAAATTTAAATATTTTAAACTGTTAAGTTAATTAGACAACTTGGCCCTTAAAATGGCGTTTGGATCCGATGAGACCGGGATCAGAAGAATCAATCTTGATTCTCCGAAAACCACATCGATCCAATTTAAACGTTAGGTCGTGAATTCCGAAATGAAGATCGAGATGGTGTTTTCAAAATGCAAGGGTTATCGTTGTTGACTCTGAGGGTGATTCCAAAACGAGTGTAACGAGATAATGCCTTCGGTTTCGTTCGAACCCGGAACGAACTTGTATGGATTGAATGCTTTCAGAACATCGTCAGGCGGACGATGAGCATTCTAAGTGATATGTTCTTTAAAGGTAATCGTAGCCTCAAGCCTCATCAACCGGGAATGGCTAAAACAGGGGAGATGCAGCAAGGTTAGGTGGGTCATGCCCAAGCAGGACAAGATATTTCCCCTGTCTAGATGTCCCTTTTTATTTCGGCTGTGTGGGCGGTTTGCTAGCTAGAACCGCGGGGTTTATCTTGTTCGGGACTGTTCAGTAAGGAATGGTTCCGGCCTTGTGTTGCAGGGGATGAAGGGAGTAATCCTCGGTACGGTGATCTAGGCCCCGTACTGTGACGGGCGGTACCCCAGTAGCCCTGCCATTGATGGAAATCCATTTTTCCCTACGAGACCCTACGGTTTTGATTTGTATTACCCACTTTTGTGGCTAGTAGCTGGAATTTAATAGATGTAACAATTTCGGCTATTTTCTATTTACTTGAAAACCCTAGACACTATTATAATATTACTGGATTTCCTATGAAACGTTTTGGTTAGCGTAAGGTAAAAACTTACCCGTATTTATTTGTGGGGAGTCTTACGTGATACCTTTATTTTCAAATGTTTTTCAAAGTTAAACAACTTTAAACCGTTTACTCATACCAGTCCCATGTCTGACCCGGAGTTTATTTTTCTTTTCATAAACTCTCGGGTACCCAAATTTTTACAGGTAGCCAAGGGATTCAGGTTAGATTTAACGAATTCCGGAGGAGCAATGGAGCAGGAGGCTTCTACGTTGTAGATATATATATGGTGTTCCGCTGTGTTGATATCTCTGAGCTGTTTATCTGTATTGTATATTGACTTGTGTTAACTAGACAGGTGTTTATAACTGTCTAGTATGTGATGTATTATCTGTAGAACTCTGATTGATGTATTATACTATGTAATATTTATGTGATATATTATATTTTGTTCCGTTCCGCTGTGAGATTCTGATGTTGTTGTTCTTTCTTCTCTATCTTTTCTATTTTCTTATCCCTTTCTTTCTTTATGATGATACGTCTTTCTGGTAGCGGAGGGGCGGGTCGTCACACTAAGAGTTTAATAAAATAGAAAATAAACACTTGGGTCAGACATGGGTCTGGTGTGAGTAAACGGGTTAAAGTTGTTTAACTTTTAAAAACCCTTGAAAACAAAGGCATCACGTAAGACTCCCCACAAATAAACATGGGTAAGTTTTTACCTTATGCTAACCAAAACAATTGATAGGAAATCTAGTGATATTATAATAGGGTCTAGGGTTTTCAAGTAAAATACAGAAATAGCTGGAATGCTTACATCTCACGTTCCAACATAGTTGGGCACAATCAAAATGTACGGCGCTTATTGGAGATTGGATTCCATACAATGTCAGGGCTACTGTGGTACCGCCCATCACAGTACGGGGCATAGATCATCGTACCAAGGATCCACCCTAAATGCCCTATAACAAAAGGCCGGAACCATCCCTTATTGGAGAGTCCTGAACAAGACAACCCCACATATGGCCGTCGCCAACTGCCATACAGCCGAATAAAAAGGGACCTCTAGACAGGGGTAAATATCGTCCTACTTGGGTGCTACCAACTTAGCCTTGCTTCACCTCCCTAATTTTAGCCATTCCCGGTTGATGAGGTTTGAGGCTACGATTACCTTTATAGAACACATCTATCTTAGAATGCTCATCATCCACCTGACGATGTTCTGAAAGCATTCAATCCATACAAGTTCGTTCCGGGTTCGAACGAAACCGAAGGCACTATCTCACTACACTCATTTTGGAATCACCCTTAGAGTTAACGACAATAGCCCTTGCACTATGAATCTTCATCTCGAACCTGAAAGTACTACCCCGTTAAACTCGTATTGGAATCACCCTTAGAGTTTTAACGACGTATAGTCCTTACACCTCGAGCCTTCACTCTTCACTTAAGATTCACGGCCTAACGTCTAATTTGTATCGATGTGGTTTTCTGAATTCCAAATTTGGAAACCCGATCCCGGTCTCATCAAAATCCGAAACGCTATTTTAATGTCCAAGTGATTTTAGTTTGAACAATTAATCCAATTTAAAACATTGAATTCACACAGCATTATTCATAGATAAATATCACACATTTATCATAGCTATAATCAATATCATAACATAGCACATCACAGATTATTCAAACTATAAGCATCAACCAAATCCAAACATTCCATTCAATCAATTATCCATAAACAGGAATCATTAATCCAATTTATAATTAATTTAATCAATTTAAATTAAACTAATTACTTGAGAATTAATCACATAAACCTGTTTAACTCAATCATTAATTAATTACAAACCATTTAATTATTTAATCAATCTTTAATCGCTTTATAAACTAATCAATTAATCTTTAATTATAGAATAATTATCCTTTAATTATCTTCTAAAGTAATCGCTCTTAATTAATTATTACTTAATCACATTAAGTAATTAGTCTTTAAATTAATTACACAAATTAATTATGCTTTAATCACTTAGTAATTAACCTTAATTACATTCATTAATCAATTAAGTATAATTAATTACATTAATCCTTAATTAATTAATTTAATTATATCTTACTCACTTCATTGATTAATTATCCTATAAGTAATCACCTTTATTAATCAATTAACCTTTAGTTATTATCATTAATTATATTAATTAATGATCCTTTAATTGCTTTAATTAATGATCCCTTAATTACGTTCATTAATTAATTATCCTTATAATTATCTTTTAATAATTGACCATTAACTTAATTACATTCATTAATCAACCCTGATTAATCACATTAGTAATTAACTTCCCTTAGTTACTTATCAATTAAATCAACTCCTTGATTAATTACATTAATTAATCCTTTAATTACACTAAGTAATTATCACTTAATTACTTCCCTTAAGTAATTATCCTTTAATTGCTTTTCATAAGAAATTCCCTTTCAATTAATTACATCGAGTAGTTATCCATTAATTACTTCACTTAAGTAATACACCTCATTAATTACATTAAGTAATTATACTTATTTCCATCATTAAGTAATCCTCTCTGATTAATTAAACTTAATTAATTAATTAAAATTAATCACACTAACTTAATTAATTACACCAAGTAATTAATTACTTTATTAAGTAATTATCTTTAATAATATTCTTAACATTAAGTAATTAACCTCTTAATTACTTATTACTTAATTATTCTTAATTGATTAACCTTGATTAATCAAATATTAATTAATTAATTAATTACACTTAATTAATTACAAAAATTAATTTATCTTAATTTAATTACTTAAATTAAACATCTTAATTAATTAAGTAACTATGCTTTAATTACTTTTGTAAATAAACTTGATTTAGATTAAAACAAATCATTTACTACATTATTCTTATCTACCTTTAGATTAAATTAAATTTAAAGCTTGAATTTGATTTATTCAAATTATCATCTTTTTAACTTATTAAAGTTAAATACCCTTCACCCTAATTCACAATTAAAATTTAACAAATTACCCCTTTAATTTGGAAACATTTAAGATCAAAATTTTGTTTAAGATAATATTTATATTATACAAAACTATTTTTAAAACAAAAATTTAAAACTTTAAATCCACACCTTTAAAATTTAAATTTCTTTAAAACATTATTTTCTAGCTTAACATTTCATACATTTAAAACTGTTTAAAACTTTGTTTTAAAATTTGGTTTGGTTTTAAAAATTTAAAATCATTCTGGTTAAAATGATCTGGAATAGATTTTTAAAAAACTGGAAACAATTTCCCAAACCAAAATAAAAAAACTCGAGCTAACTATTGAGCACACTCGCGTGCTTCTTCCCCGAGCCACACTCGTATCCAACACGAAGACGTCATGAGCTAAAACAACAACCCAAACCCACAAAACTCGGATGCACATGATGGCCACTGTGCACGTGCATGTCCAATCTAATCACCGACGGTCATCACCACGACCATTGCCAACCCACACTCGACCTCGTCAACCACTGCAACCAAGCAGAACAACGACAAAAGAAAGCAAACTCAAAATCAATATCTCAATCGAAAACTGGAAGTAAACACGAACGACGAAACCATCGGCCGACAACAAACCACGCCACGTGAACCCAAACTGCTGTGACCACAAACGCTCCTCGAATCACCAACTCCATCCCCCCTATGCGATTCACACTGATGCAACCACGATGTCGTTCGAACCCTGGGAACGTCGACGACCAAAATAACACTACAAGCCCTAGTTCGACTTCGTCGAGCTCCTCCAATCATCATAAAAACTTCCTAGCATTTTTCCTGTGATCAACGACTCATCAACCACCTCTAGGTCCAAATCCAGCAAATCTTGCCACGTCGATCGACAGCAATTGACCAAAAGCCAAAAAATGAGCAACTCATATTATCTCAGCAACCATATCCCTAAAATTCTAGATAATTACTTCAAAATTCATGATTTTACACTATGGTTCATATTATATTGTTAGAAAATGGAAATAGCTTGGTTGGATTTTTACATATATTAAGCACATCACTGTCATTTATAAATTTTGAGCAAATTGCTAAATTAAATTTCCAGTTATTATTTTTAAAATTCATATCACATGGTAATTGTCATTTCCCATTTATATATCCTAGCCTAAAATTGATTACAGAGGGAGATTCAAATTTTTGTTTGAATATGAAACCTGTAAATAGCAGAACAGTCATGTTCATCTTATATCCATACATACCCAAATGAGTTCATGCATATAAACATCATTCATATCACTACTTCAACAATTACCATGTGAATCATTCATCAGATCAGAATAAAAAATATTTTTAAATAAAAAGGTTTACTCACAAAATTCAAAGCATAGAGCATTGTTTCCTGGAACAGTTTTCCTCTTGTATTGAATTTGGAATTGAATTTTGAATTTGTTGTTTTGTTCCAGAGAGGTTACAGAGATGTTGATTACAAGCTTTAATTTTTTTTCGAAGTTGAAACCTTGCTACAGATTTTTGAACTTGAAAGAAATGTTTGTAGATTTGTTGTTGAATTCTTGTAGAGATGTTGTTGAGTTTGATGTAGATTTTTGAACAGATTTTACGTTTTGATTTTGGCTTTTAACTTCTTTTCAAAAAATCCGGTTTTCAGCTTTTTAGAAGAGGAAAAGGGTTTGAACTAAAATGAATTGCCAAGTTTTCTCTTGTCAATTTTTAATAAATGTTCACAAAAATTAATTAAAACAATGCCACTTGTCACTTAGATTATTAAAATGACTCCAAGTGTTATGTGCATAGTTTAAATGTTTTACAAATGTGAAAACAAGAAAATTTGTGTTTATCTCCTTATTAAAATTTTAATTATATTTTACAAGTGTTGAATTTCATTATTAAATTAACTCCTTATCTATTTTAACATGTTCTCATGTTTATTTCAAATAGCCTTTAATGTTTCCATATAAAATTATTCTTATTAATTATAAACTATACTTAGTTCATTGATATATTTTTAAAGTATATCTTCCAAGGCTGAAATTTAAAGAAAGAAAAATTGAAAAGAAAAGAATATTGAATTAAACCTTATTTCAAAGTTTCAAACTAAAATATTGTTCTCTAATATATATCAACTAAATCTATTTCAAAAACCCATTTTTTAAAGAAAACAAATTAAACTTTTATTATAATATACTATTTTAAACTATAGGTAAATAGGCACAAGGAAGAAATTGCGAAAAAATTTGGTCTTGGGCACAACAAGTTTCCTTTTTAGTCCGAAGGACACTTTTTAGCGTAAACTGAAAATGATAGCTACACCTATCATTCTGTGATTTACACTAAAAATTATCCTTCAGCCTAAAAAACAAACTTTTTGTCCCTGAAACTAAATTTTTCTCTAAGTTTTTCCTTAAGCCTAAAAACCCCTTTAAACTATTATATTTTTCAACAAAATAAATATTTACTTCAATTACTTTTGAAAATGCAATATAGATTTTTAATTAAGCTTTTGAAAAAGTTTTAATATTAAATTCAAACAAATCGTTCAATTCATAATACACACACACACACACATATATATATATATTATAAATTTGAAGACATTTTTTTTATTAAATTAAAATTAAAATTAAACTACCTATTTACAATGTATACACTCGTATATACATTATAAATCGAATATCTTTTTAATTAGCTTAGAAAGATAAATTTTATCATTTAAATATTTTTAAATTTACAAAGAATAAAATTTCCAATTTAAATTATTATCATTATTATAAATTGTTAAAAGATAACATTTATTAAATTAAACAATTATTATTTTAAAAAGTTAAATCCTGTTAAATCAGATATTTAAATCAATATTACCCATTTTAAAATAATTATTAATGGAAATTATTAAATAAATATTGCCTAAATTTCCAGGACATCACATTTTATTATAGAAGTAAGGACGTGTCTGAAGCCTTCTATAGCTCCCTTGTTGCTTCTATACATCAGCGTCAGGAAGCGAGGTCACTATTATACAAGTTCAAGGCTCCTGACTAGTACCAACTAGGTTTTAAGTTAAGGATTGTCGTTCAGTTCCAAGCTTCCACAAATGCAATTAGTGCAATGCACTGAGTTAACAAACTCAGTGCACCATGAGTTTGTTGACTTAGTGAATCGATCAAAATTATATACAACAATCTATATGCAGAATCTATATAATATTAGCAATAGTGTTTTTTAAGTATAAACAAATGGCACACATTGCACAATTAAAACTAACTTGGTAAACGTAACTCAATTATAATTTGATATGTAACTCATCGTTAATCAATCACATAGCACCAGTCTATAGAAATTGACATAATATACCTCTCTAATTGCACATTCTATTATGGTTCCTTTTTAACATTTTCGATTAATAAATACATTTCTCATGCTCGATCTAAATTTTTGAATACAAGTTTTAGGTGTCAATATTTGAAATATATACTCTGATAATTTCATCGAATGGTTCATGTATACTAGATGTACTCCAACCATCGTATCTTATTTAGAATAAAACATTAAACACAATCTCCTTTTACTTATAAAATCAAATCTATATTAGGATTCTCCGTTATCAACAATTATATATACTTCGCTTGAAAATCTAAATTGGCAGTAGGTTAAACATGGTTCTGTTTTCAAAATAGTTTTATTTTCTTGGAAGATAAATACATGGTTCTGTTTCAGGAATTTTTAGGCTAAACATAGACTCAACTCAAGGAAAAAAGAGGTAGAAGCCTGAAACAAATATATTTGGTATAAAAGCAAAAAAAATCTGCGTAATAGTTTGCTGTCTTAACCATGCCTTAAAATGTACAATTTTACTCCACTATGCCATCACTGGTTTACCTAAATTCAAATTTTACCAGTGGTATTTAAAAAAAATGGAAACTAAATACAAAGGATAAGCTGTACATGGAATGTATAAATATACACCACTGTGTATAAATAGCTATGTAATTACAAATACATCCTCTACAGCAACAAAAAGTTTTTAAAGTACCTTATTATCCAATGACTATTAAAACAGTAAAAAAGAGAACATGAATACACTCATGTTGAAAATTTTGTCTAAAACGTCAAAATTTATAAACTTTCTAATATGTAATAACCATGGTAACATACCTTGTACAATTTAGCAAACATACTTCAAGAAATGCAGTGAATTGTTAAACAACATACCTTAACCATCCTTTTCATTTTACTAAGTACCAAAAATGATTGATAAGGAAATAAAAGAAGAAAAAATCAATAATGCAGTTATACTTACCAATTTCTCTAGCTAAAAGATCCATTAAATCATTAAGTTTCCTAAAAATGTAGCATATTATCTTTAGCTTTAAGTAGCCACATTATTTTCCATGTATGAATGGGAATCCCTTGGTAATGCAAAATTTTATCCCAGTTATAATGGTTAATGACTAAAAATAAATTTAGAATATTTCTTATTGCAGTATTTTGAATAAAAAATAATCGAGGTATGGAAATATTAATAATGCACATAACGAAGTAGGAAGAAGTCGATTCTGATATGGTACCATCCTTTTTCGTGTGAGTTTTCTCCCATATTTGACGATGTGTGATTTATTTTTTAGGATTTGCACTGGCCCGCAACCAAAAAGGAAATATTATTATACTTGTAGTTGATCGTAAAGGAAATAATACTAAAAAGAAGAAATCAAACACTTCAGAAAAAAAAATTACACCCACATTAATTTAGCACGATTATAAGAATAAAACCATAAGAAAAATGAATGAAGAAGCTGATGAAAAAACTTGGTAATATCATGACTTGATCAAGTCAGAATGGGACAGTGTGTGCAATGGAAACCCCCACTTTCACCTTATGACAAAGCAAAAGAAAAAAGATTTCACAAATAGAGCAAATATCTTAACCATAAAGAAAAAAACTGTTGATGCCCTCAAGGCAAAGTTGGTGTCATTCACGCTAATCTACTTAATCATCCTAACGATGTTTATATATTAGATCTCTACAGTTAAAAGGTAGACCGGCTCTTTGACACCTTGCATAAGCAGACAACAAAATATTTTAAACATTCAAAAATAAAGTGGCTGATCTAAGGACATAAAACATCTCAAATATATATGCAGCCGGTCAATTTCTGCGTAAATCTCTAGCCTGGAAAAGCTTTGTCAAAGTAGAAAATAGTAAATTCATTAAAATGCCTCAAATTCCAAAAATTCAAACTTGATTATGATCACTTCTTTTGAATAACAATTTACTACAACAACAACTATACTTGTATGCCTCAGATACCTTAAAAGTTGATTAAACTATACTGAATCTTTGGAAAAACCAGAACAAAATATTATCATTGATCCATTTATTTT
This sequence comes from Allium cepa, assembly GCA_030765085.1. Lineage (NCBI taxonomy): Eukaryota > Viridiplantae > Streptophyta > Magnoliopsida > Asparagales > Amaryllidaceae > Allium > Allium cepa. The sequence goes on from CM060935.1 coordinate 563,399,414, forward strand.
CAAAATCCAATTATAAATAACTTCAAAACAAGAGGATTTATTAGTTCTTATTATATGTACAACTATGTATGGAGTTTTATATGGTTTTATTAGTTTATTAATTCAAGCACTGAATCCTTGTCAGGTTATAAATATATTTGGATTAGATCAATGCTTTATAGTTTTCATTGTATGAATAATACTTACATGAGCATCCTTACCCGATCTTAAAGCATTCACATGGTTCCCTCCTTTGTAGACACTATGAATCTTTGTATAACGCAATGTATAACCGTTCAGTGTCAATGTGAGTGTCATTCTCCTAAAAGAATAAAAATTCCATTCTTTTGGGCATTTTGACCATTTTTTATATGGTATCGGCCAGTGTTTTCTTGCACCACAAAGGCACTACCAATACTAGAATGTTAAACATTTACTTACACACACAAAGAGGAACATTCTTATGCTTTAAAATGTCAGGAACAATATGAAAACTGTTATGGTTATGCAAGATTCATTACTGCTGCAGTGACAGTTGATATACAAGATTTTAAAAACTGAGATATATGTATTGCATTATCATATTTTCTCATACACGACAAGAAATCGCGCTCATACACAACAAATTTTCTAATTCTTTCCTCACTCATTATTGAATTGCACAATCAATTACAATACATACTTAATCATTATCATCAAAAAATAATAATATTATCAATAAACAAGTAAATAAATAAAATACACACATACAAAAAAAATCAACGATAACATAGTTAGATTCAAATACATTCAAAATAATAACGTGAAAGTTAACAAAATTTTTGCTGGTTTTTCATTTTCATTATGTTCTATCTACTTTATTTGACTCTTGTTTTTATATGTTTTTTCGTTTAGACAACTTCAATGTTTGTAGTCACATTCATTTTCTTCAATGGGTAGGTGGTTACAACTAACCATGTCATCTAATTATTTGATATTTTCTTCAATTCAAATTGTTAATCTTACATAACTGGGATTTAGAATCTAAATATATTGTAGATTTCCTAAAATTAATGGTTTAAAATTTCTCACAAACACTCGAGCAAGATATCCATAGTTCTTCTTTTCAAAAAAGTAACATCTCTTTCAAAAAAGATGTTGTTTGTTCACGGATTCTACTTAAAAATAACTGATATGTGAGCATATATACTTGTCTTGTTTCCTAATAATAACGCACATTAACCTTTTTTTAAATAAATAAATAAAACCGGTACCTTTTTGAATAGTTGAACTTTAATTTTAAACAAAGTATCAAAAAGCTGAAAACATAGGGATGAAGCAAGCAAATGTTCCAACTTTGCTCTCTTCTATTTACAAACTCCATTCGCTACTATTTTCCTTTTAACCCTCTCATTCTCTCATTAGAATGACTAGGATATGTCTCTGCTTTCGGTGCAAGTTCAAACCCGCATCCAATGAGCCACCCTAATCTATAAAGCACATGTTTAACGTGTACTCCAATGACAACATCATTTTGATCCCAGATCAACTTCAAAATTTTCCAGTTAAGGTTCAAGGAGAAGCTAATGCTACTAGAGAAATAGCTCAACAAATAATCAATTGCCAAAAAGAGTATTTTAGATATGTTAATGTATTTCAGAGGAAGAGGTTCAGTCTTGATGCATTTTTCAAGTATTTGTTTAGCGACGATAATTCAGCTTTAAAACATTTCAATGAGGTAAAATAAATCCTTCATTCATAGGTCACTGTATAAGCACACAGTAAAAGATCATGAAATTATCCCAAGTTTTCAAAAATTGATCTTTCTAGTGCTAGATATTCATATTTTAGACATGTTAATATTGTTGATGTGTTTCAAAGGAAAGGGCTCACTCCTAATGCTTTTTTAGTAAAAGATATAGAAAATTTATGCCATACTTTCAAAATTCAATGCCTACTGTAAGATATTTAGTGTACCACTTATTTATATTTTTTCGAAAATTTCAGGTTCATCAAGACATGACTGCACCAATATCACACTATTTCATATACACAGGCCATAACTCATACTTAATAGGTAACCAACTCTGCAGTGAATCTAGTGATATTCCTATAGTGCAATGGAATAACACCACTGGTTAATAGTTTCCCATGTTTGTCTGCAATTTGACCTAGTTTGGATTTTAAAAATGTGAAACTAAAACTTATTCGCGAAAGCAAAGAATACCATTTTATTCATACATATTTGGTGAAAGGTTAAACTGGGTTTATCAACAATTGATTCACGATTCATCCTTTGAACTAGTATGAATAGTGTTAACTGTTAATCCATAACTATAACACTAGTGCCAAACTATATAGTAATTTTAAGGGACATAGTCTTACTAACTTATCTTATAAAATATACTTTTATTTAGGCATGTTTATCCGTAATATGAAAAATCAATATAACTCAGTTCTAGTTATTTTAAGAGTAAAAATTGAGCCTAAACTTTAACTATGACTGTTTGGACCCTAGATCAATCATATTACTAGCTTTATACTTAATAAAAATGTTCACGGGTTAAATAGATGCCTTAAAGTCAAACTCAGTTTAGAAAGAAGGGTCGCTACAAAATTATCCCCCAATAAAAAAAATCAAAATCCAATTTGCATCGTGTATGGTCCTAAGACTACGCCAACCTACATGCATCTAGCTTGAAGTTTGTAATGGTAAAACATATATATATAAAGAGTCCTGGAGTCTACAGACATACTCATAACATTCCTCACTGTACAGAATTAAAATAATTTTGTACACATAATGATGATAACACGAATAAGTCCACTTGTTTTAATTTCAACAGCTGTTTGTTTAAATAATAGGAAAACACCATACTATTAGTAATAATCGGGACTTCGTTCGCCACTTTTATGTTTGGAACTTAAGGTTAAATTTTTGAAACTACATTCGTGAGTTAATGATTATATCACAACTTAAACTTAAGCCGGGAGAATTACTGCATTTGATTACCACTACAGTTTGTGGCCTATAAAAACTACACTTACAATGAATTCAGTAATTTTCTCTTTTGCGACATTATTAATGACATCGGTAAATCATACAACAAATAATAATTCAGATATTTGTTTTTAATCAAAAGATAATGTAACTCATCTCTTGCTATCTAAAATAGCACTAAACAAACAAGCAGCAGCACTAAAACAAAAGAATCAAAACTGAAACAATAATTCACCTAACATTCTTTAAAATGATTTTTAAAAAAGAAAGTTCAAATGTTAATTAAAAGAACCTCACCTGAAATTAGTACCGATATATACTAAGAAAAATATACTAAGAAAAATACGTTACTCTTACGGTCTTACATGATTATAGTATTTCTAATGACAAAAATAAAAAGAGAACAAACCTCATACCTCAATTTCAATCAGCCGAGGTTCCAACGTTTGATCTCGATGATGATTTGCAGCCGCTCATTCGACAATGATTTGCACGCGGTTAGGGCACATGGAGGGAAATGGGGGAGCGAAGGAGGGAAATGAAATTAAGGGTTTTTAGTTTTGGGAATGGGGGATTATGTGTATGCAAAAAATTTGGTCAACAAATGGAAAATAAATAGGAAAACTATACGATGGCTATGAGCCGTTGTAAAATTACAACGGCCCTTAACCATTCCTAAATCTTTTACAATGGCTTCAAACCATTGATATTTAGCAACGACTCAGAACCATTGCGATTCTTCCACGTCAAGGTGTTACAAAACTGCCAATATGGTTTATGGTTGGTTATTCTTTTCTTCAATTCAATGAACACTTCATCACACCTTGGAGTCCAAATAAACTTCTCGTTCTTTTTAGTCAACTTGGTTAGGTGCAAGGCAATCTTAGAGACGTCTCTCATGAATCTTCTATAATATCATGCTAAGCCTAAGAAACTTCGAACATTCATTGGAATCCACAGTGTCTTCCAATCTCGAACAATCGCTACCTATTTTGGGTCAATCAAATATACCATCCTTCGACGTAACATGTCAAAGGAACCTTACTTTTGATTGTCAAAAATGACACTTAGAAAATTTAGCTTCTAAAACGTTTTTTCTTAACGTTTCTAGAATCACTTTTAAATGGTGTTTTTGTTCTTCCTAGATTTTAAAGTGATGGGAGTATCATCTATAAAGACCAATATAAATTTATTAAGCACATCTCTAAAAACTCGGTTCATAAGATCAACAAAAAAGGGTGTTTTGGTTAACCCAAAATACATACCAACCACTCAGAGAAACAGTTTGCCCCTCTAGATGCTGTCAAGGTTATACTATCCTCCACTGTTCTTAACCGGTGAAATCATGTAGCAAGGACCATTTGGGAAAAAACTCGAGCACCTTGAAGTTCGTCAAACATATCATCTATAAGGGATAAGAGATACTTGTTCTCGGTTATCTGTTTGTTCAGTTCCTGCTAATCCACACAAAGGCTTAATGGTCCATCAGGCTTTGCAACAAAAACTTTAGCTGCTCCCCAACTTGAACGACTTGGTCTAATCAATCCCTTACTCAATAAATCATCGGTCTGATTTCCTAATTTCAATTTCTCCCTTGGTGCCATCTTACGAATAGGTTGAGTAATGGGTTCCCAATCAGAAATTAACTCAATACCAAACTCAATCTTCCAATGTGGAGGTACACCATTACCTTCTTCACAAAAACATCAGGGAAATTCTTAACGATTAGTATTTACCGTAATTCGTTTTGGGATGAATCCAATGCATAAAGAAAATTACTTATTCTCTTGCTAGGATCTTCACACGACACTTTAATTTTTTTTCCCAAATTTGGCCTTTAAAGATATTCTTTTCCCAACATAATCTAAAATATCTTCGTTCTCAAACAGCCAATCCAAACTAAGTGTAATATCAAACCCATTAAAATCCAGGGCAAACATGTCGTAAGAAAAATGATAGGTAAGGTAAGTAATCTATATATCTTCACAAATCAAGAAAAAATTGGTCGTACCACATGGGGTTAGACACATAGAAAGGAGTATTTCTATAATTCTTGGAGAAACATGCAATCCACCTACCGGTTCTATAAAAATAAAACTAAGGGAAGCCTCGGTATCAAACAATACTCGAACTAAAATGCCATTAACAATAAAAATACCTTCAAGAACTCCTTTTCCTTTCACATCTCTTCAGGTTGATGGTTCATCCTTGATGGTGTAAACCTTAACTTGCTAACCTTTCTTCATTAGTAGGAAATCCTGCACCATATTCCCTAGTTGTTGATAGTTGTAACAATGTGTCTTCCAAACTATTGGAGAGGTAGGTCCTGCCTGCTACTTCGGAGATTTAGAATTTTCAAAAAATCTTTCTAGATGGCCCTTTTTCTTACATCGATAACACTCAATATCCTTGAACTTGTTCCCTTGATCTTCTCCTGATTTTTCTCTCTATTGCTTCTTTAATTGTAGGTTAAACTTCCTCGTATTCGAGTTGCTGCTATTATCACTAGGAGCTGCCTTCGGCTTCTTCTTCTACAAAACTTCATACCACAAAGCCATATCTACTAAGTCCATAAAAGCTCACTTCAAGTGGGTGGTAATTTTCTCATAAAACCCTTCCTTCGTCCCAATCACAAACATCTCATTTTTCTATGGAGGGGTATTAATCAATCACGGACCAAATCGCGATAGCTCATTAAACTTGGTTTCATATTCAAATACTGACAAATCTCCTTGTTTAAGGTCCAAGAAACTCCTATACAGACGGGCCTTTCCTACAGCGGGCATGAGCTGGTCTTCCAACACCTCCTTAAATCTAGCCCAAGATAAATCATCCTTTGGAACTTTAGTTGTAATAGAGTCCCTTCATGCTGCAACTCCATCTTACAATTGCCATGATGCTAACAAATGCTTTTGCTTATCTAAAATATCCAACCTCTTGAAAATATTTTTGCAAGAACGAAGACAAGCTTGGAGTTCAATAATGGATGTTGCGCCCTTAAAAGAATTTCCTCCCAAATTAGTATGGTCTTTGCACAGGGATGCAAAGTTCACATGGGGCTGCACCGGTGCTGCCTTTTAAACCACTCCAATATTTTCAACATTCGAAACTTGAGCATTGGTGATCGTGATGCTACTGGCATCTCTATCCCATCTTCCTCTATTACTCATTCTTACAACTTGAATATAGTAAGATAACTTTAGAATATTTAAATGAGATTATCTTAGAGGAAAAAGGTACTAAATCAAACATATCAAGATGATCAAATAATTCAAATATATATATATATGTATGTATGTATGTATGTATGTATGTATGTATATGTATATATATACTGATAACATAACAAATATACACTCTAATAGACTAAACTCATTCTAGGGTATTGGTAACTCTATCTCTAATAAGTTGACCCCAACCAAAGCCTAGGTGTACGCTCAACCTAAGCTCTTATACCATGTATAACAATCCACTTTCTTACTCCTAAAGAAAAACACTTAAAACATCTATGGTATTTGTGCCGATCATCTAGGTATCTAAAAGATAGGTAGTTATGGTAAAGAAAGAGAGAAAAAAGAAGCACAAAATCTCACAATGCAAAGAAAAACATATACAGTAGAACATAAGACAGTACATAGCATCGTTCCCAATGGAACATCATAGTTACACAAGTACTAACTTCTACCATGGACAATTATAACTGATTTCCCCTACAATGCTAACACATAACTATAAACATACGAAGGAAATAAAATAACCAGATAACGTCGAAGCAACTTACTCCATGGTCCTCCAATATGCATCCATAAGAATCTGGACTGCTTGGTTACTCATACAAATTTGAGTACCCAAGAGTTTTAAGGAAGGAAAGTAAAACCCCGGGTCTGACATGTGTTTATTGTGAGTAACTCTATATAACTAAATTATTATACTTATAAAAATCCTTAAAAATAAAGGTATCTCGTATGACCATCCCGCACATAAACATGGACGATTTTTTACCTTACAATAACTAAAAATTTCTATAGAAAATCTAGTGGTATTATAATAATGTCTAGGTTTAAAATAAATATTTACTCATAGTCGAAATGGTTGCATTATTACATTCTAGCATAGTAGGTATACCACTAAGTTTATAAAGGCATGTATTGGAAAATGTATTCTATACAATGTTAAGGCAACTGGGGTAACGTCTGTCATATTACACCTCTAGAGAAATGTATCTAGGGCCTCACATAGAACCTGTCTACCTAGGACTGCCCTACCCCTTATTGGATAGAGATGTCATCACCGATTGCAATCAACAACCATACCAATGCCACTAGCATACATAAATCCATAAATATCGATCTATGTCGGGTGATAACATACCCAAATGGGTGCAACCCATATAGCGCTCTCGCATATCCCATATTTTAGTCGTTACCAATTGGTAAGGCTTGAGGCTACATTTTACCTTTTATATAGGAATCCGACTTGGAATGCTAACACTGCCCTCCCGGCCATAATGCAATGCCAATATTCATCCATACAAGTTGTTCAGGATATGATCAAACCAAAGGAACTACTTTTACTACATCCTTTTTGGAATCGCTCTTAGGATTAGTAACAAGTAGCTCTTGCACTTTAAAGATCGACGTTGATTCGAAGTGGTTTTCAAATAACTCATGCTTATCTGATCCTGATCTCTTCGAACCAATATTCGATAATTTTAAAACTTGCCAATCTATCGATATTGGACAAATCTACTATATGGTGTAAGTATAGATTTTCGTATGAAAATAACATATCCTATACTTATTCCCACTTTCTAATTTGAAACAGTACCATCCCTTAATTAAAAATAAAGTCGGATTAGTTAGAAAACTATCCTTGCCTCGAAGTACATTCTTACTTCTTGGGATAGAGACGAGTTTTTATACCTTGAAATTTAGTGTTAAGTATACAAGAAGTATCTTCTATGTACTAAATTAATCATGACCCATTTATCTAAATTAAATCTCTTCTACTTATCACATTTTCTAAATTTAGACTTATCTATTCTTCGCCTAGAAAATCTGGTTCTAGATCTCAGAGATAAAGGAAAGTCTACTCGTCAGTTTTAGTGCTAAATACAAGATGACTTACTTTCCATAAAACGTGTCAACATTTTAGCATAACTCGTCATATTTTTTGACTACTTAATAGTAATGACCTAGAATTTTGGTTATTTTAATCGGAATATTTAATTGATTTTTTCAAATATAATAATTTATTGGATAATTTAATAATTGAAATTTTCTTAAGTAATTGAATCTGAGTTTTAAGCTTGATAAAAATAATTTAAAGGATTATTAAACTTATATTAATAAAAATGAAGGTAATAGAATTTTTATATTGAATTTAAAAGTGATTCGTTCGATTTTAAAAATAACGCGTTTAAATTAACGTATAAAAATATCTTTCCAAGACACAGTCTCAGATTTTGATGAAACCAGTTCCGTAGGATCCATAGTAGTGTATTATTATCAAATTTAAAATATCGTGATGTTTGGAGTTATAGTTTGGTCATACGGAATAGAAACACGCTGAAATTAATATCGAAAATTCAATATAATATTTGGGTTCAGAAAGCAATCTTCTCCATACGATCGAATTAGGACGTGAAACCTTTTCCATTGCGTCAAAATAGGGGTGTAGCATTATAAATGCCTAGCAGCATGCCTCGATAGAGGTTCGAGATTTTTAGTTATGAAAATCAAGATATTTTAAAATTTTAATTAAAATATTGTTTAGTCAAACTTTCATTTCAGCTGTTATTATATCATTTCACTGTACGTATTTACCTATTCAAACATACCACCACGTACAGCTATCACTTCCCTTTTAAAATCGCAAGTGCAATCCTCCTTCAAGTAGAGAATATCGAACCAAGATTTTGAATTAAAAAAAAAGAAATTGAACGAGCCTACTGTTCAAAATCAGTTCAACATTTTTTCCAGGAAAGGCTCGCGATTCAAATCGCGATTTCGTGGAGGTGGGGATCGTGGGCAGTCGCGTTCATGGTGGTCATGACTGGGAAGGATGTGTGCTCATGTACACATGCGTGTTGGAGGAGGGAGGCTCTGATCTTCTTCGCGGTGATGGGGGCGACGCGTGAAACAGTGCAGGTCGAGGGGGGAGGGGGTTTGCTGTGTTGCATTTTGGAATGTTGGTTCAGGAGGGTTATTTATGGTACAGGGTAGTGGAGAGCGAGATGAGAAGAGGATCGATGATGTCAAACGTCGATTTTGGGGAATTGGTGATGATTGGAGGCATGTGCATGCATGCATAGTGGGTTGTCTCATTACAGTCGAAGTAATGATTGGAAGATGGAGAAGAAGGTATCTTTGTGGGCTGGGCCGAAGTAAAGAGGGGAAAAAAGGGGCCGAACATACTTTTCTTGGATCCAAATTGAACGCGGTCGATCGCATTGACCTCGTAGTATAAAATACCATGTGACGAAATCAGTCAGGTTGGTTCGTAGCTGCGAAATCTATGCATAGGAATTGATTTGGTGGAAATTGGAGCCAGTGGGAATTTTGGTTGAAATTAAATGTCTGTTTAATTTTAATTTAAAACAAAACGTTTCAGCGACGACTGTAATCAAAGTGAGTAAAACTCACTCATCTTGGGTAATTAGCTTATTTTAAATAGTTAAAAGTATATTTATTGATTCGTGGGTTGAATAAATTATTATCAGTTAGATGTGATATTATATATAGTAGTATATATATATATATATATATATATATATATATTAGTAGTTGGATATATCCCCACATATTTTAGCGGATGAGACCTTATGTGTCCCGCATAATAGCAGATGGCCCTATATTACCGCAGTATCCTGCCTCGAAGTGGGATTGGTATTTTTATGTTGTATTAACATCAGTGGTTGTAGAGAAAACAGGTTGGAGGGATCTAACTAGATTCCTCAAAAATGTGGAATTTAATTTCATATATAGTGATATATGATATGTTCGAATAATCTGTGATAGATTATAGTGTGATTTGAATTTATTGGATGCTACATTAGTTTTGGCCTAAATTTTGGTATTTTTAAATACCAATAACATATACTTCGAATTTGAATAGAAATTTAAAAGGATTTTCGAAGTGAAGTGTTTATATAGAGTTTTGAACTAGTTAAAGGAAATTGATTGGGATAAAATAAATCTTTGGACTTTAAATTTGTACTTAACTATTTCGTGTTATTGTAAATAGAATTCGAGAAAAAAGTATGTAAAGGATTTTAAATAACAATTCTTAAGTGATACTTGTTTAAATATAAAAGATTTTAAAAATCGAGATTTAACATAGAATGGGAGAATAAAAGGGAATTTTGGAAATAAATATAAAACTGGTTATACTGGATCTTAAATGAGATTCTTAAATTTGTGAAATGAAAGTAGAATCGAGAATTGGTTGGTTTTGGAATATAATTTGGATTATTTAAGAAAATTGATTTATAAATGGAGTTTAAAATAGAAATCAATTTATAATGTATTTAAGTGATGTGAGACCGTTGTAAACTAGAAACGAGACTGTCGACTTATAAACATTGTTTATACATAAAGTGAAATGATTATCATTTGATAAGTTAAAGATATAAATTCACGGTAAGAATTTATAATAAGATAGATAAATCGGTTTAAAAAGAAATGACGGATTTCACTTTTGGAAATGTGAAAAGGGGATTTATGAAATTGGGGACGTAGGTCGATTGGTGAAAAATTGAGAGAGATTTATAAATATTAGATTGGTTATATTGGAGTTGAAAAATATATTTTTATCGAGAAGTTGAGTTGTTTTAAAAAGTGGGTTTTAATTGTTAAACTAGGTAATTTAAATATGTTTTAGCATAAAGATATTTCAGAAAGTTTGTTATTTAAATATTTCTAAATTGTCAAAATGAATTATAAGTTTTATAAACAAGTCTTGTAAATCGATTAAAAATTTATTAATAAACCAAAATTAATTATTGTTTCAAATCATGTAATTATTTAAATTTTTCAAAGGTATATTTAGTAAATAAATTAACGGAAAGTAATGGTATACTTTCGTGGCGAAATCGGAGGCAGAGATTACATGTAGTTAAGTTTGGATTTCTCTGGGATAGAGACGTAATCATTGAGCTATGAATCCATGGTTGATACCACGTGGTGCTTTCTATATTTATTTTGTAAGGTTTTTCAAATATTTTTGGAGGAAATGATTTGTGAATATACTATTTCGGTGAGATAAGTATATACATTTGAATAAAGAGATTTACCCAGAACTTATAGAATTCGTTATAATCGAGTTAAGGAATTTATAGTATAAATTGTGAAGGGTTTTGAGAAAAGAGAAATAAATGGAACTTTCCTAAGTATTGGGAAGTAAGGGGTTTAGAAAATTATATTTTTAAATATTTTCTAAGTGTTGAAATAAGAGATGGCTTGAAATATCCATATATAGATATAAATATTTGAGTTGTCTCAAATATTGAAACTTGGAAGGGATTTGAATATATATATATATATATATATATATATATATATATATATCTTATAAAGATAGTTTCGAAATAAATTTGGAAAAAATTATAATATGGGCCTAATGACTACTTATGGATTTATATTGATAGTTAAATAACCAACCATCAAGTATTTGGCTAATTTCGTTGAAAGTTTCGAGGAGATCGGGATCGGATTTAATTATCCCAAAACCACATCGATCTGATTTGAGCATTACAAATGGATATCTTAAAGATGGTGAAGACGGTGATTCAGTTTGTCCAAACTCAGAAAAACTTGTATGGACGAATGTTATCAGAACATCGTCAATGGAGGACGATGAGCATTCTAAGTGAAAATGATCTTGAAAGGTAATCGTAGCCTTAAGCCAAAAATGACTGAAAACAAGGGATATGAAGCTAGGAAAATGGGTCATACCCAATTAAGGTATGTTATCACCTTTCTAGATACCCTCGGATATATTATAAATTAGGGATACGGATGGTGCAAGGAAAAAAGCTCTCGATAAGGGTGGCACACTCGAGATTATAACATATTTTGTTCTTTCTAGTTTAGGGATAGGGCCAGTCTTATGTTGTAGAGGATCCCAACGAGGTCCTTAGTACATTTTTCTAGAAGTATACTGTGATAGGAGGTACCCCAGTGTGTAGTCAATGTATGGAATCCATTCCCAATAAGCGCCATACCGTTTTGATTGTGCCCAACTATGGTGAAACTTGAGATGCAAACATTTCAACTATTTTCTTTATTTTATATACACACTATGACAATATCAGATGATTTTGATATAAAATGTTTTGGTTGTCGTAAGGGAAAAACCCGTCATGTTTATGTGTGGCTTGGTCTTGCGAGATACCTTTGTTTTTCAATGGATTTTGGATAATTTTAATAAGTTCAAATTGAGTGTGTTTTTCTCACTCTGGTTTTCCAGATTGACTCGGGTATTATTTTATTATATTGCTCGGGTTAGACCGAGTATTACATATTCATGTTAGGATGCAATGGAGCTCAGGAGACGAGCTGGATGACGAAAACGTATTATACGTACTTGATTATATTCCACTATGTATTGTAGGCTGTATAGTTAGCACTAGTGAGGACAAGTTATTATAAGTGTTTAGTATTGAGTTATGGATCTATGGTACTCTGATGATGTAATGGATAAATAATAGTTGGAGTTCTTTTTGTATAAAGACATATTATCATCTATTATATTGTTCCACTGTGAATGTAAGATTCTATGTTGTTGTTTCTCTTTTCTTCTACCTCTTCTTTTTCCTTTCCCCTAACTATCTGGCTTTTCGGCATTCGATTTTCGAGGGTCAAAAATCCGCATTCGTTACATTAATGGCATAGACAAAGAGATCCCTTGTACTTAAAAACATCCTTTGTAAAAGATAGTTTCCTTTAAACAAAACCCGACTTTTGGAAATAAAGCGATTTATGACTTAAAACCTTTTATTTAAATAAATATATAATCTTTTAAGAAATATTTTTAACATTTAAAATTACTTTTTAATACTTATAATATATTTTAAATTACTTTTTAAAAATATCTAAAGTAGAAACTCGTTTTATTTTACATAAAAATTATCGATTTACAAATTGCATTCATAGCGATTATAACTATATAGATCATAACTTTTAAACTTTTTTATAAATAAAAATAATTTTTAAACCATTTCCTTTAATATTTAGATGATTAAAAATAGCTTTATAAAAGGGTTTGAATACAAAAGGTAAAGTTTTAAAAACTTATAAAAACATTTATAGAAAACATGGAAGTAGACTAGTTTTAAAAGAACACAGGATCTCAATGTCGAACCATATACCAATTTGAGTTTTTTAACTTTTCAATCAACATATGATCCTCCATATCCATAAGCACACACAAACATATATAAAAATGCAAATGACATCCATGAAAAAGGAAAAATCATCACTGTAAATGATTACTTATGCACTTCGACTGTATTTCAAGTCATCAACAAATTATCACATATGTCATTCGCTTCAAGCGGGAACCAAACTAAACAACATCACTTAAAACACTTATAAACACAAGCAATTAACAAGTATTATTATAAAAAATAATAATGTTTAAATATTGGTTTTCAAATGAGCTTTACTCAACAAAATCAACACATTTTCTAACCAAACCATCATAACTTTTGCACAGACACACGGACCTAGCTTTTCTTTTTAAAAACTTGCTTCTTAGGACCCTAAGGAGTGGAAGTAGGCTCTGCCTAGGTGGAGTTAGGCTCGACCACGCTTTAGGAGGGGAGTTTTGGGTCTTATTTTGGAAGTAGAAGATGTATAGAAGAAAGGAAGTGCATGTTTAAGGTTTCAAATGGAAAAGGAAAAGATTTTTGACTTGAAAACTTAAAATAAGCCTTGGAAAAGAAGAGGGAAACTTGGAAAAAAGGAGATAAAATTAGAAAATGAAGAAAGTGAAATAAAATAAGAAATGAAAAAGTAATTTTTTTTTAACATAAAATGAATAAAGGAGATTACTAAAAAAGCCCTTAATAATTAAAATATACAATACACTGCACAACACAATGACACATCATCCTTTACCTTACCCCTTATACATGCAACCCATCCCCTCCCTCAAATCACCATCACTCCATCTCTTTTAACATACACTTGATGTATCATTTTTTTGTACCATTTTCTTTTAAAATATAAATGAAAAGTCATACTCCTTTTTAATAAATTAAGTACATATTTAACTTATTTAACTCTAGTCGCTTTCTTAATCAAAACATATGTTATTTATATGTGTGTCTATATATACTCTAGTGTATACATGTTCCGACTAGATTTAGAAGATGAAAATTCGAAAAACGATTTTAGTCGCATTTTCAATTTTTCTTCAAAATAAACATTTTTATAAACCAAAATTTAAAATGAATTTACCATCATTAATTATTATCTAGAAGAGGCCTAATTGAATTATAAAATCAATTAATTAATTAGAAGTATATCAAGTATTCATATTTAAAATTATTAAATTACGAATCATTAAATATATTAAAACAAGGAATAAAAATTATTAACATAAAACAAAAATCTTCATTTTCCAAAAAAAATCCTCAATCATGAGGGATAAAATTAATATTTGCGTCAATCTTTATAAAAATATAAAATTAAGAGGGGCATGGGCACTTCATGCCTCATGTGGCTTCGTCCTTGTTAGGGATTGAAACAAAGAAAGAAAGGCAATAATTTGAATGTTTAGGAATTGCAGGAGCTAATAATTCAATTGGCTATCATCGTCATTATTCTCTTCATGGTTTTACACATGCATTTCTATCATAGATTACAGTACACAAGACATGTAGATAAGTACTGAAATTGCTAGTTTAGAAGAATATCAAAATAATATCAACAATATCACTTGCTAAATAACGATGATGTCTTCGAATTGTAAGCATGATGATAACCAAAGGTATGTTTTCAACTAGTGAAATTTCGAACCAAGCAATATATTGTTTACATAATTAACATAAGCCTGATTTAATATCATTCACTACTTTCAACTTCTAATTACATAATAAAGTTCCATTTTCACGCTGGATAAAAACTTGTATATAGTACTCTCCTATATGACAACACACTATGTCGATGAACTCGGCCCAAACATCGTACCTCTTATACTACGATACAAATAAATAAATAATTAATTTTAAAATGGAAACTACAAAATTATTAACACATTACAATTCACTTTCACCGCTAAAATCATTTTATCCAATAATATTTTTTCTTATTTTGCAACCTATAATAATCATGTAGCAATTACTTTGCCATGCAAACAACAGCATAATCAACAATTTATGAAATCATAAAGCAGGTAGCATGCATGTAATATATATCACTAATCATCACAACCTCAGAATTACAAATCAAGTCAGACAGTTTAATCCAACAGTTCGATATTTAAACAGGTTTCAATATACAAAAGAAATCAATCTCATGCACACGAATGATCATTCCGATCAAACTCGACTACAACGAAAATCCCAAAATTAACGATATCATCATAATAAAATCAACAAACGAACAGAATAAAAATTAATTTAATTTACCTCGATATTGGTTCCGCGAGAAAAGTTCCAGTAGAAGTGGAAGGAAACTTGGGAGCAAAGTGATTAGACAAATTTATTAATTTAATTTCTGTTTTCCACCAAACTGAGAGAAAGAGAGGAGGAGAGATTAGGGCATGGTGAATATTTTTTTTTGGGAATGACATTGCAATTTGAGCAGCATATAGGTACATATGGGAGGCAAACAGATGGAGAAAAATAGGGAACTTTACAAGTTTGAAGCTGTTCTAAAATTGCCACAGCCCTTAACCCTTGCCATTTATTTGGCAACGATTAGAGACTGTGGCAAAATCACTATGGCTCAAGACCATAGCAAAATTTTCACATTGGAATGTGGCAAAATGGATTGTATGGTGTAGTGTTGTTTCAGTCCATAAAAAGATTTATCATGCAGGTAAACAAGACCAGGCATGCTACTAGCAACGAACCTATAGCTGTGACAAATAGATATCTTTCTCTTGATCATCATGCATGAATTTCTTCCTATGTTTATTTTATAATCTCAACATTATAACAAATAAAAATCATAATTATTTTTTGGTTTTTTCTAATTTCAAATGGGTTGGGTTAGAAATATGATGTCAACTAGGTTTTTGCAATGAAGAAGAGATAATTTTTATTTTGTTCATTATTTTTGGTATCACTAAGAATGAAAAATAAAGGGAATAAGTGAAAATCATTTTAAAAATTCGTCATAAGTTAAATCTAAGAAATAAATTTCTTTTCTCCCAATTTTGTGTTGTCTTGTTAAACTTGTAGTGGGTTTTAGTTTGACCGATGTGTAGTGGTTTTGTTTTTTTCCTTTACTAAAACTCAATTCTATATTGTAACGATCCGAAAATTTCAATCTCGAAAATTCTAGATAGTTAGGAAAGAAAGAAAAGAGATAGAAGAAGAAATAGGATAGAAACACAGATTCTCACATTCACAGCGCATCAAAATATAATATCACATAAAATAACAGTTTACAAAGGAAAACTGTATCAGTACACTTATATTATTATACATCAGAGTTATAACATTACAAAACATTGGACAGTTTAAAACAACATGTCTTAGATAAATAACAATAATATACACAGCGAAATACTCTCCATACGTTCCTGCCATCCAGCTCTCCTCCTGAGCACCAGAACGACCTTACCTGAAAATCTGTAATACTCGGTCTGACCCTAGCATTACATCAAAGTAACACCCGGGTCAGGTTGGAAAACAGCGTGAGTAAATCCATCTAACATGGAATACAACAGCATAAAACTTACATAAAACCTGGGGTAACTAATTTACAACTTCACAAGTCGTTATAGACATCACTTACATCAACATCAATTTTCTAAGTACCAAAACTTAGATTAAATGGTCCAATTAACTTAAATCATTCCATTTCATCCTATTGATTCCACACATCAAATTATAAAGAATCGAAGTGGTTTTGGGTATTTACTAATACCCGACTCAGGCCTCTTCGAATACAATGTCATCTAAACCCAAGTTATCCAATTAAATACAATTCAACTTTAATTACTGGATAACACTTTTACACAGCAATTCATAATTGATAGATAACCACATTATCACCGTCCATCCAACATATCATATCACAAAGCAATTCATATCAGAGTTATCAACCAATTCAAAGCACTCATCATCATTCAATCATTCATAAGCAAGATTGATCACTTCCATTAATTAAATAAATTAATGATTCTCTAATTACTTCATTAGTTAATTATTCTTAGATTTCATTTAATAATTAACTTTTAACTTAATTACATTCATTAGTCAACCTTGATTAATCACAATCAGAAATTAACTTTCCAAAATTACTCCATCCATTAAACCAACTCCGTGATTAATTATCTTAATTAATCCTTTAATTACACTGAGTAATTATCACTAAATTCCTTCCACCAATTAATTATCCTTTAATTACTTTCCATCAAGTAATTTCCTTTTAATTAATTACATCCAGTAATTATCCACTCATTACTTCACTAAGTAATTACACCTCATTAATTACCTTAAGTAATTATACTTAATCTTTAATTAATTATATTTATTGATCCCTCTTGATTAATCTCATCCTATAATTAATTACTTTTAATTAATTGCATCACTTAATTAACTTCCAATAACTTTTATTAGACAATTCTTAGTTTAATTACACTAAGCAATTAATTATTAGTTATTTCTACTAAGTAATTATTCTTCATATTAATTACACTAGGTAATTAACCCAAAACTACCTTCAATCTTCAATTAATTACACCCTGTAATTACCATTACTGATTACTTCACTAAGTATTTGCACTTTATAAACCTCATTAAGTAATTATACTCAATCCCATCATCAAGTGATTTTTGTAAATTAATTAAACCAATTAATTAACTTAAACAAATCACATTAATTAATTACATAGAGTAATTAATCTCTTTAATTACTCCCATTAAGTAATTATACTTAAACAATTTCATAAATAATTAATTTTAAATTAATTAATTTCTCTTTAAATTACTTCGTTAATTTAATTAATCATTTATTATCCAAGACCTTCATTAACTTAAAGATAAATCTTTTATCTTTATTAATTTATAATAAATCTTGAAATCACTTATCATTATAATATAAAAACATATAACTCCTTTAATTAACTACTTGATTACATATTTAAATTAAGTTTAAAATAAACTTAAGATTTTACTTAAAATATTTAAGTAAAATATCATACAACTTCTTAAACCAATATTTAAAATATTATCATACAAAGGGATAATATTTTTCTTTAAAATCAATTTAATCTTAATTTACTTAAAGTTTAAAAACTTGTTTTCATAAAACTTTAGAAACTTTTTAAAATTTCACTTCGGGTCCAACCCAGGTCTTAACCAAGACCTTTCCGGAGAACTTCCCTTTTTCCTTTCTCTTTTTTTCCTTTCTCTCTCTTTTTTTATCACCTATTATAACTTTTAAGTAACTGTAACACAAATAAACTCACGCGAGCAACCTGATAAAATACCCGAGCCCAGCCATCTTTGTTCTCGAGCATCAAACCGAGTAGAAAACTTCTTCGACAAACAACCCTGTGTATTGAACTGGTGCACATGCACCAACGGCCGGCAACACTTCGGCGCCCTCGACCATCACTCACATGTCACTGGTCGTCCTCTCTTTCGATTTCCCACCGCTCAAACATCAAACGAACTCGAAATCGAAAATCAACAAGCTCGACCTACATGAACAAATACTCCGACCGAAAGAATCGCCTAGTCCAAGCAACACCCATCACCGGAGATGCCACTCTCCGACCCCAACCTCGCTTATAACTCAAGCTTCATTTCTCCCTGGTCTAGATCAACTCGATGCTCCGTCGAAGACACAATGATCAAATTTCTGACCTACGACATAACTAGGGTTAAAAACTCAATTGAACTATCACCTACGCCACGACGATCTACCCAACTCCTTGTCATTTTTCCCAGCTTCAACAATCACTAGGCTAGCTCCAGCCAAGAACCCAACCTTCAGAATCACCCCAGTCACCAGAACTTCTCGAAAATCAAAATATAATCATCCCCAAATTGCAAACTCAATACCAAATTAAAACTCATGAAATTTGTTTTAAAAATCGCATTTTCCAGAGTTGATTCAAATTACATGCTTGAATTTACAAATTAAATTATTTAATTTTCATCAATTAAAACATCTACTACTTTTTTACTGATTCCAGAAGAATTTTAAATATATATTACTTAACTTATTTTTAAAACCAAAATCTCATCTGCACAAACTTATTTTGTTTAGAATTTAAATCCTAATGACACATAGATAAAGAGTTCATTTGATTTTTTGCTTTGTTTTTAATTTTGCAGTCTAAAACAGAGAAGAACAGGTTCAATCAATATGCACAGAACAAACACTCACATATATCCAGAGATTCATGCAAATATATACACATGCAAAGCGCATATGCGATTCAGGAATCCATATGCACAGATTTAAATCTACTTAAGCTTTTAAAATATATAGAATTACTCACCTATATATGCCAAGAACAGAGAAACAGCTTAAGACCTGAACTGGAAGAATTTGAATCAGGTTGGATCCTTGAAACTATAGATTTGTGTTAGCAGATCTGATCCTTGTTTTGGTTTGTATTAGCTTGATTTATGAATTGAATATTGCTTTGATTATTTTATTTGCAACTGAAACTGATCTCCAGGTTTAAAAAAATGTTGTTGATGTTTTTGAAATACTTTAGTTTTGGAATTTTGGAAGAGATTGTTGTTTTCTTTCTCTCTGATTTTGTTTACTGCTTTTCAGATTTGAAAAAGAATAAAGATTGAGAGAAAGAAGAATATGAAACTGATTTCTATTTTTTTTAAATATGTTGTTTAATTTTTATTAATCTTAAATTAAATTAATTGACACTTGTCTAATAATGTAACATTTGTCACTAGCATGAATTAATTGATTACATTTGTTAAATTATATATATATACACTTAATTTACAAGTGTATTTTCCTAGAGTTACTAATTTTTTTAAATGATTTATAAAACAAATATGTATATATTTTTATTAAGTAAAAACATTATTTTAATTCATATGAATAAATATTTTAAAGAAAACAATGTAAAACCAATTATATAAAAATAAAATCATATATACTATATTTTTAAATCCAAGATATATTTAAGATATATATCTATTCTTTGAAATTCCATATTAAATCAAAATTCAAATTAAATTTCAAATCGATTTTATATAGACATATAGTTAAACAAATACAATTTCAACTTGTATATAATAAATCTATTTAAAATCTATGTATATATATAACATAATTAAAAATATTAATATTTATTTGATCAGATTCATTTGTTCAATCTATAATTCAGTATTTCTAATAATTAACCCAGTTAATTATCAATTAATAGATACTCCAAAATTCAGGTTATCACATTCCTCCCCCCGTTGAATCTTTTCGTCCTCGAAAAGAAACGAAGCTAGAATTTATCAAAATTCTTAATATCAGTTAAATTTTCTCTTTGAACATTTTTAAAACACTTAAAAATCTATATAATACTGCTAAAATAGTTTTTATAAAAATATTTTTTATAACTCGATGTCTCAACCAGTCCATCCTTGTTCTCACAGAAATTCGGTCATACGTTGATTAGGCGTAAGACTGAAAATCTATGAGTACTTGGTAAACCCGTTTTCAACACCCAGTGTAAATACTTGGAATTTTTTTTTTTGAAAATATAGAAAACACTTTTGAAAATAGAGGAAATATCTTTGGTGAGAATGCTCTGGAAATCATCACCACCGTCCATGGTCGCAGTTACATCCGGGGTTACGTTGCCATCGCAGCAAAATTCCATGTAACTATAGGCACTCCGCGTCTCTCGATTACGCCATGAAACCCACAACAGATCACAGTTACATTCCAGGGTTACGTTGCCATCATAGCAAAAGTCCATGTAACTGTAGGCATCAGCGCCCTTGATTTTCGCTGCCAAAAAATGAAACTTCTCCACTCTCACATAGGTCGCAGTCTACCGATGTAAAATCAAACGCAAACTGTTGGCTCTCAGCAACACACACGACTTTCGCTATGTTACCATAGGTCGCGGTCTATCGATATAAAATCAAACGTAGACTATTGGCTCTCAGCGGCACACATGACTTTCGCTATGGTCTATAGTAGATCACAGTGACATCGAGTTACACTGTCGTCACAGCATAACCCAAATGCCTCTGTAGGCCTCAGCGCCCTCGACTTCCACTACACACTACACAAAATCCTCAGGAACTAGTTTTGTCCGGACTCCTCATAGGATCAACTTTAGAACCTCCCCTTTAGAGGCTCAAGGCAGTATGAACCTATGGTACTCCTGAGAGGTTCATTCCAAGGGAGCGCCTTTTTCTCCAGAGCCATTTCAAAACACTTTATACTATACACATATAGTATCTTCCAAATCATACACCTAGTACGAATCTCATATAAATCTCATTTTCACAAAATCGATTATCCCAAAATCGATAATTCTCAAACTAGGCTTTCCAAATTCCAATATTGATTTTACCCAAAAATCAAAAGCCTTTCCAAATCCATAGGTTCCAAAAACCTTTCCATCAAAATCATTCTCAAAAGATCCTTTATATATATATATATATATATATATATATATATATATAACCTTGAAAAATCTTTGGATCATTTCAAACTTGTATAAAACCCTTTTTATACTTCAAATATTTTCAAAAATCCTTTCCTTTCGGCAAAAGATTCAAAAAAGGGAGATTTATCTTACATAACAAAGATATATATAACTTTGTTTATTCTAAATCGAATATTCAAATTTGACTACTCTATAAAGTCACTTACCAAATTACTTACTTTCATAAAGTAATTTTTACCATAGAAATATCCAATTTCCACTTTACTGCATCATATATTTCACAAAAATATACATTTCATTTCAAAAACCATTTCACATTTCTTACCCACAAATTCCTAGTATCAATTTCATTCAAACTCGTACGATGTACACATATCATCCATACGCTATATCAATCTGATCGCTCACTCGATCACACAATTTCATTTCCGAACTAGTATCATCCACCCGATTTCCTAGTGCGGACTCAGATCTAGTTTCTTGATCAGAAATTGTCATTCTCCTTGCATAGCCATAACTATGATAGAGAATATCCAGAATCAATCAACAATCCATATACAGGTTCGCCGTCGAAAATCGAGTGAAAAATCCCAACTCGGATCGATATAACTATCTCGAAATTCTGTGCTCGAATCTGGATCAAATCACTATGCGGATAGAATAATACACGTGCATCCTACGTATCTATCTCCATTGATTATTAGCTAAAACAATTCCCTTTCTATTCAAATTCACTTTAATTTTCATTCACTTATTCACAATTGCTTCAATCCCACTTGGATTATCACTTTAATCATTATCTCAATTGGGTAATTAATCATACACAGTTTGCACTCTGTCTAGCTTATACTTAAAAATAGCTTGAAAATTTTAAAATAGATAAATAGTAGAATAATACTTATTAGTTTGTAAAATAGCTGTAAAATAGTTAAGTAATTGTAAAATAGGTGGAAAATAGTCAAATAACTATAGAAATTTTAAATAATTGCAAAATTGTTGTAAAATAGTAATTATTTTGTAAAATAGTTGAAGAATAGTAATTAGTTTATAAAACAGTTGAAAAATTGTGAAATAGATCCAAAAATAATTATAAAACAAGTATAAGATAGTTTTAGGTTTAAAAAGAAAAGTTGTATAGTAAATAGTTTGGAAAAATAGATTTATATTAAAAGAATTTATTTTGAAAATAGTCTAGAGTCAAACTGTTCAATTCTCAATCTCCATTTTCAATCAATTCAATTTACATTTCTACTTCCATTTAAATTGACCTAATTCCAATTTAAATAACTTCAATTTCCATTGAAATTGATTTATTCCCAATTCAAGTTGAATTAATTGTCAATTTCTTTCCAATTTCAAATCAAATTCCAGTTGAATTTTTAAACCTATTTAACTTTAATCACAGTTTCAAATTATTCAAATCAATTTGGACTAATTTCAAATTGAACCCATTTTGACTTCGAATCAATTCCAGTTTGAATTAATCCCAATTCCCATTTGAATTTGAACTCATTCAACTTCAATTTCATTTCAAATTATCCAATTCAAATCTTCCATTTGGATTTTTAAACTTATACATCTTCAATCCCAATTCCAATTAACTCAAATCAAATTCAATTTGAACTAATTTAATTCAAATTTCAAATTTAATCCATCCCAAATTATATAAATTCGAGTTAAATTTTTAAATGTTGATTTAATCCCTTTGTTTTTAAATCAACAATCTAAATATTTAAATAATTTAATTCTGAGTCGAAATTTCAAAATTCCATTTTAGATTATCCTTACTTAACTAATTACAAGATTCAAGTAAGAGTTCAAAACAATTTTAATTTACAAGTTCAATTCTTAACATTCAAATCTTAAGTTCGAAGGAATTCCATATCCTTAATTTCAAATTAAGTTTAAATTTCCCTTCTACTTCAATAATGGATAAATTACCACAATCCATTTCTTCATTCATTTAAACAAATCCAATTCTCAATTTAAAGATTATTGATATCAATAGGATAATATTATCCAAATTATTTTAAAACATCCATCCATTTCCAATTTTCAGATCTCAAACCCATTTTGAGATCTCATGAACTCCCAATTCAAATTAACCATTTAACTTTCCAAGTCAAATCTCAATTTCATCTTGAAATTTCCAATTCAGGTTGCTTATTAACTTATTTAACTTCCCAAAGTTAAATTCAATTTACTTAATCCAGTCAACTTTACCTAATTTGAATTTCCGTTTCAAATTTTAAGCTTCTCATAAATAAGCTTCCCACTTATTAAGTTCAAAAACTTATCACTTTGGTTATCACATCTCATTCCAAATTTAAAACTCTACATTTAGAGTTTATTTCAAATTATCTTTAATGCTATGTATATCCCTCATCTATACATATTATCTTCTTGGCCCATCAAGCCATATTTTTATAATTTAAACCACCTTTGGTTTTAATTCTAAACAGTTTTCTTTAAAGCTTTCAAACAACTCTTATTTTAAAATAAGATCGCATTCAAAATATTCTGAATAATACCGTTTATTATTTCTCTTAACATTTTGAAAACAATTTCAAATGTTTCTACACTACGGTTTAAAACTTCACAGTTTAAAGCCTACTTCAATTTATAAGTTATACTCATCTTAAAAGTTTACTTCATTTGGCTTACTTATTAACAAATATATCATCATTAGACACAATAACTATTTATGATAATATCCAAGATTACCATACCTGGATACCAATTCATTTTTATCTCATTTCTACTTTACAAATTCAGGACTTAATTCCATTTCAAACTTATCTTCATTTAATTTCAATTTGGTCGTATTGTTATTACCACTTAATTCTCATTATTTTACTTAATTCCAAAAGTCAATAACCAATTTCTTTATATATATCAAAAGATAATCTTATATGGAAATCATTTTTAAAATCATTTTATAAGAAAATAACGAGTAAGCTCTCATATATTATATACACTCAACTCATTTTAGTGTATCACTTGCCCTGTCCTTATGAGTAAACCCACCAGAGCCAAGGTTCTCGCTTAACCATCTGCTCTGATACCAAATGTAGCGACCCGAAATAATCAATCCCGAAAATTCTAGATAGTTAGGAAAGAAAGAAAAGAGATAGAAGAAGAAACATGATAGAAACACAGATTCTCACATTCGTAGTGGATCAAAATATAATATCACATAAAATAACAGTTTACAAAGGAAAACTGTATCAGTACACTTATATTTTTATACATCGGAGTTACAACCATTACCAACACCGGACAGTTTAAAACAACATGTCTTAGATAAATAACAATAATATACACAGCGGAATACTCTCCGTACGTTCCTGCCATCCAGCTCGCCTCCTGAGCTCCAGAACGACCTTACCTAAAAATCTATAATACTCGGTCTGACCCGAGCATTACATCATAGTAACACCCGGGTCAGGCTAGAAACCAGCGTGAGTAAACCCATCTAACATGGAATACAACAGCATAAAACTTACATAAAACCCGAGGTAACTTGTATCAATTTACAACTTCACAAGTCGTTATAGACATCACTTACATCATACATCAATTTTCTAAGTACCAAAACTTAGATTAAATGGTCCAATTCACTTAAATCATTCCATTTCAGCCTATTGATTCCACACATCAAATTATAAAGAATCGAAGTGATTTCGGGTATTTACTAATACCCGACTCCGGCCTCTTCAAATCCAATGTCATCTAAACCCAAGTTATCCAATTAAATACAATTCAACTTTAATTACTGGATAACACTTTTACACAGCAATTCATAATTGATAGATAACCACATTATCACCGTCCATCCAACATATCATATCACAAAGCAATTCATATTAGAGATATCAACCAATTCAAAGCACTCATCATCATTCAATCATTCATAAGCAAGATTGATAACTTCCATTAATTACATAAATTAATGACTCTCTAATTACTTCATTAGTTAATTATTCTTAGATTTCATGTTAACTTTTAACTTAATTACATTCATTAATCAACTTTGATTAGCACAATCAAAAATTAACTTTCCAAAATTACGCCATCAATTAAGCCAACTCCGTGATTAATTATATTAATTAATCCTTTAATTACACTAAGTAATTATCACTAAATTCCTTCCACCAAGTAATTATCCTTTAATTACTTTCCATCAAGTAATTTCCTTTTAATTAATTACGTCCAGTAATTATCCACTCATTACTTCACTAAGTAATTACACCTCATTAATTACTTTAAGTAATTATACTTAATCTTTAATTAATTATATTTATTGATCCCTCTTGATTAATCTCATTCTGTAATTAATTACTTTTAATTAATTACATCACTTTATTAACTTCCCATAACTTTTATTAGACAATTCTTAGATTAATTACACTAAGCAATTAATTATTAATTATTTCTACTATGTTATTATTCTTCATGTTAATTACACCAGGTAATCAACCCAAAACTACCTTCAATCTTCAATTAATTACACCCTGTAATTACCATTACTGATTACTTCATTAAGTAATTGCACTTTATAAACCTCATTAAGTACTTATACTCTATCCCATCATCAAGTGATTTTTTATTAAATTAATTAAACCATTTAATTAACTTAAACAAATCACATTAAATAATTACATAGAGTAATCAATCCCTTTAATTACTCCCGTAAGTAATTATACCTAAACAATTTCACAAATAATTAATTTCTCTTTAAATTACTTCGTTAGTTTAATTAATCATTTATTATCCAAGACATTCATCAACTTAAAGATGGATCTTTTATCTTTATTAATTTCTAATAAATCTTGAAATCGCTTATCATTATAATATAAAAACATATAACTCCTTTAATTAACTACTTGATTACATATTTAAATTAAGTTTAAAATAAACTTAAGATTCTACTTAAAATATTTAAGTAAAATATCATACAACTTCTTAAACCAATATTTAAAATATTATCATACGAAGGGATAATATTTTTCTTTAAAATCAGATTAATCTTAATTTACTTAAAGTTTAAAAACTTTTTTTCATAAAACTTTAGAAACTGTTTTAAAATTTCACTTCGGGTCCAGCCCAGGTCTTACCCGAGACCTTTCCCGAGAACTTCCCTTTTTCCTTTCTCTTTTTTTCCTTTCTCTCTCTTTTTATTATCACCTGTTAAAACTTTTAAGTAACTATAACACAAATAAACTCACGCGAGCAACCTGATAAAATACCCGAGCCCACCCATCTTTCTTCTCGAGCATCAACCTGGGTAGAAAACTTCTTCGACAAACAACCCGGTGCATTGAACTGGTGCACATGCACCAACGGTCGGCGACACTCCGGCGCCCTCGACCATCACTCACAAGTCACTGGTCGTCCTCTCTTCCGATTTCCCACCGCTCAAATATCAAACAAACTCGAAATCGAAAATCAACAAGTTCGACCAACAGGAACAAATACTCCGACCGGAAGAATCGCCTAGTCCAAGCAACACACATCACCGGAGATGCCACTCCTCCGACCCCAACCTCGCTTATAACTCAAGATTCTTTTTTCCCTCGTCTCGATCAACTCGACGCTCCGTCGAAGACACAGTGATCCAATTTCTGACCTACGACAGAACTAAGGTTAAAAACTCAATTGAAATATCGCCTACGCCACGACGATCTACCCAACTCCTTTTCATTTTTTCCAGCTTCAACAATCACTAGGCTAGCTCCAGGGTAGCTCCAGCCAAGAATCCAACCTCTAGAATCACCCCAGTCACCAGAACTTGCTCGAAAACCGAAATCTGATCATCCCCAAATTGCAAACTCAATACCAAATTAAAACACATGAAATTTGTTTTAAAAATCGAGTTTTCCAAAGTTGATTCAAATTACATGCTTGAATTTACAAATTAAATTATTTAATTTTCATCAATTAAAAAAATCTACTGTTTTTTACTCATTCCTGAAGAATTTTAAATATATATTACTTAACTTATTTTTAAAACCAAAATCTCATCTGCACAAACTTATTTTGTTTAGAATTTAAATCCTAATCACACATAGATAAAGAGTTGATTTGATTTTTTGCTTTGTTTTTAATTCTGCAGTCTAAAACAGAGAAGAACAGGTTCAATCAACTTGCACAGAACAGATACTCACATATATCGAGAGATTCATGCAAATGTGTACACATGCAAAGCACATATCTGATCCAGGAATCCATATGCACAGATTTAAATCTACTTAAGCTTTTAAAATGTATAGAATTACTAGCCTATATATGCCTAGAACAGAGAAACAACTTAAGACCTGAACCGAAAGAATTTGAATCAGGTTGGATCCTTGAAACTGCAGATTTGTGTTAGCAGATCTGATCCTTATTTTGATTTGTATTAGCTTGATTTCTGAATTGAATATTGCTTTGATTATTTTACTTGCAACTGAAACTGATCTCCAGGTTTACAAAAATGTTGTTGATGTTTTTGAAATACTTTAATTTTGGAATTTTCGAAGAGATTGTTGTTTTCTTTCTCTCTGATTTTGTTTACTGCTTTTCAGATTTGAAAAAGAATAAAGATTGAGAGAAAGAAGAATACGAAACTGATTACTATTTTTTTTAAATATGTTGTTTAATTTTTATTAATCTTAAATTAAATCAATTGACACTTGTCTAATAATGTAACATTTGTCACTAGCATGAATTAATTGATTACATTTGTTAAATTATATATATATACTTAATTACAAGTGTATTTTCCTAGAGTTGATAAATTTTTAAACGATTTATAAAACTCATATGTATATATTTTTATTAAGTAAAAACATTATTTTAATTCATATGAATAAATATTTTAAAGAAAACAAAGTAAAACCAATTATATAAA
Organism: Allium cepa; assembly: GCA_030765085.1. Taxonomy (NCBI): domain Eukaryota; kingdom Viridiplantae; phylum Streptophyta; class Magnoliopsida; order Asparagales; family Amaryllidaceae; genus Allium; species Allium cepa. Next base: position 563,428,102 of record CM060935.1, read on the forward strand.
AGAAATAAAATCATATATACTATACTTCTTAATCCAAGATATATTTAAGATATATATCTGTTCTTTGAAATTCCATATCAAACCCTAATTCAAATTAAATTTCAAATCAATTTATATATACATATATTTAAACAAATACAATTTCAACTTGTATATAATAATTCTATTTAAAATCTTTGTATATATATGACACAATTAAAAATATAAATATTTATTTGATCATATTCATTTGTTCAATCTTTAATTCAGTATTTCTAATAATTAACCCAGTTAATTATCAATTAATAGATACTCCAAAATTCAGGTTATCACATATATCATATACTAAAATGTTAATTCTTTATATTTGGAAAATCATATATGGCAAAACCGCAACCAGTTTGAGTTATATTCTAGTAATCTACACAAGTAGAAAAAAGTATGTTACTCTTGTTCAACGTAATATGTTATCCTAAATTTCCGTTATTATGAAATAAAAACTAAACACTGAATGTATTTTGAAATTCTTAATTTTCATTTCAAAATCATCTTAATTTGTCCAAAATCTCATTAATTCCAAGTACTTAAATTATATTTCTCTTAAAAGGAAACAAAGATCAAATAAAACATATATCAAAATTTCTATACAACAAAATTGAAATAAACATTGAACTAATAAGTACTTAAAAATGTTAACACCAAATATTCATGACCAATAATACTAGAACTTCAGCACCATTTATATTGGAAATAATACACATCAATTTATTATTTATTTTTTGTAGAATTATAGTCTATAAAATGAAAATTGATTAATGGATCAAGAATTTTCTTTTGATATTATTATTTCCTACATTTTTATTGGATTTTTATTCCATCAACTATTTTGTACCAATATTATTTAGTTCCTTATTTTGACTCTTGTATTACTTAAGTTTAAGTTTGAAATAGATGAATGTTGTACATTAGATTTTGAAAATATTATTTCCATCTAATTAATATATAAATCAGTCGCTTCAAAGGTGTATGACTTTAATTTTCCTTTACAACCTAAGGTGATCTAAAACTATCAAAATAATATAAATAAAAGTTAATTTGTATAATTTGATTTAAAATCAAAAAATTCTTACATCAGTTCAAACTAGGAATTCGATTTAGCTATATGCAAGATTATGTTTGAATATTCTAAGTTATCATCTGAAGATTTGTTTCCCAAAAGAATGTCACAAGTGTCAAAGCATTAAACTAAATATATAAGTATAATAAACATGAAAAATAATTCATACGTTAATTTTCATTGACCATGCAAATCATCATAATATTTTTACATAGAGATGACATTCATTACAACATTCATATAGCTTCACTTTGCTAAGTCCTTTGCGAAGTTTAATCTTTTGGAGGAATCATATAATCTGTAGACGACAAAATCATATAACATAATTCGTTAATAGCAACTCATAGGCATAACATATACAATGAATGAAAATACAAATTTATATATAATACCTCCGCATTTACTTCCAGGTTTCAATGGATTTCCACAAAACTCAACGACATAAACAGCCTTTTCCAAGCTAATAATATTATCCATCCCTTTTGGAATATGATCGCAGCAGCATAGAACATCAGCATTTTTGACAATTGCGCAGCATTGTGGCGATGAGTCTATTCGCAAACCAGATTTTGATACAAATTTTCTACAAGATATTACTAGTTTCGTAAAATACCATTGCAAACTTCAGCATTAGTTGTAAGATTTAGAAGAGGAGAAAAAGTAACTAAGGAATGAAAACAATTAATATCATATTTGTGTTTTTCATTTTATCTTAGTTTCTTGAAGCTTATAGAAAAATTCTAGATGGTATTTATAGGGTGATGTATAGATGCTAATACGCTACATTTTGGATATAGTTTTTGTTGGAACTAGTGGTTTTTCCAATAAGATTATAAATCACATTAATAGAACTAAGAAGATTTTTCCTTGTTACAAAATCTGGAATTAACCTTTACCTAAACTTATTGTCGTGGATGAAGATTTTAAATCTTATCTTTTTTGTGTAGGTAGAAAACTAGATTTCTCAATACAAAAATGCCAATAGACATACCATTTTATAAATGAAAAAGATTGCTCCAATTATCATTAGTTTTCTTCACAAGAGTGCATTCCTTGTCAATGTGAAAGGTAGACCCTCTTACTTAAGTATTATGAAAGTTAGCATAGAATGCTAAACATGATCATTTGATCTTAATCATAGTACAAAAGATGGTTTTTGACCTATGTTCTATAACCCAAAGTTTCATAACATGCTGATTGTGTTCGATATCACAATTGAAAATTTTGAATCCATTAACAAAATATTCGAGTATATCAGTGTTTTTGAATATAGGTAAGTCTGAGGATTAGATCTTATATATAGAATGATATATTAGCATAAGAATTTCACTCTTTTATTAATTCCAGGAATTGTCTGTCTTTACTTAATTATCTAAAAATATTTTATTTTCAAATCCCTATAATTTATAATCTTTATAATTATTCTGAGTCGTCAATCAATTTTCGCCCACCATTACAAATTCAAACACCAACATTTCATAATTTATTAAATAATTTACAAAGTCATTCTCAATTATTTTTTAATTTGTAAGTAATTGTTGAAGGAATTCAATCCTAGGACACTTCTTCTACTATTTTGCACTCAAGTCCATAAGTTTGAATTAATAAAATAGTGTAAATTTGAACTATTACATCCACTTAACTAAATTTTATTAACGCATCAAATAATAAAATGGCATGTTCAATATGTATATCGCATTCATGATATAAAAAATGGTATAATTAGACATGTAGCCAACGGTAGAAATACGCGAAATAAATAATATTTTATATATAAATAAATCAAGTTGTATTTTTAATTTTCTTACGTTATTAAATTATCAACTAATTAGTTAAACAATAGTAAATTAAAAGAACTTCCACCCTTCACCTTAATTCTACAAATTATCCATCCTTACCATTTTTATGCCCTAATATTTTATTTTCATTAGCTAATTGTAATGTTATGTTAATTCTCTTCCACTATTTAACATTCAAATACATAAATTTTATAGCAATTAGAATAATTAACAAAGTTCTCTACTATTCTTTACATTTAAATCCAGGGAATTTTCCAAAAGGGAAAAATTAAAAAAAAGGTTTTAGGCCATAAATCTGAAAACTAGGCACAAGGACATTCTCATCTTTGGGCCATGATTTTTTGAAATTCATTCATACTAGTTCTGATTTTCCCCTCCATCTTTAGGACATAATTTATCGCATGGACATTTACTTTCACCAGTGTCATAATTTACCAAATCTTACATCGCCTTCTTTTGCTACAGATCTTTCCATCATCACCACATTCAAAATACTAGTTTCTACCCCAAATTTTCAAAACCCTACTCATCATCTCATCTTGCTGCCCTACAACACAGAACATCCCGCTACTTGACGGCTGATTAGTATGCATTTGACTATGTTTGATGTTAATGATTTGTTTGATGTTTAGGGTTGGCATTGAGTATTGTCAAATTTGTGTGATGTTTGATGGTAATGTATTGGTACTATTATTATTATTATCCAATATTTGTGATTATTGATTATGGTGGGATGGTAGAGCGTGATGTCTTTTGCTTTGTCGCTTGATGCTATTGTTGGGCTATGTTTTATGCTAACTTGTATTTGATGCAGGAGAAGAGCAGAAAATAGAACTTTATGGGCTTGATCCCAAAAGGCTAAATAAGTAGTCTTTTCCTATACAATAGATCATGGTTCCTTTATGGTCAGGGAATATAGGGTTAGGAGGAGTTCAAATATAGTTGGTCCTTTTTTCTTTTTATGCACCATTGAGGCTTGCACGTTAAAGCAAAGGAATAGAAATATGACGGGTTCTGTGCCACATTTACAGGTTGTTTGTTGGTATATATTCCAATGTCATAGTGTTATTATTTATAAATCTAATAATGACACATATGAAGTTATGGATTTTTATTTTGATGAATTGGGTCGGTACAGTATTCCTTTAGTAACATAGTATATAATGTTGTTTAATTTCACTATAAGGTTTTTCTCTTTTGTTTATAGATCAAAATTTTGGATTATATAGCCAATAACCCACTATTTTTTATAACTAAAATTAGCATGCAAGCGTATTTAGACAGTGATTGTCACTTATTTTAGACATTATATTAAAATATACTGAAACGACCCATAAATTTTAGTGCTTTTATTTATTTAATTAATTGAATTTTTGTGAAATTTCAAATAATAAAATTTTAAAATAAAAATTTGATATTTGGAATACGTCTATTTAAGCATAGCAATTGGAAAATTTTCATCAGAAAATATGAAAGTTTATTTTATTGTGTAATTTTCTTTCAATTCAAATCAGTTTATATTTGATGATAACCTAAATATTTTTCTATAGAAAATTTGTAAATCATCTTCTGAGTGAGACGTCATCTTTCGTTTTCTCAAATTTGAACCGTTATTGCTTCGTTTATCTTATTTTCAACAGATTCGCAGCATTTTTGGTACCAATATCAACTTTTGATTGGATGGTCGTATCGTTGATATCTTTATACCGTTTTGATCATCTCTCCATGCTGATCTTTATGATATATTCAATTCTTTGTTTTAGAGTACAGAAAGTAGAGAAATCTATAGAATTTTACGTTTGGTTTTTGATTTTGTTACCATTCAACTTTCCTCCGTATAAACCGAACAGCCATTAACAATTATTATTTCAGCTCTTGACTTTTACATTCCACCATTTCAAAATGCATTTTCGATTGGTTTTTCTGCCCTTCACATTTTTCTATGCTTGTAATAATATAATCAATATAACGCTCCTTTTTCTATTAGCTTGTTCACGCCCTGATATGCATCACCTTCTCTTTTTTCTTTCCTCTTCGCCTAATCCTATTGCTTCGAAAGACTATACAAAGAAGAAGGCCTATTATACAAATTTGAAATTTTATTCCTCGTCTGACCTGAGCAACGCCGACCGGACGCGGCAACTCCACTCCTGCCGCTTCACCTCCATCTACCCTTTGCCCTGAACGTCATCTTTGGTCATCCACGTAGAACCCTTGCCCTCCATGCCATCAGACTCAAGCAGCTGCAACCCGTAATATGCAACATGTTAGCCACCACCTTAGCCGAGACCTGTCCTGAACTGCCCTCACCCTTCAGATCTCGGCATTTTACACCATGGCCGATCACCTCATGCAGCCCCCCTCGGTCGCAAGCACCTCCCTTCTTATATATTTGTTATATATATATATATATCATTTTTATATTTTTGTACGATTAGTTCGTATATATATTATTATGTAGTTATGTTGATTTGAAAAAATATTTATACTCATAGTTGTTTATGGGGTATAGCTATGTATTAGGTATGTGTTATAAAATTCATAAGGTCTGTGTATTGGTTTAAGGATCTTTTTAAAATTTATGTTATTATATATATATATATATCAAAGTTACATATTATATCTACTTTCGAGATATATATATATATAACATATTGTTATTACTTTATGCTTATGTGGATGTGTTGAATTGAAAACTTTATAAGTAGTACAGTACGCATGTTGCAAGTGTTTTAAACAGATAGATATATAAAGCTGTTACTAGGTGTAGGTATGTTAGTATACATCTGGTATGTATGCATATTAATATAAGATTTACAATCTATTTTATTATATATATATATATACAATATATATATATATTATGTTTTTCATGTATATATATAGTTATAGTATCAGTAAACATTATGTATTGAAAGGTAATATATGTACATATATAACAAAAATTTTGTTCGCATATTTCTATATGGGTATTATACAAAACTGGTTTATTGTATATATAAGCTCTACTTGTTATGTTTAAGGTATATATATATATATATATATATATATATATATAAGTTACAGCATTTTATAACATAAGTCTACAGTATTTTATTTTATTACAGTGTATACATACGTGGTTGTTGTGTGGTATGATTGTATAGTTATCGTAAATCAGATTGTTTATTTAAAATACATAAGCTATATTTGTATATACAAAGTGAATTTGGGGTTTGTTGTTGCTTTATATATATATATATATATATATATATATATATAGAAATGTGTAATTTATAAATAATGTTTTCCAAAGATTTCATATTGCTGACGTGTGTTATACACGTATTGAAATCTAGATTTTTAAAAGTAATGATATTGTATGTTATAGGTTTGATTTTATATTATTTTACAAATATTGTTAAGTGTTGCATTGAAAAAATATAATATTTTGACTTTAAGTTAATAAGTTATATGTGTTTTAACTTTATTATTGACTTTTAAATATATGTGTTTGAATTCTGAATATGATAGATATATAGTTATATATAAGTTCACTTATACCATTTATCTTCATCAATCCAGTTCTGACTTGATTTTGCCAATTCCTATTTGTCAGCTTTGATCGTCGAACTCATGTCCATCGTGCTTTGCTTCAAAATTCATGCTTGGATCTGTAATCCATTTCATTTTCTATTCTCTCTAGCCTCGAAAGGTGAGCAATCACCCACGATTAATGTTTTATATTTATTAAATTTGATTTCAATTGAAATGACAATTGAAATATGCTGCTATTAGTTATTTACATTGCTATATATATTATTATCAGTATCCGTTCAACTGTGACATCTGACACCATTATTTGTTATTTATATTGAAGATTGCCTGTGATATTATTTTCATATCTACTATCACTCTGCCAGTTCCTTGTTAGTATATAATCACTATGGTTTGAAATGATACATACCCGAATGATCTCTAGAATAGGAAAAAATCATTATGGGTTGAAATGATAAACCCAAGCGATTTTTATTGAATTGAGTTTGGGATTGTGGGTTGAAATAATATATACCCGCTTATGTATTTAAATTGAGGATTGAAATGATAAATATCTGTACCACTTGACCATAGGCTAGAAAATTATATACAGACACCGTTGGTGTATATATAGATATTTTGAAAATGATTTCTATGGTTTTCGGAAAGAAATATATGGTTTTATACAAATATTGATTTTAGATATTATATAAATGCTATTTTGTATATATAGTTAAATTTTTGATTTAGGCTATGTATAAGTTTGTTTAATAAAAAAAATAAGTTTAATAATAAAGTTTAATTTTATTAAAATATAATATGTTTAAGTATTTATTTAAATTATATATTAATACAGAGTTTTTAAAGGATATGATTTTATAACTTGATGTTGGTTTAAAGTGATTAATGAATATTTCAAGTTGGGTTTTATTTAAAGGATGTTGGAATTTATTAAGTAAATATTTCAAAACTAAATTATAGTAAAGTGAAATTTGATATATATGAATTATCAAATTTAGTTTTTAAATGTTTAATATTTAAAGCTTTGAAATATATTGAAATGGTTTATTTTGTGATTAAAAATCTGTACTTGAAATTGATATAATTTGGAATGGTTTATTGAGAAAAAGAAATAAATTGAAATTGATGATTTGAGATTGGATTAAATTTGAAGTTTGGAAATGCGAGTTGATTTGGAATCGACTTGTGAAATTTGAGAAAAACTATTTTATTATATAAAGTATTTTAAATTATATTTATATCTTACTTTATAAATTATTTTAATATAAATCATTTTTAATATAAGCTATTTTTAATGTAAAATATTTTAGTATACTAACTATTTTAATGTGAACTATTTCAACTTATAACTCTTTTATATAAACTATTTTACTTTATAACCTATTTTATTATATATATTATTTTAATATATAAACTATTTTACTTTATAACCTATTTTATTATATATATTATTTTAATATATAAACTATTTAAGTGGTGGAAGTTAGATTTTCAAAGTTATGAATTTCAAGGTATTATGTTTGAAAGTGTTATAATTTCAAGTGTTTGGTTTTGAAAGTGTTATAACTTTGAAAATGCTATGATTTTGGAAATGGATATATTTGAAATGGAAATGATATCGTATTGATATGGTTTTTTAAATGGCAATGATATTTCGTTTTGAGGTATAAACTATTTTGAAATGACCGCGTGTTATAATAAAGTTTGGTTGTTAAAGAGACCAGGATCGAAAGTTGTCATATTCTCTGCCAACTCCAAAAACCACTTTAACAACTGTGTATGCGGTGGAGATTCCAGAATGAAGTAGGATGCTGGCGACATCTTATTAAGGTATATACGTGGACCAGACTCCCGTGAGATGGCATAAGGTGGCTAAAACAGGAGCAATTGACGGGCTAATGAGGTAGCTCCTCTGATCGGACACACTCCTTCGATGCCCTTCTATTACTTTGTGATTGATGGGTGCACCTTTTGATTTTTTAGGGAGTGTGGCTCGAGGCGGGCGGTAATGCGTTACCACCAGTCCGAAAGTGTAATTGGTATATCTACCCTGATATTGCCCAGTTGTGTCGTGTCACCTACCCTAGTGTGCTTTACTATGAGTTTAATTTGTGTCGTACCTATGGAGTAACCTCTGGTGGCCTCCTGATCAGGAGGGACTACGGTACTGTATAGACTATTGGCACTATAAAATGTGTTAAGGGGGATATGGGTAACGCCTTAACGCTATTTTTAAATATATTATACATTACTTTAGACATTATTATAATAGCGTATATTACTACATAGTAGATAGTTTAACTAATCCTTAGAGGATGGTTATCCCAAACATCCTTTGAGTTACTTGTATTTCAGTTGTTATTTCACTTGAGTTGGAATTATTGATATAAGAATGTTAATCCTGACTCGAGTGTTTTGTGTTTTGCTTTACGTTCGGGTCAGACTGAGTAATACAGCTTTTGAGACCCACCTTTGGAGTTGGAGCTTCATTTGGAGATCCATCTATATCTTTCAGCTTGCAATTATTTAGTTGATTCCAATGATGTATTCTGATCTTGTATTTGATAATTGTATTTGAAACTTCTATTGTATCCTGTTTTAACTCTATTATATATATAGTAGCTTCATGAACTACTATTCTTTTGTTTCCGCTGCATTATTTAATATTACTCTGTGTCTGTGATTCGATGATATATTTATTTACTGTATATGTTGAGTTTTGCCAAATATAAATTAACAATATGGTATTTTGAGCAATTCAAATTCGGCATGTGTGGATGCGAACGGTTGAAAATATCAGAATGTTACATGCAGTATCAGAGCTTTTGTAACGACCTGATATTTTCAACCATTCGCATCCACACATGCCGGACTTGAATTGCTCAAAATATCAGATTGTTAATTTAAATTTGGCAAAACTCAGTATATACAGTAAATAAATCAATCATAGAATCACAGACGCAGAGTAATATAATAATGTAGCAGAATAGATAAATAGTAATTCATGAAGCTACTATAAAAACATCAGAGTTAGAAATAAAATACAACAGAATCTCTCAAATACAGTGAAGTCCCCGGTACTAACAGATAACCTCTCTGAATAATCAACTGGAAAAGCTGAAAGCTGAATCGATAGTTGGATCTCCAAATGAAGCTCCAAACACCAAAGGTGAGTCTCAAGTGCTGAATTACTTAGTCTGATCCGAGCGTAAAGCAAAACACAAAACATTCGAGTTAGGGTTAACATTCTTATATCAATAAATCCAACTCAACTAAAATATCAACTGAAATACAATTAACTTAAAGGATTACAAAGATATCCTTTCATTTCAAATATATCTATTTCCCAAAATTATATATATATATATTAAATAATTTATAGAGTAAAGTGTTAGAAATGCGGATTACGGATCTTAAGGCTAGGATAAACACTAGAGGGGGGGGTGAATAGTGTTTTAAGGAATCACTAAATCTTTTTGAGTTTATGTTAATTTGAACACAAATGTATGCAATATTCAGACACAGATATGATCACAGAAACAAACACAGATGCAGAAACAAAGTAAAAGCAGTAAAGGAAAGAACACACCGGATTTTATACTGGTTCGGAGTTACCCTACCTCCAGTCCCCCACACAAGTACGGATTTCCTTTCAAAAGAAATTATACAATTACACCCCAAATTTCAAGGCTACGACGTACACCCTCCAGATTCACAATCCTCTGGGTAGAGATACTTGATTTCACGGGAAACAAGTTCACCCAATTGATTTCCAAGGCCACAATCACATCTTCTCTCACTTGACTGATTTCCAAGGCTACAATCACACCTTTTCTCACAGAAATGATTACAAAGAAGCCTATAACTCTAAATAGCATTGAGAATCTTGTTGAGATGGTGATAGAGAATCAAACCATCAATGATCTAGTTAGATTCAGTGTTGATTTCGGCAAAGTAATGAGAAGAATATGTACAAAGAATTGTGGAAGAAGAAGAGAAGTGAAAACTAGAAAAAATATGATTAGAAATTCGTTGAAAACATCCCCTATTTATAGAAGAACAACAGCAATGTCCATTCGTGAAGGGATATGACGAATAGACACTTCTTTTGAAATTCAAAATTTTGAAATCAACTAACATTATGTCGATATGGGTAACTTGGGTGTGTCGACATCCCAAAGGAAATTTTGATGTTTTGTTTTTCTTTGAAAATAACTTTTATCTTATATTAAAACTATTTAAACTTGTATAAATGTACTTAAATATAGTTAAAATACATAAATATATATGGAGAATAATATTGTGGTATATATAAAATTTTACTATAATTTTATATTTAAATCTAAATATAAATATTAAAAATTAATATATTATTATTAAAGATAATTCAAAACTAAGGATAATTTGATTTTGAAATTAAAGATTATTTTGAGGCTAAAAGTATTTAAAATCAGGATAGATGTTTTTGATTCTTTTAAAAGGAAGGTTTTGAAAACATTTTGAAAACAAGATATTATTTTGTAAAATCATTTTGAATAAAAGGTTAGCGGATACAAAACGATATTCCACTAGATTTTTCGTAGGTTCCATCCTACTTAGGGTTCCATCCTTTTAACAGGCTCGAAGTGGATTCCATCTCATGAATAAATTGGATTTTAAAATGCCAGTGCTTTTCTAGGAGTTTTAATAAAATTCCTAATTAAATTACTTATTCTTGAAATCTTGAACTCTTGATAATCTTGATATTCTTGATACTCATGAGTCTTCAATCTTGATATCTTGAATCTCTATACTGTACAGTCTTCATTCTCGGTACCTGCATGGTTAAATCATGCATATACATATATATCTAAACTATAATGTTAGTATTTATATTTTATAATCTTATTCTAAGGTTGTTGTCATCAAAACCATCATCTCAAGGATTGACAATCTCCCTCTTTTTGATGATGACAACCTTTGTTTATAAAATATTACTTCTATCCAAATAACTCCCCCCTAAAACTAATAACTCTCCCTTCTTCTATGCCTATTTATCCTATTTTATAATTCTCCCCCTTTTCCATCAACAAAAACTAACTCCAAACTATATAATCTCCAAACTATATAACTCCCCCTCATTCTTAGACTAAAGTACCTGCATTAATAAACTATACAATGGAGTATATAATAGATAGATTAAGAGATAATTATACCGATAGACATGATTTTAATTGAAGATCATATAAATATCAATGCATATTTATACATGTTTTTCACACCAAATATCAATCTAAATCAAATCAAATCAAAGCAATCAATTCAAATAAACAAGCCAATCAAGTCAAACATTACGAGGAACTTCCACCTATCTTTCTTCTCTAAATATAGGGTCTGCTTTAATGGCATCCCAATTTTCATTATTATTAGCGAGAGAGACTGGAGGATGTGCATCGTTATCATCCTTGTGCAGGGAGGAAATCATCCATCGTATTGCATCAAAATGCCTTTCTTGCTCCTTGATCATTTGCATTAGACTCAACTCTAAGTGTCGCTGGTTTCGAAGAATGAACGAAAGAATATTCTTGAAAGAATTAAGAGTTTCTTCAAGATTCTCGGTTAAATTATTGGATTGGCCATACTCGAGTTTGTGAGAAGAATGAGAGACAAAGTAGATAAGTAATAATATTGAGTGATGAATGCTGGAAGAAATGGGTATTTATAGGTGTAGAAATTCGTTTGAAATGAATAGACATAAGGTAGTTATTCAAATTTCAAATTCAAAATGAAATGTCATTTCTGACCAGTATATGTCAACATAGCCATAAGGGGGATGTCGACATGGTGCAGTGAATTTTGATGGCTTATTTTGATTTTGTGAATAATTATGTGTATATATATATATTTAAATAATATACTAACATTTATTCTGGGATAAGATAAGCTAGATAACAGAAAAGGAATTCAATTTCATTTCATGTTAACACGATACAACGATTAAACATAAAAAACTACATGAATTTTTAAATTAAAACAAACTAAACTAATACAACATGAGATGAAAAGATAGAACTAGTTAGAGGATGATGAAGATGAAGATAATCCAAGCTTCTTGCTGACTTTGGAAATAAACTTGTTCATCTTGGATGAAATTTTGTCCAACTTCTTACTAACGGATCGTTTAAGAATCCGTTGATTCTCAACAATGGTCTTTGGTTTTTGAGAAGGGTTTTGTTGGCTGGATTAGGAGGATAATCAATGCTTTCCAAAGATGTTTCACCTTCTTCTTCTTCTTCAATTTCTATTTCATCCCCTTCTACTTCTTCCTTTTCCTCCTCTTCCATTTCCTCATGAGCCAAACGCTCTTCCTTTTCGTTAAGAGTCTCATAAGGTTGAAAAACAAATGGAATTTTCATAAAAGAAATATTGGAATGATTGAAAACCTTTCTTGAAACAAATTCTTCTCCTTTGAAATCTACTCCGAAATAGTTAAAAATCCGAGTGAGATAGATTCCATGATACAAAGTATTCACTCATTTCAAGATTTTTGGGACGAAGTTCATCCAAAATAACTTATGCCCAGTTAATGTCATATTCCAAAAAAAAAAGCAAAAAGTGCTTTGCAAACTTTTGAAGTACGATTGTTCAAATTCCCCAATCTTGGGGTCAAAGTATGTTGTAAAAGAAGATCAACAATTCTAGGTTTTGGTCGAAAGTTTCGATTTTTGAATTCAAAATTATCATTTCCTTCGAAAATGTGATGAAATGTCTCACGATCATTTTCATTGATTTTAAAACAAGAAAGATCCATTCCCATACTCTTACAATTGAGAATGGTACCCAAAAGATCACAATTCAAAACAATTCTAGTGCCTTTGACACTACTCCAAATTTCATCATCGTTTCCAATATAAAATCCACAGTCTAAATTTGCATAGAAAATTTTAACAAGATTTGGATAACAAACAAAATCATTTTGAGAAGCGTCAACAAGACTAAGAATTTGATTGTTTGCAAAAAGAGAATCATTTCATAAGAAGAGAAATCTTGAAATATAGCAAACTTTCCGAGATGGACTTTTCCATAGTTAGCATAATTGATGTATGCTTTTATGGCCTTCGGATCATTGAAGAGTTGATCTTTTATCTTTCTGGAAATTCTCATGGTGAAGGGGTTGCTTGAAGAAGCCATTAGAGTAGAGAGTAGAGAGCTTGAAGTTTTGAAGAGAGAGTTTGAATTTGAAAATGAGAGTGAAAAGATGTGATAAAAGATAGTGAATAAATTGATTCTCAAAGGACATATTCTCTGGCCAAAAGATGCTTTTTCAGAGAATTGAATGAAGTGAAAAGGTGGAGGGAAATTCAACCATTTGAATTCAAATATTGAATTCAAATTTTGAATTTCAAATTCTGTACCCATGTCGACATCATGGTGAGGACCATGTCGACATGTGTCTTTGAATTTCTATTTTTCCTAAGTATTTTAATATATATATACTTATTATTTTTAATGTATATGTATATCTGGAATAATTCTGAAATTATAGTATATTCTATAAAATATTATATACTATTAAAAATAAAAATAAAAACAAAAATAATAGTAAAAAAAATAGTAGAAAAATAAAATTTTAAAATTCAAACAACACACCAATTCAACCAACCAATCAAGCATCCAAATCTAAGCATGCAATTTCAACCAATTTGTATTGTAAATGTGTACCTTTTTCTGAGTCCGTTTCTCTGAATTCGTCGGAGTCGTGAATTGCTGTGAAACACATATTTGAATTATCTGTCTTCTGATCATCATCGCTTGAGGACGAGTCTGAGTCATCTGGAGTAGTAGTAAATGCACATTTTCGTTTCTTTATGGAATCATTGTTTATAGGAAGATTTTGCCTATCTGGATGCGGACTGTCTCTTTTGATATGGCCTGGTTCGTCACAGTTGAAACATTTGATATTGTTTCGCACTACATTCTGATTTCCAGAGTTCTTATAGTTGTTTCTCTTGAAATTGTTCATCTTTCTATATTTCAGGAATATCCGAAAATTCTTGGTCATAAAGGCAATCTCTACATCATTATCGCTGTTTGAGTCTGATAAATCGGTCAATGCATTGAATGCCATTGATTTCTTTTCATATGCTTTGCTTTCTCTTCTCCCAATTATTTGAACTTCAAACGACATTAGATTTCCAATTAATTCTTCTATATTAAGATACTGATGTCATTTGCCTCTTCGATCGCAAATGTCTTTTGATCCCATACTAGAGTAAGAGAATTTAAGATTTTTCTGACTTGATCTTCTTTCGAAAATTCCATTTCCAAGGATATTAGAGAATCCACAATATCCTGAAATCTACTATACATATCTGAAATAGACTCGTTAGAATTCATTTTAAATAATTGAAACTGATTTGTGAGCATGGAAATTTTGGTTTGTTTAACTTTGCTTGTTCCTCCGTGAGTAACTTGCAAAGTTTTCCAGATTTCATATGCAGACTAACAAACTGACACTCTATTAAATTCATTCCTATCAAGTGAACAAAATAGAATATTCATTGCTTTAGAATTATTTTGTGCAATGGTCTTTTGCTCAGCGATCCACTGTGCAAAATCAGTTGTGGGTTCAGAATATTCAGTCTGTGTGATATTCCAAGTGTCTAATCCTACAGATTGTAAATATATTTTCATCCTACATGCCCAATATGCATAATTACTACCATTAAAAAGTGGTGTTCTGACAGTAGACTGACCTTCTACAAATGAACTAGTGACAGGGATGATAGAACTAGTTTTGGTAGTGTTACCAGTACTGGTGTTGGTGGCCATTTTGAAAATTTTTCAAAATTTAGATTATGAAAACTTTGAAAACCTTGCTCTGATATCAAACATTAGAAATGCAGATTACGGATCTTAAGGCTAGGATAAACACTAGGGGGGTGAATAGTGTTTTAAGGAATTACTAAATCTTTTTGAGTTTATGTTAATTTGAGCACAAATGTATGCAATATTCAGACACAGATATGATCACATAAACAAACATAGATGCAGAAATAAAGTAAAAGCAGTAAAGGAAAGAACACACCGGATTTTATATTGGTTCGGAGTTACCCTACATCCAGTCCCGCACACAAGTACGGATTTCCTTTTAAAAGCAATTATACAATTACACCCTCGATTTCAAGGCTACGAGGTACACCCTCTAGATTCACAATTCTCTAGGTAGAGATACTTTATTTCACGGGGAACAAGTTCATCCAATTGATTTCCAAGGCAACAATCACACATTTTCTCACTTGATTGATTTCCAAGGCTATAATCACACCTTTTCTTAAGAAATGATTACAAAGAAGCCTATAATTCTAAATAGCACTGTGAATCTTGTTGAGATAGTGATAGAGAATCAAACCAAAATGATCTAGTTAGATTCAATGTTGATTTCGGCGGAGTAATGATAAGAATATGTATAAAGAATTGTGGAAGAAGAAGAGAAGTGAAAACTAGAAAAAATATGATTAGAAATTCGTTGAAAACAACCCCTATTGTGACGCCCCACCTCTATACCCATGCTAGCCAAGAACATTACGGTGAATGCTGTCGACTAGCACGGAGAATAAGGCTGTTGAGGAGCGACCAACCGTGCAATTCTTTGCGCGAGCACCAATATGTCAGATAATATAACATGCATTCTATTTCAAGAGGAAATCCGACATACCGACACAAACTCAAAGCTACTACACGGTGGCTATATAAATCCTTCGGAAAACAAATATAGAAATAAGCATAACACAAATCAGTCACAGACAATTCATATCACAAAGACGGAAAATAGATATGAATATTACACTAGGAAGTGTACATCAGAGTAGTGGCCTAAAAAGATCCACAATATCACAAAAGAATAGTTACATCAACTACACAAAAGAATAAATATACATTATGGAGTCTATATCTCAAATGTATACAACAAAAACTACTAATCTAAGTAGTTAACTAAAAGCAAGAGAAATCAATCCCAAGAGAGAAGTCAAGCAGAAGCACCTGTAACATCTCGGTCTGACCCGAGTATTATTTAATAAGAAAATAATAAACGGATCAGTCTAACTATAGATATCAGATGAAACGATATAGAATCAGAGTTATGACTAAACACATAATAATCACAAGGCCAAGCTGTGATATATAAGTAGTTGATAATCAACAAGAGATTAATCAATATCACAAAATCTACACAAGAATCCAAGAAGTGTCATACTCTTTATTTCGTTCATCAAACCACAAATATTGACGATAATATCAATGTCAATCGCAAAAGTCAATGACGCACAAATTCCAGAAGACTACACTAGAAATCCAGAAATCACTAAAGTCAACGACACACAAATTCACCAATGCACAAATATCGATAAGACTTATCAATGGAAATCACGAAAAATTGGTGAAACACAAATTCTAGAAATCTACACAAGAAATCCAGAAATCACAAAAAAGGGGGGGAGGCCTATCACAAACGGGAGCATAAAGCTCACCAACACGTGTATCACAAACGGAACGCTAATTCCATGGTCGCTAACCATCACAAATTGAGCCGAAGCTCCACAAACGGCCCGAAGACCATGGGTTGCTACCCCATCACAAATTGAGTCGAAACTGCACAAAACGGGGTTTAGTCTCCCTCGCAGACAAAGAGACATCGCACATTGCTAGTCTAAATCACAAAGATGATCGTCATGATCAACGAGAAGTGTCAATTACACTAAGCTAGTAAATTTATGAGTTTAGCTTCATGTCCCATAACCACATGCTTAACTTAAATATTTACGAACAAACTATAAATCTCCACTAGAAAATTGTCACAAGAGGTTCAATCGAACAAGTCCAAGAGTTAACCGACAAAGTAAACTCAAGCATTTCATACCACTTGTTTTACTAAGCCGTTTAATTAGATTTCTCATACGAGTGAGGTAAAGGTTTGTATATACTAATAGATTGGAAAACGGTTTTATAAACGTATTTGGTATTAAAATAGTATTGAAATTGTTTCAGGAAAGAGTTTTGATATTTTCTACTAGTATAGAAAACCTTTATATTTTTAAAGTGACAAATCACGAAGAAGATTGTAAGAACAATCAATCACAAAAATTCACATACGAAGACGTGAATAAAATCAAAAAGAAATCGATAAAGGATCCATCGAAATGGATATTCAAAAATCCCTAAAAAGAGTCATCAAAGTCATAATAGATGATAACTACAAATAGGATTATCACGAATCGATTTAAATTGGAATTTCAATCCAAAAAGGCAAATTGGACTCAAACAGCAGGTTCAGTCGACTGAACAGAGTTTTCAGTCGACTGACCCTGTGCTTGGAAATTTTCCAGGTTCAGGAAACTTTCTATTTCCAGTTTCAGTCGACTATGCAGAGTTTTTCAGTCGACTGAATCATGCCTGGAAACTCTCGGGTTTCAGGTTCAGTCGACTGAACAGAGTTTTCAGTCGACTGAATCATGCCTGGGCTGTTTTTCAGCCTTATTCAAATGAAGAGCAAACTCTTCCAAAATGCAACCGGACGAACATTGGCTCTAAGGGTTTATGCCAATCGGCAACCCGGCCCTATATGCTCCTCGATGCATCACCAAAAGCATGATCAAACATCCATAAAAGGATTTCACGCAAATTTGACTTAAAAACCCAAAAATTGGAGTATTCACAAAACCAATCCAAATCAAGAGCAAATGCACATGAAGAAGTGTTAGGAATTCATACCCAACAACCAAAGATAATTATAGTCATAGATGTGAGATAAAAATCTCACCTTTTCACAAAATCGAACAAGAAGAAGCTTGAAAGAAAATGGAGAATCAACCTCTCTTCAACACAACCCAATTGAGCTTGAATCTAAGCTCAAAAATAAGAACATTCTCAAAATTAGGTTTAGGAATTTCTGAAATTGGTAAGAGAATAAGTTGGAGAAGAAGAAGAGAAGCTTTCCAATGGGTTCTTCTTGAGTTTGGAGCTAGGAATTTGATTTGCAAGGGAAACTAGGGTTTTGGAGTTTTAATTTCCAATCTCTCCCACCATTAAAGCTAAGAAAACTGAAAAGAGAAAGAAGTGAGGGAGAATGGGGAGAGTGGTTCAGTTTTGGAGTATAAGTTAACATAGGGCTGAGCCCAAAAACCAAACCCAAAGTAAAAAGTAGCAAAAATCAACTTTCTCCAAACATATCAAAGCTTATACTCAAAAAGGTCGCAAACGGCATTTTAAACTCAATGGGAAGTGGTCCCGAGTCCTAATTCAACCGTATGCAAAAAGTAGCTTTTCGGACTAAAAATCCGACTAACGATGAAATATTTAAATAAAATATTTAAATATAAAACCGATAAATATGCGGGTTGTTACAGACTCCCCTCCTTAAAGAAATTGCGTCCTCGTAATATTTTAAGAAGAAGATATATAATAACAACCATAAAAGCATATTCAACACAAAAGAAGTTTGAAATAAGAAGTTCACCTCAAAGAGCACGAGAAAGTAAGTCCGGATGTGTACGCTCGATGTACTCTCTAGATTCCCAAGAACAATCCTTAGGATTTGAAGACCATTGAACTTTAACAAGCGGAACATCTTTATTTCGAAGTCGTTTGACTTCCGAAGCAATGATACGAATAGGATGTTGCTCATAAGTTAAATTAGGCGAAACTTCAATCTCTTCCACAACACCGGGCTCAAGAATAGAATAGAAATCTCGAAGACATTTCCGAAGTTGAGAAACGTGAAACACGTCATGCATAGTAGAAAACTGAGCCGGTAATAAAAGGCGATAAGCCATGGAACCAATACGTTCGGTGATAGGAAATGGCCCAATATATCGAGGCGCTAGTTTTCCCGATCGACTGAAACGTACAACACCTTTCGTAGGTGAAACACGAATGAACACAAGATCTCCCATAGAAAATTCTAACTTCCTTCTCCGGTTATGGGCATAGGATTTTTGTCTACTCTGGGCTTCTTTCATCCTATGACGAATAAGTTCAATTTTCTCTGTGGAATCACAAATAAAATCTGGACCTAAAACCAGCTTCTCACCGGCCTCAAGCTAACAAGAAGGAGATCGGCATGGCCTTCCGTAGAGTGCCTCGAAAGGTGCCATACCAGTACTAGATTGGAAGCTATTATTATAGGAAAATTCAACAAGTGAAATATGATCTTCCCAACTTCCACCAAAATCAAGAACACAAGCACGAAGAAGATCTTCAAGAGTTTGATTCACACGCTCAGTTTGTCCATCGGACTGTGGGTGATAAGCGGTGCTAAAATTAAGCCTCGTTCCTAAAGCTTTTTGAAGACTCTTCCAAAATCCACTAGTAAACAATGGATCACGATCACTAACAATAGAAGTAGGAACACCATGCAATTTAACAATTTCTTTGATAAATATTTTGGCCAAAAGAGGAACGGTTCGATTAGACCGAACGGGAATAAAATGGGCAGATTTAATAAGCCTATCAACAATCACCCATAAGCTATCATGACCCGAACGAGAACGGGGAAGGCCATCTATAAAATCCATGGAAATTTGGTCCCACTTCCAAATTGGAATTTCTAAAGGTTGCAATAACCCACCGGGCCTTTGATGTTCGGCCCTAACGAGTTGGCAAGTCATGCAACACTTAACAAAGTTAGCAATATCGAGTTTCATTCCCTCCCAATAATAAAGTCGCTTCATATCTGCGTACATTTTACTACTACCGGGATGAATGGTAAATTTAGAGTGATGAGAATCTTCTAAAATATCTTTACGAAGATCACCAATATTTGGCATGACAAGTCTACCAAATTTCTGAATGCCTCCACGAGAATCGATATCAAAGTCTTTCAAACCTTCAATGTCAATTTTATCCTTAATATTTTGGCCAAGAAGAGCCAATTCGGGATGTAGCCTTTGAGCTTCAAGAATGCGGTCCAAAAGAGAAGGATGAGCCTCAAGGCTACATAAAACAAATGATGAGCATAACTCGGATACGCGGTCTCGAATCTCACAAGTGGATAAGATCTCGAGATCGTTCCATTCGGATATCATCATAGAAACAACAGCTTGTTGTTTACGGCTAAGAGCATCAGCGACACGATTACCCTTACCGGGAGTATAAAGAATATCAAGATCATATGGTGCAAGAAATTCGAGCCAATGCTGTTGACGCAAATTAAGTTCCTTTTGAGAGAATAAATATTTCAAAGACTTATGATCTGTGTAAAGAACAAAAATCTCTCCTAAGAGATAATGACGCCAAATCCGAAGAGCAAAAACAATAGCCGCGAGCTCTAAATCATGAGTGGCATATCTAGTCTCAGCAGGCTTTAATTGCCTAGAAGCATAAGCAATAACACGTTCCTTTTGCATAAGAACGGCACCCAAACCAATGCGACTAGCATCGGTATAAACAACGAAATCTTGATTCCCATCGGGAATAACAAGAATAGGAGCATCAGAAAGAAGTTCTTTTAATTTCTGAAAAGAAGCTTCACATTTGTCCGACCAAATGTATGTCACACTCTCCGGTCTCTTCCAATCTTGAATCGCTTCAATCTTTGAAGGATCCACGGAAATTCCGGATTCTGAAATAATATGACCGAGAAACTTCACACGAGATTGCCAAAAATGGCATTTAGAAAATTTTGCCTTTAATTGATTACTTCTAAGAGTTTCCAACACAATCCGAAGATGTTTTTCATGCTCCTCCTCGGTTTTAGAATACACAAGAATATCATCGATAAAGATGAGAACAAACCGGTCGAGAAAGTCTTTAAAAACTCGATTCATTAAGTCAACGAAATAAGCCGGGGCATTTGTTAACCCAAATGGCATAACAAGCCATTCATAAGATCCATACCGAGTACGGAACGATGTCAAAGGAATGCTATCCACTGCAATACGAAGCTGATGAAAACCGGTAGCCAAGTCCAATTGTGAAAAGACTCTAGCACCACTAAGTTGATCGAATAGATCATCAATCCGAGGTAAAGGATATTTATTTTTGATAGTAAGATCATTAAGCTTGCGGTAGTCAACGCAAAGCCTAAGTGTACCATCGGATTTCTTCACAAAAATAGCTGAAGCTCCCCAAGGCGAGGAACTAGAGCGAATAAATTGCTTCGTTTCCAATTCAGATAATTGTTTACGCATCTCCTCGTTTTCCTTATTGGACATACGATAAGGAGGACGAGTGATAGGTTGAGCTCTAGGAATAAGATTAATTCTGAACTCAATTGCTCGCTTAGGTGGTAATCCTAAAACGGGCTCGAATATGTCGGAAAATTCACAAACGACGTGAATAAGAGAAATAATATCACCATCATCATCATCATCGTTATCACGAGGATTTAAAGAATATAAAGATGCAACCAAAGCAGAATCTGAATCTTTAAGAATAACAGAAACCTGATTAACAGATTGAGGATGTCGAAGATGAATAGTCACTCAGGACATAGGATATGAGCTTCATAACGGTTAAGCCAATCCATTCCCAAAATCATTCCAAAGCCTAAATAACGCATGACATGCAAATCGACTCGGAAAGAAAAATCACACAAAATAATCTCGACTTCTTTACACAATAAACAGATTGTTGCGGATCCACCAACCGGATTCGCAATTCTCAAAGAAGTCATTAAACACAAAACATCCAAAGGAAAAGTATCAACAAGTTCTTTTGATATAAAAGAATGGGACGCACCCGTATCAAAAAGAACTCGAATAGGATGATCACGAAATAAAATAATTCCATCAAGAATAGAATGAGAAATACCTTGGCCACGAGATGTGTTGCCAGGGGCTTGAGCAACATTTAACTTTCCCTCCTTCTTGCTCTCTAGCTTGGGGCATGAAGATATAACATGACCGGGAACTTTGCAGTAGCGACAAGAAAGAGACTCTGGTTACTTGTTCGCATAATGGTCCTTCGAACCACAATTATAGCATTCCCCACGACCAAAGGAAGAAGTCTTTGCCACGGAGGTTGCTTGCTTCCCTTTCTTATTGGGATAAGGGCCTTTAAATTTGTTTGGCCTCTTTTTGTTGTTGAAGTTTGGTTTGGAACCCACCGCTTCAACGTCATTCTCTCTATCCGCCTCTTCAAGACGAAGAGCGATATCAACGAGTTGGTCGAAAGAAACTTCTAACTTTAGAAGTAATGGCTTCTTGAGACTTTTGTTTAAGCCATAGACGAATCTCTGATTCTTCTTAAGAGGGGTGTTGATGTATTCAACCCCATATTTGGAAAGCGACTCGAAGGAGGCGACATAATCAGTCACGGATGACTCACCTTGAACAAGGTCTATAAATCGTCGAGCCAATGTCACTTTTTCTGCTTCTGGTGCGAATTTTAACTCGAAGCGCTCTCGGAATTTCTCCCAGGTGAGATCCGCTTCATTAATCTCAGAAATAAGAAGTTAGTACCAGTCCAATGCTCTTTCTCGGAGCATACTAGAGGCCACCTGAACTCGGTGAAGGTCAATAAGATTCATGCGAGAAAAGATTCGATCGCATGACCTTAGCCAGGCCTGTACTTCAATAACAGTTTCGGAACCCTTGAATGGCACCCCACCCAAATTTGTGTAATCGCTGCACAAGCGTGCAAATCCCGACTTTGAGTGAGTAGGTTCCGGGTTAGCTCCAGTTGCTTGAGCATTTGTCACTAAATCAAGAAGCTGTTGAGCAGTCATAAAAACTCCATCCTGGGGCAGAGTGCTAGATGGCACGGCTCTGGGGCGGCCAGGTCTTGACATTTCTCTTCCTTTAGAAAGAAAGAAGAGGAAGAAAAAGATCATTCACCAAATTGACTATCAAGCAATCTTGATAGACAAAACAAGGAATCATAAAAGAAAATAGGATAGAACGGTACGTAGACCCGAATAAAATCCTAAAGCACGACTCCTAAGATGAACTTAGGACGATGGTCCTTGTTGTAATATTCCATATTGTTCCGAAGTTTGGCTCTGATACCAAGCTGTGACGCCCCACCTCTATACCCACGCTAGCCAAGAACATTACGGTGAATGCTGTCGACTAGCACGGAGAATAAGGCTGTTGACGAGCGACCATCCGTGTAATTTCTTTGCGCGAGCACCGATATGTCAGATAATATAACATGCATTCTATTTCAAGAGGAAATCCGACATACCGACACAAACTCAAAGCTACTACACGGTGGCTATATAAATCCTTCGGAAAACAAATATAGAAATAAGCATAACACAAATCAGTCACAGACAATTCATATCACAAAGACGGAAAATAGATATGAATATTACACTAGGAAGTGTACATCAGAGTAGTGGTCTAAAAAGATCCACAATATCACAAAAGAATAGTTACATCAACTACACAAAAGAATAAATATACATTATGGAGTCTATATCTCAAATGTATACAACAAAAACTACTAATCTAAGTAGTTAACCAAAAGCAAGAGAAATCAATCCCAAGAGAGAAGTCAAGCGGAAGCACCTGTAACATCTCGGTCTGACCCGAGTATTATTTAATAAGAAAATAATAAACGGATCAGTCTAACTATAGATATCAGATGAAACGATATAGAATCAGAGTTATGACTAAACACATAATAATCACAAGGCCAAGCTGTGATATATAAGTAGTTGATAATCAACAAGAGATTAATCAATATCACAAAATCTACACAAGAATCCAAGAAGTGTCATACTCTTTATTTCGTTCATCAAACCACAAATATTGACGATAATATCAATGTCAATCGCAAAAGTCAATGACGCACAAATTCCAGAAGACTACACAAGAAATCCAGAAATCACTAAAGTCAACGACGCACAAATTCACCAATGCACAAATATCGATAAGACTTATCAATGGAAATCACGAAAAATTGGTGAAACACAAATTCTAGAAATCTACACTAGAAATCCAGAAATCACAAAAAAGGGGGGGAGGCCTATCACAAACGGGAGCATAAAGCTCACCAACATGTGTATCACAAACGGAACGCTAATTCCATGGTCGCTAACCATCACAAATTGAGACGAAGCTCCACAAACGGCCCGAAGACCATGGGTTGCTACCCCATCACAAATTGAGTCGAAACTGCACAAAACGGGGTTTAGTCTCCCTCGCAGACAAAGAGACATCGCACATTGCTAGTCTAAATCACAAAGATGATCGTCATGATCAACGAGAAGTGTCAATTACACTAAGCTAGTAAATATATGAGTTTAGCTTCATGTCCCATAACCACATGCTTAACTTAAATATTTACGAACAAACTGTAAATCTCCACTAGAAAATTGTCACAAGAGGTTCAATCGAACAAGTCCAAGAATTAACCGACAAAGTAAACGCAAGGGTTTCATACCACTTTTTTTACTAAGCCGTTTAATTAGATTTCTCATGCGAGTGAGGTAAAGGTTTGTATATACTAATAGATTGGAAAATGGTTTTATAAACGTATTTGGTATTAAAATAATATTGAAATCGTTTGAGGAAAGAGTTTTGATATTTACTACTAGTATAGAAAACCTTTATATTTTTAAAGTGACAAATCACGAAGAAGATTGTAAGAACAATCAATCACAAAAATTCACATACGAAGACGTGAATAAAATCCAAAGAAATCGATAAAGGATCCATCGAAATGGATATTCAAAAATGCCTAAAAAGAGTCATCAAAGTCATAATAGATGATAACAACAAATAGGATTATCACGAATCGATTTAAATTGGAATTTCAATCCAAAAAGGCAAATTGGACTCAAACAGCAGGTTCAGTCGACTGAACAGAGTTTTCAATCGACTGACCCTGTGCCTGGAAATTTTCCAGGTTCAGGAAACTTTCTGTTTCCAGTTTCAGTCGACTGTGCAGAGTTTTTTAGTCGACTGAATCATGCCTGGAAACTCTCGGGTTTCAGGTTCAGTCGACTGAACAGAGTTTTCAGTCGACTGAATCATGCCTGGGCTGTTTTTCAGCCTTATTCAAATGAAGAGCAAACTCTTCCAAAATGCAACCGGACGAACATTGGCTCTAAGGGTTTATGCCAATCGGCAACCCGGCCCTATATGCTCCTTGATGCATCACCAAAAGCATGATCAAACATCCATAAAAGGATTTCACAAAAATTTGACTTAAAAACCCAAAAATTGGAGTATTCACAAAACCAATCCAAATCAAGAGCAAATGCACATGAAGAAATGTTAGGAATTCATACCCAACAACCAAAGATAATTATAGTCATAGATGTGAGATAAAAATCTCACCTTTTCACAAAATCGAACAAGAAGAAGCTTGAAAGCAAATGGAGAATCAACCTCTCTTCAACACAACCCTATTGAGCTTGAATCTAAGCTCAAAAACAAGAACATTCCTAAAATTAGGTTTAGGAATTTCTGAAATTGGTAAGAGAATAAGTTGGAGAAGAAGAAGAGAAGCTTACCAATGGGTTCTTCTTGAGTTTGGAGCTAGGAATTTGATTTGCAAGGGAAACTAGGGTTTTGGAGTTTTAATTTCCAATCTCTCCCACCATTAAAGCTAAGAAAACTGAAAAGAGAAAGAAGTGAGGGAGAATGGGGAGAGTGGTTCAGTTTTGGAGTATAAGTTAACATAGGGCTGAGCCCAAAAACCAAACCCAAAGTAAAAAGTAGCAAAAATCAACTTTCTCCAAACATATTGAAGCTTATACTCAAAAAGGTCGCAAATGGCATTTTAAACTCAATGGGAGTGGTCCCGAGTCCTAATTCGACCGTATGCAAAAAATAGCTTTTCGGACTAAAAATCCGACTAACGATGAAATATTTAAATATAAAACCGATAATTATGCGGGTTGTTACACCTATTTATAGAAGAACAACAGCCATGTCCATTCATGAAGGGATATGACGAATAGACACTTCTTTTCAAATTCAAAATTTTGAAATCAACTGACACTATATCGACATGGGTAACTTGGGTATGTCAACATCCCAAAGGAAATTTTGGTGTTTTTTTCTTTGAAAATAACTTTTATCTTATATTAAAACTATTTTAAACTTTTATAAATATACTTAAATATAGTTAAAATACATAAATAAATATGGAGAATAATATTTTGGTATATATAAAATTTTACTATAATTTTATATTTAAATCTAAGTATAAATATTAAAAGTTAATATATTATTATTAAAGATAGTTCAAAACTAAGGATAATTTGATTTTGAAATTAAAGATTATTTTGAGGCTAAAAGTATTTAAAATCAGGATAGATGTTTTTGATTTAAAAGGAAGATTTTAAAAACATTTTGAAAACAAGATATAATTTTGTAAAATCATTTTGAATAAAAGGTTAGCGGATACAAAATGATGTTCCACTAGATTTTTCGTAGGTTCCATCCTACTGTAACAACCCGGGGTTTCGCACCAATTAATTATCATCATTAGACTATTAAATTTTGATAGCTAATTGCTGTTGGGAGTTTTAATCGGTTTAAATTCTTTTAAAAATTGTTAAGGGTATGCGGGCTTTCGATTGAATCTTGGCCCACGTTTTTGTTGATGCTGTGATAATTAACAAAGGCCGATGCCGTTTCCCCCTTCATTCATTCTCTACACAATCCTAAAAACAAAGAAAACGAAAAAGAATGGTGGCTCGTTCTTTCCTCAGAAATTAGGGCTTCGTGATTTTTCGAATCGGCGTCTCTCGAGATGAACTCGGCTGCGATTTGGATCGTTTGGTTCTTCGAATCAAAGGTGAGTGAATTTTCACTGACATCTAGTCATTCTTAATATTGTGCTTCTGCAGTTCGATTTTTCTTCGATGTTGTTCTATCTCGGCCGGTGATTGAATTTGTTTCTTATTACTTGTTCAAAACTGTCATTGATTTAAAACGACATTGATTTGGAGTTGCGGTTTCTAGATGATTTTCATTTGCTTCTCTGACAGTTTTAAAATTTACTTCGGTATAAAAAGAAATTGTCTTTGACTTTGCTTTTGTAATGACCTGTAAATTTCGATAATTAAAATGGTTAATTTAATAAGATTTTTGTAATTAAATTTAATAAGAAAAAAAAAGAAAAAAAACCTTTATAATTTATAATGAAGTGAGTGTTTAAAATGAAATTAAAATAAAAAGGATATAGTAACGGTTGTAAGTTATTATTTAATTGGTCTATTAATGTAGTTATAACAGTTACATTTGGATATTAAATTGAATATATGCAAATAAACGTATAGTAATGGAGTGAATTCAACATTATATAAGCAATTCTGATAATTAGTGGAAATAATAAACTTGAGTGTAATATAAAGTTAGTGACAACATTTATGCAAGTCACCTTTTTATTTAGGGCTGCTAAATTCAGAGTAGGAAGTCAATTACATTTAAATGTAGGTAAATGTTCATTAATGTGTGATAGGACTGTAACTGTAATGTGTGAATGTAAATGAAATGACATAAATGGAAATTTATATTTTATTCATAAGATGAAAATTGGAATATATATTTTTGTAAGGAAAGATAAACAAATAATAACTAGGTCTATAGAGTGATAACAGGTTTAATAAAAGAATAGGATTAAAGCATGGTAGTTATTGAAAAGTAATTAATTGAAATTTGGATGAATTGGGAATTTTTTTATGTATTAGTATAAAAACCAATTTTAATATTACCCATAAGAGGATAAGTTAATAGTCGATTCAATAACATGATTGAGAAATCAAATATATGGATTTTTTGGGAATTTAAAACTTATATTTTTTTTTTTGATAAAATACAGCATTTTACACGCAATAAATTTTCTACTTTTATTACATATTATATATATATATGTTCTTATTATTATTATTTCATATATCCACCTCTATTTTATCTTTCTATTTTTATTTTTGACAGTCATGTTTATTTATTAGATTATTGCTTGTTTATATCTTTTATTTATGGCTTGGAAGAAACTAAAAGCGTATGCGTTATATTGTCTTAATTGCTTGCCTTTTTAATTGCCTACTCTTTATTTCTTTTTATTTATAAAACCTTGAAATTTAATATAAATTTTAACTTGATTTAATCATTTCCTAAAAGTCTAAATATAAAATTGGAAGTTTTGAAATTTTTACTTTGTTAAAAGACAACTCCAATCGGAATTTTAATAAAAATGAATTATGTATATTTTAAATACGAAGAATGTAAACAAGTTAAAATTTTAGTTAAGTAATAACTTTGTAAAATTCAGTGTTTTACAGACTGTTAAATTTCGCATTTAAAAAGGGTACGCATTGTAATGGTATAAGTAATGTATAAACGTATAAATTTAAAAATGTTACTTTTGCATAAATTTTGGGCGTATTGTATTGCGTCGGTTTGGCGTATTTTAAAATGCATACTGCAATATCTATATGGATTAATAAATCAGTTAGTAGATTTTTATAGCAAAACGTTACTTTTTCCACAGCTTTCATTGGTTTTAAATTGGCGTAAAATCCATGCTAAAATCACTCAGCCTATATAAAGAAAGAAACGCACGCAATCATTAATTGAAGAAAAAGTTTAAAATGAACCAATCTATTAATCACTTGCCGTTTCTTCACCATAAATTTCACTCATCCCTCTTTATCAACGCATGGAAATTTCAAATTTTCTAGTTGTCGTTTCCTTCTTGTCTGCATTTATTTCTTACCCAGATTTCGAAATTCTCTGTATATGTATATATCTTTTAGCCTAACAAATTTTTAACACGCAGCTATTATATTTAGTATAAAATCTTTTAGTGAAGTAGCATCCAAAGCTAATATCATTGCCGTTTCTTTTCTTTTATCAGCAGTGCCTCCTTTAGAGTCATTTACTTCTTATTTAAAACTTTAAACGTGTTCAAGTGTTGCTTAGTATTCCTGTCTATTCTTTGTGTAAATCAAAGCAACCGTTAAAGTTAATTTAAATTTATTTCCTTCCTATAATCATTCACATTAAATCATGCAGCTTTCTTTTATTTTATAGCAATTTTAAATCCTTGCTGCTGTTTTGTATAAAAAAAATCACTCAGCCTATAAATAACGCACGCAACCTATTAATTGAAAAAAAAAGAAACGTTTGCAATCAATTTTTTTTGTATAACTGGAAATAAATCACGCAAATTTCCCTGTATTCATTCAAAATATCACGCACCCCTGCCTTTATAAATTCGTTCACAACCTCTGTTGCATAACATCTTATCCTCATTCATATTCGAGCAAGCCTCAGGTATGGGTTCCTACTTCTTCTTCTCTTTTATATTTCCTTTCTATATTTTTTTTTCTTTTCTTTTTTTCTCTTTTCCTTTTGCTTTAAATTCATTTTCATATCACCTACTCGACTGCCTTCAACCTCCACCGCCACAGGCTACCACCAACTTACATACACTCCTCCACTCATGAATCACCATCCCCTGCCTTGCCTGTACTTGGCACATCCCCTAGTGCTCAGCCGAGTCCTGTTTGTGAGACATATATTTTGTATAAGTTATGTTTTCAAACTAAATATATGGCCATGCCGTGCAAAGCCATGCACAGCCAAGCAAACCCGTGTCGTGCCCTCTTAATATAAAGTCATGCTGATATTTGGATTTAAGACATTTGGTTGACAGTGATGTTATAAAATTTTTCTACTCCTGATAGAGATGTTTCGGCTGATAAATTTTCATCACCAAGATCTCTGAGGTGATTCATTTTTTCCAGTATTTGTTACATGTCAACATATAAAAAAAAAGAGTCGAGTTGGATGGTGGAGGGGTCGAGCAAAGTTTAGTCCAATTATCTTTTATAATCCCGTCCCAAATTCGTTTTATTTAAATTTTTCTTTTGACCGTAAATTTAAGTCGCGTATTGGTTTTATTTGGATCTTGTTCTAGATTTGAATCAAGACGTTGCATCCGCGGAAATCTAATCGTGCCATTTGTACGTTCTTTTATCAAGTAATACAATCGTTTGAATCTGATTATCTGCAGCTTCAAGGTAAGTATTCCTCACCAGGCAAACATAGTTGTATATTTGTGAATTAATCACAAGTGTAATTGTAAATTTATTTTATTTAATTTTATCTACCTGTGGTATTAACTTATGACGTTAAGCCCTATTATTTAATTGACACATCATCAGTTGTATTATCTATTGTTATATTTTGCAGTTATACTATTTATTATTATTTACTGTTCAAAAATCACACTTCAAGTTCCCTGAAAAAAAAAGAGATCATTACAGGCTGAAATGATAGGCCTGAACGATAAATTATTTATCCATTTATTTATTTAATTATTTATTATTTAACTTGGGATTACGGGTTTGAAATGATAGAACCCGGGTTTTCTTTGTAAATTGTGGATTGAAATGATATATATCCGTATCACTTGACCTAGGCAAGAAAACTATATACAGACCCGTGGTTTATATAATATTTTTTCTGAAATGTTTTAAAAATATTTTAAATGGAAAATTTATAATATTCTGGTTTAAAATGTATTTAAATGATTTTTATAAAATTTATAATGATTTTTGAATGAGTCAAATGTTAAATAAATGAATGTTTAAGCAAAATTTTGAAATATAACTTATTTTGGGAAATTCTGAATTTTTGTTAAAAGTGAGATTTTATAAAGTAAAATAATTGATAATAAGTTATATTATGGGAATTTAAAACTTAATTATTAAGTTAATAATTTAATTAAAGAAATGGGAATTTAATACTTGGATTTAAATAAGAGATTCATAATAAAATTTGATTTTTTGGTACGAAATTTACTTATAAATTCATAAAAATATGAGTATTGAAATTATGACTTCATCATGTGAAAATATATGATTCGTAAGTTAAATATGATTTAAATAAAAGTTTACTTAGTTATGAAATTACAGTTAAACCTTGAAATTTTAAATATAAAGGATATTACAACATTTGTGAATGTTGTAGTTAAATTTAAATGAACTTAAAGGCTAATTTGAACTAAAAGCTATTATAGCACTTTGTAAGTGCTATAGTTGATAAAGATAACTAAATTTTAGTTGGAAATAAAAAAATCTATTACAGCATTTAAATGTTGTCTTTTGTAAATGAACTGTTTAACCTATAACTTTAGGTAGCATTTTAT
The DNA here is from genome assembly GCA_030765085.1 of Allium cepa. Classification (NCBI taxonomy): domain Eukaryota; kingdom Viridiplantae; phylum Streptophyta; class Magnoliopsida; order Asparagales; family Amaryllidaceae; genus Allium; species Allium cepa. The sequence continues at coordinate 563,459,629 of CM060935.1, forward strand.
AAGTGCTACGGAAACTGAATTTTGATTATTTTAATAAAAGAATTTAATGGAAATAATCTTTGGGAAAAAGCTTAAATTTTGGAATTTAATATGTAACTAATAAAAATAAGGAATTGACTTTAAATGGTTTTAAATGGAAGAATTTAACTTTTAAATGTGAGTTGAAAGGCAATTAATTCCTAAATAAATTGAATAGATTTAAATGGTATTTTATGAAAATGACTGATGTTTAAAAATGATATTATGATATTGAAGGTATTTGAAATTTATTTTGATTTTTAAAGTATAAATACCATTTTTAAAAGTTGTGACCACGGGTTATAATAACATTTGGTTGTTAAAGAGACCGGGATCGGACATCTGGCATACTCTCTGTCGATACCGAAAACCACTTTGACAACCGTGTACGCGGTGGAGATTCCAGAATGAAGTAGGATGGTGGCGGCGTTTTCTATGAGGTAAATACGTGGACCCGACTCCCGTGAGTTGGCATAAGGTGGCTAAAACAGGAGCGATTGACGGATTAATGAGGTAGCACCTCTGATCGGACGCACTTCTTCGTATGCCATTCTATTACTTATGTGATTGTATTGGTGCGCACCTTTGATTTTGGAGTGTTGTTCGAGGTGGGCGGTAGCTGCGCGCTGTGCGTTTCCACCGGTCCGGATGCGTAATTGGTATATCTACCCTGGCATTGCCTAGTTGTGCCGTGTCACCTACCATAGCGAGCCTTGTACGAGTTTGTTTTTCTCCCGTAGCCCGTATGGTATCCTCTCGTGGCTTCCCGATCAGGAGGGACCATGATATTAGATGGACTACTGGGACTATTACGTGTTAAGGGGAATATTGGGTCACTCCTTAACGCTATTTAAAAGTAAGTTTATTTTAATATAGACATTATTATAATAGCGAAATATTACTACATAGTAAATAGTTTAACGGATCCTTAGAGAATGGGCGGTCCCAAGCATTCTTTAAGTTATTTGCTCCATATTACAGTACACTTAAATTTGCTTACACTGTATAAGTATGTATGTCCTGACTCGAGTGTTTCTGTTTTATTTTACGCTCGGGTCAGCCTGAGTTGCAGTTCAGTTTCATTCCGGAGATAGGATTTCTGTAGATCACTTTCAAGCTGCTGGCAACTTCCTTTCCAGTTCTTTATCTAAAATTTTGAAATCAAGACTAGTGGACATTTGGATTGTTCTGCTGATGATTTAAAACCATATTTGGATTAAAGACTATGTAATTTTTATTTGATTGAGACTATTTATAGTGGCTTCATGAACCACTACGTATTTTAAATTCCGATGCGAGTATTCTGATTCTGTGTCTGTGATTCTGTGATTAATTATTTACTGTATATTTTGAGATTTGCTAAATTTTATCTACAACGCGGTATTTTGAACAATTCAAGTCCGACATGTGCGGATGCGAATGGTTGAAAATATCGGGTCGTTACATTTGGTATCAGAGCTTTGGCTCTATGCAAAACTTAGAATGTATGGTAAATTTGATTTACAGAATCACTTTCATTTGAGCTTGAATCTCTTCCTTTTCGAATTTTGGAACGTTCCCTGCGGTTCCAAAGTTCATTCGTGTCCCTCACTCTTCATTTTCTTTCGATTCTGGAGTCCCATAACTCCACTTAGGATGATCTTTATAGTGAATTGGCGATCTCGCCAATATTCTAATAAAGGGGTGAAACTCCTTTACAACTTGCATTGATTCACCAAAGATTTATATTTATCCTCGGTTTATATGCTAGTATCTTTGGTTATTCTGAACTCTATCTCTTCAGATCGAATGTAGATTTACCCCAGAAAATCCACATCGATCTTATTCTTTAAGTCACGGTTGACCCGGTTAAGCTTGCCCGCGATTTATATAAACTTATCTGGTTCCTTATTCTGTTATTTAATCATCGGATCTTCTGATTCCAACTTATCTTTAAATCAAAATTCTCTTTGGTTTGAGTCCTTCAAATTTTAATCTCTATACTTGTTTTGAAAAAATTTATTCCTATATTTGGGAAAAATCTAATATTATATATATAAGTATAATTTTCAGAATTTAACTAGTTGTTTAGAGATAATAGTGTTTGATTTTATTTATGGTTTTGTAAACCATTGGTTTTGTCTTATATAAATAATTGAACTATAAACAATGGTTATAAAATAATTTGGAAACAAAAAAAAATGAATTTAAAACCAGAATTTAAGAATTTAGTTTCTGATAGTTTCAAACCTTGTGTTTAAAGTTTTTAAAGGATATATTATTATTTAAATTATTTTCGAATATAAATTTGTTTCCAAAGAATTTTAAAGTTTTAAAAATTAGTGCTCTTCTCTTTGTCGCTGGAAAATAATTTCGTTGATGACTACAACATCAACGACATTCATTTTCGAGTATCGAAGTAAAGAGACCACGCTGTAGTTTTGCTTCAAAAATTTAATTAATTTGAATTTCTAAATATGACTTAATTTATAATATATATAGATATATGACTTAAATTTGATTTGGCATATGCTATATGTATGTATTTATTTATCTCTGAAGGGTTTGAAGTTAATTGGAAATTAAATTCATAAATTTATGTTAAAAGGTGATTCTAATGATAAAATAAAGTCAAATTTGGAATGAATATTTAAACTTGAATAATATAATTGGAAATTTTTTACTTGTATAATTGCATGCCAATATAACTTACCTAAATCATTCAGAAATTAACTATGTAATTGGATAATGTATAATATAAAAGGATTTTATAAATAAAATTCGAGTGGTTATAATAAATGTTATACACTTAAAGTTTCAGTTACAAAAAGACAAATAGAGGTAAATAGAATAAAAAAATAATTGAATAATATACAATATCAAATGGTGTTAAAGGAAATTTAGAAATAAATTGGAATAGTTATAATAAATGTAATCTACTTAATATGTCCGATAACATATATTAAGTAGAATATATTTAATAATAATCCGGAATAAAGAAGAATTAAATTTGTTGAATAAAAGATGATTATTATAAATGACTATACAAATTTATGATTTTAGAAATTGTTAATTTCAAAATAATTGGATAATAAGATAATTAATTTGGAAATAGTTAAGATTGATTTAACTTCAGTAAAAATCAAATGAATTAAATCAATTATTGAATATTAATTAATTTAAATTGAATTTATATGGTTTAAATAAATGATTCCATTTTGAGTTCCAATTTAGTATTCTTTCAGGGTGTTCTATTCTCCTACCTCCTTCCTTTTCGGGGACGAAAAGTTTTGAGTGGGGGAGAGTGTAATGACATGTAAATTTCGATAATTAAACTGGTTAATTTAATAAGATTTTTGTAATTAAATTTAATAAGAAAAAAAAAGAAAAAAAAACCTTTATAATTTATAATGAAGTGAGTGTTTAAAATGGAATTAAAATAAAAAGGATATAGTAACGGTTGTAAGTTACTATTTAATTGGTCTATTAATGTAGTTATAACTGTTACATTTGGGTATTAAATTGAATATATGCAAATAAACGTATGGTAATGGAGTGAATTCAACATTATATAAGCAATTCTAATAATTAGTGGAAATAATAAACTTGAGTGTAATATAAAGTTAGTGACAACATTTATGCAAGTCACCTTTTTATTTAGGGCTGCTAAATTCAGAGTAGGAAGTCAATTACATTTAAATGTAGGTAAATGTTCATTAATGTGAGATAGGACTGTAACTGTAATGTGTGAATGTAAATGAAATGACATAAATGGAAATTTATATTTTATTCATAAGATGAAAATTGGAACATATAGTTTTGTAAGGAAAGATAAACAAATAATAACTAGGTTTATAGAGTGATAACAGATTTAATAAAAGAATAGGATTAAAGCATGGTAGTTATTGAAAAGTAATTAATTGAAATTTGGATGAATTTGGAATTTTTTTATGTATTAGTATAAAAACCAATTTTAATATTACCCATAAGAGGATAAGTTAATAGTCTATTCAATAACATGATTGAGAAATCAAATATATGGATTTATCGGGAATTTAAAACTTATACTTTTTTTTTGATAAAATACAGCGTTTTACATGCAATAAATTTTTCTACTTTTATTTCATATTATATATATATGTTCTTATTATTATTATTTCATATATCCACCTTTATTTTATCTTTCTATTTTTATTTTTGACAGTCATGTTTATTTATTAGATTATTGCTTGTTTATATCTTTTATTTATGGCTTGGAAGAAACTAAAAGCATATGCGTTATATTGTCTTAATTGCTTGCCTTTTTAATTGCCTACTCTTTATTTCTTTTTATTTATAAAACCTTGAAATTTAATATAAATTTTAACTTGATTTAATCATTTCCTAAAAGTCTAAATATAAAATTGGAAGTTTTGAAATTTTTACTTTGTTAAAAGCCAACTCCAATTGGAATTTTAATAAACATGAATTATGTATATTTTAAATACGAAGAATGTAAACAAGTTAAAATTTTAGTTAAGTAATAACTTTGTAAAATTCAGTGTTTTACAGACTGTTAAATTTCGCATTTAAAAAGGGTACGCATTGTAATGGTATAAGTAATGTATAAACGTATAAATTTAAAAATGTTACTTTTGCATAAATTTTGGGCGTATTGTATTGCGTCGGTTTGGCGTATTTTAAAATGCATACTGCAATATCTATATGGATTAATAAATCAGTTAGTAGATTTTTATAGCAAAACATTACTTTTTCCACAGCTTTCATTGGTTTTAAATTGGCGTAAAATCCATGCTAAAATCACTCAGCCTATATAAAGAAAGAAACGCACGCAATCATTAATTGAAGAAAAAGTTTAAAATGAACCAATCAATTAATCACTTTCTATTTCTTCACCATAAATTTCACTCATCCCTCTTTATCAACGCACAGAAATTTCAAATTTTCTAGTTGCCCTTTCTTTCTTGTCTGCATTTATTTCTTACCCAGATTTCGAAATTCTCTGTATATGTATACATCTTTTAGCCTAACAAATTTTTAACACGCAGCTATTATATTTAGTATAAAATCTTTCAATGAAGTAGCATCCAAAGCTAATATCATTGCCATTTCTTTTCTTTTATCAGCAGTGCCTCCTTTAGAGTCATTTACTTCTTATTTAAAACTTTAAACGTGTTCAAGTGTTGCTTAGTATTCCTGTCTATTCTTTGTGTAAATCAAAGCAACCATTAAAGTTAATTTAAATTTATTTCCTTCCTATAATCAATCACATTAAATCATGCAGCTTTTTTTTTATTTTATAGCAATTTTAAATCCTTGTTGTTGTTTTGTATAAAAAAAAATCACTCAGCCTATAAATAACGCACGCAACCTATTAATTGAAAAAAGAAGAAGAAAAGTTTGCAATCAATTTTTTTGTATAACTGGAAATAAATCACGCAAGTTTCCCTGTATTCATTCAAAATATCACGCACCCCTGCCTTTATAAATTCGTTCACAACTTCTGTTGCATAACATCTTATCCTCATTCATATTCGAGCAAGCCTCAGGTATGGGTTCTACTTCTTCTTCTCTTTTATATTTCCTTTCTATATTTTTTTTCTTTTCTTTTTTTTTTCTTTTCCTTTTTCTTTAAATTCATTTTCATATCACCTACTCGACTGCCTTCAACCTCCACCACCACAGGCTACCACCAACTTACATACACTCCTCCACTCATGAATCACCATCCCCTGCCTTGCCTGTACTTGGCACATCCCCTAGTGCTCAGCCGAGTCCTGTTTGTGAGACATATATTTTGTATAAGTTATGTTTTCAAACTAAATATATGGCCATGCCGTGCAAAGCCATGCACAGCCAAGCAAACCCGTGTCGTGCCCTCTTAATATAAAGTCATGCTGAAATTTGGATTTAAGACATTTGGTTGACAGTGATGTTATAAAAATTTTCTACTCCTGATAGAGATGTTTCGGTTGATAAATTTTCATCACCAAGATCTCTGAGGTGATTCATTTTTTCCAGTATTTGTTACATGTCAACATATAAAAAAAAAGAGTCGAGTTGGATGGTGGAGGGGTTGAGCAAAGTTTAGTCCAATTATCTTTTATAATCCCGTCCCAAATTCGTTTTATTTAAATTTTTCTTTTGACCGTAAATTTAAGTCGCGTATTGGTTTTATTTGGATCTTGTTCTAGATTTGAATCAAGACGTTGCATCCGCGGAAATCTAATCATGCCATTTGTACGTTCTTTTATCAAGTAATACAATCGTTTGAATCTGATTATCTGCAGCTTTAAGGTGAGTATTCCTCACCAGACAAACATAGTTGTATATTTGTGAATTAATCACAAGTGTAATTGTAAACTTATTTTGTTTAAATTTATCTGCCTGTGATATTAACTTATGACGTTAAGCCCTATTATTTAATTGACACATCATCAGTTGTATTATCTATTGTTATATTTTGCAGTTATACTATTTATTATTATTTACCGTCTAAAAATCACACTTCAAGTTCCCTGAAAAAAAAGATCATTACAGGCTGAAATGATAGGCCTGAACGATAAATTATTTATCCATTTAATTATTTAATTATTTATTATTTAACTTGGGATTACGGGTTTGAAATGATAGAACCCGGGTTTTCTTTGTAAATTGCGGATTGAAATGATATATATCTGTATCACTTGACCTAGGCTAGAAAACTATATACAGACCCGTGGTTTATATAATATTTTTTCTGAAATGTTTTAAAAATATTTTAAATGGAAAATTTATAATATTCTGGTTTAAAATGTATTTAAATGATTTTTATAAAATTTATAATGATTTTTGAATGAGTCAAATGTTAAATAAATGAATGTTTAAGCAAAATTTTGAAATATAACTTATTTTGGGAAATTCTGAATTTTTGTTAAAAGTGAGATTTTATAAAGTAAAATAATTGATAATAAGTTATATTATGGGAATTTAAAACTTAATTATTAAGTTAATAATTTAATTAAAGAAACAGGAATTTAATACTTGGATTTAAATAAGAGATTCATAATAAAATTTATTTTTTTGTATGAAATTTACTTATAAATTCATAAAAATATGAGTATTGAAATTATGACTTCATCATGTGAAAATATATGATTCGTAAGTTAAATATGATTTAAATAAAAGTTTACTTAGTTATGAAATTATAGTTAAACCATGAAATTTTAAATATAAAGGATGTTACAACATTTGTGAATGTTGTAGTTAAATTTAAATGAACTTAAAGGCTAATTTGAACTAAAAGCTATTATAGCACTTTGTAAGTGCTATAGTTGATAAAGATAACTAAAGTTTAGTTGGAAATAAAAAAATCTATTACAGCATTTAAATGTTGTCTTTTGTAAATGAACTGTTTAACCTATAACTTTAGGTAGCATTTTATAAGTGCTACGGAAACTGAATTTTGATTGTTTTAATAAAAGAATTTAATGGAAATAATCTTTGGGAAAAAGCTTAAATTTTGGAATTTAATATGTAATTAATAAAAATAAGGAATTGACTTTAAACGGTTTTAAATGGAAGAATTTAACTTTTAAATGTGAGTTGAAAGGCAATTAATTCCTAAATAAATTGAATAGATTTAAATGGTATTTTATAAAAATGACTGATGTTTAAAAATGATATTATGATATTGAAGGTATTTGAAATTTATTTTTATTTTTAAAGTATAAATACCATTTTTAAAAGTTGTAACCACGGGTTATAATAACGTTTGGTTGTTAAAGAGACCGGGATCGGACATCTGGCATACTCTCTGTCGATACCGAAAACCACTTTGACAACCGTGTACGCGGTGGAGATTCCAGAATGAAGTAGGATGGTGGCGGCGTTTTCTATGAGGTAAATACGTGGACCCGACTCCCGTGAGTTGGCATAAGGTGGCTAAAACAGGAGCGATTGACGGATTAATGAGGTAGCACCTCTGATCGGACGCACTTCTTCGTATGCCATTCTATTACTTATGTGATTGTATTGGTGCGCACCTTTGATTTGGGTGTGTTGTTCGAGGTGGGCGGTAGCTGTGCTCTGCGCGTTTCGACCGGTCCGGATGCGTAATTGGTATATCTACCCTGGCATTGCTTAGTTGTGCCGTGTCACCTACCATAGCGAGCCTTGTACGAGTTTGTTTTTCTCCCGTAGCCCGTGTGGTATCCTCTGGTGGCTTCTCGATCAAGAGGGACCATGATATTGGATGGACTACTGGGACTATTACGTGTTAAGGGGAATATTGGGTCACTCCTTAACGCTATTTAAAAGTAAGTTTATTTTAATATAGACATTATTATAATAGTGAAATATTACTACATAGTAAATAGTTTAACGGATCCTTAGAGAATGGGCGGTCCCAAGCATTCTTTAAGTTATTTGCTCTATATTACAGTACACTTGAATTTGCTTACACTGTATAAGTATGTATGTCCTGACTCGAGTGTTTCTGTTTTATTTTACGCTCGGGTCAGCTTGAGTTGCAGTTCAGTTTCATCCCGGAGCTAGGATTTCTGTAGATCACTTTCAAGTTGCTGGCAACTTCCTTTCCAGTTCTTTATCTAAAATTTTAAAATCAAGACTAGTGGACATTTGGATTGTTCTACTGATGATTTAAAACCATATTTGGATTAAAGACTATGTAATTTTTATTTGATTGGGACTATTTATAGTGGTTTCATGAACCACTAAGTATTTTAAATTCCACTGCGAGTATTCTGATTCTGTGTCTGTGATTAATTATTTACTGTATATTTTGAGATTTGCCAAATTTTATCTACAACGCGGTATTTTGAACAATTCAAGTCCGACATGTGCGGATGCGAATGGTTGAAAATATCGGGTCGTTACAGCTTTGTTGACATCGGCTTTGACTTTGTTGAATTTCGATTAATTGACTTGTTTAATGTCGGCCTTGGCATTTTAGTTGACATTATTTGAAACTGCAGCATGTTTGGTTTCAGTGAATCTGGTATGACTTGAGCATTGCCTCTGTTTTCACTATATATGGCTTTGAGTCTTCTGTATGTTGCATAGCCTGTTCTTTTGTGTTGGGCATTTGTATCTGTAGTCTTCACTGCAACCTTTGTCTGCATATCGAGTTGTTTCACTGATGCATCACGTGTTGCCATTCACTTGAATTCAATGTCGCAATGCTTCAGATCATATAAGATGATTTCTTTATGTTGCCTGATTGGATATTGAACTTTGGGGTTTGGTCAGAACTGTTGTAGTTGCTATGCACTATGAATTAGACGGCCTCGAGCCTGCCATAGTGTTGCAGTCTCCAACCTGTACACATTTATACTGATACGCTGTATTGTTGCATTGTATTCATTTGGAGGTTTTGCGTTGTTTTGCTTTGAGCTTGGAGCTTATTGATCTAGTTGCACCTTTGTGTACTTGACCTCGTGCATCACCTTACCTTTGCTACATGTTCGTGATTGGTTTGTGCACTTGGTTTTGTGAGCTGCACTTTTATTTTAGTTTTTGGTACATGACTTTCTGAAGTGTTTCTCATTTTATGGTATGTTTCATCTGAGAACTTGTGTTGAGTCATTATGCTTGACTGTTGCATCACTTTGATGGTGATGCTTCTCTGTTGGCATGTGTTTTGCTCTTGATTCGGCCACGACATTGTTTTGGTTCAAACTACCTATGTCATTTGTACCAATCATTGTTCTCTGGTGCATCGCATGACTCGTTGACATATCTGCTATATGCATTTGTGTGCTTCCAGTTGCATGTTGTCTTCAAGTTTGAAGTTCTGTAGCTTAACATGTGCATTTGTACCACCTGATGTTGCACTTGCTTGATCTAGTTTTGTTGTGGCATACTTACAGTATGCTGAACACTGAATTCATTACATTGGGTTTTGTTGCACCACAGTTGTCATCTGTTGCAGTTGTCATGTTTGTGCATACATATATTTGTATGTGTGTATGCATGTATTGTTGGATCTGCACGTGTAGTTGCCATTCACCTGATTCGGTCTCATACCACCTGCTGTTCACTTGGTCTAGTCACTGTTTCTATTTTTCACTAACCACTGGGTTCACATGCGTTTTGCCATTGTTAGTTTTATTGGGTCAGCACTTGCTGTTAATATTTGGAGTTGTGATGACGTCATTTGCGGTAGTGGCGAGGCAGTGCACATGATCGTGTACTGCAGCCCTATCAGAGTTGACGTTTTAATATATTTCATCACTGTATTGGCGAGGCAGTGCACGCGAGCGTGTACTGCAGCCAAACAGAATTGTCGTTTTAATTGATATTTCAATTGATTGAATTGTTTAGTGTGTTCAATTCAATATCTTGAAATTGTATTTTGAATTGAGTTGATTTGATTATTTTGTTGCTATCTAATTATCTATTGGATAATTAGATTATGTGTTTTCTAATTATCGTATCGATAATTAGATTTTGTTGTTATGCTGTTTCACTCGCTTGGGTTTTGCTCTGGCCACTTGCTGTTAATAGCTATTTAGGCAATTTTGTTGTTTTCTAAATTATCTTCATTAATAATCCTTTTATTTATCTTTGTTGATGATTTGGCTTTGCTGATTCGCTGTTTATTGTTGTTACGTGTTATATTTACCGTTATTCGATTCCTTATTAAAGGATTGAATAGGTGAGATTATTGTGACTGTCGTCTATTTGTTATTTAATTATTATTGCTTCCGTGCATTAATAACTGAGTTTGAATTAGACTGACCCGCATATTATTTTCTTTTGAATTAATGCTCGGGTCAGACCGAGTTATTACAGGATGTTGATATCTTGCTTTGGGTTGCTGCTTGAGCTATGAAGCCTCTTCATATCTTTTGGAGTAGTTGGTGTATTTTATAGGATGATATGTATTCATGTATATTATTTACAGTAATGTACTTGTATATGTAACTTCCAGTGCCGACAGTTGTAGTTGTATCATATGTATTGTATCACATTTATTGTAACTGACTTCAGTTATATATATATATATATATATATATATATATATATATATTTGTGTGTGATTTGATATTATCCGTGTTCTGTGTTTAGCTTATCTGTGTTATTATTATATATGTGTCCTGAACTATTATGAACCATCGTAGTTCGTTTTATACTGGGATTGGATATGTCGATGGGAGTAAATAAACAAAGAGATGAAAGAAAAATAAATATTTATACCACTCCTATCGAGGTAACCAATACTAGTGTAAGGCTTAACTACGGATGGCCGCTTCTATCCAGCCTTATTCTTCGTAATAACAGACAGTATTTCTTTTTAATACTCTTTGTTATTGTAAGCATAAAGGTGGGGCGTCACAGTTGGTATCAGAGCGAGGGGTTTATGGACATAATATAGAACATAACTTAGATGGAACATGTGTTACAACTATTTGTTGATGTTTTTTTATTTGTGCCTTGAGTCAAAACTAAAGTTTTGAAATTATGATGAAATTTTTAAATATCTTTATTTAAAAATAAAAGTGAAATTGTGTTTTGATGATTGATTAAATTGTGTTCTTTTTATCAGAGTGCGCAGCGGAAACAGTGAGACTGCCTTCGCTGAGTACGGCTGATAACCCTTTTGATTTAAGAATCCAAATATGAAAATGAAATTAAATTCATTGTGTTGTTACATATATGTGTTTATTTTTGTTTTCTTTGAAAATTTGGAATCCGATTTGAGGATCCGAAGCGATTGCAGTTATGTGATTTTGTTGAGATTTTTGTTGTTTTAAATTATCTTCATTGAAGATATAATCGATTGATTTCTTTGTTCATCTTGTAGTGTGCGTGCAAATATGAGTTGCACGTCACTGCATTAATTTTTACGTTGAACCGGTGTTTGGTTTTAAACGTATTTTGTTGCCGTTATTTTTATAATGGGATTTTTACACCGGTGAAAAAATTTTGAAGCACGGTGTTTTGTTGACATTTTGATGAATGAAAATTCACTGATATTATATTTTGATGCAAATTATTTTGATGAGATTTTGACGTAAAAATTACTATCGCTTTGACTTCAGTGACCGTCAAATTGTAAAGTGGATTTTCAAGGGGTTATCCCGCAATGCTGATTTTGAGATCCGTTTTTACGGTGTTTTGAGAAGCGCAATTTCTTTGTCGAAATTGCTACAGATGTTGCTGTTTTAATCACGTATTTTAAAAATCATTTTAAAATAAAATTGTTTTCAAAAATTTTACAGTTTGCGCTTTCAAAAGAATGAGGAAGCGATTTAAACGCTTCAGCAAAATTGAGGACTTGTTTTTTAAACCTAAGTTGGGTTTTTCACAGTTCCACTTAAGTTATGTATTCATATTTTACAAGCTTAGTTTATTTATAACCTTTTATAATTTAGTTAATGTACCTAATATTCTTATGTATATTTTTTTAATCAATTTTAAATTATTAACCGAATTAACAAATTAATTTAATTATTTTTAAAAATTAAAATTTTATTTTATTTATCCTAAATAATTTAAGATGAATATCTATAACATATATAGTTTTGTAAAGATATATGATTATATATTTATGTTGATTTATTAATTAACATTTCATTAATATTTATATTTACCAAGTAAATATTTATTTAATTAAAATGTTTTAATAAAATTATATCTAAAAAATTTCAAAAATTAATACTTTATACATCTTTAACATGATAAGATATATATATATATATATACGCATATACATTAGTGTCTATATATGTATATATTAACTAAGTAATAATTTATTTAATTCAATTAATTAAATTACCAGATAATTGTTGAAAAATTTAATTTATTTCAAATTATTTTTAAAAATATTTTATAACTTATATAAAATTTATTTTATATTTTAAATTTAAATATATTTTAAATTCTCAAATACATTTTAAAAATTTTCCCAATGTCCAAAATCAATTCAGGCCTTTATACTAAGGATAACTTTGAGCATACTTCATCCTTCAGGCCAAGTTAGTAGCTTGATATAGCAAAGTACTTATTACCCAAGCCTAACCTTAGACTCTTGCTTTCTAGACACCCTACTAAATTGGTAGGCTTCAATTAGTTTGCCCAAACATTGCTAATTTAGATCACATATACCATTTGGGTCTGATACTATTTAATGATCGGGACTAGTTGAAAGCAGGTCAAATAGGTTGATTTCAAAAAAAAATCCTATTTTGGATCAAATGGGCCTATGAAGTCTAAAAGGTTTACCAAATGCAATCTAATATAATTTAAAATAAAATCTTATTTTATTTAATATGTTTACAGGAGTTTAGATTCAATAAATTAATTATTAATTTTTTATAATGAACATCAAATACACTCAATTGACTGTAGTGCGAGTGCAATGTAAAAATAGTGTACATGGTTAATGTGTGTGTTTATAGGTGTTTGGATTTAAACCGCAATGGACATATTTGTCTCCTTCATATGCGCCTTTGTTGTCTATAGGTTTTTTAGTTATATAAAATAACATTTTTCCACAATCTCCAAACAGACTCGAATGATTGAACCAAACTTAAGAATGGTAGAGAAATGAATATATATAACTGGATAACATAATAAAATAAAAAAGTGGAGAAGTATGAAGGAGACAACAAAAGTTGAACAAGAGTTCATGAATTAGCCATCCTGACTCGGGCCATACAACTAAGACCCAAGTTGTACCTTAGAATAAGTAATGAATAGACAAGCATTGGTCAAAGATGGAAGGCAAAATGATGAAGCCAAAAGGTGACCAAGACAAGTCTATTCGGCTCTGAGTTTAGCCTCCCAACCTGGTACCGAGTTGAAAAGAGATGTAGGCTTTGACCCATGATCTTTTCACTCCAATTTTGGCACAACATGGAGGACGTGATAGAGAGTTTTCTAGTGATTTCAATGGCGGCTTTTATCTATAAACAGAGGAGGAAATGCACATTAAAGGGAATCCTTTTTGAACAACTCTAAGTTATGACGATTTAAGTGATTTGGTTTAGAAATACAAGCTGTATAACTCGTACCCGAGTTGTAAGCAAATAAATTAATGTAAAATATACGTTATAGGAGCTAAGTACGATCAATAGAAAACTATTATGTTTTCTTTTCTCTCTTTTAACCTTTCCTTTTATAACTTTCAATTATTGCTTGACTAGGTTTTTGTACCATTTTTTGTCCAAATATTTTGGTGTTTTCACTGAGAAAGAGAGGAACTCGGATTTGTGAACTTGAAACTTTATTTCTAGAAGATAAAGAGGGCTAATATGAGAGTTGTTATCGGAGGAAGTCAACAAGGGCATGGTGGTAGCCAAGATGTGTCCTTAAATTCGAATCCATCGATCTACATGAATAGAGTAGACATATAAAGGTGATGATAGAGATACAAGAAAGATTAATGGCATGACAGGAAGAGATGGTGAATGGATTCTTCAGAAGGATGGAACAACAAAAGATGTCCGAAATAGCTAGAAACCAGAATTAGAGATGGGAAGGCAGAATGAGTGCACCAAAAGGTGGAGCAGAATGAGTAGGGAACACCCCCAAGAGTGCCATATCTCGATACCGAGTCAATACAACTCGACACTAAGTCATGTGGCCTAGGAGGCATGAATGTTATAGGCTTAGGACAAGATGAAGCACGCCTAAGGAATGATGTCAAGACATAAAATGGAAATCAGAATGCGGATCTACAACAACAAGGAGTTGAACCAGAAGTTCCCCATATGAACAGGGGAGAGAATAAGATTTGGATCAGAGGTTTCCACTAAATGATAATGATAGGACTGTTGATATGATAAGATAAGTACCGAGGGATGGACCTATAGATTAGAGTTTGGAGGATGCACTTAGAAACTCGTTTACCTAAACATCTGATACGGTAGGAACCCACCTAATTTTAAACTACTAATGCTGGAGAAGTTGTAACATCCCATAAATTAAACGGTGGTTAATTAAAAAACTAATAAATAATTATTACAGCCTAGAGATGGAATTTTAACAACTGTCATAATTAGGCTACAAAAATTGCACCATTGTGTTCGCGGCAATTTTCTAATCAATTTTATTATATAAGGTTTTGTGATCCGAGTTCAAAAGAAAACATTATTAACATTTAAAGATATTGAATCAAAAGTAACTATATATGTATTAAGGAAATAAATATTATTAGTTAGCATTAAATAAATACTTAAGCACTAAGTAACGTTGATGTTAATCAGAGCAAATTAAATCAGGCACACATGGAAACAAACGAAACAAAGTAAATGTTTAACATACAAAAGCGACCGATCGACCCCTTTATTGGGACCAGTGGTCGATCATTGGCACACTGTCGGTATCCAGCAACCCTAGTCCGAACAGCTCGAATTTTGTACAATATAATCTAATTGATGGAATTGATTCGAACCTCTATAAATACAGGCTTAGCCCCACACTTTTCTTCTTATATTTTTGCGAATCAATAATGAAGCTCTGTCATTTTCTTTACTCTATAAATTCTAAAAATTGTATAAACTGTAAACCATACATACGTACGTACATACATACATACATACATACATACATACATACATATATATATATATAAGTGGATAATATTGGAAAATAATAGAGAAGAAGAATAGGGCGAATCGAACTGCCAAAGTCAAATGTAAATTGCAAATCTAAATCCAAATCTATGTTTAATTCCCATCTCTTATCAGACCTATAATTCTAATAAAATTGTATATACTTTTGATACATATTTTGTTCAAAGAAAAGGAGAATTGATTTAGATCTAGAGATATGGAAGCTTGGAGGTAAGTAGAAAATTAATTTTTTTTCTGTAATATGCAATGAATTTGTGAATTTTTTTATATATTCTGTGAATTGTTAACTTTGATTAGATGTTGTATATATTTAAAAGTTGTGGGTTAATTCATTAATAAATACTATGAAATTCCAGACTTGTTATTCGAATGTTATAAGTTATTATACATGAATTGAAGTTTGTTATAAATTTGATTGGGGTTTAAAGTTATTATTTGAATTCATTGAAATGAAGTATGTTACTATATAAATTTTTATAAATTATTTGACTTTATAATTATGAATAAAGGTGCATTGTTTGAAATAACAAGGAATATGCCTGAAAGAAAGAGATGTGAAAATAGGGATTTTTACCATATTTTGTACCATCTATTTCAATAATAACAGAAAAGATAATTCCTTATAATTCCAAGCACAACACAGATTCCCTTTTTAGGTACTTTCCGGAAAATTACAGTGTTAACATTTCTTTTTGGGAAATGCAGTTCTAATGCATTAAAATATAAAAACCCCTAAATGTAAAACCATAGTATCCTAAATAGAAATAATAACAACAACTTCATTGTTAGTTTAATATATGTTAATTAGGAAATAAATAATAAGCGACGAAAGTAGTAATAAGACAGAGGAATAATGATTTGGAGAAGTTATAATAATCAGAGTAGGTTAGCTATTAGTCAAAAAGGAACAACAAAATATATGTAATTGTATTAATCGGGAATTGATTAGTAAAAAGTATTTAATCTATTAAATTAGAAATAAGCGGTAAATGTCATTTAATAGCATTAATGAAGTCAGAAGTAAGTTCGTGTAAAAGTATCTAAATAATAATAATTGAACTTAGGATTCATATCAAGTCTATAGCTAAATTTATTTAGCCTCAAGTATACATTGATGATGGATGTGAACTATTAGATCTAGCCAAATATTTAATATAACTATGAATGACGTAGTCGTTAGTAAGGGTTAGAATGCAAGGTTAGTAATGTTTCACAATAGAAGTCTGCTCTTTGAATGAGGTTACCAGTAGTTGTGTATACATTGTACTAATGTGGGACATCTCCAACTGTAGGACCCGTGGGAATATACGTTTTCATATAGGTGAAGGGAATATACCAAAGTGGGTTTGTCTGGGCTTGAAGTCTTAAATGGCCAATTAGGATCTGCCTCAATCCTAACAGGAGGTACTAAGTAACCATGTGGGTATTTCCTTGATTTGCATTAGGCAATCAAAATGGGATGATAAGCGAAAGCTCAGCGCTATGTCGGCAAGGTTGGTACCTTGTATATATGCGAGGACTAGGGATGTACAAATGGGTAGAGAGTACCATCAGTCTTGGAGTGGTTGAAAAGACTTGGGGTACGCCTAGATATGGTTGCACCTCCTACTAGTGTAGGTTCCGCATGGGATATGCAATCGCCTCCAAGTTTTTTATTAGTTTGTTTGTCGTTAAGTGGCTAGCTAGATAACCCCTAAACGAGTCTTGAGATGAGTACAAATACAGCTAAATAGTTATAACATCATTATTAAGCACTAATGGAAGGTTCCTTTGTGTATGTAGGCAATTAAGCCTATGCACCATTGGTGGATACCCGATGTGATGAAGAGTTATGAATATTAGTAGGAAATGTATCTTGGTCCATGTGGGACTGTGATGCTTTTATATATATAAACACACACACGTATAGTTATTATGTACCTCGAGTAGGTTGGGCATATTGTATGCGTACATGAAGTCGAATGACTAGACCTTAAATAATAGACATAACATGCAATAGAAAATAATCAGAATAAACCAGTGATATGGATAAAGTATGTAATTTACTAGTCTCTAGAATTTTTTTCGAACCCCCTCCTCATTACAACCCACGAAAGAGTTTTAAAGGGGAATGTACTGATATAAGGTGAAAAAGTTGGAAGGACAGATTTCCTTATGCATGCTCTGCACCGACAAAGTCATTGGATACTAGAGGTATTAGCCTTGGTCAGTAAGTATGTATTTTTTTATTATACCTTATTATTCCATTTTAGGTTCTTATCGATAGCTCTTGGATATACTTTTGTTTATTATAGGAGACCAACGCCAACAATTCATATTCTAGTGGACCTGAGTTTTCAATTTAGCGATATTCGGACCCACTAAGGCATGGGTTGTTACATTTAGTATCAGATGTTAGGTTAATCAATCATAGGGATTAAAATACGCAATGTGAATGTGTTTGCATTTTTACTTATAAATATATATTATATGCCAAACTCTATATATTCCGACTATAGAAGTAGTTGCAACCATATTTTGAAATTATGGATAGTCGACTATGAGTCAGAACATTAGATAGAGTTAAAAATATATGCCTATCCCGATCATGCCATGGGTAATGGGTCATATTGAAGGATGTTGTAACGACCGGCTATTTTAAACCATTCAAATCGACAATCGTCCACACATGTCGGACTTGAATTGCTCAAAACAACTGATTTTTAATTTATATTTGGTAATACTTAGCATATATAGTAAATAAAATCACAGAATCACGGACATAGAGTTATACAACAATAAGCAGTGGAATACACAAATAATAGTTCATGAAGCTGGTATACAAACATCGGAGTTTGAACAAATACAACAGAAAATCTCAAATACAAAGTAGTCTCAAATACAAAAGCAACAGACAAGACTAACATAAACAACTAAAAATAACTAGAAAACTGGACAAGCTGAATAGATAAAAGATCTCCAAGCAAAGCTCCTAGCTCCAAAGGTAAGTCTCAAATGCTGTGACACTCGGTCTGACCCGAGCATACAGCAAAACGTAAAACACTCTAGTCAGGATTAACATTCTTATACCAGTAAATCAACTCAAGTGAAATGTCCAAATGAAATGCAAATAACTTAAAGGATGTTGGGATTCCATCCTTTAAAGATCCGTTAAGCTATCTACATACATTGTACAATACGCTACATATATAATATATATAGTAAAGTAAACTATTGAAAGAGCGTTAAGGCGTTACCCATATCCCTCCTTAACACATTTTATATAATGTCATAGTCTATACAGTACTGTAAACTCCACCAAACCGGTGGGCTATAAAGGAGCACTCCATATGTACAACACAAACTAAAATCGTAGAAGGCGCAATAAGGCATGTGACAAGGCACGCAAGGCAATGTCAGGGTAGGATTCTACCATTTGCACTCCCGGACTGGTGGTAACACATAACAGCTACTACCACCCACCTCGAGACGCACTCCCAAAATCGAAGGTGCATCTAATCAAATCACAAAGTAAGAGAATGGTATCGAAAATGCTCGATCGAAGGTTTGACCTCACTTGTCCCAATATAACTTTGTTTTAGCCACATCAAGCTGACTCGCTAGAGTCAGGGCTGCGTTAATACCTCGTATAGAATTATTGCCAAACCATCCGACTTCGTTCTGAAATATCCACCACGTGCACAATTATTAAAGTGGTTTTTGGTATTGGCAGAGAGTATGACTATATTTGATTCCGGTCTCTTTAACAACTAACGCTTATTTTACAATGTGGTCACATGCATATCAAACAATTTGTAACGATCCCGGTTTAAAGATGAATTTAAATTTGTAATTAAATTAAATTTTCGGGTTAAATTGTGGATTTATTTGAATTTTTCAAATTTAATAAGGTAGATGTACTTATTTGTTTTTGAATTTGGATTTGAAACTTAAAATAAATATTTTCAATTGAATTGGATTGTAAATAAAATTTTGATTTGGAAATTCAAAATGTATTCAAAATAAATTGGATTTAAAAATTATACTTTGGAAAAGAATAATATGTATAATTATTTATTAAATGTATAGATTGTGTTTTAATTCATTTTCTTTAAAAGGTTATAAAATGTATAAAATAAAAAATTTATCCTATCAATATTGAATATAAGTATAAAGTATAAAACAAAATATATGTTATAAATTTAATGTTTGATAGTTAAACCATAAATAGAAATAAAATTCAAACATATATGTTAATAATAAAATTTTATGGTTATATGGCAACATAAAAAATAAAACTACAAAATAATAACAAATGAAGTACATGTATATGGTATGTGAATTAGGCAAGCAAGTTTAAAAGTCATTTCAGTAAACAAAGAAGAAATAATATCTACATACAAATAAACATCTATGTACAAAGGCTTGCAAAAGAAGATAATTATAAAACAAACAAAAACATATCTACAAAACAAATAAATGCATATATAAATCCAAATGAATTCATATCAAAAATGGAGACATAACATTTAATGTTTTCTTCTCAAGCACACCGTATATATCATCTCAGCCGAAATTTCAGTAACAAATAAAAATCTTTAGTCAACAAAAGAAGAAAGATAACATCTCTGACCAAAGGAAACTCAATACCCCAGATAACACCTATTTTTACAAACTGTTTTTTTCTTGATATATATGTATTCATCCTATTCTAGTTCGTTCAGTAAGAAAATTAAGCAAACCAGAGAAAAAAATATAAACATCACCATCTACAAACTTAAACACCATTCAACAGCAAACCAGGATTCAAAAGAAGATTTAATTGCAGGCTTTCTAAAACTCAGATTTATCTCTGTTCCTCTATTTGAGGTGAGTAAACATAGTATTGTTTTTAAAAATTTAAATCTTGGTATTTAGTTCATGAAAACTTTATGCTTGCTGTGTATGGTAGATAAGTTGTTCTGAAATGTTCTCTGTTATATTGGAAGTTTTAATATGTGATGTTCTTCAGTATTTCAAGTTCCCGAGCAAAGAAAGTAGAGAAAATTTTAATACTTTTTCATATAAACATTTTAAGCTTAGGATTTTAACTAAATAAGTTGTTTAAAACTTAAAACCATAACCTGGAAAATTGTTTGAAGGTTGACAGTGAACATAGATACTGTAAATTCAAAGTTTACAGTAAGAAAAAAAATCAATTGTTAAAATTCGAATATTTTAAATTGTTATTTTGAATATATCTGGAATAAAGACACAAAAGTCAGATTTTTAAAACAATAAAGGTGATTTTTAAGTAAGTATTCAAGGTGCAGTTCGAAAATGAATCAAAAATGCATTTTTGTCAATTTCTGTTGATTCAACAAGTATTAGATGTTGAAATTCGTTGTGGAGCTAGCTTGATGATTCAAGAATACAGGAAAAATGCTAGAAAAATTATCTAATGCAATAATTTTTGGGGCGCATAGAATATAGGGTTTTGGGTTCGAGTTTTTTATGGTCTGTTAATTCGTTGATTTTTTCACCATGGATTGTTCGAGCTGTTTGAGTTTCTAGGAGATGGTCGAGGAGGATATGGCCGAGGTATGGGCGAAGTCGCGTCGAGGCATTTTCTCTTGGGGTGTTCGAGTTGCTGGTTCGAGTGAATGGATTCATTTTAATTTCGAGCATTTCGTGTCGAATTGGTTTTGATTTCGAATGTGAGGTCATTTCGTGACTTGCAGGAGGCGTCGTAGTTCGCCAGAACGTTGGGAAGTGTTGTGCACGGCGGCGTATGGTGTCAGTGGTTTCGAGTATGGGTCATCTCGAGTTATTGATCGAGAAAATGGGGGAAATGCTTTGGGTTACCTGGTGCGTGCGTGAGTTTGAGTGGTACTGCAGTTTTTAACTTAAACTTAAAGCTAAAAAAAAGAGAAAGAAAAGTAGGAGAAGAAGAAAGGTCGGGGGAGAAGGAACTCGGGAAAATAGGAGGGGGACTCGGGTTGCTAATCGAGTTAAACAGGTGTTTGCCTCGGGTCCATTTTCTAGGGGTTAAGCCTTAATACTTTTTAAGTTATTTTATTCAATAAAGTTTAGTATTAATAAAGTTAACAACGTGGACAAGTTTAAAGTTAAGATTTGATTTAAACTTTATTCAGAGTGGTTTAAAGTATAAGTTGATTAAGAATGTAAATTAATTAACTAAATAGTTTAAGGTTAAATAAATTTGAAATTAAAGATTTGGTTAATTAACAATTAAGTGTTTAATTTAATTTTTAATTAAGAATTGTTAATTTGATAATTAGAGTTAATTAATTTATTAAGATAATTAATTAAGGAATAATTAATTAAAAAAATTAATTAATTTATCATTAAAAATAGTATAATCATTGATTTAAATAAATCGATAAAAATAGTTATGTGGTTAATTCTTTTAAATCGCCTTTACTTTAGATTGAAGATGATTGACAATCATCAAAATGTTGTGTACTGGATTGATATTTTTGTTCGTGCTTATGATATTATGTGATGTGAATTGTCTTATGCTGAACTATGATTTGTGATTTGTTTCTTATGTATATGAAAACCCCTTTGCCCATAAAACGGCATTTGAATTTCGATGCGATAGGGAGTCGGATTCCAGTTGGTTATCTGAAACCCACATCGAATTGTAATGATGAATCTTTGTGATTGATAAATTTACTTTATCTATGAATCTGTGAATGAAGATAAGCGTTATGGATTATATCGCTTATCGATATTGATATATCTATGATGATTGATGCTGTGCACTATTGGGTGAAACCCCATGGACCACACTTATACACACACAAATACAGGTTTTACGTGGAAATCGGTTAAGTCACAGATTTTTAAATAGTTTTGAATTTCAATTTTTAAATCCAAATGGTTTTGGAAATGGATTGGGTTTAAAGTGAAAAGGTTTTGAAAAGGTTTTTTTTTAAATAAAAGTTATTTTAAATAACTTAATAAAGATTAGAAATTTGAATAATTTAATTTAAATTTGAACTCAAAATTTGAAATTGAATTCTGTATTCGGTATTTATGATTTAAAAGGTTATACAGGCTTATATGGGTTTAAACCATTTTTAAAGTGTCGTTTTGGGAGTTTGAATTAACCCAAAGATTTTGACTTATATAAATGAGATCGAATTTTTTTGAAATTAAACTGTTGTTTTCAAATGATAAAAGCTTTCACATAAATAATGAACTTCCAATTTATATTAAATGAATTTCAAGTTTGAGTTCAAATAGTTTTCCAAGTTATGGGTGAATCTTTGGAAACAAGTTTTGAGAGCTATGAGATAAATCTTGATTTAAAGATTTAAATAAATTAATCCAATTGAAACGGAAATTATTTTGAAATCCGTGAATGGATCTTTGTGAAACTGGGTGAACTTTGTGAAATAAATCTTTTTGTTTAAAAGATTTCAAATGGTAATTGGTTTAAACCATTTGAAAGGAAGTTTTGAATTTTAAAGTTGTGACTTAACTGAAATCCATGTCCATATGTTTTTAAATATTGCACTCATTCTTTGGTTTAGCCGGAAGAGGACCTTTGTGTCATATAACCCATTCCGAATAATGATACGACGTTATGGATAGCATTTGAAGACCGGTGGTGAAGACCGGGTATTTGCGAGAACGATAGGATGACCTATCGACTGTCTCTGCGCTGAGTAGCTATCGTATAGAGATTTCCTAAGTGATGGGAAGTCCGATCGGGATTGTGAATACCTTGATTGTAAGGGCTTCTTCGGAAGTGCCTTCGGTTCTGTTCGAACCCGGGACAGACTTGTATGGTTGTATGTATGACATTACACTTTGAGATATAAAGAAAATTTCTTTCAAATACATATCTGTTGGCGGCGGAGAATTTATTCTCTTAGCTTAACGACCTTCTCTGAGATGTACGAGCTCAGAGGTTATGTAGTTGAAGGTTATCAGCAATATACTCCCAGTTTGGTAGTGTGGCATGCGAAGTGCTGCTGTGTGTTGATGATCATTTGTTAATCATTTGTGATCAAAGCATGGCTTTCGTGTAAAGCATAACTTTGTGGACGAAACCTCATCGAGCCTCACAAACCGGTAATGGTCGAAACAGGAAAGATGTGGCAAGATTTCAAGGGTAGCACCCCTAGTGTATGACCATTCCTTCTAGAAAAGGGTAGTATCATGGTACGGAGCCCAGATACTTACTCATGTGGGCACTGTAATATATTTATTACTGTGTGATGTTGTTGGTGTAGAGGATCCTCGTATAAAGGTCCCAAAGGACCGGGGGTGGCATATCTTTAGGTAATACTCCCGGGCAGGGAGGAAACCGGCCTTGTGTTGGCATAGAGCCGGGTAGGTTCTCGGGGCGTCCCTCCAGAGGCGTTCCCATATGGCAATAGGAAGTTTCTTGGCCTGACCATTTGTTGGAAAATCCAAAGAAACAATACGCTCCCTGTACGGTTTTAGTTGTATAACCTGCCATGGATTGTGGCGGTAACCTGCTATTGAACATGGTAGCTATAGTAGGCATACGATACTGGTCATATGTTAGCTAAGATTAATATTATACTTTCGAAATAGTTTTTTCTACACTATGCACTAATAATAATAATATCCAAATGGTTTTCACGTATCAAGCATGTTTGACTATCATAAGGAGAAATCTCCTCCAATTCTACGTTTGCATGGTTTGTGTGGCGGAAGGCCTTATGGTAGTTTCATTTTCCAAAAAAACATTACGGTTTTCAAAATCTAAATCCTTGTGATTGTTTTTAAAGACAAACAGATTTTATTTGCTCACACCAATCCCATGACTGACTCGGAGTTTATTGTTACATTCCTAAACTCTGGATGCCCATAATTTTCCACACGGGCAGTCTAGAATCTAGTTTCTCAGATAGTCAGGTTTAGTAGATTATCTGGAGCTAGTTCAGTCCATAGACGACTGACCTTGCTTATCTTGGTGCAACCTTGATGGTGGATCGAGCTAGGAGTTTTGGAGCTTTGTCTTTAGAGCTTTTGGATCAGAGTTGCAGTATTGGATTCTGTGAAGACTCATCTCATGTTGTATCGTGTTCCGCTATATTTTGGGTTGTATATTCTCTGATATTGATGATTATCATTGTAGCAAATTGATGTATTGGATATTGTATTCATGTTGTATCAGTGATATCATCTTTTATTTCCGCTGTGTTATTTATCATCTAATGGTGTTGCAAGCTCCGGCGATACGAATTTGATGTTGTTGTCAGACATGGAGTTCGGGTCGTCATAATTTGGTATCAGAGCTAGAGGTTGAGTAAGAACTTTAGCTATGGAGTGTAACAGATTAGATGACTCATTAGAGATAAGGTGAAGTATACCCCAGAATGAGTACAACCAGTGGAACCAAAACCCAATTACTTAGTCTATTCTTTTTATCAGTTGTTATACTCTAAGATATTTCGTCTGAATGCCTAAATCGGTTTTCTCACTATTCACAGATAGTAAGAATGAGTGGAACAAGCGGACGAGATTGGGGACGGGGAAGTACCACTTCAACTGGTCAAAGCCCTACAATGACAGATATTCCTATTCAATCTCAATCAAATTTGGTTGATTTATATCGAAGCTTTTCTAGACTTGGTAAAAAGCCATTCACTGGCAAAGAAACCATTATTGAAGCACAAGCCTCGATCCGATCGTGCGAAAGGATTTTCAAAGGACTAAAATTGGAAGATGATCAGATGCGATTGATAGCTTCCTGGCAACTCCCGGAAGAGGCTTTAGTTTGGTGGGAAACAGTTATATTGGATGAGCCGGCGGATGAATTTACTTGGAATCGTTTCAAGGAAGTGTTCGAGCAGCAATATATGCCGTCTGCTAGTATCTCTAGAATGCACCAGGAATTTATGGATTTGAAGCATGGAAGCTTATCATTTAAGGAATACGTAAATAAATTTAATGAACTATCTCGATTTGGTCCAGAATTGGTGAATACACCGTTAAAGAAGAATGAAAAGTTTATTCGGGGAATGAACAAGGAGTTTTAGGAAAGGATGACTACTCACGTTAAGGAATCTTTTTCTGAATTAATTGATATGAGCTATCGATACGATACTCTGGATAAGCAAAAAGATCCGGAGGAGAATGGAAATACAAGTAATCTGAATTAGAGGAAAAGAAATTTGGTGGAAAGAAACCGAGGAAAGATAAAGGAAAGAAGAATATACAGAAGACAAAGGTAAAAGATGTTACCTGTTTCAACTGCTTGGAGAAAGGACATTACTTGAACAATTGTAAGAATCCCAGGAAACAAGGAATGAGAGAGCCATTTACGAAGCTAGAACAGGAATCTAGGGAATGTTGTTACTGCCACAAGCCGGGACATAGGATCATGAATTGCACAACACTGAAGCAAGCTCAAGCAGCGAGGGCGTATGCAATCAGAGATGATTCTTCAACCTCAAAAGCTAATTAAGGAAAAGAAATTTTATAAGTTAACCTTCTCGTTTACGATTAAATTGTTCGAATTTTGTTCGACATGAGAACTACCCTTAGCTTTATTCCTCAGCAAATCGTAAATGAGTTAAATCTTGAATCTAAGATTGTAGTCAAATCTATTTTTGTCTATTTCATTGGGTTTCGATATAATCTACGAATGGTTAGTTACCCCTTCGAACTAATCAATACCCCTGTATACTTCGTAGATCAGATAACTCAATTGTTTCGTAGTTGATTGAGTTTGTTCTCACATTTATTGTTGATATTCTGATTTGGTAAGCCAAATGCAGAATTGATATTCGGGTTGATTTGGAAAGATATTTCTCTATCTTTCATCTATCTTTGTTATCTCCTTGGCAAATTTCAGGGACGAAATTTCTTAAGGGGGAATCTATAACGATCCTGGTTTAAAGATGAATTTAAATTTGTAATTAAATTAAATTTTCGGGTTAAATTGTGGATTTATTTGAATTTTTCAAATTTAATAAGGTATATGTACTTATTTGTTTTTGAATTTGGATTTGAAACTTAAAATAAATATTTTTAATTGAATTGGATTGTAAATAAAATTTTGATTTGGAAATTCTAAATGTATTCAAAATAAATTGGATTTAAAAATTATACTCTGCAAAAGAATAATATGTGTAATTATTTATTAAATGTATAGATTGTGTTTTAATTCATTTTCTTTAAAAGGTTATAAAAAGTATAAAATAAAAAATGTGTTCTATCAATATTGAATGTAAGTGTAAAGTATAAAACAAAATATATGTTATAAATTTAATGTTTGATAGTTAAACCATAAATAGAAATAAAATTCAAGCATATTTGTTAATAATAAAATTGTATGGTTATATGGCAACATAAAAAATAAAACTACAAAATAATAACAAATGAAGTACATGTATATGGTATGTGAATTAGGCAAGAAAGTTTAAAAGTCATTTCAGTAAACAAAGAAGAAATAATATCTACATACAAATAAACATCTATGTACAAAGGCTTGCAAAAGAAGATAATTATAAAACAAACAAAAATATATCTACAAAACAACAAAATGCATATATAAATTCAAATGAATTCACATGTAAACAAAAATGGAGACATAGCATTTAATGTTTTCTTCTCAAGCACACCATATATATCATCTCAGCCGAAATTTCAGTAACAAATAAAAATCTTTAGTCAACAAAAGAAGAAAGAAAACATCTCTGACCAAAGGAAACTTAATACCCAGATAACACCTATTTTTACAAACTGTTTTTTCTGTATATATATGTATTCATCCTATTCTAGTTCGTTCGGTAAGAAAATTAAGCAAACGAGAGAAAAAATAATATAAACATCATCATCTACAAACTTAAACACCATTCAACAGCAAACCAAGATTCAAAAGAAGATTTAATTGTAAGCTTTCTAAAACTCAGATTTCTCTCTGTTTCTCAATTTCAGGTGAGTAAACATACTATTGTTTTTAAAAATTTAAATCTTGGTATTTAGTTCATGAAAACTTTATGCTTGCTGTGTATTTTAGATAAGTTGTTCTGAAATGTTCTCTGTAATATTGAAGTTTTAATATGTGATGTTCTTCAGTATTTCAAGTTCCCGAGTAAAGAAAGTAGAGAAAATTTTAATAATTTTTCATATAAACATTTTAAGCTTAGGATTTTAACTAAATAAGTTGTTTAAAACTTAAAACGATAACCTGGAAAATTGTTTGAAGGTTGACAGTGAACATAGATACTGTAAATTCAAAGTTTACAGTAAGAAAGAAATCAATTGTTAAAATTCGAATATTTTAAATTGTTGTTTCGATTATATATCGGGAATAAACACGCCAAAGACAGATTTTTAAAACAAGAAAGGTGATTTTTATGTAGGTATTCAAGGTGCAGTTCGAAAATGAATAAAGAATGCATTTTTATCAATTTCTGTTGATTCAACAAGTATTAGATGTTGAAATTCGTTGTGGTGCTAGCTTGATTGTGAGGCCCCACCTCTATACCCACGCTAGCCAAGAACATTACGGTGAATGCTGTCGACTAGCACGGAGAATAAAGCTGTTGAGGAGCGACCATCCATGTAATTTCTTTACGCGAGCACCGATATGTCAGATAATATAACATGCATTCTATTTCAAGAGGAAATCCGACATACCGACACAAACTCAAAGCTACTACACGGTGGCTATATAAATCCTTCGGAAAACAAATATAGAAATAAACATAACATAAATCAGTCACAGACAATTCATATCACAAAGGCGGAATAAGATATGAATATTACACTAGAAAGTGTACATCAGAGTAGTGGTCTAAAAAGATCCACAATATCACAAAAGAATAGTTACACGAACTACACAAAAGAATAAGTATACATTAAGGAGTCTATATCTCAAATGTATACAACAAAATAACTACTAATCTAAGTAGTTAACCCAAAAGTCAAGGAGTTAATCCCGGATGAGAAGTCAAGCAGAAGCACCTGTAACATCTCGGTCTGACCCGAGTATAATTTATAAGAAAATAATAAACGGATCAGTCTAACTATAAATATCAGATAACATGATATAGGATAGGAGATATGACTAAACACATAATAATCACAATGCCAAGTTGTGATATATATAAGTAATTGAAAATCAACAAGAGATTAATCAATATCAGGATAATCTACTCAAGATAAAAAGGAATGTCATACTCCTAATTTCATTCACCAAGCCACAATAAATGACATATAAGATATGGCATAGGCGTATAATATCCATAATGGCATACTACTATAAGTATGTAAATGATAATCAACAAACGATTAATCAATATCAAAGAATCTTCTCAAAGATCCAAAAAGGGTATCATACCCAAAACTTGTATTCACAACAAGTTAATGACACACGAAATCACCTATGCACAAGAATTGATAAATCATATCAATAGAAATCACAAAAAAAATAGGTGAAGAAGAAAATTCCAGAATTCGACACACGAAATCCAGAAGTCACACAAAATAAAGGGGGGGAGAGGCCTATCACAAACGGGAGCATGAAAACTCACCAACAGCTGTAACACATGAACGAGAAGCTATCTCATGGTAGCTAACCATTAATTTGACACACGAATGGTCCGAAGACCTGACACACGAAAGGCCCGAAGACCGTGGGTTGCTACCCCACAAATTTGACACACGAACGGGGTTTAGTCTCCCACGCAGACAAAGAGACATCGCACATTGCTAGTCTAAATCACAAAAATGATCGTCATGATCATCGAGAAGTGTCAATTACACTAAGCTAGTAAATATATGAGTTTAGCTTCATGTCCCATAACCACTTGCTTAACTTAAATATTTACGAACAAACTGTAAATCTCCACTAGAAAATTGTCACAAGAGATTCAATCGAACAAGTCTAAGAATTAACCGACAAAGTGAACGCAAGCGTTTCATACCACTTGTTTTACTAAGTCGTTTAATTAGATTTCTCATACGAGTGAGGTAAAGGTTTGTATATACTAATAGATTGGAAAACGGTTTTATAAACGAAATTTGGTATTAAAATAGTATTGAAATCGTTTGAGGAAAGAGTTTTGATATTTACTACTAGTATAGAAAACCTTTATATTTTTAAAGTGACAAATCACGAAGAAGATTGTAAGAACAATCAAATCACAAAAATTCACATACGAAGACGTGAATAAATCCAACGAAATCGATAAAGGATCCATCGAAATGGATATTCAAAAATCCCTAAAAAGAGTCATCAAAGTCATAATAGATGATAATAACAAATAGGATTATCACGAATCGATTTAAATTGGAATTTCAATCCAAAAAGGCAAATTGGACTCAAACAGCAGGTTCAGTCGACTGAACAGAGTTTTTCAGTCGACTGACCCTGTACCTGGAAATTTTCCAGGTTCAGGAAACTTTCTGCTTCCAGTTTTTAGTCGACTGTGCAGAGATTTTCAGTCGACTGAATCATTCCTGGAAACTCTCGAGTTTCAGGTTCAGTCGACTGAACAGAGTTTTTCAGTCGACTGAATCATGCCTGGGCTGTTTTTCAGCCTTATTCAAATGTAGAGTAAACTCTTCCAAAATGCAACCGGACGAACATTGGCTCTAAGGGTTTATGCCAATCGGCGACCCGGCCCTATATGCTCCTCGATGCATCACCAAAAGCATGATCAAACATCCATAAAAGGATTTCACACAAATTTGACTTAAAAACTCAAAATTTGGAGTATTCACAAAACCAATCCAAATCAAGAGCAAATGCACATGAAGAAGTGTTAGGAATTCATACCCAACAACCAAAGATAATTACAGTCATAGATGTGAGATAAAAATCTCACCTTTGCACTAAAATTTATGAAGATGCAGCTTGAAAGCAATGGCAAGAACAAGCACTCTTCAATCTCAACACTAGAAGCTTGAATCTAAGCTTAAAAGAGAAACATTCCCTAAATTAGGTTTAGGAAATTTCTGAAATTCAAAGAGAGAATGAGTTGGAGAAGAAGAAGAGGAAGCTTACCAATGGGTTCTCATGAACTTTGGAGCAAAGAGATGGATTTGCAAAGCAAGCTAGGGCTTTGGATTTTTAATTTCCTCTTCCACCCTCCATTAACATAAAAGCTTGAGTATTAGGAAAATAGAAGAGAAGTGAATGAAGAGGAGAGTGTTGGAACTAAGTTAAGTGGCTAATTGGCTCAGCCCAACCAAAGCCCTAAGCGGGAAAAAGTAGCAAAAATCAACTTTCTCCAAACATATCGAAGCTTATACTCAAAAAGGTCGCAAACGGCATTTTGAACTCAATGGAGGTGGTCTCGAGTCCTAATTCGACCGTATGCAAAAAGTAGGTTTTCGGACCAAAACCCGACGAACGGTGAAATATTTAAATAAAATATTTAGAAATAAAATCGATAAATATGAGGGTTGTTACAGACTCCCCTCCTTAAAGAAATTGAGTCCTCGCAATAAGTAAGAAGGAAATATAAGAAGTAACAACCATAGAAGCATATTAACACAAAAGAAAATTTGAAATAGGAAGTTCACCATAAAGTGCACAAAAGGGTTAGCAAGAAATCTGGTGAAACTTCAATTTCCACAATAACACCGGGCTCAAGAATGAAAACCGGAATCCTAAGCCATTCCCGTAGATAAAAGACGTGGGGAACGTCAAGAATAGCAGAAAATTGAGCCGGTGCGACGGCGTAGTACAAAAATGGTACGCCCGAAAAACTAGAAACTCAAACAATTTGGGACATCAGCGTAGTACAAAAACGGTATGCCCAATGAATCCAAGAAAAGACATCGATGTAGTACAAACGGTACATCCGATGAATCAAATAGCAAAGACATCGATGTAGTACAAACGGTACATCCGATGAATCAAAAGCAAAGACATCGATGTAGTACAAACGGTACATCCGATGAATCAAAAGCAAAGACATCGATGTAGTACAAACGGTACATCCAATGAATCAAAAATCAAAGACATTGATGTAGTACAAACGGTACATCCGATGAATCATAAAGCTAAGACATCGATGTAGTACAACGGTACATCCGATGAATCAAATAGCAAAGACATCGATGTAGTACAAACGGTACATCCGATGAATCAAAAGCAAAGACATCGATGTAGTACAAACGGTACATCATATGAATCAAAAGCAAAGACATCGATGTAGTACAAATGGTACATCCAATGAATCAAAAATCAAAGACATCGATGTAGTACAAACGGTACATCCGATGAATCATAAAGCTAAGACATCGATGTAGTACAACGGTACATCCGATGAATCAAATAGCAAAGACATCGATGTAGTACAACGGTACATCCGATGAATCGAAAAGCAAAGACAACGATGTAGTACAACGGTACATCCAATGAATCAAAAGCAAAGACATCGATGTAGTACAAACGGTACATCCGATGAATCAAATAGCAAAGACATCGATGTAGTACAACGGTACATCCGATGAATCAAAAGCAAAGACATCGATGTAGTACAACGGTACATCCGATGAATCAAATACCAAATAATTCGAAACACTGACGCAATACAAAAACGGTACGTCCAATGAACCGAACACAATAAAAGGACATCGGACGCAAGTCCTTAAAAGGAATGAGATAAAGCTCAATAAACGAAGTATACCAAAATGTCCGATGAACTTGATAGAAAAATAATTCCATTCAGACAACATCAAAGAATCAACCACTTGTTGCCTACGACAAAGCGCATTGGCAACACGATTTCCCCTTCGGGAATAAAAAGGAATATCAAGATCATAAGATGTCAGGAACTCGAGTCAACATGAAGTTCCTTATGAGAAAATAATTATTCCAAAAATTTATGATCGAGGTAGAGAACAAATTTCTCATCCAAAAATGATGATGCCAAATTCCAAATGTAAAAACAATAGCCACGAACACTAGACCATGAGTGGCATATCTAGTCTCGATAAGCTATAAAGATTTAGAAGCACAAGTGATAGCATGTTCTCCTTTGCAAGAGAATGGCATTCCAAACCAATACAACTAGTATCGGTACAAATAGCAAAGTCTTGGTTCCCTTTCAGGAATCACAAGAAAGAATAAGAATATCGAAAAGAAAGGACTTCTTTTAAATAATTCTCTTTCCCGAAAAGTTAAAACTTCCAAAATTACATTTTTACTTTTATGTAATAATCTTTCTAAAAAAATTTTACATTTTTACAAGTCAATATATTGTGTCTGATTGTCACATCAAAGCGTTTAGGAAATTCCTATCGATAACGTTGATCAAGCGCATCGACCAAAATTCTTAAAGCACTCAACGGGCAATACAATCACAAAATCACCTTTTATAGGATAAATAAATCTCTTAAAAAGTTTTAAGAATATTCTTTGTTCGTTTCAAGAACAAAAATCCAGTTTTACTTATAAATAAATCTTATGAAAAAGATTTGCAAAATTTTAAATTACTATTTTTATCCAAAATCAATAAATACAAGAATGGTCTCATCGAAATATTCATAGAATATTTGTTAACGAAAAAATTTAAACGCTAACACCCTGGTGTATAAGATGTGATTGTGAAAGCACCACCCGTTTGTACGGGAAACAGAAATAAGCAGAAAGTATGTAGAAAAACGGTAAGAGACACAGTATTTATAGTGGTTCGGCTTATAATCCAGCCTACGTCCACTTTAATCTTTTTATCACTAGTTTGATTACAATCCTTTACAAGATCTTTCAATTACAACACACTTCAAGTGATAGGGTATGTGAAACAAGTAGCTCAAGCTTTGATGTTGACAATCATCTTCAAATCCATGGTGAATGTGGATGATTCCTTCATGGAGTTCCTTTAGAAGTTTGTTGGATCTAAAAAGCTTTGAAGTCGTCTGGAATTCGGCAGAGTAACGGCGCTTGAAGAGAATGAGCCAAAAGGTCCCTTGAACGTTGGAAGTGGTCGTCTATTTATAGAGAGTTCTGGTCTGGAATTTTTGCCAAGTTCTAAGTCGCGACCGACTTAGTATAAGTCGTGGCCGACTTAACTTATCCCATCGCCGATCTAACGAGCCAAGCCCACGACTTAATGGAAGCAAGCTTGTCTGAATTGAGTTGTTGCCGAGATAAGCTAGGTCGTAGGTCCCCCTTTCTCTTATGCATGGCTCATGCTTTTAATGGGGCAAGCATGCTTCTCCGGACTTAAATCACCAGTTCTAAGTCGTAGCCGAGTTAACATGCCCCGGCTTAAGTATGAGTCGTGTACCTTTCCATGTCCTCATCAAGTAGGTCGGCAGCTCCTTTAGATAACTAGACCGGTACTCAAGTTAGATCGGTAGACTTCCTAAGTCGGCATCCTTCAAGGCATTAGGTCGTTAACCATTTAAGCCCTTAGGTCGGGAACTTGGTAAAGGCATTGAGTCGGCACCCATGATAAGGCATTGGATCGGCGCGTTTCTTAACTAATTAGGTCGGCACCGAACTAAGTCGGCCACCTTGTTAATTGGTTAGGTCGGCAAAGTCTTTGGGTTGTTAGGTCGGCACCGAACTAAGTCGGCCACCTTGTTAATTGGTTAGGTCGGCAAAGTCTTTGGGTTGTTAGGTCGGCACCGAACTAAGTCGGCCACCTTGTTAATTGGTTAGGTCGGCAAAGTCTTTGGGTTGTTAGGTCGGCAACTCTTCTGAGTCGGCATCTCTTGAGTCGGCGCCATCTCCACGTACTAGACCTGCTGAGTCGTAACCGAGATAGGGTTAACATTTGCCCCTCGAAGTATACGCCTTAGGCTTAAGTCGTGTGCTTCGAAACATCTCTTATCTCGGCCCTTCACTGAGTCGGCACGTTATTAGATCGGGCACGGTCCAAATGTTAAGCCGGCGAATTGCCGCTTCAGTTCCTTTCACTACGAGGTATAAATCATATCCCCTTCTTCTTTCTCATTACCTGCTCTCTTAACTCCGCCATTAAAATTCTCTTGAGTTCTTTAAGGCGATTCCATCCTACCTGATCACCAGCAATTCCTACTATTCAGAGCGTAAGTGAATCCGTCCCCTTCTCGATCATAGATTGCTATTGGTTCATGAATTCTGTCACTTGAATACGAATTGTCTCTTCGCGCAACGTTCCGTCACGAATCTCACTATACCTGTAGTCGATGAAGTTTAGGTTACTCGATTTTGGCTTCAGATGATCGTTGAGATGATGAAGAAGGTTTTATCACTCAGGTTCAATGATCTCTGAAGGCAGAGCAACGGACTTATGCGATTTGGAGCTGTTTTATTGGATGATCCGATAGCTTGAATGAAAGGCTGCTGTTGAAGAAATGGCTATTGGGTTATCGGGTTTAATGCTATGGGATGTTGGCTCGAAGGCGAGTTAGTGGGTTTAGGTGGCTTAGCCTTCGACCGATCTAGCTCTTACACGACCTTAAACCGTGGTTGAGATAATGCTTGAAAGAATCTCGCCGACCTAAACATTAAAGCTTAGATCGTGACCGAGTTAAGACTTGGAGGAATTCCTGCCTTTCGACTTGGAGCTTGCCTTCTTATCTCCCCCGTGCGAACTAGAGGAAATGAGTCGCCAAGCTGAACCACCTAGATTTTGACCCGTTACCGACTCAGTCTTATCTCGCATGAGAATTTTTGAATCGTAGCCGAGCTAACACTTGGGCTCTGGACGTATTGACACTTAGAAACATAGGCCTTCTTCAAGTATTTTAACCCGGACTACCGAACTAAATTGAATAAACCTTGAACCGGGATTAAGATTTGAAATGCCCCAACTTTAAATTTGTTTGAATGTCATTGTGTCACTTCACATATCATTCTCACTTTTGAGTTGTAAACCTGTTGATAATAACATACAAACAAAGAAAACCAAGGCGCACATACTGCCATTGACTGCCCATATCAAATGACAGATTAGTTAAGACAAGATAAGAGATATGAACATATTGCATGAAATGTTGTAAATTAATTGACTAAAGTAGAATATTAATGCAAAGTATCAACAATTTGAACTGATTTGTTTGCATCAACATTGTATTTGCATATTCAAACTCAAAACAAAGATTCCTGGTTTTTATAACTAACAAATGTTTGCTAGGTTTTATTCCAGTTACCTTTGCTTATTGTTTGATTGATACTTGTACAACACTTCACACACTTTAGGAAACGTGCACCTTCATGTTTGAATATCCAATTGCTTGTGTAGAATGACTTCCCATCAAGGAGAAGAAGCAGCAAGTCAAGAAGAAGAAACTTTCCCGATAGCTGTTCCTATAGAGAATCCTCCGGAAAGAACTTCGACTATTCTATCTTCGAGAACATTTATTCAGTTGCGTACTCAATTCGGCTTTGCTGAAGATGATGTCATATTTCCTGGACCGAATGATACTGCTGACAGACCTCCCTATGGTTTTGTCGCGGTTAATCGTCAAATGTGCTTAAGTGGGGCGATCCCACCTTTCAATGACTTTCTTCGAATTCTTCTTCTTCGGATGTCAATTTCTCCGTTCCAACTTCATCCTAATGGTTACGCTATCTTGATGGGGTTGGGTGTTTTGTTCAGAAGAAATCTTGACCGACTGCCGAGCTTCGAAGAAATTCGCTACTTATGCTCGTTTGCAAAGAGCAAAGACCATCCTTCTCTTATCATTGTGAGAAGTGCAAGAAACCGCAAGCTCATTCTTGATCTTACTGAAAGTGTCCATGGATTTTTAAACCAATTTTTCTTTGCCCGCAGTCCCCCAGAGTTTTATGCTTCTTGGAGAGTAGGAAGTAAGATCATTTATTTCCGTCTTTCCACTTTCTTTCTTAACTCTTTTCGGGGTCCAAATTGCTAATCTCATTCTTTGCTTTTTTCAGCACTTCCCCTTCCCTCTAGAGATCCGATACATAGGCAGACTTTTGATAGACTGAGCGCTGTAGCCGCAGAAGAGAGAAGTATCAAGTTTCTACTAAGCGACGAATTTCTACATCAATACGAACTTCTCCACCCTTCTCGCTATACTCAGCTTTGTGAAGCTCCGACTGAAGTTCCCGATTCCCCGACTGAAGCATCGGATGCCCCCGTTACTATCG
Organism: Allium cepa; assembly: GCA_030765085.1. Classification (NCBI taxonomy): domain Eukaryota; kingdom Viridiplantae; phylum Streptophyta; class Magnoliopsida; order Asparagales; family Amaryllidaceae; genus Allium; species Allium cepa. The sequence goes on from CM060935.1 coordinate 563,496,238, forward strand.
AACAACCCTCATCAAAAGAGTCTAACATCGAAGCTTCATTGGTGAAATGTTCCACCCCTACCGACATTATGGGGTCATCTAGTAAGACGGCACTTGCCCCGATTGAGGAAGAAGAAGAACCTTCACAGCCTCTCGGGGGATTAGCTGATGTAGGAACTGAGAAAACAAGTCTCACCGAGCATGATGGTGACGATGTTTATGATGGGTTGAGCGACATAATAGTGACCTCACAGGAGCTTTTTAGAGATGACGTGTCTAAAACTATCTCTCCTATAGTTGAGGCGACGTCCCTTCTTCGACTAACACCAACACAAACACCAACTCCTCATACCCAAGCTATCATCACCTCTACACCAATGAGTGGTTTGTAGCTTAATGCGCGTAGCTTGCACATCACACAACACTTAGGATTTTTTGGCATTTGTTCACATTTAACTTCTTTTCTCCGGAAGTTTCTAAGACTTGCTATTTTTGCCTTTTCAGATTCCTCTATGGGGCGCAGCGGCAGCGGTTCTTATTACAAAGACTTTCGACGCTATGGAGGGCGTGGCAGCTATGATTACAAGCAATACTATACCGATCCCAGAGAGACCAATGAGCAGAGAGCTGCGCGAAAAGCTGAAGAGAGGAGAAGGTATGAAGAACGTCATGAGGGAGCGGGCACGCGACATGAATCTTTCCCAAGGGATGATGATTCCCATAAACGTAAAACGCACGATGATAGGGGGAAGAGCCATATTGAGGATTCGAGAAAGCGGACCAAACTTGGCGAGGAGCACGTGCCCGTGACATCTGAGAGACCTGGTGCCTCAGTTTCTATTGACATCCCTTCCAAATCTCCTGCTCTTGAAGGAAGTGCCATCCAAACACTTCTCAACAGGCCTTCATACCATGTTGAAAGGGGCCCCCCGACTTTGCAGAGCCGATTCCCGAACTGGTGTTTGAGGGGGGTACGCTTCGACCTTGATTTGGTCCCCATCGACAAAGAAGCTATGTACAGAAATCTCGATGCTGTCAAGCTTGATATCGATAGAATGTCTGGATGGCAAAAGCTGGTTGATGAACTTCAAAGAGTTAATCGGGCTAACATCGAAGCAATGCTGACCATGGAAAATGACAAATCAGAATGGCAGAAGATTCTTGATCAACACAACACTGAGATGAAGGAGATAGCCGAATACAATGAAAAACTCGAAGCTGAAGTAAAGCAGCTCAAAGATGATCTTGCCTCTTCTACTAATACTTACACCCAAAGAGAAGAGGTATTGCAAAAACAAGTGCGAGATGCGCACGCCAGCCAGAGGGACGCTGAAGCTAAAGCTGAGAGGTTGGAACAAGCTGTAGAGAACCACCGCACTGATGTCACCCAGCTGCAGAATAAACTGAGCGCCCGGGACATGGAGATTGAAGCGCTAAAAGCCCAACTTGCTCAGACCGAAAAAGATCGAGATGAGGCCATGGCTGGCAAAATTGCAGCCGAAGAAACTGCTCAGACCATGGAAAACGATATCAATTCGACTTTATTCGATTTTTATTTACATTGTGTCTTGGGACGCGGCAGCCTCTCTTTTCTTGGTCCTAAGTATGAAATCACCCTGGCCGAGGTGTGGGAAGCTGCTCTTAACATGTTTAAAGACGCCGGGTATGGCGATGAAGATTTTGAGGCGCGTTACCTGGATGAGGGAGCTCGCGCTGCTCTTGCGAAGGGGCGAGAACAACTTGCCAGGATGAGAACTGGAATGGCGGAAGAGGAATGTTCTGGAAAGGAATTAACGCTTATTTCCTCTGTCCGTCCTCCAGTTTCTCCTGTGGTTGACATCACGGGTTCTAGCTCCTCTACTCCGCCTGCAACTAAGACAGTAACTGAAACTACAAGTGCACAAGGCGGGGATGAAGGTGGTGAAAGCAACGAAGCACAGCGATATGAAATCAGCCTCAGAGATCCAACTACCCCAGGTAAACTTGACACCGGACCAGCTCAAGTGGTGAACTGCTCGTTCGCTCCTTGTGAACTTGACGATCTTCTTGATTATTTTTCAAATGTCAATGAATTCCCGACTTTTGATGAGCCGTCATCCCCTCTCTTTTCGAAAGATACTGATATTTTAAGTTTTTTCTCCTTTGTAGAGAAAGCACCGAGTCAAACTCAAGCTTCTTCTCCCCCGGTGATCCTTCCTCCATCTCTTCAAGTGGCGCCTCCCTCTGCTTCTCAACCTGGGTCACAAGAAGAACAAATAGAAGCTCTCCATGGCCTGGATGATCCCGTTGCTTCGCAAGAGCAAAAAGATGAGGGACTTGAGGGAGGTGACACATCTCCGGAGCGGACTCCTTCTGACGATATAACTTTATCTAAACTTGCCACTCCAGGAAGTGAGTCTTCCTCAAAGAGGAGAAGGAAGCAAGGAGCATCAAGGAGGAGAGGGAAGATAATCACTGCCACTGAAGAGGAGCCAGAAGTTGGGCCAGCTGCGCCTACCTCTCCTTCCTCCCTTATACCCACTGGTCGACCTGAAAAGCTGATCATTCGGCCGGGTAAAGGGTCTAAAGGCAGCAAAAAGAAGTGAAGATCTTCAGTTTCTAGTTTTTTTGTGTTTTGCATGTACTGGCCGAGAATTGTGCGGGTACCGGCCCCCGCTTTTCTTTATTTTGAAACCTGTACCTGCGTTGTAATTGAATAAAATGATTCCTTGAATAAAATGATTCCTCGTTTGTACAAACTTTTGTTTGAATTAAAGAATACATTTGTTATTTGTTTTGGCATGAGTTTATTTGATATTGCAGCGAGCTTATGGTATGTTACTTGAGCGTTACCTTTTGCTGGTTTAGTTATACCATATTGTGTGTAATTATACTATATTGCCCCCATTCCATAAGTATGCTGCAATATTCTATACCTCGAGGGGACTTACACTCTTATTTGCTAAAGAATAATTATTTTATTCTTTAAAGAAAATTTTATAGAGTACAACTCCCTTCGTATAAGTTTTTACGCTTGGTCGTTCGAAGAAATCACTTTTTTCTTTTGCTTATGTGCATATCTCATCAAGTGAATTCCTCTATGTGGTAAAGCGGACCTCTGAAGGGTACTTTAACTTCTTTTCTTTTTACGATCATTTCCCACAGTAGGCAAATTACTTTTCCTTTGAAAGTTAAAGTACGCTTTTGATGAGGATTTTTTTTTTTATAGAAAGTTGTACCTCTGAGGAGGGATTTTTTTACGTTTCAACACTTGGAAGTTTTATTTCAATCTCGGTGAAACGTGTACCTCCAAAGAGTTATGCTTTAGAAATCCTTTTCACGTTTCAACACTTGGAAGTTTTATTTCAATCTCGGTGAAACGTGGGTTTCCAAAGAGGTCTTTTTTTCTTAATTGTGTTCCCGGGAGGGGGTTGTACCTCTGAGGAGGGATTTCTCACGTTCCAACACTTGGAAGTTTTATTTCAATCTTGGTGAAACGTGTACCCCCAAAGAGTTGTGCCTTTGAAGAAAGCCTTTTCACGTTTCAACACTTGGAAGTTTTATTTCAATCTCGGTGAAACGTGTGCTTTCAAGAAGGTCTTTGTTTTTACATTTCAACTTTGGTGAAGTGAAATTCCGAAGAGCGGCTGCTACACTTCAACTCCTGGCGAAATGGGCCTCCGAAGAGGGCTTTTATTTTGTTTACATTTCAATTCTGGTGAAGTGAAATCCCGAAGAGCGGTTATAACACTTCAACTCCTGGTGAAATGGGCCTCCGAAGAGGGCTTTTATTTTGTTTACATTTCAACTCTGGTGAAGTGAAATCCCGAAGAGCGGTTATAACACTTCAACTCCTGGTGAAATGGGCCTCCGAAGAGGGCTTTTATTTTGTTTACATTTCAACTCTGGTGAAGTGAAATCCCGAAGAGCGGTTATAACACTTCAACTCCTGGTGAAATGGGCCTCCGAAGAGGGCTTTTATTTTGTTTACATTTCAACTCTGGTGAAGTGAAATCCCGAAGAGCGGTTATAACACTTCAACTCCTGGTGAAATGGGCCTCAGAGAGGGTTTTCATCGCCTGGAAGTTACTCTCTCATGGTTGGAGGGTCATGACTCCTCCAATCTTTTTTTGTTGAGTAGAGAACTTTCTTTTTTTGTGGCATATGACCCATTAGAGGTCTTTTATTATCCGAAGAGTTGTGCCTCCGAAGAGGACTTGTGGCGCTGATGGTAGCTTTGGTTGTTCCTCTGTTCACTTGCTTATGCCTTTTCAGCGATCCCCTTTTTTTTCACAAGTGGCTTGTTTAATCCAAGGAAGTGTACTTCATTGCCAGGCAAGTTCGTGAGAACGGGCACTAGCTTCCTAATTGGATGTTTGTTTGTTTAAACAATCTCAATTTATCAGCAAGGGCTCGTTCCTATCGAAATCATTAGCCGTTCAATTGAAGCATTTCCTATCTAGGATTTGAATTCGGGGTCTTTGTGACTTGAAATTTGTTTGTTGAATGATGGTGAGAATCGCTCGGTCTTATTATGCGCAAGTTTCATCTCCACTGTCTGCAAAAATTTAAATCGATATTTCAGCAATACATTTTGTGTATTTTTATATCGAAAACAAAGCAAACATATAATGATAATAAGGAACACAAGATTTATAGTGGTTCGGCCATGAAATTGGGCCTACATCCACTTTATATTCTTTCATTATTTACTTGCATCAGTTTCACAATTGCTTTCAATTACAGGAATCATACATTCATAATTCTTTTTACAATGTTTCAACAAAATTTTCAAGTAAAGTATGGACGCAAGTGATTGCTGTTCCATGCCCTTGGAATTTGATCTCCATCAACTGTGGTGAGCTTGAATGTGCCGTCAAGAAGTTTCTGACCTATCACATACGGTCCTTCCCAATTTGGCCCAAACACACCTGTCGCTGTCATAATTCTTTTTAGGACTAGATCTCCAATTTCAAAGCTGCGTTGACGAACTTTGGAATTGAAATGTCTGGCTATCCTTTGCTGATGAGCTGCAACTCTGAGGTTAGCTTCATCTCTTTTTTCATCAAGGAGATCCAGCGCTTCAAGTTGCAGCTTTTCATTTTCTGCTTGATTGAAATGGATTCTTCTGTGTGAAGGGACCTCTGTTTCAACCGGGATCATTGCTTCCGATCCGTATGCTAACGAAAAAGGAGTATGCCCAGTTGCAGTTTTGTGAGTAGTTCTGTATGCCCATAGTGCAAGCGGTAGTTTATCGACCCAACCACCTTTTGCTCTTTCGAGTTGCTTTTTGATGGTTGATTTGATGATCTTGTTCACTGCTTCCACTTGCCCGTTTGCCTGCGGATGAGCTACTGCCGAAAAGCTTTTCTGGATTTTGAATCGCTTGCAAAAATCCTGGAATTCCTCGCTTTCAAACTGAGTACCATTGTCTGTGATTATTTTCTGAGGCACACCGTATCTGCAAATGATATTCTTAGTCACAAAATTTATCATCTTTTTGGAGGTGATAGTTGCCAATGGTTCAGCTTCAGCCCATTTAGTGAAATAATCTACAGCAACAATGGCATATTTGATTCCAGATTTGGCGGTTGGTAAAGGTCCGATCAAATCTATTCCCCAAATCGCAAACGGCCACGGACTGGTCATTTGTGTGAGCTCAGTAGAAGGTGCTCTAGGAATTTTGGCAAATCTTTGACATCTGTCACATTTTCGAGAGTAATCTGCAGCATCTCGATTAATTTCTGGCCAAAAATATCCATATCGGAGAATTTTCTTTGCTAAAGTTTGACCACCTGAATGATCCCCACATTCTCCTCCATGTACCTCTGATAGGATTATTTTGGCTTCTTCTTTGGATACACATCGAAGCAATGGCATTGAGAATCCTCGTCTGTATAATTGACCATCCTGGATTATATATCGAGAAGCTTTTCTCAGTAGCTTTTGTCGTTCTTTAGAGTTTTCTGGTAAAGAGCCATTGAGTAGATACTTTGTTACTGGAGTCATCCATGATTCTTGCTCTTGCGACATACTCATAACCCAATCGATATCCATTTCATCAATGCTCGGATTTGACAAAACTTCCACTGGAACTAACCCTAAGGATTGGGCTTCGCCAGAACTTGAGTATTTTGCGAGAGAATCTGCTTTCATGTTTTCTTCTCGAGGAATATGACTTATCGTGTAATGGTCGAATTCACATAAAAGTTCCCAAGCCTTTGACACATAAGCGGGCAGATTTCCTCCTTTCGTTTGAAACTCCTTCTTGACTTGACATACTATAAGCTGCGAATCACTGAAGATCTGTAACGCTCGAATGTTTAGTTCTTTAGCAATTTTCAAACCAGCGATCAGAGCTTCATATTCTGCTTCATTGTTTGTTGATGGAAATTCTAATCTTAGCGCATAGCATAATGACCGGCCTTCAGGAGTTTCAAGAACAATTCCAGCACCTGAACAGTAATCATTTCTTGCGCCATCTACAAATAACTTCCATTGGGTTGGGGAGTTCTCGATTGTTTCTTCCTCGCTGTTACCCTTGTCTGTAAATTCTGCAATAAAATCTGCCAAAGCTTGTCCGTTGATCGCTTTTCTAGGATGATAAGTGATGTCATATTGGCTCAATTCAATATTCCACTTTAAAAGGCGGCCCGAAGTCTCAGGGCGAAACAAGACTTGCTTTAAAGGTTGATCAGTGAGGACTTTGATAGGATGAGCCTGGAAATATTGCCTCAACTTTCTTGAGGCAATCAATAGACAATAGGCGAGTTTTTCCAACTTGGAGTAATTCATTTCTGCCCCAGTGAGTCTTTTGCTGATATAGTAAACTGGATGTTGAATCCTTTTGTCTTCCCGTACCAGCGCTGCACTTAAAGCATGAGATGAAACTGCCAAGTATATAAGAAGATCCTCGCCATCGCCGGGCCTGGAAAGTATTGGAGGCGTTTCCATATGTTGAATCAATTCTTCAAAAGCTTTCTGGCATTCGGGAGTCCAGTCAAAGTTTTTCTTTCCTTTCTTTAGAGCGTCGAAGAATGGAATGCATTTATCAGTAGCTTTGGATATGAACCGACTTAAGGCGGCAATTTTTCCATTAAGACTTTGCAATTCCCTCTTTGTTTTAGGAGCTTTGACTTCTTTTAGAGCAGTGATTTGAGCTGGACTAGCTTCAATGCCCCTAGCGCTCACGATGAAACCCAAGAACTTCCCAGATTCTACCCCGAAAGAACATTTTAAAGGGTTAAGCTTCATTCCGTATCTTCGGAGAATTGCGAACATTTCTGCTAAGTGTTCGATGTGATCCACTGCTTTCTTAGATTTTACTAGCATGTCATCAACGTAAACTTCCATAGTCTTTCCCAACTGCGGTTTGAACATAGCATTAACCAGTCTTTGGTATGTTGCCCCCGCATTCTTCAACCCAAAGGGCATAACTCTGTAACAGTAAAGACCGACATCGGTGATAAAGCTTGTGTCCTCCTGATCTGGCTCATGCATCATGATCTGATTATATCCGGAGTAGGCATCCATAAAAGACAACAATTCATGACCCGCTGTTCCATCTACCAGTTGATCGATCCTGGGTAATGGGAAGCAGTCCTTGGGACAGGCCTTGTTTAGATCTGAAAAGTCGATGCACACTCTCCATTTACCATTGGCTTTCTTAACTAGCACTGGATTTGAAACCCAATTTGGATAGGTAGATTCTCTGATGAAATTATTCTCCATGAGCCGGTCAACTTCCTCTTTCAATGCTGTCGACCTTTCTAGACCTTGGATTCTTCTTTTCTGCTTTACTGGCGTGAACTTTGGGTCAATATTCAGAGCATGTACCGCAACTTCTGGGGATATTCCGCACATATCGGCATGGGTCCAAGCGAAAACATCCAGGTTTGCTTTCAAAAAAGATATCAAGGCATTCTGAACTGACACATTAAGTTGTGAACCCACATTCAGCACCTTGTTTGGGTCCTTCAGATCAACGGGCACCGGTATCGTTGTTTCTGCTGGTACCACCCTACTCTCCCCCGCACTGGCCTTTCTAGGATCCATCACTTTTCGTGCCCCGCTATGCTCGCCAGTGCAGGGTCCGCCCTGTAGTTGCTATAGGGTTGGTGTTTTGATGCGGATTGGGGTTGCCGCATCTTTCCCCATTTCTCTCTTCCTTGTTTCTCGCAGCTCTGTCATATAACATTCTCGCCCAGCGTTCTGGTCTCCTTTAATAACTCCTACCCCATTGTCTGTAGGGAATTTAATAGTAAGACACCATGGGGCAAGGACAGCTTTGAATGCAGCAAGAATAGGTCGACCAAAGAAAGCATTATAAGCAGAAAATTCATCTACTATCACAAAAGTCTGCTTGCGAACTACTTTTCTTTCTCCTTCTCCGAGTTCCACAAGCAAGTCAATGGTTCCTACTGGTTGCTTTGGCTCCCCAGTGAAGCCAACAATCTTCTGAGATGAGGCTTGCACATCCGCCATCGGGATTCTCATCTGGTCAAACGTTTTCTTGAAGAGGATGTTGCAAGATGCGCCGCAATCAATAAGAACTCTTCTGACAATAGCCGGTCCAATACCGGCCGAGATGACTAACGGGTCCAAAGTAGGGGCCTCAATGCCCGTGGAATCTCTAGCCCTGAACACAATATCATCATTAAAAGTCCTTTGTTGTTTCAGGGGTGTAGAGTCCTCTAAAACAAAGACATTCTCTTCAGTTGGCATATGTTTCAGAGCTCGAGTGTACCTCTCCATTTCACCCCAGCTTCTGCCTGCTGGGTGGGGTCCTCCTGTGATGACATTAATAACTGGCCTTCCAGATTCATGTCCTGCGGCCTTCTCATTTGTCCTGGGCTGATGAGCAAGAGCTTGTTGCCCCTGACTTGACGAAGCAGGATCATTACTACTCTTCTTCACAAATTGCTGCAGCTTATTTTCTCTTAGCAATTCTTCGATTATATTTTTCAATTGACGGCAGTCGTCTGTGTCATGACCAGGCTGATTATGGAAGCGACAGAACTTCCCACTTTGCACAGCTTTTCTTCCGGTTCTGAGAACAGGAGGTTTGGGATACTCAAAAGAATCTTTTGTAGCCAGGTAGATGCGCTCTGGTGTCTCTAACAAAGGAGTATATTCTGATGGCTTGAAGGATCGAGGCTTCTTTGAATTGTGTTGTTTCCTTCCATCATTATTTTCTCTTTTCTGTCCCACAGATCCATTCTTACGTGGCGCAGCAGTGTTGTCTTCAGCTTTCTCTACTGTTGCCTTTGCCGGGACAGGACGGCTTTCCAAACGCATGAATTCATCCGCCTTTTTGTAGAACTTTTCCAGAGAATTTGGCTCCTTCATGTTCAGCCACTTTCCGAATTCACTTGACTTATCAATAGCTCTCATCAAATAGGTCAAGACCATGCGGGGTTCTGCATTATCCACCTCAGCTAACGCTATATTAAAGCGATTTAAAAAAGACTTGATAGTTTCCCCCGGATTCTGTTCCAAACCGGATAACGACATGATGTCTTTTGCCTTTGAAGCATATAGCCTAAATTGCTCTTTAAATTTCCTGGTTAGGTCTGAAAACTGATCGATGGACCGGACAGGTAGTTTTGTGAACCAAAGCAGAGCTACCCCTTCCAAATACACAGGAAAATAGCGGCATTTTATCTCGTCAGAAGCTCTGGCACCTGTCATGTGCCAATCATATTTGTACAGGAACTCATTTGGATCACTTGTCCCTTTGTAAGCTGGAATGGTCGGAGGGACGAACTTCCTTGGGAATTCAGCTTTTAGGATCTTTTCAGTAAACGGAGTCTTGCTCGGAGCGAAACCCCACTCTTTCTCATCTTCGACCCTTTGCATACTTTCTTTCATAATCTGTCGAACCATACCAGAAAGATATTCTTCGTCATTCCTATTTCTGGATCCTCCAGCCTCAGGCAATGTCTGTTCAAAGGGGCTAGCAGCCCTTTCGGGAATGTTTCTAGTTTCAGCATCATGGACATTACCGACAAAGTTCCTTTCATTATTCGCAGGTTGACGGTTTGCCCCGAGCAGATCGTTTAACCTATTCAGAATCAGAGCATTCTGAGCATTCTGAGCTTCCAATTGCGCGTTCTGGGCATTTATTTGCTGATTCAACCCAAAGATAGCAGCGTCCAATTCCGCTTTTGAAACTCCAACAGCTGGAGTGGCTTGATTTGGTGTTGGGGAAGTGGAGGTTCCCTCTCGAATGTTTGCAGATCTCACAGATTTACTTTTCCTTCCAGGAGCCATGATTTCGGATAGACTTCTGGTTCTTAAAGAAACTCTATCTACAAATCTTTCTGAAACAATGATGATAGATGTCCTGAGTTCAATTCTCAGTGAAAGCACCAAAATGTTAACGAAAAAATTTAAACGCTAACACCCTGGTGTATAAGATGTGATTGTGAAAGCACCACCCGTTTGTACGGGAAACAGAAATAAGCAGAAAGTATGTAGAAAAACGGTAAGAGACACAGTATTTATAGTGGTTCGGCTTATAATCCAGCCTACGTCCACTTTAATCTTTTTATCACTAGTTTGATTACAATCCTTTACAAGATCTTTCAATTACAACACACTTCAAGTGATAGGGTATGTGAAACAAGTAGCTCAAGCTTTGATGTTGACAATCATCTTCAAATCCATGGTGAATGTGGATGATTCCTTCATGGAGTTCCTTTAGAAGTTTGTTGGATCTAAAAAGCTTTGAAGTCGTCTGGAATTCGGCAGAGTAACGGCGCTTGAAGAGAATGAGCCAAAAGGTCCCTTGAACGTTGGAAGTGGTCGTCTATTTATAGAGAGTTCTGGTCTGGAATTTTTGCCAAGTTCTAAGTCGCGACCGACTTAGTATAAGTCGTGGCCGACTTAACTTATCCCATCGCCGATCTAACGAGCCAAGCCCACGACTTAATGGAAGCAAGCTTGTCTGAATTGAGTTGTTGCCGAGATAAGCTAGGTCGTAGGTCCCCCTTTCTCTTATGCATGGCTCATGCTTTTAATGGGGCAAGCATGCTTCTCCGGACTTAAATCACCAGTTCTAAGTCGTAGCCGAGTTAACATGCCCCGGCTTAAGTATGAGTCGTGTACCTTTCCATGTCCTCATCAAGTAGGTCGGCAGCTCCTTTAGATAACTAGACCGGTACTCAAGTTAGATCGGTAGACTTCCTAAGTCGGCATCCTTCAAGGCATTAGGTCGTTAACCATTTAAGCCCTTAGGTCGGGAACTTGGTAAAGGCATTGAGTCGGCACCCATGATAAGGCATTGGATCGGCGCGTTTCTTAACTAATTAGGTCGGCACCGAACTAAGTCGGCCACCTTGTTAATTGGTTAGGTCGGCAAAGTCTTTGGGTTGTTAGGTCGGCACCGAACTAAGTCGGCCACCTTGTTAATTGGTTAGGTCGGCAAAGTCTTTGGGTTGTTAGGTCGGCACCGAACTAAGTCGGCCACCTTGTTAATTGGTTAGGTCGGCAAAGTCTTTGGGTTGTTAGGTCGGCAACTCTTCTGAGTCGGCATCTCTTGAGTCGGCGCCATCTCCACGTACTAGACCTGCTGAGTCGTAACCGAGATAGGGTTAACAATATTCGATTTATAAAATGGATGAAAGGAGTTGGACAAATTGAATGACATAATAATTCATTCATAGGAATCATAACGAGTGCGGAATGCGGTAAGTGGAATGCTAATTTCCGCAACTCGTAACAAACGAAAACCGGTGGTAAAGTCAAACTGAAAAGACCTTAAAACCACACAAAAGATTTCTTAGGTGATAATCCTAAGACAAACTCAAAAATACCGAAAAATTTCTCAAACTACATGAATGAGAGAAATAACACTTTCCTTATAAGTGGGCTTAAGGAATAAAATGATGCCATCTAGATGGAATCAAAATCACAAAGAAAAATAGAAATCTGCTTAACAGATTGAAAATGTCGAAGATGAGTAATCCACTCGGAAAAATAGGATATGGCTTCACAATGATTAAGCCAATCCTTGCAGAAAGGTCAATTCCGAACCCAAAGCAAAAATATCGGCTCGGAAAGAAAAGTCACATAAAACAATCTTGACAACTAAACAAAAGCAAATTGAGTGTTGCGGATCTACCATCCGGATTCACAATTATCAATGAAGTCAATAAGCCCAAAATATTCAAAGAAAAAGAATTGATAAGTTCTTTTGATATAAAAATAATGAGATGAAACCCATATCAAAAAGAACTCAAATAGAAAGTTCACGAATTAAAACAATGCCATCGAGGATTGAATGAAAATACCTTGACCAAAAGTTGCAGCTTTCCTTCTCACTTGCCTGGAAGCTTAGGACACAAAGATAAAAGATGACCCGAACCTTTGCAATAACGGCAAAAGAGGGGTTTCGGGCACTCCCTTACATGGTGGTCTGTGGAACCACAATTGTAGCATCGTCCACGACTAGAGGTAGGAACATTTGCTACCAGAGTTTGTTGCTTCCCTTTCTTATTAGAATCGGGGCCCTTGAATTTGATAGGCCTCTTCAAGCTATTGTCGAAGTTCTGTTGGGCACGCACAACTTCAACATCACCTTCATTATCGGCCTCTTCAAGACGAAGAGCGATATCAATAAGCTGATCAAACGAAACCTCAAGTTTCAGGAGTAATGGCTTCTTAAGATTCTTATTCAAGCCATAGACAAACTTCTGATTTTTCTTCAATGGGGTATTAATGTACTCAACCACGTATTTGGACAGAGATTCGAAGGATGCGACATAGTCTGTCACAGAAGATTCACCTTGAACAAGGTCTATGAAACGCCGGGCTAAGGTTACTTTTTCAGCCTCCGGCACAAATTTCAATTCGAATCTTCCCCGGAATTGCTCCCAAGTAAGATCTGCCTCAACGATTTCAGAGATTAAAAGCTCATACCAATCCAATGCTCTTTCTTGTAGCATGCTAGAAGCTACCTGGACTCGATGAAGCTCAATAAGGTTCATGCGAGAAAAGATGCGATCGCATGATTTGAGCCAAGCTTGAATTTCTATAACACTCTCGGATCCCTTGAATGGCCTTCCACCCAAATCAGTGTAGTCTCTGCACAAGCGTGCAAAACCGGATCTAGGATGAGTAGGCTCCTGATTGGGACCGGCTGTTTGAGCGTTCTTGACAAGATCTAGAAGCTGTTGGGCATACATAAAAACTCCATCCTGGGAAGTAGCACTAGATTGACCGGCACTGGGACGGCCTGGTCTAACCATTTCTCTTCTTTAAGAAAGAAAGAAGAGGAAAAAGTTATTCTCAAAATGAATATCAAGCAATCTTGATAGATAAAACAAGGAATCATAAAAGAAAGTAGGATAGAACGGTACGAAGACCCGAATAAAATCCTAAAGCACAACTCCTAAGAAAGACTTAGGACATGATCCTTGCTAAATTATTCTACATTGTTCCGAAGTTTGGCTCTGATACCAAGCTGTGATGCCCCACCTCTATACCCACGCTAGCCAAGAACATTACGGTGAATGCTGTCGACTAGCACGGAGAATAAGGCTGTTGAGGAGCGACCATCCATGTAATTTCTTTGCGCGAGCACCGATATGTCAGATAATATAACATGCATTCTATTTCAAGAGGAAATCCGACATACCGACACAAACTCAAAGCTACTACATGGTGGCTATATAAATCCTTCGGAAAACAAATATAGAAATAAACATAACATAAATCAGTCACAGACAATTCATATCACAAAGGCGGAATAAGATATGAATATTACACTAGAAAGTGCACATCAGAGTAGTGGTCTAAAAAGATCCACAATATCACAAAAGAATAGTTACACGAACTACACAAAAGAATAAGTATACATTAAGGAGTCTATATCTCAAATGTATACAACAAAATAACTACTAATCTAAGTAGTTAACCCAAAAGTCAAGGAGTTAATCCCGGATGAGAAGTCAAGCAGAAGCACCTGTAACATCTCGGTCTGACCCGAGTATTATTTATAAGAAAATAATAAACGGATCAGTCTAACTATAAATATCAGATAACATGATATAGGATAGGAGATATGACTAAACACATAATAATCACAATGCCAAGTTGTGATATATATAAGTAATTGAAAATCAACAAGAGACTAATCAATATCAGGATAATCTACTCAAGATAAAAAGGAATGTCATACTCCTAATTTCATTCACCAAGCCACAATAAATGACATATAAGATATGGCATAGGCGTATAATATCCATAATGGCATACTACTATAAGTATGTAAATGATAATCAACAAACGATTAATCAATATCAAAGAATCTTCTCAAAGATCCAAAAAGGGTATCATACCCAAAACTTGTATTCACAACAAGTTAATGACACACGAAATCACCTATGCACAAGAATTGATAAATCATATCAATAGAAATCACAAAAAAAATAGGTGAAGAAGAAAATTCCAGAATTCGACACACGAAATCCTGAAGTCACACAAAATAAAGGGGGGGAGAGGCCTATCACAAACGGGAGCATGAAAACTCACCAGCAGCTGTAACACATGAACGAGAAGCTATCTCATGGTAGCTAACCATTAATTTGACACACGAATGGTCCGAAGACCTGACACAAGAATGGCCCGAAGACCGTGGGTTGCTACCCCACAAATTTGACACACGAACGGGGTTTAGTCTCCCACGCAGACAAAGAGACATCGCACATTGCTAGTCTAAATCACAAAAATGATTGTCATGATCATCGAGAAGTGTCAATTACACTAAGCTAGTAAATATATGAGTTTAACTTCATGTCCCATAACCACTTGCTTAACTTAAATATTTACGAACAAACTGTAAATCTCCACTAGAAAATTGTCACAAGAGATTCAATCGAACAAGTCCAAGAATTAACCGACAAAGTGAACGCAAGCGTTTCATACCACTTGTTTTACTAAGTCGTTTAATTAGATTTCTCATACGAGTGAGGTAAAGGTTTGTATATACTAATAAATTGGAAAACGGTTTTATAAACGAATTTGGTATTAAAATAGTATTGAAATCGTTTGAGGAAAGAGTTTTGATATTTACTACTAGTATAGAAAACCTTTATATTTTTAAAGTGACAAATCACGAAGAAGATTGTAAGAACAATCAAATCACAAAAATTCACATACGAAGACGTGAATAAAATCCAACGAAATCGATAAAGGATCCATCGAAATGGATATTCAAAAATCCCTAAAAAGAGTCATCAAAGTCATAATGGATGATAACAACAAATAGGATTATCACGAATCGATTTAAATTGGAATTTCAATCCAAAAAGGCAAATTGGACTCAAACAGCAGGTTCAGTCGACTGAACAGAGTTTTTCAGTCGACTGACCCTGTACCTGGAAATCTTCTAGGTTCAGGAAACTTTCTGTTTCCAGTTTTCAGTCGACTGTGCAGAGATTTTCAGTCGACTGAATCATGCCTGGAAACTCTCGGGTTTCAGGTTCAGTCGACTGAACAGAGTTTTTCAGTCGACTGAATCATGCCTGGGCTGTTTTTCAGCCTTATTCAAATGAAGAGCAAACTCTTCCAAAATGCAACCGGACGAACATTGGCTCTAAGGGTTTATGCCAATCGGCGACCCGGCCCTATATGCTCCTCGATGCATCACCAAAAGCATGATCAAACATCCATAAAAGGATTTCACACAAATTTGACTTAAAAACTCAAAATTTAGAGTATTCACAAAACCAATCCAAATCAAGAGCAAATGCACATGAAGAAGTGTTAGGAATTCATACCCAACAACCAAAGATAATTATAGTCATAGATGTGAGATAAAAATCTCACCTTTGCACTAAAATTTATGAAGATGCAGCTTGAAAGCAATGGCAAGAACAAGCACTCTTCAATCTCAACACTAGAAGCTTGAATCTAAGCTTAAAAGAGAAACATTCCCTAAATTAGGTTAAGGAAATTTCTGAAATTCAAAGAGAGAATGAGTTGGAGAAGAAGAAGAGGAAGCTTACCAATGGGTTCTCATGAACTTTGGAGCAAAGAGATGGATTTGCAAAGCAAGCTAGGGCTTTGGAGTTTTAATTTCCTCTTCCACCCTCCATTAACATAAAAGCTTGAGTATTAGGAAAATAGAAGAGAAGTGAATGAAGAGGAGAGTGTTGGAACTGAGTTAAGTGGCTAATTGGCTCAGCCCAACCAAAGCCCTAAGCGGGAAAAAGTAGCAAAAATCAACTTTCTCCAAACATATCGAAGCTTATACTCAAAAAGGTCGCAAACGGCATTTTGAACTCAATGGAGGTGGTCTCGAGTCCTAATTCGACCGTATGCAAAAAGTAGGTTTTCGGACCAAAACCCGACGAACGGTGAAATATTTAAATAAAATATTTAGATATAAAATCGATAAATATGCGGGTTGTTACATTGATGATTCAAGAATACAGGAAAAATGCTAGAAGAATTATCTAATGCTAGAATTTTTAGGGCGGAACGAATATAGGGTTTTGGGTTCGAGTTTTTTGTAGTCTGTTAATTCGTTGATTTGGTCACCGTGGATTGTTCGAGCTGTTCGAGTTTCTAGGAGATGGTCAAGGAGGATATGGCCGAGGTATGGGTGGAGTCGCGTCGCCACTGGTGGTCGGCGTTCGAGGATCTAGGCATTCTTCTCTTAGGGTGTTCGAGTTACTGGTTCGAGCGAATGGGTTCATTTTGATTTCGAGCATTTCGCGTCGAATTGGTTTTTGATTTCGAATGTGAGGTCATTTCTTGACTTGCCGGAGGCGTTGTAGTTTGCCAGAACGTTGGCGAAGCGCCGTGCACGTGCACGATGGCGTATGGTGTCAGTGGTTTCAAGTATGGGTCGTCTCGAGTTATTGCTCGAGAAAATGGGGGAAATGCTTTGGGTTACCTAGTGCATGCGTGAGTTTGAGTGGTACTGCATTTTTTAACTTACACTTAGAACATAAAAAAAAGTAAGAGAAGAAGAAAGGTAGGGGGAGAAGGAACTCGGGAAAATAGGAGGGGGACTCGGGTTGCTACTCGAGTTAAACAGGTGTTTGCCTCGGGTCCATTTTCTAGGGGTTAAGCCTTAATACTTTTTAATTTATTTTGTTCAATAAAGTTTAGTATTAATAAAGTTAACAATGTGGACAAGTTTAAAGTTAAGATTTGATTTAAATTTTATTTAGAGGGGTTTAAAGTATAAGTTGATTAAGAATGTAAATTAATTAACTAAATAGTTTAAGATTAAATAAATTTGAAATTAAAGATTTGGTTAATTAACAATTAAGTGTTTAATTTAATTTTTAATTAAGAATTGTTAATTTGATGATTAGAGTTAATTAATTTATTAAGATAATTAACTAAGGAATAATTAATTAAAAAATTTAATTAATTTATCATTAAAAATAGTATAATCATTGATTTAAATAAATCAATAAAAATAGTTATGTGGTTAATTCTTGTAAATCACCTTCACTCTAGATTGAAGATGATTGACTATCATTAAAATGTTGTGTATTAGATTGATATTTCTGTTCGTGCTTATAATATTGTGTGATGTGAATTGCCTTATGCTGAACTGTGATTTGTGATTTGTTTCTGTATGTATATGAAAACCCCTTTGCCTGTAAAACGGCATTTGAATTTCGATACGACAGGGAGTCCGATTCCAGTTAGTTATCCGAAACCCACATCGAATTGTAATGATAAATCTTTGTGATTGATAAATTTACTTTATCTATGAATCTGTGAATAAAGATAAGCGTTATGGATTATACCGCTTATCGATATTGATATATCTGTGATGATTGATGCTGTGCACTATTGGTAAAACCCCATGGAACACACTTATACACGCACAAATATGGATTTCACGTGGAAATCGGTTAAGTCACAGATTTTTAAATAGTTTTGAATTTGAATTTTTAAATCCAAATGGTTTTGGAAATGGATTGGGTTTAAAGTGAAAAGCTTTCGAAAAGGTGTTTTTTTAAAATAAAAGTTATTTTGAATAACTTAATAAAGATTTGAAATTTGAATAATTTAATTTGAATTTGAATTCAAAATTTGAAATTGAATTCTATATTCGGTATTTATGATTTAAAAGGTTGTACAAGCTTATATGGATTTAAACCATTTTTAAAGTGTCGGTTTGGGAGTTTGAATTAACCCAAAGATTTTAACTTATATAAATGAGATCCAATTTTTCCGAAATTGAATTGTTGTTTTCAAATGGTAAAAGCTTTCACATAAGTAATGAACTTCCAATTTATATTGAAGGAATTACAAGTTTGAATGGAAATTGTTTTCCAAGTTGGGTGAATCTTTGGAAACAAGTTTTGAGAGCTATGAATAAATCTTGATTTAAAGATTTAAATAAATTAATCCAATTGAAACAGAAATTATTTTGAAATCCGTGAATGGATCTTTGTGAAACTGGGTGAACTTTGTGAAATAAATCTTTTTGTTTAAAAGATTTGAAATGGTAATTGGTTTAAACCATTTGAAAGGAAGTTTTGAATTTTAAAGTTGTGACTTAACTGAAATCCATGTCCATATGTTTTTAAATATTGTGCTCATTATTCGGTTTAGCCGGGAGATGACCTTTGTGTCATATAACCCGTTCCGAATAATGATACGACATTATGGATAGCATTTGAAGACCGGTGGTGAAGATAGGGTATTTGCAAGAACGATAGGATGACCTATCGACTGTCTCTGCACTGAGTAGCTACGGTATAGAGATTTTCTAAGTGATGGGAAGTCCGATCGGGATTGTGAATACCCTGATTGCAAAGGCTTCTTCGGAAGTGCCTTTGGTTCTGTTCGAACCCGGGACAGACTTGTATGGTTGTATGTATGACATTACACTTTGAGATATAAAGCATATTTCTTTCAAATACATATATGTTGGCGGCGGAGAATTTATTCTCTTAGCTTAACAACCTTCTATGAGACGTACGAGCTCAGAGGTTATGTAGTTGAAGGTTATCAGTGATATACTCCCAATTTGGTAGTGTGGCATGCTAAGTGCTGCTGTGTGTTGATGATCATTTGTGATCACAGCATGGCTTTCGTGTAAAGCGTAGCTTTATGGATGAAACCTCATCGATCCTCACAAACCGGTAATGGTCGAAACATGAAAGATGCGACAAGGTTTCAGGGGTAGTTCCCCTAGGGTATAACCATTCCTTCTGTAAAGGGTAATATCATGGTATGGAGCCCAGATACTTACTCATGTGGGTACTATAGTATATTTATTACTGTGTGATGTTGTTAGTGTAGAGGATCCTCGTAAAAAGGTCCCAAAGGACTGGGGGTGCCATATCTTTAGGTATTACTCTGAGAAGGGAGGAAACCGGCCTTGTGCTGGCAGAGAGCCGGGTAGGTTCTTGGGACGTCCCTCCAGAGGCGTTCGCATGTGGCAATAGGAAGTTCCTTGGCCTGACCATTTGTTGGAAAATCCAAAGAAACAATACACGCCCTGTACGGTTTTAGTTGTTGTAACGGCCAGGTATTTTCAACCATTCACATCCATTATAAGTGTCAAGGTAGACACTCATGCCGGAATTGAATTGCTCAAAATATCGCGTTGTAAATAAAAATTTGGCAAATCTCAGAATGTGCAGTAAATAAAAATCACAGATCACAGACACAGAGTAATAAAAATGCAGCGGAAGTAAAAGAGATAGTAGTTCATGAAGCTACTATATAAATATATCAGAGTTAAATAAAATACAACAGAAGAAATAAAGTACAACAGAAGTTTAAATATGATAATCAAGTACAAGCTGAATAGAACAACCGAACTGAAAAGATGAAACTTGACAGGTAGATAATCTCCAGCGATTCCAATCTGCAGAAAGTGGAAATCCAAATCTATGAGTAACTCAGGCTGACCAGAGCATAAATAAAAATACAAACACTCGAGTCAGGACATACATACTTATACAATGTAAACCAACTCAAATGAACTGTAGCAAAGATACAAGTAACTTAGAAGATGCTTGGGACCGTCCATCCTCTAAGGATCCGTTAAACTATTTACTATATAGTATATTTGCGCTATATACAGTAGTGTCTAATCAGTAAAGTATAATCCTATAGAAAATAGCGTTAAGGGGATGGTGAACCTTAACGCGATCGGATCTTTAAAACCAAAATCGTAGTGGGCTCGCTATAAGGAGAGGACATGGCACGCGAGGCAATGCCAGGGTGGATACACCGTTTGCACTCCCGGACCGGTGGTGACGGCAAGCCAGCAGCTTCCGCCCACCTCGAACAATACCCCCGAATCAAAGTGGCGCCACATATCGAATCACAAAAGTAATAGAATGGTTTCCGATGGAGCATGCTCGATGAAAGGTAGCGACCCTTTGTGTAGCCCGGTATAGCTCCTGTTTTAGTCATTTATGCCAACTCACGGGAGTTGGGTCCACGTAATATACCTCGAGAATGTCGCCACCATCCTACTTCATTCTGGAATCTCCACCGCGTACGCAGTTGTTAAAGTGGTTTTCAGTATTGGCTGGCTATAAGACAATATCCGATCCCGGTCTCTTTAACAACCAATCGTTATTATAACCCGTAGTTATAACTTTTAAAACAGTATTTATACTTCAAAATAAAATATCATTTCAACCCAAATCTTTATCAAAATAAAGAGTAAATCATTTCAAAATATCATATCTTTCAGATCTTCTTTTCAAATCATTATAATATCAAAATATCATATCTTTTCAAAACTCCATTTTCAAATCATTTAAAATATCAAAATATCATATCTTTTCAAAACCACATTTCAATCATTTAATATATCAAAATATCATCTCTTTTCAAAACCACATTCATTTCAAATCATTATTCATTTTATTCAATTTAAAATACCATTTCAATTCACATTTCAAAACAGTTTATATTCAAAAGAAAAAAAAATCATTTTTAATCATAAAAATGAAGTTATCATGTTCAATAATTACTTATTAAATTTTCAAAATTTTCAACTTCCAAAGTTCATTTATTCACTTAAGTTTATTAAAACAGTGAAAATTCACTTTTCGCGGCATTTAGGAAACGCTACGGAAAGATACATTCAAAACAGTTCAATTTAACAAAAGACAACATTTTAAAATGTTATAATAGGGTTTACTTAAATTACAAATAAACTTAGTTAAATTCAAAAATTATAGCACTTACACAATTGCTATAATAGTTTTTAATTCAATAGCTTTTTAGTTCATTATCATCAACTACAGCATTTACAAATGCTGTAATGCCATTTACATTGTAATTAATAGCATTTCAAAAATGCAGTCAATTAACTTCAAATATTCAATATAATTTCCAATTATATTTTTATTTAAAACATTTTTAACTTATAAAATCATACATTTTCACATTTATAAACATCATTTAATTTTCCTCAAGTTCATGATTTTACAAAGTTAAATTTCCATTCAAAAATCAAGATTTAATAATAATTCACTTATTAAAATGCAATGTTCAATTTTAAATTCATTACATTAAATTTCAACTTAACACTTAAGTTCAAATTCTCAAATATAACTTAATTTTATTTTTATTTACTTAACTAGAAGTTCACTTTTAAGTCAATTTCATAAATTTCCAATTTTAGTTATATTTCAAAATTTCAACTTAAAATATCCATTCATTTCACATTTTAACTTTATTCAAAATCATTAATATGTTATAAAATCATTTTAAATTAATTTAAATTCAAACTATCATAAATTTATCATATTTTCAAAGTTATTTAAATTCCATTAAAAATTAAGTCAAAATTTCCAAAATAACTTACATTCATATTTTCTAACTTTTCCATAATTTATTTAACTTATAGATTTCCAGAAAATCAATAATACTTTGCAAAAATTATATTTTTATTAAATTTCAAATAAAATATTACAATAATTAAATTTCTAAAATATTTCAAAATTTTTAGAAAAACATATTTTAACTATGGGCCTGTATATAATTTTCTACACTAGGAAAAATGATACGGGTAATATATCATTTCAACCCGTAATTTACAAAGAAAATCCGGGTTTTATCATTTCAAACCCACAATCCCAAGTTAAAATAAATTAAATAAAAACCGTTCAAGCCTATCATTTCAGCCCATAACGATTTTTCCCTATTCTAAAGTCCATTCGGGTATGTATCATTTCAACCCATAGGGATTCTAATCTAAAGGGAACTTGCAGTGTGACGAACAGATAAAATAAACAGAATAGCATGAAATAACAGTAACATATAATAAAATAAGTTTAATAACAGGTGTGAACATCATATGATAACAATATAAGCATATATAACATGATAATATAGTCCTACAGATTCACAGAGTGTCAATTCACATTTGTATAAGTATAAACATCTGGTGAGATTTACTCACCTCTTTGTGCTGGAGATATCAAGACCAATGACACAATGGAAACAAAAGCACGATGACAAGACTACGGACATGAGTGGAGAGAGAATCAAATCTAAAACTCTTGTGTACAACCCAAAACAAACAATCAAAACAACAAAATTCAATACGACTTTAAAATGCAATAACATTGAAATAAAAGGAGATACGACTATGCAGTCTTTTGCTTTGCCTTCTCTACTGTTTGGTATGGCTTAGGGTCTGATTTGGTTCAGATATGGTCAAGGTTTGGGTCTGGTTTGGGCTAACATAACTCAGGTTCAGGGCAAGACAAGGTGGAGTTTTATTCATGAGGAGGTGAAGTGGGATTGAAGGCAACTAGGTAGTTTTTAGTCAAAACAAGGGCTCAACTATGGGGAGTGGGTTCGGCCTGTGGTGCATCATGACTGGGCATAGGTGGGAGACGGTGTGCCGTAGTCAGGTCAGAGGAGAGGTGGCGGCTATGGTGGTGGTTTGGGTGGTGGTTGAAGTGGATGAGCAAAAAGTGGTCAACAAAGCATGGATCTAGGCATCTAGGTTGTATTTGGAAGGGTTTGGCTATCAAGGGGGTTCGGCCTTGGTCATGGCTAGTGGGGTAGAGGGTGATGATGGTCGGGAAGAGATGGAAGGAGGTGGTGGCCGTGGAGCAAGGGGAAAAGCCGCTCCAATCAGGGGAGAAAGCAAAGCAAATTTGCATAGAAATAGGAGAAAAAGTAGAAAGAATTTTTTTTTTTTTGCATGGTGGAGGCCATGAATTTTTAGGGTTTGAGAAGCTTTGAAACTCGTGAAAATAAGAGGAAGTCGTCTAGTAAAAATGAGGAAAAGAACGATCAAAATAAAAGAGGTATTGATAACAAAAGAAACGGTAAAAAAAACAGTGAAACGACTTTACGTTTCTTAGCCTTTAAACCTTTCAAATTTCCTCTATATATATATATACTTTTGTAATTTTATAAATACATATAAACTGAGAAATAAAGATAACAAATCAGAAATAAGAATAAATATCTAAAATAAATAATTAAATTTTAATTAAATAGAATTTTAATTAAGAAAATGGCTTAAAATTGCAAACTAGGCTTTAAAATTGAAAACAACTCAAATAATCTTTGAAAAATCTATTCAAATTTAAATACACGAAAAATGAATATTAATAAAGTAAAACATAGCAAATAAAAGTGAATGTATAAAATAAATTACTAAATTTTAATTATATATAATTAAATTAAGGAAATAGCAAAGAAAACAGAAACTAGGCTAGGAAATTTGAAAATAATTGCAATGGACCTTGGAAAATTTTTATATACTTGAAAAATATTTATAAATAAAGTTAATAACATAAAAAAATGCATTCACAAATTTTTTTATATATTTAAATATAGTTTAGATGAAGAAAATAGCAGAAAAATAGAATCATCCTTTAAAATAGGAAATAAATACAGTAAATTTTGGAAAAATTCTATTATCATCTTAAAAATATTTAAAAGTCAAAATATACATAATATAACACAAATATACCAGTTAGAATAAAATATATCAAATAAAAAATGTCATTTATATAATTTAAAAATAAAGACTATTGCCGAATAACCCAATATACACACAATATTAAAAACAGTATAACTTTTGCAATTTAAATTCGTTTTCAACGAAATGAAAAGCAGTGTTCTTAAAATTTTATGTACTTTCATAATGAAAGATAAAATTTTAATTTTCAAACTTTTAAAAATTTAAATTAAAAGTCAAAGTTTGATTATTTTGACCAAAATTCACTTTTTGGAAAATATTCTTTTCAGTCATGCTTTGGAATGATAATTCATATCAAAACTAAAGTTAATATTTAAAGTAACAAAATTAATCATTCAAAAAAAAATAAGTTTTTAAATCAAATTAAATTAAAATAATTAAAATATACAATTAAAAATAATCATAAAATACAGGGTTGTTACACTCTCCCCCATTAAAAACTTTTCGTCCCCGAAAAGGAATGAGGTACGGGAAAGCACAGAAAAAGATAGAGTAAAACAATATTAGGACAAGATGACAAGGAGAATGAAATTATACATGATAACTATTGTTATAGGTAAGTTTAACTAGGTGGAGATGATCTTTCCAAGATTCTCCAAAATCAAGAACACAAGCACGCAAAATAAATTCAAAATGAGTACAAAAGATTATCAAAGATTATAGAAAGATTTCTAAATAGAAAAATTATAGAAAGATGCCTATACCAGTCTATCGCAAGATAAGGATGATAAGGACAAACAAAAGATAGTTTGAAAAACAAAATAAGGAAATAAATTTGAAAGCATGGGAATTTCAACTTAAATAGAGAATAAATCTTTACACAAGTTAAATAAATCTTAATTATCTCAAATTTCATTATCTTGTTATCCAATCATCTAAAATTAACAATTTCTAAACCATGGGTTTGAAAAATAATCATTTATTACACTCACAATGTACTTAATAAATTTAATTCTCTTTATTACTCTCATTATATTTATCACTTATGTTAGACATGCTTACACTTATTATAACTGCTTTCTTTTATTCTTAGTTCTTTTAACATTATTTTATTGTAAGTTATTCAATTACCCTTTATTATATTTACCTCTGTTAATCATTTTATAATTAAAATTTAAGTGTATAAAACCACTCAATTTTATTTATAAAATCTTTTTATATTGTATATTATCCAAATTACATTGTTAACTTCTGAAGTCAAGGTAAGTTATATTTGAATGCAATTGTATTATACAAATAAAACTTTTCAATTCAATCATTTCAAGCTTAAATCATTTATACAAAAAATTTGATTTTCTTTTTTATAATTGAAATTATTCTTTAGAAATAGATTTAAGAATTAAATTTCCGATTTCTTCAAACCATTTAGAGATAATTAAAGGTATGTACATAGTTTATCAAATCAAATTTAAATCATATATCTATATATATTATAAATCAAGTCATATTTTAGAAATTCAAATCCATTTAAATTCCCAAAACAAAGCTGTAGCAAGACCACAGAACAGTCTCTTCACTTCGAAACTCGAAAATGAACGTCGATGATGTCGCGATCATCACCGAAATTATTTTCCAGCGACAAAGAGAAGAGCACTTTAAAATTCTTTGGAAACAAATTCTATTTGAAAATACTTTAAATAGTATATCCTTTTTTTAAACTTTAAACCAAAGTTCGAAATAATCGGAATTTAAATTCTCAAATTCTTGTTTTAAATTCATTTCAGTTTCCAAATAAATTTATAAACAACTATTTATAGATTCATTTGTAGAACAATAAATGATAAATCAAGTATTATCATTTCAAATTACCAATTTAAATCATTTTATTAAGTTTCATAAATTTACTTATATATCAAAATTTATTTCATTAACCAAAATTTTAAAATAATATTGTGTCAGTTTGTTCTGTCAAAGTGGTTTAGAAATCCTATCGATAGCGTTGATCAGACAAATCGATCGGAAGCCCAAATCAACATCAACAACTCAAACAACACAATATATAAAACAAAACATACATATACAAGTACAATTCAAAATGTTTGGAAGAATAGATTGGAAACAAAAGACAAGATGATTAAATAACAAAGTAGAGAGGTGGGTAAGCTTAAATAAATCACTAGCAACTTTTACCAGGTCAACCGTGACTTAAAGAATAAGATCAATGTGGATTTTTCTGGGGTAAATCTACATTCGATCTCAAGAGTTAGAGTTTGGGATAACAAAAGATATTAGCATCTAAACCAAGGATAGATATAAATCTCTGGTGAATTGATGATAATTGTAAAGGAGTTTTCCCCCTTTTTTTTCAATTCAATTTGAAATTGGCGTGACTACCGACTCACTAGAAAGATCATTCGAAGCGGAGTTATGGAATACTCCAGAGTCAAAAGAAGATGAATAGTGAGGGATACGAATGGATTTTGGAACCGTAGGGAACATTCCAAAATTCAAAGGAATCGAGTCAAAAAGGAAGAGATTCAAACTCGAATGAAAGTGATTCTGTTAAATACATTCACTCCATATGCTGAGTTTTGCCTAGAGCTACCAAAGCTCTGATACCAACTGTAACAGCCAGGTATTTTCAACCATTCGCATCCATTATAAGTGTATAGGTAGACACTCATGCCGGAATTGAATTGCTCAAAATACCGCGTTATAAATAAAAATTTGGCAAATCCCAGAATATGCAGTAAATAAAAATCACAGATCACAGACACAGAGTAATAATAATGCAGCGGAAGTAAAAGAAATAGTAGTTCATGAAGCTACTATATAAATATATCAGAGTTAAATAAAATACAATAGTAGAAATAAAGTACAACAGAAGTTTAAATATGATAATCAAGTACAAGCTGAATAGAACATCCGAACTGAAAAGATGAAACTTGACAGGTAGATAATCTCCAGCGATTCCAATCTCCAGAAAGTGGAAATCCAAATCTATGAGTAACTCAGGCTAACCCGAGCATAAATAGAAATACAAACACTCGAGTCAGGACATACATACTTATATAATGTAAACCAACTCAAATGAATTGTAGCAAAGATACAAGTAACTTAGAAGATGCTTGGGACCGTCCATCCTCTAAGGATCCGTTAAACTATTTACTATATAGTATATTTGCGCTATATACAGTAGTGTCTAATCAGTAAAGTATAATCATATAGAAAATAGTGTTAAGGGGATGGTGAACCTTAACGCGGTAGGATCTTTAAAACGAAAATCGTAGTGGGCTCGCTATAAGGAGATGGCACGGCACGCGAGGCAATGCCAGGGTGGATACACCGTTTGCACTCCCAGACCGATGGTGACGGCAAGCCAGCAGCTTCCGCCAACCTCGAACAATACCCCCGAATCAAAGTGGCGCCACATATCGAATCACAAAAGTAATAGAATGGTTTCCGATGGAGCATGCTCGATGAAAGGGTGCGACCCTTTGTGTAGCCCGGTATAGCTCCTGTTTTAGTCATTTATGCCAACTCACGGTATTGGCTGGCTATAAGACAATATCCGATCCCGGTCTCTTTAACAACCAATCGTTACTATAACCCGTAGTTACAAATTTTAAAACAATATTTATACTTCAAAATAAAATATCATTTCAACCCAAATCTTTTTCAAAATAAAGAGTAAATCATTTCAAAATATCATATCTTTCAGATCTTCTTTTCAAATCATTTTAATATCAAAATATCATATCTTTTCAAAACCACATTTCAATCATTTAATATATCAAAATATCATCTCTTTTCAAAACCACATTCATTTCAAATCATTATTCATTTTATTCAATTTAAAATACCATTTCAATTCACATTTCAAAATAGTTTATATTCAAAAAAAATTTCATTTTTAATCATAAAAATGAAGTTATCATGTTCAATAATTAAATTATTAAATTTCCAAAATTTTCAACTTCCAAAGTTCATTTATTCACTTAAGTTTATCAAAACAGTGAAAATTCACTTTTCGCGGCATTTAGGAAACGCTACGGAAAGATACATTCAAAACAGTTCAATTTAACAAAAGACAACATTTTAAAATGTTATAATAGGGTTTACTTAAATTCCAAATAAACTTAGTTAAATTCAAAAATTATAGCACTTACACAATTGCTATAATTGTTTTTAATTCAATAGCTTTTTAGGTCATTATCATCAACTACAGTATTTACAAATGCTGTAATACCATTTACATTGTAATTAATAGCATTTCAAAAATGCAGTCAATTAACTTCAAATATTCAATATAATTTCTCAACCAATTATATTTTTATTTAAAACATTTTTAGCTTATAAAATCATACATTTTCACATTTATAAACATCATTTAATTTTCCTCAAGTTCATGATTTTACAAAGTTAAATTTCCATTCAAAAATCAAGATTTAATAATAATTCACTTATTAAAATGCAATGTTCAATTTATATTCATTACATTAAATTTCAACTTAACACTTAAGTTCAAATTCTCAAATACAACTTAATTTTATTTTTATTTACTTAACTAAAAGTTCACTTTTAAGTCAATTTCATAAATTTTCAATTTTAGTTATATTTCAAAATTTCAACGTAAAATATCCATTCATTTCACATTTTAACTTTATTCAAAATCATTAATATGTTATAAAATCATTTTAAATTAATTTAAATTCAAAATATCATAAATTTATCATATTTTCAAAGTTATTTAAATTCCATTAAAAATTAAGTCAAAATTTCCAAAATAACTTACATTCATATTTTCTAACTTTTCCACAATTTATTTAACTTATAGATTTCCAGAAAATCAATAATACTTTACAAAAATTATATTTTTATTAAATTTCAAATCAAAATATTATAATAATTAAATTTCTAAAATATTTTAAAATTTTTAGAAAAACATATTTTAACTACGGGCCTGTATATAATTTTCTACACTAGGAAAAATGATACGGGTAATATATCATTTCAACCCGTAATTTAGAAAGAAAATCTGGGTTTTATCATTTCAAACCCGCAATCCCAAGTTAAAATAAATTAAATAAAAATCGTTCAAGCCTATCATTTCAGCCCATAACGATTTTTCCCTTTTCTAAAGTCCATTTGAGTATGTATCATTTCAACCCATAGCGATTCTAATCTAAAGTGAACTTGTAGTGTGATGAACAGATAAAATAAACAGAATAGCATGAAATAACAGTAACATATAATAAAATAAGTATAACAACAGGTGTGAACATCATATGATAATAATATAAGCATATATAACATGATAATATAGTCCTACAGATTCACAGGGTGTCAATTCACATTTGTATGAGTATAAACATCTGGTGAGATTTACTCACCTCTTTGTGCTGGAGATATCAAGACCAATGACACAATGGAAACAAAAGCACGATGACAAGACTACGGACATGAGTGGAGAGAGAATCAAATCTACAACTCTTGTGTACAACCCAAAACAAACAATCAAAACAACAAAATTCAATACGACTTTAAAATGCAATAACATTGATATAAAAGGAGATACGACTACACAATCTTTTGCTTTGCCTTCTCTACTGTTTGGTATGGCTTAGGGTCTGATTTGGTTCAGATATGGTCAAGGTTTGGGTCTGGTTTGGGCTAACATAACTCGGGTTCAGGGCAAGACAAGGTGGAGTTTTATTCATGAGGAGGTGAAGTGGGATTGAAGGCAACTAGGTAGTTTTTAGTCAAAACAAGGGCTCGGCCTTGGGG
Source organism: Allium cepa (assembly GCA_030765085.1). Taxonomy (NCBI): domain Eukaryota; kingdom Viridiplantae; phylum Streptophyta; class Magnoliopsida; order Asparagales; family Amaryllidaceae; genus Allium; species Allium cepa. The sequence continues at coordinate 563,525,876 of CM060935.1, forward strand.
AGTGGGCTCAGCCTGTGGTGCATCATGACTGGGCAGAGGTGGGAGAGGGTGTGTCGTGGTCAGGTCGGAGGTGTGGCGGTGGCTATGGTGGTGGTTTGGGTGGTGGTTGAAGTGGATGAGCAAAAAGTGGTCAACAAAGCACGGATCTAGGCATCTAGGTTGTATTTGGAAGAGTTTGGCTATCAAGGGGGTTCGGCCTTGGTCATGGCTGGTGGGGTAGATGGTGATGATGGTCGGGAAGAGATGGAACGAGGTGGTGGTCGTGGAGCAAGGGGAAAAGCCGCTCCAATCAGGGGAGAAAGCAAAGCAAATTTGCATAGAAATGGGAGAAAAAGTAGAAAGAATTTTTTTTTTTTTTGCAAGATGGAGGCCATGAATTTTTAGGGTTTGAGAAGCTTTGAAACTCATGAAAATAAGAGGAAGTCGGCTGGTAAAAATGAGGAAAAGAACGGTCAAAATAAAAGAGTTATTGATAACAAAAGAAACGGTAAAAGAAATGGTGAAACGACTTTACGTTTCTTAGCCTTTAAACCTTTCAAATTTCCTATATATATATATATATACACACACTTTTTTAATTTTATAAATACATATAAACTGAGAAATAAAGATAAAAAATCAGAAATAAGAATAAATATCTAAAATAAATAATTAAATTTTAATTAAATAGAATTTAAATTAAGAAAATGGCTTAAAATTGCAAACTAGGCTTCAAAATTGAAAACAACTCAAATAATCTTTGAAAAACTATTCAAATTTAAATACATGAAAAATGAATATTAATAAAGTAAAACACAGCAAATAAAAGTGAATGTATAAAATAAATACTAAATTTTAATTATATATAATTAAATTAAGGAAATAACAAAGAAAACAGAAACTAGGCTAGGAAATTTGAAAATAAATGCAATGGACCTTGGAAATTTTTTATATACTTGGAAAATATTTATAAATAAAGATAATAACATAAGAAAAATGCATTCACAAAATAAATATATAAATTTTATTTAAATATAGTTTAGATGAAGAAAATAGCAGAAAAATAGAAACAACCTTTAAAATAGGAAACAAATACAGTAAATTTTGGAAAAATTCTATTATCATCTTAAAAATATTTAAAAGTCAAAATATGCATAATATAACACAAATATACCAGTTAGAATAAGATATATCAAATAAGAAATGTCATTTATATAATTTAAAAATAAAGACTATTGTTGAATAACCCAATATACACACAATATTGAAAACAGTATAACTTTTGCAATTTAAATCCGTTTTCAACGAAACGAAAAGCAGTGTTCTTAAAATTTTATGTACTTTCATAATAAAAGATAAAATTTAAATTTTCAAACTTTTAAAAATTTAAATTAAAAGTCAAAGTTTGATTATTTTGACTAAAATTCACTTTTTGGATAATATTCTTTTTAGTCATGCTTTGGAATGATAATTCATATCAAAACTAAAGTTAATATTTAAAGTAACAAAATTAATCATTCAAAAAAAAATAAGTTTTTAAATCAAAATTAAATTAAAATAATTAAAATATACAATTAAAAATAATCACAAAATACAGGGTTGTTACAGTTGTATAACCTACCATGGAATGTGGCGGTAACCTGCTATTGAACATGGTAGCTATAGTAGGCACACGATACTGGTCATATGTTGTCTAAGATTAATATTATCTTTCGAAATAGTTTTTTCTACACTATGCACTAATAATAATAATATCAAAATGGTTTTCGCGTATCAAGCATGTTTGACTAACATAAAGAGAAATCTCCTCCAATTCTGCGTTTGCATGATGTGTGTGGCGGGAGGCCTTATGGTTGTTTCATTTTCCAAAAAGCATTGCGTTTTTCAAAATTTAAATCCTTGTGATTGTTTTTAAAGACAAACAGATTTTGTTTGCTCACACTAGTCCCATGTTTGACTCGGAGTTTACCGTTCCCTTCCTAAACTCTGGGTGCCCATAATTTTCCACACGGGCAGTCAAGAGTTTGGTTTTTCAGATAGTCAGGTTTAGTAGATTATCTGAAGCTAGTTCAGTCCGTGAAAGACTGACCTTACTAATCTTGGTGCAAACTTGATGGTGGATCAAGCTAGGAGTTTTGGAGCTTTTGGATCAGAGTTGCAGTACTGGATTCTATGAAGACTCATCTCATATTGTATCGTGTTCCGCTGTATTTTGTGTTATATATTCTCTGATATTGATGATTATCATTGTAGCAAATTGATGTATTGGATATTGTATTCATGTTGTATCAGTGATATATCTTTTATTTTCGCTGTGTTATTTATCATCTAATGGTGTTGCAAGCTCCGGCGATACGAATTTGATGTTGTTGTCAGACATCGAGTTTGGGTCGTCAGGCAATTCATACGTCATATCAAAAAAATCATATTCATTTCAAAATCATATCACTTTCTAAATCATTTCACTTTTAAAATCATATTCACTTCCAAAATCATAACTACAAAATAATTAAACCATCATATCAAAATATAGCGTTTAAACCCATTAAATCTAAATCATGACAGTTCCAACTTAAATAGTTTAAATAGTAAAAATAGTTGATATATCGAAATACTTATAAATTAAAAATAGTTTTTATTTAAAAATAGGTTATAAATTAAATAGTTTTTATATTAAATATATTTTATATATTAAAATATATATTAAAGTTGTTAAAAAATTTAATATATATATATATATATATTAAAATAGTTTATAAATTTAAAAGAATTTATATCAAAATAATTTCAATTTAGAATTGTTTCATCAAATTTCACAAATCAATGCAAATCAACTTAATTTTCAAATTTGAATCTAAATCATTCTCAGTTCAACAATTCAATTAAAAGGATTAAAGGTTCAATCCAAATTCTCATTAAACCATCTTTAATTTGTCTCGATTTCAAGTCTAGATTTGAAATACAAATTCAAACCACTTCCAATTTAATAAGTTTCAAAGTTTAAATATTTAAACAATTTACAATTGCTCAATTTGATAAATTCCATTTATATTTCAAAATTTAACTTTAATTTTATTTTAAATTTGAAAATATTTACTTAATCATTTCTAATAACATTTAAATACAATCCAAAATCACAAATTTAAATAAAATCAATAATTAAATAGCTAACTTCACTTACGTTATATTCTAAAACATTCACCCAATCACTTTTATGAACGTTTAAATAAAATCCCAAATTAAAAATTTAAATCCAAACTAAATATTTAATTTCAATTTATTTAAATTGGAAAAGATTCATTTAGTCACATTTAATCAAAATCAAGTTGTTAAGTTATAAACTTCAAATCTTTAAAATCTCAAAATCAATAAGTCTAAATTAGTTCTTATTTGAAGTCAATTCTTAACAAATTAATTTGCAATTCAATTTTAATTTTTCTTTCCAACCTTAATTTATTAAAGTTATTACAAAATCTATTTTCAAAACATTAATATAAATTTAAATAAATACTTAAAAAAATATTATATATATTATTAGTTAAATTAAATTCTCAATAAATTTTATTATATTAATTATTATTAAATTAAATCTTATTATTATTAAATCTATTTTAAATATAATTTTATATATTTAAAATAATAAAATTATAAGTAAAAATTTGTAATTTTCATTTTAAAACTTTAACTTATAATTTTTAAAACTTCCAAAACATATAAATTAAAATCTAAATTTATACACATATTAAAATAAAATCTTTATACTATATTTTAAAACCCAGTATTTCTTTAAATCATATATTTATATTTTTCAAAACTCTGCAAATCATTTAGAATAGACCAACGATGTCAATATATAGTTTTCTATCACATTGTCAAGTGATATGGATATTTATCATTTCATTCCGCAATTATTTAATATTTACGGGCATACCTCATTTCAACCCATAATCCCAAATTTCAAATTCAAATGAAATTTCTTGGTTTTATCACTTCAACCCATAATAATTTTCCCAAATCTATAAGACCATTCAGGTATGTATCATTTCAACCCATAGGAATTCCTAAACTAAAGAGGGAACTTACAATGTTAGAACAATATAATAATAATATAAAATAGCATAATATACCAATGGAAAGTATGACCATAATTAAAATTTTAAATATAATACATAGGATAGGTAATGGTGTCATATGTCAATTAACGTAGGTGAACAATTTAAATAACAATATATCATACTGAATAACTTAATTACTAATAAATTAAATTTAACAACACATTTCAATCATTATTTCATGTAAATCAAATTTACTAGGCATATGAATGTTAATCGTGAGTGATTGCTCACCTTTCGAGACTAGAGAATCGAGAATGAAAGCAATTGGACGTGGATAAGCATGCAAAAATGAAGGACATGACAACTGCTGCTGGAATTCTCCGGACAACAAATATAAAAGCAAGCTAGCTAGAATTTGAAATAGATGAATTAAACGGATATATATATATATATATATATATATATGATATATATTTCTTCTTTATAATCTTTTACCTTCTTTGAATTTTATTTTATAACAAAAGACTAGTAGAAGCAAGGGATTCGGCCAGTCTTTCAGCAGAGGTGATGGAGAGCTTCTAGCAGTGGTGCAAGGCTGGAGAGATAAACGATGGGAGGCGGGTGATGTGAAGTGGAGAGGGTCGGTTTCGATCGATGGCTGTAGGTATTAGGGAGGAGAAGTGATGAGTGAGGTGCCATATGGACCAAAGGAGTATGATCGGTGAAGCTCGACAAAGAAGTGGTGTTGTGGTGCGGGAGTGGCTGAGGTGGAGGGCGTATGGTCGGAGCATTGTAGAGGGGATCTGGGGTGTAGCGGCCGATCTGCTACTATGGGGTGGGTTCGGAAGTGAAGGTGGGTGGCGCGATGGGTGGAGAGTTAAGGGAATGTGTAACAACCCGCCTTTTTGTACGATTTAAATCGATGATAAACCACACACGTCAGACTCAAACCATACAAAAGAGCAGATTTTTATTGAGGTGAATAAGAAAAGCAGAGAAAGAAATAAAACAAAACAGAATCTCACAGCGGAATGACAAAATGTAATAATCAAATAACAATTCATGAAGTTGTTTCACAAAACATTTGATTTTACTTATACAATACATATCAGAGTTACACATGCCAGAGAATCATAAATAATGCAGCGGAATACATGATGCAGTGAAATATAATGACTAATAATAATACAATCCTCATCTTCGTCCTCCAGCTGTAAGGTCTTCCAATCCCGAAATGCTCAGGCTGACCCGAGCGAATTGAAAAGAGAAAACACTCGAGTCGGAACTAAAAGATCTTATGTAAGTTAAGTCAACGGTAAAATATGAGTGGAACAGTGTCAGAGATGTTTACGAGATTTGACATCACCTATCCAGTGTCTAACGTGAGTGCAGTAACATAAGAGATGTTAGGGATTACATCTCCTTAGGATCCGTTAAACTATCTACTATGTAGTAATATACGCTATTATAATAATGTCTAAAAGTAAAATAAACTTACTTTAAAATAGCGGTAAGGAGTGATCCAATATTCCCCTTAACACATAATAGTGCCAATAGTCTATACGGCACCTGCATACCTCCTGATCGGGAGGCTAAGAGAAGATACTCCATAGGTACGGCACAAATCAAACTCGTGCAAAGCTCGCTAGGGTAGGTGACACGGTGCAACAAGGCAATGCCAGGGTAGATATACCAATTATGCACACGGGCTGGTGGTAACGCATAGCGCGCAGCTAACGCCCACCTCGAGCCACACCCCCAAATCAAAATCAAAAGTGGCCACCAAATAAATCTCAAAGTCAGAATATAATATCGAAGAAGTGTATCCGATCAGAGGAGCTACCTAATTGGCTCGAGATCGCTCCTATTTTAGCTACCTTAAGCCAACTCATGGGAGTCGGGTCCACGTATATACCTCAAAGGAACGTCGCCACCATCCTACTTCATTATGGAATCTCCACCGCGTACACGGTTGTTAAAGTGGTTTCGGAGTTGGCAGAGAGTATGACAACTTCCGATCTCGGTCTCTTTAACAACCAAACGTTATTATAACACCGCCGTCATTTCAAAATAATTTTATACTTCAAAACCAAAATATCATTGCCATTTCAAAACTGTATATGATATCACTTCCATTTCAAAACCAAATCAATACGATATCATTTTCATTTCAAATTTATCATTTCCAAAATCATAGCACTTCCAAAGTTATAACACTTCAAAATCAAAACACTTGAAATATAACACTTTCAAATCATAATACTTTGAAACTCATAACTTTGCAACATAACTTCCACCACTTAAATGGTTTAAATATTAAAATACTCTATATAATAAAATAGCTTCTTCACTTTCACAAATCAATTCCAAAACAACTCGAATTTCTAGGTTTTAAATTTAACCAAATCCCAAATCATATATCAATTCAATTCAGTTTCCAAATAAACTATTCCAAATTATGTCGATTTAAAAATAGATTTGATCCACAGAATAAACCATTTCAAATTCAGTATATTTCAAACTTCAAGTATTCAACAATTTCAAAACTAAGTTTGGTAATTTCGTGTGTATATATATATATATATATCAAATTCAATTTTCTATTATTTAGTTTTGAAATATTTTACTTAGTAAGCCCATTATCATTTAAATAAACCCAAATTACAAATAACTGAATATTTCCTTCAATTTATTTATACTTGAAATATTCATTTAATTCATCTTAAACCAACATCAAGTTATAAAAATCACACCTTTTAAAATTTCAAATTTAATAAATTTCACATCAAACTTAATTGAGTTTAGTTCTTAAATAAATTCAATTTCAAATAAATTTCAAATTTATCTTCCAACCTTAATTTATTAAATCATCATAAACTCTATGTTAAAATATAATTTAAATACTTAACCATATTATCTTCAATACAAATCAAACTTATTATTAAGCTTATTCTATATTAAAACAAATTTATACATAGCTTAAAATCAAAAATAAAATAACATTTATATTACACCTAAAATCACTATTTATATCAAACCATATATTTCTCTACAAAACCATAGAATTCATTTCAAAAATAGTATTATATATATAGACCGCGGTGTCTGTATATTATTTTTTATCCTATGGCCAAGTGATACAGATATTTATCATTTCAATCTACAATTTAATATTTTACGGTTGTATATCATTTCAGGCCGCAATCCCAAATTAATAATAATCCATAACAAACTTGCAGTTTATAACAACATAAACTAAACATCCATTCAACCAATATCAATAATCAACATCCATCACAATCATCATCGAAAACAATCCATAAGTATCAATATAGAAACCGATAATTATAACAGGTATTTAACTGGAAGTTTATATGCAATAATAAATTAAATAACAATTTAATTCAAAAAAATTCAGTTCAACTGAGATGATGATTAAAAATATACCAAACAATCATAAATAAATTCCTAATCATATCATGAATTAAATTTAACAAACATAAGAAATTTTAGAAGTTCTGAGTGGGTTTAAACACTGATCTTTGAATTTAAATCGAATTTATATCCAATTTAAACTCAAAATTTGAACAATCTTAGAATCCATCCAAACCAGCATCAAAATGTCTGGAATTTTATTACGATCCCAACGTAGTAACCCGCGTATGAATCTGAGCCTGTATGCAAAAATTATTCAGAATAGAAGTTATACGATTAGAATTTTAAAACAAAATAAAATAAAATAAACAATTAACTTCCATATCCCCTCAATCGTCTAACTCCAGCAAAAAGCCTAGCTGCACGCATTGCTCGCAGTTATGGTAACCTGCCGCCACGCAAATTGCTCGATGCCGGCCACCACAGCCTACCGTTTCATCGTCGATCACCACCATACGGCCCCCCTCGACGTGTCGCACCTAGCAAACCCCACATGCCTCGCTCTCGTGGCCCTAAGGGACGGCCGTGCCACCATAGCCGAAACCCTAGACGAATTTTCAACGTCGATCAGACCGTCATCTCGTCCAACAAACCATGCCGATGAGCTCCCCTCAGTCCTCTCCACACAACGGTACCATTGATTTGGCAATCCACCGAAGTTGGTCGTCGCTTGATGAACTCCCGTGGATAGTTCTAGTTCCGGTCACACAAAGACCTAGATCGAAAAAAAATCACATATTTGACTTGCGCTCGTCGTGAGCTTCAAATCTATATATAATTCGATAAAATTTGAGGAGTTTGAATTTTTGTTGTTGGATTTTGAATTGGAATTGAATTGGAAAATTTAGGACTTTCAGCCACTGAGGAAGAGAAGCAACAAAAATTTCTGCACATATAGAAATGAGAAATAGAAAGGCTGCCAGGGTTTATAACCGGATATATATACAGGAAGATTAGAAATAGGGACAAGTGGATTGAATCGGTTTGAAAGTTGAACGATATACGGCCCGAAAAGCTCGTTTCGACTTCGGAATGAAATTGGGTCAACCCATATGTCAAAATAGAGGTTTTTAAATATTTCAAACACAATGAACTGATTTCAAGTCCAAATTCCATCTTATGAAGAAGTTATGCAAAAATCGACTTATTTCAAATTAATTTCAATTAAATTGATTTCTAGGCGTTTCAAGCCTGTACGATCAAACGACAAGTCCGATCGTTATGAAACTTTAAATCCTACAATAATTCATTATTATGGATCCGATGAAAATAGTTTCGTCGAAATCCGAGATAGTAGTCAAAATAGCTATTTTCTAGCTAATTAAATAAATTAGTCTTAAATTAAATTAAATCACTTTTCAATTAAATTATTATTATATCCAAATTCTTTCACTTTGGGTTACTTAGTAATTTAAAATTCTTTAAAACAAATGTCTTATGAACTTATTATTGAACATTTAACAATTTACATTTAATTTCAATTTTAATTAATTCAATAATTATAAGTTTAAATTTCCAATAATCCATACATTTGATTTCTCAATCTTGCTACTGAATCAATTATCATTTTATGGGTAAAATATTATTGATTTATTTTTATTACATTAATATTTGCCATTTCATCCTAGTTTCAATTAATACAGTATTTAATTTCATTTACTTACAATTAACCCATTTGTTATAGATTGAATTCCCATTAATTAATTTCAAATAAACTGAATTGATTTTCTAATCTTTTTATTAAGTCTATATAACTCTATAAACCTAGTTATTATTCGTTTTATATTCCATTACATTAATATACCCTATTTACATCTTAATTTGTATTAATGACTATATTTCAAAAATGTTTAATCTTGTCAATTACACACATAAATTAAGGTTTTAAAATCAATTAATTAATTTACCTTAGTTCTATTCTTTTACCAATTATTACTTTATGGATAAATTTACATTTCCACTTATTTTATTACATTCACACCTTCAGTTATTGCATTAATTCTCGTTAGTATAATGTTAAAGTTCATTTAATTACCATAAATTACATACTAATTCATTTATTTACACTTAAATGTTACAATTCCTATATACCCAATCTTTATTCAATGGTCATTTATTTCATGCTATTTCACTTATACATTAAATGTTTGCATTTGTTTTCTTACATCAATTTATAGCCAAGTATGAAAATTTACATTACTTTAATTAATTATAATTTCATTTCAATTGTTAATACTTAGTTTTAAATTTCCATGGTTGTATTTCATTTTAGCATTCATTTCATTATTAAATTACAAAGTTTTTTGTTTCTTCTTAATTTATTTACCAAAATATTAATAAATCAACAGTTTTTATTATTGAAAATTTACGGGTCGCTACACTCTCCCCCACTAAAAACTTTTCGTCCTCGAAAAGGAAAAAGAAGGGAAAAGAAAGAATTGAGTAAACAATACATCTTATCCAAAATATTAACTTTATAAACAAATAAATTTACAAGATTAATTAATTTAAATAAAATTATACCAATTTATAACCATTAAATCATTTTATACTCAAATTAATAAAGTTTGGAAAACAGTTTTCAAAATTTTTCTAATTCCAAAATTTACGGAAATTTTTGGCAGAGTCTTGTAACGCCCCACTCCGAGACCCATTCTAACAAAGAGTATTACGGAGTAATACCGTCTGTTGGAACGGAGAATAGAGTATAATGGAAGCGACCATATGTAGTCAAGCTATAAATATCTACTGAATACGTCGAAATGTGGTATCGTTTTTTTTCTCAAGTGGTTCGACATATCCAATAGATATTTACAACGAAATTACAATGGCTAAAGAAAATAGGTTCAGAACAAACATAATACTAAATGATAACATCATCATCACAGAACAATCACATAACAGTCACACAACATATGTACAATATATCGTCAATACAGATCCAAATATAAAAAAGGTGGGTATAAAGCCACCGCTCACACATGTGAGTCAAAGATATGTACATAAGAGACTGAATAATCAGAGTATCAAAATAGTGGACAAATATAAAGAGCTATCTATCAGCATAGCAGATAATGTCAAAGCGGAAGCACAGAAAGCTAAGTCCAAAGGACTAACCTGAAACAACTCGGTCTAACCCGAGCGAAAAACACGGGTTAGGCGAGCTAAACAATTAGTTAATAAACTGAGATAAACATGATAGATAATGAGGCGATATATAACATAGTACTATAGACCACAAACTCTCACATAGAGAAGAAATAAACATCTAAGTAGAGATGTATAGCAAGCCTTGTATCATTGGCATAACATAGTCACAAATGTCAAAACAAAACATCTAAGTAGAAATGTATAATAAGCCTCATATCATCGGCATAACGTAAGCACAAATGCCAAAACATAAACATCTAAGTAGAGATGTCAAAAACGATACATCTAAGTAGAGATGTATAACAGGCCATCTAAGTAGAGATGCCAAAACGATACATCTATGTAGAGATGTATAACGGCCATCTAAGTAGAGATGCCAAAAATGATACATCTATGTAAAGATGTATAACGACCATCTAAGTAGAGATGCCAAAACGATACCTCTAAGGGAGACAGTCCGAAGACACTATCCCAAAGGTAATAAAGGGAATGTGTCACGAACTTTTAGCAAGGAACCCGTAAATTAGTAACATGAGTCCCATACCCCAACGTTCGCACTAAACAGTTTACTAACCAATAGTAAGCTTCCACACTCAAAGCAGTAAAAAGTTCACCTCATGTCATCGGTAAACTAGGCCAAAAGGCCAAAACGATCAATCGAATAGGTCGGGGATTAATCGGAAAGATAAACGCGCGGTTTCATGGTCCGTGTTTTACCTAACCATTTAATCTCCTTTCCACTTCTCTCGAAGTGCAGAAGAGTGTATATTTTACATAGAAAATAGTTGGAGAAAGCGGATTCTTAATCGTTTGAAAACCTCTTTAGAAATAGCCTTTGAAATTCTCCTATTATGGAGTAATTAATTTAATACTTAAAATAATACTAAATAATAGTTTCAAAAGCTAATTTGATGGAAAATCACTTTAAAATTATTTATAAAATCTGTGCACGAAATCTAGAGACAAATCTCAAAGAAATCGAAAAATCTCAGAAAAATAGTCGAAATTATACTAAGTATAAAATTGCTGAAAACAAGTCGAAGTCACTAGTTCGACGACAGATTTGAACATGCAAACAGAGTCTAAATGACATGAAAATTTGCAGAATGTAGAACAACATCCCTGCTCCAAACTGCAAAAATAATCGGGCAATTCCGACGTGAAACGAAGAAACTGCGTTGTCTCAAAGTCGGACAAAAATCATAAAACTTTGCTGTGTCAAAACAGTCCAAAGGTCACACTTCGACAACATGGTCGAAGGGTCATATCAACCCCGATCTTGAAGAAAATTGGCAGGAGCATAGTATAATACTCCTACTTTGATATGCAATAAGAATCGTTCAGTTCCGACTTGAAACGAAGAAATGACAGTGTCTCAAAGTTGGCCCAACGATACTGAAAATGATTACTGTTGTAAAACTGTTTCTGGGTGCTACTTCGACAATAAAAATGAAGTACCAAACGCGCCTAGATCTAAACCAAACTTTGCAAGCTTGAATATCTCGATCTCGTCTTTCCAACGAGACCGAAATCGAAAAAATTCGACATAGGACCAGATCGCAGCGAGGTCGCGAAGTTGGACGTTTGAATTAAAATTAATCAATGTTTTTCAAAACAGTTTCTAGGTGCTACTCTGGCAATAAAAACGAAGTATCAAACACATTCAGATCTTAACCAAATTTTGCAGAGTTGAAGACCTTGACCTCATCTTTTCAAAGAGATCAAAATCGATGAAATCCGACATAGGGCGAGCCCGGGATGGCGTCGCAAAGTCGGGGTTCTGCGCTGAAATCCGACAAAGGCCTGTAGCTATGCACTAACAGGCCAGAGATGAAAAACCATAATTTTGGCATAGTAAACTTCAAATTCTGTTAAAATGAATAAAATAAAAGTTGTATCTTAGTTTCTAAGCTTTTTGGAATGACCAAGATCATCAAATTCCGATCAGGGATGAAAATTCTATGGCTAAAACAATTCTCAGATCTTAATTATATATCACTGTCGTTTTGCTCTCGGGACAGTGGCAAGAATGCACAGTTTTGACCAAATTAACTTCAAATTTTCATGAAACTCAAAACATGAAAATTTTAGCCCTATCTCTATGCTTTCCATAACATCCAAAATTATTTGATTTGGATAAGAAATGAGTAAATTATGGCCAAAACAATTTCAGGTTTTTATTTTTATCAACCCTGTAGTTTGTTGTCAGGTCAGCAACAAAAAACATGATTTCGACCATTCAAACCTCAAAATTAGGCAAAGTACAAAATATAAAAGTTATAGGCTACAGAATAAGCTTTCCAGAACATCAAGAAAATCTTAATTCCGATTTAAGATAAATGAGATATGCCTAATTTACTAACAGCAATACACTAATTATAATTTCAGCTAGCATATATTACCTCTTTTCCAAGCAATGAAAAGAAGATCAAAGAGTTTCACAATCTAAATGCACAATAAAAAGAGGATTACAAACTAATTTCAGAAATTAAGAGATGCTTATACATAGATTAGGAGAGGGTTTACCTAGTATTCCTCTTAAGCAAGAGAACAAACACCTATATGGCACTAACCAAAGCTAAGAGATGATGATCAAGGAGCTAGAAAAATACCAAAACACATAAAACCAAGAGTTACAACATGATTTTCAGAAATTAAAGAGAGTTAGAAACGGATTACAAGAGGGTTTTTGCATTACCTTCCCTTACTTTAACTAGCTTAAGCCAATATAAGAGAGGATGGAGCTTCCCCAAGCATGGAGGGCATTTTTAGGTTTAGGGTTTTAGGAATTTTTTTGATTAGGGTTGGAATGAATGAAGGTTAGGAGTTTGAGATGATTTATAGAATGGTAAGTGGGTTTGGGTTTGGCTAATGGACCCCTTAAGAGAAAGAGGCTCTAAACATGTATAAAAAATTGTTTAAGTGTTAACATAGCCATGAAAACCCATACTTAACCAAATCCCGTTCTTAAATTTCCCACTAACTTTTAATTGTTCCAAAATAATACTTCGCCTCATTTTTAAAAACCCATTTATTTAAAATGTCCATATTTTTAAATAAATTATCCTTATCCCAAAAATCCATTTGCTCCATTTAAATAAAATCCTAAAAAAAAATTCGGTAATGCAAATCCCGGGTTGTTACAGACTCCTCCCTTAAGAAAATTGCGTCCCCGCAATTCCTTAAGATGGACGTCGTCTATAACATCTAATCCACAAAAGAAATGATAGAATATCAAATAGAGATTCTCACCCGTACTAGAAGATGGAAGAAAGCCAGGATAAGAACGCTCGATAAATTCTCTGGTCTCCCAAGTGCAGTCCTTAGGATTCGGTGACCATTGAATTTTCACAAGCTGAACCTCTTTGTTGCGAAGGCGTCTGACCTCCGAATCAAGAACACGAAGAGGTTGCTGCTCCAATGATAAATCAGGTGAGATCGCTAAATCAGGCACGATATGTGGCTCAATAATAGAATCAGGATCGCACACACACTGGCGAAGCTGAGACACATGGAACACGTCATGCATTCCAGAAAAGTGAGCAGGTAGAGCCACACGATAAGCAACGGGGCCGATGCGTTCCGTGATAGGAAATGGTCCAACATAGTGAGGAGCCAATTTCCCTGTAGTGCTGAAACGCATAACCCCCTTCATGGGAGAAATCCGAATGAAGGCAAAATCACCAATGGAGAACTCAAGAGGCTTCCTACGGTTGTCCGTGTAGGATTTCTGGCGGTCCTGTGCCTCTCTCATTCTCTGACGGATAAGAACAATCTTTTCAGAAGATTCCCGGACTGAATCTGGACCAAGAATGAGTTTCTCTCTAGATTCTAACCAACAAGCAGGAGAGCGACATGGCCTTCCGTATAGAGCCTCGAAAGGTGCCATGCCAATACTAGACTGATAGCTGTTGTTGTAGGAGAACTCTACGAGAGGTAAGTGATCCTCCCAACTACCCCCGAAATCCAGAATACAACAGCGCAAAAGATCCTCCAAAACACGATTCACCCTCTTAGTCTGACCGTCAGTCTGAGGGTGATAAGCAGTAGAGAGATTCAGCTTTGTGCCCAAAGCTGACTGTAGGCACTTCCAGAAGTAACTAGTGAAAATGGTGTCTCGATCACACACGATAGAGCTAGGAATGCCATGAAGTCGTACGACTTCCTTCACATAGAGCTTGGCCAACAGAGGTGCAGTCCGAGTGGACTTAATCGGAATGAAATGAGCCGATTTGGTCAAGCGATCAACAATAACCCAGATAGAAGTATGGCCTGACCTCGATCGAGGCAGACCGTCAATGAAATCCATGGATATCTGATCCCATTTTCATAATGGAATCTCTAGAGGCTGAAGAAGACCAGATGGACGCTGATGCTCGGCCTTGATCTGTTGACAAGTCATGCAACCGCTCACATAACTTGCAACATCTCTCTTCAAACCCTCCCAATAATATAGTCGGCACATATCGGCATACATCTTACTCGAAACGGGATGTATAGTGTACTTAGTGCGATGGCACTCATCTAGAATGTCACGCCTAAGTGATAAATCAGATGGTACAACAATACGGTTCTTCCTACGAAGACACCGATGAAAATCAAGAGAATAATCCAGCAACGTCTCATCACTGGATCCCGACTCGAGAAGATGAATAAGATGCAATAAGTCTGGATCCTGCCGCTGAGCATGGGCAATGCGATCCAATAAGATAGGATGAGCTTCCAAGCTGAATAATAAGACTGGGATATCAGAAGATGGAGCTCGATCTCTAATATCACACAAAGATAGGGTCTCAAGAATATCCCACTCGGCAATCATCATAGAAACTATCGCCGAGTGCTTGCGACTGAGCGCATCTGCAACTCGATTTCCCTTGCCAGGGGTATACTGAATATCTAAATCATATGAGGCGAGAAACTCAAGCCATCGCTGCTGCCTCATATTGAGATCCCTCTGACTGAATAGATACTTCAGCGACTTGTGATCGGTGTAAATAATGAAGCGTTCGCTTAATAGAAAGTGACGCCACGTCTTCAAGGCAAAGACGATAGCTGCTAACTCAATATCATGAGTAGGATAGCGAACCTCATTCGGACGCAGTTGCCTGGAAGCATAAGCAACTACCCGATCCTTCTGCATAAGCACGGCACCGAGCCTGCTACCACAAGCATCGGTGTATACAACAAGATCATGGTTACTCTTTGGGACCACCAGAATAGGAGCATGAGTGAGAAGTTCCTTCAGTCGCTGAAAGGAAGCTTCACACTTATCAGACGAAATAAAGCGAACACCCTTACGAGTCAGCGTCGTAAGGGCAACTCGAGAGAAATCCTTGATAAACCGACGGTAATAACCCGCCAGACCAAGGAAGCTGCGAATATCATAAAAATTCTCGGGCTGCTTCCAATTCTGAATAGGTTTGATCTTGGCAGGATTGACAGAAATACCCTCAGATGATACAATATGGCCCAAGAACTTGACCTTGCTCACCCAAAAATGGCACTTAGAGAGCTTGGCCTTAAGATGATGCTGACGAAGAGTATCCAAGACGATCTGCAAATGATGAGCATGCTCTGCCTCAGATCTAGAATAAATAAGAATATCGTCGATGAAAACCAGAACGAATCTATCGATGTATTCTCGGAATACTCGATTCATAAGATCGACGAAGAAAGCCGATGCGTTCGTCAAGCCGAATGGCATGACCAACCACTCAAAAGAACCATAACGAGTGCGGAAAGCAGTAAGAGGAATGCCATCTTCCGCAACTCGGAGCTGATGAAATCCGGTGGCAAAGTCGAGCTGGGAAAAGACCTTCGCACCGCTCAACTGATCAAACAAATCGTCTATTCATGGCAATGGATAACGATTTCTGATGGTTAACTCATTAAGCTTGCGATAGTCAATGCAAAGCCTAAGAGAGCCATCGGGCTTCTTAACGAAGACCACAGTAGCACCCCATGGCGAAGAACTGGACCGAATGAACTGCTTTGCCTCAAGCTCTACTAACTGCTTCCTGAGTTCCTCATTCTCTTTAGTAGACATCCTCGTGGGAGGACGCCCAACTGGGTGGGAGCCTGGAATGAGATCGATGCGGAACTCAATGGCCCACTTTGGCGGCAGGCCTGATACTGGCTCGAATATATCGGGGAAATCCCGAACAACAGGAATACGAGATATGTCCACATCCTCATCTTGTGAATCAAGAGCAAATAAAGTAATATCAGAAATCCCAACATCCTGAAGAGCAATAGCTAATGGAGCGGACGAGTTAGGATGACGAAGAAATAATATCCGCTCCGAACAAATGATTTTGGCGTCGTATTAAGAGAGCCAATCCATGCCAAGAATCATGTCAAATCCTAAATACTCCATAACGTGCAGGTTCGCACGGAAAGAAAATCCACAAAGATCAATATCTATATCCTCACAAAGCAGGCTAAGGGTCGTGGATCCGCCGATGGGATTCACAATCCTTAGTGAAGAAACCAAACAAGTAACATCCAAAGATAAAGTATCAACTAGTTCCTTTGATACGAATGAGTGAGAGGCACCCGTATCAAAGAGAACTCTACAAGATCTACCATGAAATAAAATAGAACCTTCGAGAACGGAAGGATGCGTACCTCGAGGCTGAGCTGAAGATGTAGGAGCCTTGGCAGCATTAAGCTTGCCAGATCTAGGAGGTGCAGTAGGACAAGTGGCAATAAGATGACCCTCCTTCTTACAATAGCGGCAGAAAAGAGGCTTGGGACACTTTTTAAACATATGACGGTAGATCCACAGTTGAAACACTTCCGAATGGAAGGTGTTCCACTAAGCTGAGCAATAGACTAAGGCTGAGTCTGAGAAGTAGAGCTGCCTATCTTCTTCTTCTTATGCCAAGACTTGGACTTCTAAATGGGCCCCGCTTCTGATTGGGATTTTTGGTACCCTCACCATCTCCATCACTGTCTCTCTCATGCTCAACCTCTTCAAGGTGAAGCGCTGCGTCAACTAGCTCATCAAAAGGGAGCTTAAGCTGGAGCATAAGCTGTTTCTTCAAATATTTCTTCAGGCCTTCTACAAACTTGAGATTCTTCTTATAAGGAGAGCTAATGAACTCGAGGCTATACTTGGACAGTGCCTCGAAAGATGATGAATTGTCAGCAACAGAGGTCTTCCCTTGCTTAAGGTCAATAAAACGGCGTGCAAGGGCTATCTTCTCGGACTTGGGAACAAACTTGAGCAAGAAGCGCTCTCGAAACCGGTCCTAAGTGAGTGAGGCCTCATCGGTCTCGGAGACAAGCAGCTCGTACCAATCCAAGGCACGACCCTCAAGATGGCTAGAAGCAACAAGAACTCTGTCGTGGTCGGGGATAGCCATGCGAGTAAAATTACGCTCGCAAACTCTGATCCAAGCCTGGACCTCCAGAATAGTCTCGGAGCCACTGAACGGCTTCCCTCCGAGATGAATAAAGTCGCTACATAGACGCGCAAAAGCAGACTTGCGCGGTGCATCAGAAACTGGTGCAGGAGACTGAGAGTGCGACTGAGAGTTACGAACCAGCTCCATGATCTGGTCCGTGGTCATGTATACGCCCTCTGGGTGAGGGTTGCTGGACTGTCCAGCAGAACGGAGGTTCCTACATCTCCCAACCATACTGAAAGATAAGATAAGATACGAGTTAAGCATGATTCAAAGATAGATAATTCAAATGGAATACTATGGAATATAAATGTATTCCTAAACATATTCCTAACTTATCTATCCAATGTCATGAGGAAAGGGCATTGTAATATTTGAATCATACTAAGATGTACTGTAGTAAGTGTTACTGTTCTGTGTTTATTATACTTAGTTCTGAACCAAGCTTTGATACCAAGATGTAACGCCCCATTCCGAGACCCATTCTAACAAAGAGTATTACGGAGTAATACCGTCTGCTGGAACGGACAATAGAGTATAATGGAAGCGACCATATGTAATCAAGCTATAACTATCTACTGAATACGTCGAAATGTGGTATCGTTTTTTTTTCAAGTGGTTCGACATATCCAATAGATATTTACAACGAAATTACAATGGCTAAAGAAAATAGGTTCAGAACAAACATAATACTAAATGATAACATCATCATCACAGAACAGTCACATAACAGTCACAGAACGTAGGTACAATATATCGTCAATACATATCCAAATATCAAAAAGGTGGGTACAAAGCCACCGCTCACACATGTGAGTCAAAGATATGTACATAAGAGACTGAATAATCAGAGTATCAAAATAGTGGACAAATATAAAGAGCTATCTATCAGCATAGTAGATAATGTCCAAGTGGAAGCACAGAAAGCTAAGTTCAGAGGCCTAACCTGAAACAACTCGGTCTGACCCGAGCGAAAAACCCTCGGGTCAGGCTAGCTAAACAATCAGTTAATAAACTGAGATAAACATGATAGATAATGAGGCGATATATAACATAGTATTATAGACCACAAACTCTCACATAGAGAAGAAATAAACATCTAAGTAGAGATGTATAGCAAGCCTTGTATCATTGGCATAACATATATAGTCACAAATGTCAAAACAAAACATCTAAGTAGAAATGTATAATAAGCCTCATATCATCGGCATAACGTAAGCACAAATGCCAAAACATAAACATCTAAGTAGAGATGTCAAAAATGATACATCTAAGTAGATATGTATAACAGGCCATCTAAGTAGAGATGCCAAAACGATACATCTATGTAGAGATGTATAACGGCCATCTAAGTAGAGATGCCAAAAACGATACATCTATGTAGAGATGTGTAATGACCATCTAAGTAGAGATGCCAAAACGATACCTCTAAGGGAGACAGTCCGAAAACACTATCCCAAAGGTAATAAAAGGAATGTGTAACGAACTTTTAGCAAGGAACCCGTAAAGTAGTAAGTGAGTCCCATACCCCAACGTTCGCACTAAACGGTTTACTAAGCAATAGTAAGCTTCCACACTCAAAGCAGTAAAAAGTTCACCTCATGTCATCGGTAAACTAGGCCAAAAGGCCAAAACGATCAATCGAATAGGTCGGGGATTAATCGGAAAGATAAACGCGCGGATTCATGATCCGTGTTTTACCTAACCATTTAATCTCCTTTCCACTTCGCTCGAAGTGCAGAAGAGTGTATATTTTACATAGAAAATAGTTGGAGAAAGCGGATTCTTAATCGTTTGAAAGCCTCTTTAGAAATAGCCTTTGAAATTCTCCTATTATGGAGTAATTAATTTAATACCTAAAATAGTAATAAATAATAGTTTCAAAAGCTAATTTGATGGAAAATCACTTTAAAATTATTTATAAAATCCGTGCATGAAATCTAGAGACAAATCTCAAAGAAATCGAAAAATCACAGAAAAATAGTCGAAATTATACTAAGTATAAAATCGCTGAAAACAAGTCAAAGTCACTAGTTCAATGGTATATTTGAACCTGCAAACAGAGTCTAAATGACATGAAAATTTGCAGGAATGTATACCAACATCCCTGCTCTGGGCTCCAAATGTGAAACGAAGAAACTGCATCGTCTCAAAGTCGGACAAAAATCATAAAACTTTGCTGTGTCAAAACAGTCCAAAGGTCACACTTCGACGACATGGTCGAAGGGTCGTATCAACCCAGATCTTGATGAAAATTGGCAGGAGCATAGTACAATACTCCTACTTTGATATGCAACAAGAATCATTCAATTCCGACTTGAAACGAAGAAATGACAACGTCTCAAAGTTGGCCCGACGATACTGAAAATGATTACTGTTGTAAAACAGTTTCTGGGTGCTACTTCGACAATAAAAATGAAGTACCAAACGCGCCCAGATCTAAACCAAACTTTGCAAGCTTGAAGATCTCGATCTCATCTTTCCAATGAGACCAAAATTGATAAAATTCGACATAGGACCTGCTCGCAGCGAGGTCGCGAAGTTGGACGTTTGAATTAAAATTAATCAATGTTTTTTCAAAGCAGTTTCTAGGTGCTACTCTGGAAATAAAAACGAAGTATCAAACGCATTCAGATCTTAACCAAATTTTGCAGAGTTGAAGACCTTGATCTTATCTTTCCAACGAGATCAAAATCGATGAAATCCGACATAGGACAAGCCCGGGATGGCGTGGCAAAGTCGGAGTTCTGCGCTGAAATCCGACAAAGGCCTGTAGCTATGCACTAACAGGCCAGAGATGAAAAACCATAATTTTGGCATAGTAAACTTCAAATTCTGGCAAAATGAATAAAGTAATAGTTGTAGCTTAGTTTCTAAGCTTTTCGGAATGACCAAGATCGTCAAATTCCGATCAGGGATGAAAATTCTATGACTAAAACAATTCTCAGATCTTAATTATATATCACTCTCGTGACAGTGGCAAGAATGCACAGTTTTGACCAAATTAATTTCAAAATTTCATGAAACTCAAAACATGAAAATTTTAACCCTATCTCTATGCTTTCCAGAACATCCAAAATTATTTGATTTGGATAAGAAATGATTAACTTATGGCCAAAACAATTTCAGGTTTTTATTTTTATAACCTTGTAGTTTGTTGTCAGGTCAGCAACAAACAAACATGATTTCGACCATTTAAACCTCAAAATAAGGCAAATAATAAAACATAAAAGTTATAGGCTACAGAATAAGATTTCCAAAACATTAAGAAAATATTAATTCCGATTTAAGATGAATGAGATATGCCTAATTTACTAACAGCAATACACTAATTATAATTTCAGCTAGCATATATTACCTCTTTTCCAAGCAATGAAAAGAAGATCAAAGAGTTTCACAATCTAAATGCACAAAAAAAAGAGGATTACAAACTAATTTCAGAAATTAAGAGATGCTTATACATAGATTAGGAGAGGGTTTACCTAGTATTCCTCTTAAGCAAGAGAACAAACACCTATATGGCACTAACCAAAGCTAAGAGATGATGATCAAGGAGCTAGAAAAATACCAAAACACATAAAACCAAGAGTTACAACATGATTTTCAGAAATTAAAGAGAGTTAGAAACGTATTACAATAGGGTTTTTGCATTACATTCCCTTACTTTAACTAGCTTAAGCCAATATAAGAGAGGATGGAGCTTCCCTAAGCATGGAGGCCGTTTTTAGGTTTAGGGTTTTTGGAATTTTTTTGATTAGGGTTGGAATGAATGAGGGTTAGGAGTTTGAGATGATTTATAGAATGGTAAGTGGGTTTGGGTTTGGCTAATGGACCCCTTAAGAGAGAGTGGCTCTAAACATGTATAAAAAATTGTTTAAGTGTTAACATAGCCATGAAAATTCATACTTAACCCAATCCCCTTCTTAAATTTCCCACTAACTTTTAATTGTTTCAAAATAATACTTCGCCTCATTTTTAAAAACCCATTTATTTAAAATGTCTATATTTTTAAATAAATTATCCTTATCCCAAAAATCCATTTGCTCCATTTAAATAAAATCCTAAAAAAAATTCGGTAATGCAAATCCCGGGTTGTTACAAGTCTCCTTTATACGGAGAGGTTCGGGAGAAAATATAATATCAAATATAACAATATATATCATAATATCTCAAAGTAATATATCCCAACAACGGGAAAACAATATAATATGCTATAAAAACGTAATCCGAAAACATACCTATTTGTCGGGCAAGTAACGCTTATTTTATGAAACCAAAAGCAGTAGTCATTGCTTCCATAACCTGTATTTCACTTATATAACCCAAAAAGAGTTAATAATTTTATAAAATGAAACATTTAAAGTTGTTTCAACTACTAACAAACAAATCAATATAAAACAACGATCACTAGCAATCACAACATACAATCATCATATGAAGTCAATATAAATCAACCATACAAGCAAACAAAACAATTGGTTTGTTCGGATTAAGACACTTTTAATCACAAAGAATGACAAATTACTACTAAATTACCATTTACTCATTAGTCTTAGATAAAACTCGATAGATTATTCATACATCCAAACAATTAGAAGTATCTTTCCTTAAACAATCCATAAACCAAATACACAACAAATTCTATCATTATCTAAGATTATGTTAACATATTTCTTTTCATTTCATTTATAAAATGACTCATTTCTTAACTCTACTTTATTTCTTAATTTTGCGTTTATTTCTTACAAAAGTTCAATTTCCCTTCACTCGTTACTTAATTCCATTTATACATTCATTACTTTCATACGTTATTTGCAAAAATTCTTTTTCATTTATTCATATCATGTCAATTTCTTTTTATTACATTACATTCATTCATTCATTACTTATTTTCATTTACTTTCTTATCATTTCAATTTATTTACTTAAGTTTGTAATCATTTATTTATAATACTTACCTTTCTATTATATTAAAAATTAGCGGCATTTCAGTCATAACCTAAGTTTATAACAATTATAACATCAAATTCTTTTTTATAAAAGCAAATTCATTGAATACTTTCATTACTTCAAGTTTTACTTGTAAAATTTCCTAGTACATTTTCTTTTAACATTTTAACTTTTTATAATTGGTAAGTTATATATATGTTAAAGAATGCAAATGAAACTTACACGAGCTTATCTTATCTCATTTTAGTAAATAAATGTTCAATAATTACATCTTTTACTATCATATCATTTTGTTTACAGGTTAAAAATTTCAAATTTCTTATGCACTTCAGTTATAATTTAGCATTTAATATCTTATTTTCATTTTGGATTTCAATCATTAAATGGCTAAAATTTCATTCCCTTAAAATAATTGAAAATCTCCAATTTATAGAAATTTTAGAACTAATTGCCGGGTTCCGTTCCATATTATTTAAAAATAATATATAAACATGTATACCTACAATTTATATATCTAATTATATTTAAAGCAATTTGAAATTTATATTTGTTTATCAAAATAAATTTGTAGTACAATTACTACAGTGGCCTTCCCACTTCGAAACTCGAACATGAATGTCGATGATGCGTGCACTCATCACCGAAATTATTTTCCAACAACAGAGAGGGGAGTATAGAACTTATTTCTTTCCAAAATTTCTTTAAAACAATTCTTTCAAATTATACTGAAATATTTATATCGGAAAAGACTTCTAATAATATTATTATTATATACCAAAATTATTCGAAAGAAAGTTTCAAAACCCAGGAACTTAAATTCTAAATTTCTAATTTTTCTTTATTTTTATTTGTAAATTTTGTTTTACAACCAATACTTATAAATTTCACCACCTACCAACAAATATATATTACGACCAAATATATCATTTATAAAATTATTATTTTATATATAAAAATATACAATATGCAAAATTATTTCATTTACCTATATTTTAAAACAAATATTGTGTCGGTCTGTCCAATTAAGTGTTTAGAAATCTCTATTGATGCCATAACGTCCTATGCACCAACTAGAATTTATAAATACAAAATGGAACAAATCAACACAATATCAAAAACTTTTTATAACACTAACAATTACGCTCTCTCATATATATACACTCAACGACTCATCATAGGGTATTGCTACCCTATTAATAAAGAGTCAGACCCCACAAAGCTAAGGTTTATCGCTAAACCTCGCTCTGATACCAACTGTAAAAACCCGCCTTTTTGTACGTTGTAAATCAACAATAAACCACACACATCAGACTCAAACCATACAAAAGAGAGGATTTTTATTGGGGTGAATAAGAAAAGCATAGAAAGAAATAAAACAAAATAGAATCTCACAGCGGAATGAGAAAATATAATAATCAAATAACAGTTCGTGAAGCTGTTTTACAAAACATTTGATTTTACTTATACAACATATATCAGAGTTACACATGCCAGAGAATAATAAATGACGCAGCGGAATACATGATGTAGTGAAATATAATGACTAATAATACAATCTTCGTCTTTGTCCTCCAGTAATAAGGTCTTCGAATCCTAAAATGCTCAGGCTGACCCGAGCGAATTGTAAAGACAAAATACTTGAGTCGGAATGAAAAGATCTTATGTAAGTTAAGTCAACGGTAAAATATGAGTGGAACGGCGTCAGAGATTTTGCAGGGTTTGCATCTCCTATCCAGTGTCTAACAAGAGTGCAGTAACTTAAGAGAGGTTCGAGATTTACATCTCCTAAGGATTCATTAAACTATCTACTATGTAGTAATATACGCTATTATAATAATGTCTAAAAGTAAAATAAACTTACTTTAAAATAGCGTTAAGGAGTGACCCAATATTCCCTTTAACACATAATAGTGCCAATAGTCTATACAGAACCTACGTACCTCCTGATCGGGAGACTACGAGAAGATACTCCATAAGTACGACACAAATCAAACGCGTACAAGGCTCGCTGGGGTAGGTGACATGGCACAACAAGGTAATGCCAGAGTAGATATATTAATTACGCACACGGGCTGGTGATAACGCGTAGCGCGCAGCTACCGCCTACCTCGATCCATATCCCCAAATCAAAATACAAAGTGGCCACCAAATAAATCTCAAAATCAAAATACAATATCAAAGGAGTGTGTCCAATCAGAGGAACTACCTCACTGGCCCGAGATCGCTCCTGTTTTAGCCACCTTAAGCCAACTCATGAGAATCAGGTCCACGTATATACCTCAAAGGAACGTCGCCACCATCCTACTTCATTCTGAAATCTCCACCACGTACACGATTGTTAAAGTGGTTTTCGAAGTTGGTAGAGATTATGCCAACTTCTGATCCCGATCTCTTTAACAGCCAAACGTTATTATAACACCGCCGTCATTTCAAAATAATTTTGTACTTCAAAATAAAAATATCATTGCCATTTCAAAACCATATAAATATGATATCACTTCAATTTCAAAACCAAATCAACACGATGTCATTTTCATTTCAAATATATCCTTTCCAAAAATCATAGCACTTCCAAAGTATAACACTTCGAAATCAAAACACTTGAAATATAACACTTTCAAATCATAATACTTTGAAACTCATAACTTTGAAACATAACTTCCACCACTTAAATGGTTTAAATATTAAAATACTTTACATAATAAAATAGCTTCTTCAATTTCACAAATCAATTCCAAAACAACTCGAATTTCTAGGTTTAAATTTAACCAACTCCCAAATAATAAATTTCAATTCAATCAGCCTCCTTTGATAGCTTTGTCGAGCAGATATGGTCTCAGCCATCACAAATCCAATTAGCCTCCGCCAGAATAGTGTCCAAACTTCGCTCCCTCAGAAAGATCATCAAACCGTGGGCCAGATCCATTTGGGGATCCCTCCGTTCGCGAATCTCATCCACCCAAGACGAAATTTTAGAATTAAATATTATCGAGGAATCTCGACCGCTCTCTGAGTCGGAGCGGACACGTCTACTAACTCTCGAATTGGATCTGGATAGACTTGTTAAGCAAGAAGAAATTGGTTGGAAACAGAGATCCAAAGACAAATGGCTAGAAGATGGAGACAGAAACACCTCATACTTTCATCGAACGGCCAGCGGGTGCCGTAGATCGCTGCTTATTTCAGAATTGCATCACAACAACTCCTCTTATTCAAACCCGTCTGACCACTTGCATCTGTTCACTGATTACTTCAGAGACATCCTCGGCAAGCGCTCCCCTTCCCTCCCAGACATCAATTGGGCCCTCCTATACCCATCCCAAACCAACATCCCCATCCCCATTGATCACCCGTTTTCAGAAGAGGAAATCAGGACTGCTTTGAATGAGATGTCAGATGATAAAGCACCTGGTCCCGATGGTTTTGGTCCAATCTTCTTCAAACACTTCTGGAATATAGTTAAGCATGATATTCTAGATATGTGCAGAGAATTCCCATCCGACCCTTTAGTTATCTCGACATTGAATTATGCGAAAATCATCCTCATTCCTAAGGTCCCTGGTGCTAATACCCTTCCCTCTTTCCGTCCCATCATCCTCCTCAACACAACTTTGAAAATCATTACCAAAGTTCTAGCCAATCGTCTCCAACAAGTTATCGCCCCTCTGGTTGGGGCTGAGCAGTCGGCCTTTATACTCGGAAGGAACATCATGGATTGCATTGCCACGACCCAAGAAATCATCTCCTTCTGTCACCACTCTTCCACACCGGGTGCTCTTCTTAAGCTCGATTTTTCCAAAGCTTTTGACACTGTAAATTGGAACTTCATCCTAGAACTCATGACTCATAGAGGTTTCCCCCCCAAATGGTGCGATTGGATCAAACATATTCTTAACTCGAGCATATCTTCAATTTCGATTAATGGTGCTTCAGGGGGACATATTAAATCCGCTCGGTGTCTGAGACAAGGTGACCCTCTTTCACCTCTTATCTTCGTCCTAGTTGCGGATGTCTTTAACAGAATGCTTAAACTGGCCTCGTCAAATTGTCTATTCTCAGGTATTTCTCTACCCGACTCGTCGTTATCAGTCTCCAACTTGCAATTTGCAGATGACACTATTTTATTCGTCTCTCCCCATGATAAGTACATCCATTGTTTAAAAATATCCCTATACACCTTCGAATGTATATCTGGCCTTTCCATTAACTTCAACAAAAGTTCAATCATTATGTTGGGTAATGCGAATCACCTTGGACCTCACATTTCATCGATTCTCAACTGCAATCTCTCGGACTTCCCGCTCTCCTATCTCGGTATCACAATCAGACCTACCAAACTCCTCAGATCTGATTGGTTCCCTCTCATTTCCAAGATTGAATCTAGACTCACGGGTTGGAAGGCACACTCTTTGTCCTCCGCTGGCCGACTTGTCCTTGTCAAATCTGTTCTCTCAACCATCCCATCATATTGGATGTCATTCCACAAACTCCCTTCCTGGGTCATCAATCGTTTGGATAGAACCAAAAGATCCTTCCTATGGAATGGCGACGGTGCCAAAAGGTTGGTCAACTGGAATAGTGTCTGCTTGCATCAAAGGCATGGAGGCCTGGGTATCCCCAATCTCAGAGTCTTCAATATCGCTCTTCTAACCAAATGGCTTTGGAAATGTCTCTCCCCTGAACACTTCATTTGGAAAGACTGGATTCTCTCTTTGCACTATCATTCTAAAAACCACCTAATCCTTCACTGTCCACCATGCAGGAAACCTTCGCCTTTTTGGTTTGGAGTGATTCAAGTTGTAACAACCCTGTATTTTGTAATTATTTTATTGTATATTTTAATTATTTTTAATGTAAGATTTTGATTTAAAAACTTATTTTACTTATTTGAAATGATTAAATTTATTATTTAAATATAATCTTGATAATTATATGAGTTATAATTCCAAACTTGTGTAAGTTGAATATTTGCCTGAAATGCTGATTTTGGTCAAAATAGTCAAACTGTGACTTTCAACTTAAAATTTTAAAAGTTTAAAATTTTAATTTTTTCTTTTATTATGCGAGTACATAAAATTCTAAGAACACCACTTTTCGTTTCGTTGAAATCGGATGTAAATCGTGAAAGTTATACCCTTTACAATATTGTGCGTATATAGGGTTATTTAACAATGACTATTTTAAATTGTATAAGTTACTTCTTCTTGGTTATATTTTATTTTAATATTTGATAATATGTTATATTATGTATATTTTGACTTTTAAGTATTTTTAAAATGATAATATAATTTTTCTAAAGTTTATTTGAATTTATTTCAATTTATAAAGCCTAGTTGGTATTTACTGCAATTTTCTTTATTTAACTTTCTATTTAATAAAAATTAAATTATTATTTTACCTTGAAAATGTTTTAAAACCATTTTTAATTTAAATTTTGTGTTATAATTTTTTTTTTGTGAAGTAATAAATTTTCCAAAGTCATTGGAGATTTTCTTGTAATTTTTATGTCAGGGTTGCTATTTTTAAGCAATTTCTTATTTCCTTTTTCTATTTTACTTAAAATAAATTATTTATTTTATTTTATTCTTACTTAGTTTCGGTTTTAAATAACATTTCTGATTTTTTTTTATAAAATTAAAAAGAAAAGGAAATGCAAAAGGTTTAGAAAGTTAAGAGATCTTAAAAGCCTGAAACGGAAAGGCGTTTTATCCGTTTCTTTTTGCAATTAATACATCAATTTATCTTAGCCATTCCTTTCCTCATCCTTTGCAGCCGACTCTCTCATATTATTCACGAATTTTCAAGCTCCAAAACCCTGAAAATCATGGCCTCCATCTTGAGAAAAAAATTTGGTAATGGCTACATCTTTTTCTACCTTTTTCTTCTCATTTTCTATGTATTTTGCCTAGTTTTCTATGCTTTCTGGATTGGCCTCTACCACCATAGCCACCTCCACCACCTCTGACCTGACCTCCACCCTCTGCCACATCACCCAACACCCTCTGGAAATCAGACCATGACCAAGCCGTGCCCATCCATTGAAGCTAGCACCACAAAACTTCCACAAAACTCCTTAAAACATTGCCTAGACCACACATATCATCACCTACCCTCCATATCTTGCTTTGGCCACCCCTTAGCCACCACCACCAGCCACTCCACCATCTTGGCCGCCGCTCCAGCTACTGTCCAGACCTGTACAAGCATGGCCAAGCCACCACATGCCCATGGCCGATCCAAGAATGTCATAAAAACTCAACTTATTTAACCTTGACCCTATATATGCTTTATGTTGCACCACTACACCTTCATCTCCACTTGTTGCCTTGCCTATATGATGTTAAACCTGACCTATACGATGTCATACCTGAGCCAAAGCATCATCATAGCCAAGCATAAGTGTCCCTTAGGCCAAGCATTGAAGTGGTTGAAGCAAGGTCCAATCTATCTTGTTCATTTTGCTTTGTATTTCAAAATTGTTTCAATGTTATTTTATGTTGAATGTGTATATATTGTCATGTTTGTTTTGTTTTGGGTTCTTGATACAAAATCATATCTTGGCTATCTTTCAACTCAAATCAAAAGTCGTGCAATTGTGCTTGTCGTGCCTTTGGAGTCATGCTTGTATGTTGTTTTGGTCTCTAGCTTTGAAAAATGTGAGTCTTTCTCACTCTGACATTTATACTTATGGAAAGTGAATTGATGATAAGTATTTAGTAATAAAAATGTTTATGCAAGTTAATGAGAATCATATGATATGTTATGCCATGTTATTACCATGTTAAAACTGTTAATTCTCACCCGACATCTGATATATGACTGTATATTACAATATTGACATTGTTTATATTATTTCTGTATATGATCACAGTGCAAGTTCCCTGTTAGAATAAAATCATTACGGACTGAAATGATAGGCCTGAATGGTTTTAAATTTTTCATTTTGACTTGGGATTGCGGGTTTGAAATGATAAAACCCGGATTTTTCTTTGTAAATTACGGGTTGAAATGATATATTACCCGTATCACTTTACCTAGCGTAGAAAATTTTATATAGGCCCGTAGTTAAAATATATTTTTCTAAAATTTTAAATATTTTAAAAAATTAATTATTATAATATTTTGATTTTAAATTAAAAAAAAAGGATTTTCGTAAATTATTATTGATTTTCTGAATAATTGTAAGTGCAATGAATTAATGAAAAAGTTAGAAATTTTGAACGTGAGTTATTTTGGAAATTTTGATTTAATTATAATTGAAAATTTAATTGAATATGAAATTATGATAAATTTATGATAATTTGAATTTAAATGAATTTAAGGTGATTTTTATATCATATTAATGATTTTAATAAAGTTGAAATGTGAAATGAATGAATATTGTAAGTTGAAATTTTGAAATATAACTAAAACGGGAAATTTATGAAATTGACGTAAAAGTGAACTTTTAGTTAAGTAAATAAAAATAAAACAAAGTTCTATTTGAGGATTTGAACTTAAGTGTTAAGTGGAAATTTAATGTAATGGATTTTAAAAATTCAACATTGCAATTTAATGAGTGAATTATTATTAAATCTTGATTTTTGAATGGAAATTTAACTTTATAAAATCATGAATTTGAGGAAAATTAAATGATGTTTATAAATGTGATAAATGTATGATTTTATAAGTTAAAATGTTTTAAATAAAAATATAATCGGTTGAGAAATTATATTGAATATTTGAAGTTAATTGACTGCATTTTTGAAATGTTATTAATTACAATGTAAATGATATTACGGCATTTGTAAATGCTGAAGTTGATGATAATGAACTAAAGAGCTAAATTGAATTAAAAGCTATTATAGCAATTTTTGTAAGTGCTATAAATTGTTGAATTTAACTAAGTTTATTCGAAATTTAAGTAAACCCTATTACAACATTTCAAAATGTCGTTTTTTGATAAATTGAACTGTTTTGAATGTAACTTTCCGTAGAGTTTTCTAAATACTGCGAAAAATGAATTTTCACTGTTTTAATAAACTTAAGTGAATAAATGAACTTTGGAAGTTGAAATTTTGGCAATTTAATAATTTAATTATTAAACATAATAACTTCATTTAATGATTAAAAATGATTTTGGAATATAAACTGTTTTGAAATATGAATTGAAATGGTATTTTAAATTGAATAAAATGAATAATGATTTGAAATGAAATGTGGTACTGAAAGATATGATATTTTGATATTAAAATGATTTGAAACGAAGTTTTGAGAGATATGATATTTTGATATTAAATGATTTGAAAAATGAAGTTTTGAAAGGTTATGATATTTTGATGCATTAAAATGATTTGAAAGGAAGTTTTTAAAAGGATATGATAATTTAATATATTGAAATGGTTAGAAATGACTTGATATTTATTTTGATAAATATTTGAATTGAAAGATATGGTATGATGATATATTGAAATGGTTTGGAAATGATTTACTCTTTATTTTGATAAAGATTTGGGTTGAAATGATATTTTATTTTGAAGTATAAAATATTGTTTTAAAAGTTATAACTACGGGTTATAATAACGATTGGTTGTTAAAGAGACAGGGATCTGATATTGTCTTATAGCCGGCCAATACCGAAAACCACTTTAACAACTGTGTATGCGGTGGAGATTCCAGAATGAAGTAGGATGGTGGCGACGTTCTCGAGGTATATATTACGTGGACCCAACTCCCGTGAGTTGGCATATATGACTAAAACAGGAGCTATACCGGGCTACATAAAGGGTCGCACCCTTTCATCGAGCATGCTCCATCGGAAACCATTCTATTACTGTTGTGATTCGATTCGGTGGCGCCACTTTGATTCGGGGGTATTGTTCGAGGTGGGCGGAAGCTGCTGGCTTGCCGTCACCACCAGTCCGGGAGTGCAAACGGTGTATCCACCCTGGCGTTGCCTCGCGTGCCGTTTCATATCCTTATATCGAGCCCACTACGATTTTGGTTTTAAAGATCCGACTGCGTTAAGGTTCACCATCCCCTTAACGCTATTTTCTATATGATTATACTTTACTGATTAGACACTACTGTATACAGCTCAATATAATACATAGTAAATAGTTTAACAGATCCTTAGAGGATGGGCGGTCCCAAGCATCTTCTGAGTTACTTGTACCTTTACTACAGTTCACTTGAGTTGGTTTACATTGTATAAGTATGTATGTCCTGACTCGAGTGTTTGTATTTTTATTTACGCTCGGGTCAGCCTGAGTTATTCACAGATTTGGATTTCCACTTTCTGGAGATTGGAATCGCTGGAGATTATCTACTTGTCAAGTTTATCTTTTGAAATCTGTTGTTCCTTTCAGCTCTTGTGTTAGTTGACATCTATGAAGTGAGACTTCTTTTGTACTTTATTTCCTCTGTTGTATTTTATGTAACTCTGATATTTTTATATAGTAGCTTCATGAACTACTATCTCTTTTTACTTCCGCTGCATTATTATTACTATGTGTCTATGATCTGTGATTTTTATTTACTGTATATTCTGAGATTTGCCAAATTTTTAATTACAACGCGGTATTTTGAGAAATTCAATTCCGGCATGAGTGTCTACCTATACACTTATAATGGATGCGAATGGTTGAAAATATCGGGTCGTTACAGTTGGTATCAAAGCTTTGGTAGCTCTAGGCAAAACTCAGCATATGGAGTGAATGTATTTACAGAATCACTTTCATTCGAGTTTGAATCTCTCTCTTTTGACTCGATTCCATTGTATTTTGGAGCGTTCCCTACAGTTTCAAAATCCATTCGTATCCCTTACTATTCATCTTCTTTTGACTCTGGAGTATTCCATAACTCCGCTTCGAATGATCTTTCTCGTGAGTCGGCGATCACGCCAATTTCAAATTTAATTGAAAAGGGGGAAAACTCCTTTGCAGTTAGCATCGATTCACCAGAGATTCTTATCTATCCTTGGTTTAGATGCTAATATCTTTTGTTATTTCAAACTCTAACTCTTGAGATCGAATGTAGATTTACCCTAGAAAAATCAACATTGATCTTATTCTTTAAGTCATGGTTGACCCGGTTAAGGTTGCCTGTGATTTATATAAGCTTATCCATCTTCCTATTCTGTTATTTAATCATGTCATCCTTGTTTCCAACTTATTTTTAAATCATAATCTCCTTTGATTTGTGTTAATCAAAAATTTGAATCTCTACCCTTCTTTGAAAATCTATTCATGTATAGTGTATTTGTAAACTAGTATTTAAAATTAAAATGTTTTATATATTGTGTTGTTTGAGTTGTTGATGTTGAGTTGGGTTTCTGATCGATACGTCTGATCAGCGCTATCAATAAGATTTCCAAAACACTTTGACAGAACAAACGGACACAATATATTTAAAAAAAAAAAATTGGTTAATGAAATAAATTTTGATATATAAGTAAATTTATGGAACTAAATGAAATGATTTAAATTGATAATTTGAAATGATAATACTTGATTTATCATTTATTGTTCTACAAATAGATCTGTAAATATTTGTTTATAAATTTATTTGGGAACTGAAATGAATTTAAAACAAGAATTTGAGGAATTAAATTCCGATTATTTCGAACTTTGGTTTAAAGTTTAAAAGGTTATATTATTTAAAGTATTTTGAATAGAATTTGTTTTCAAAGAATTTTAAAGGTTTAAAATTAGTGCTCTTCTCTTTGTCGCTGGAAAATAACTTCGGTGATGATCGCGACACCATCGACGTTCATTTTTGAGTTTCGAAGTTAGGAGACTGTTCTGTAGTCTTGCTACAACTTTGTTTTGGGAAATTAAATTGATTTGAATTTCTAAAATATGACTTGATTTATAATATATATATATATATATAGATATATGATTGAAATTTTATTTGACATATATTATTACTTATCTCTAAATGGTTTGAAGAAATCGGAAATTTAATTCTTAAATTTTATTTTAAAGAATAATTCCAAAAAAAAAATCAAAGTTTTGGATAAATGATTCAAACTTGAGATAATTGAATTGGAAAGTTTTATTTGTATAATACAATTGCATTCCAATATAACTACCTTAATTTCAGAAGTTAACAATGTAATTGGATAATATACAATACAAAAGGATTTTACAAAAAAAATCTGTGTGGTTATAATAAATGTTATACATTTAAATTTTAATGATTAACAAGGGTAAATATAATAAAGGGTAATTGAATAACTTACAATAAATTAATTTTAAAAGAACTAAGAATAAAAGAAAGTAGTTATAATAAGTGTAAGTATGTTTAACATAAGTGATAAATATATTGCGAGGAATAAATTTAATTTTGATTAGGAATAAAGAAGAATAAAATTTATTAAGTACATTGTGAGTGTAATAAATGATTATTTTTCAAACCCATGGTTTTAAAAATTGTTAATTTTAGATGATTGGATAATAAGATAATGAAATTTGAGATAGTTAAGATTTATTTAACTTGTGTAAAAATTTATTCTCTGTTTAAGTTGAAATCTCCATGCTTTCAAATTTATTTCCTTATTTTGTTTTCAAACTATCTTTTGGTTGTCCTTATTATCCTTATCTTGCTATAGACCGGTATAGGCATCTTTCTATAATCTTTCTGTTCAGAAATCTTTCTATAATCTTGATAGACCTTCGGTAATCATTTTGAATCCACCTTTTTCGTGCTTGTGTTCTTGATTCTGGAGGATCTTGGAAAGATCACCTCCACCTTGTTAAACTTACCTATAACAACAGTTATCAGGTATAACTTCAATCTTCTTGTCATCTTATCTTAAGCCTATTTCACTCTATCTTTTCTGTGCCCTTCCATACCTCATTCCTTTTCGGGGACGAAAAGTTTTGAGTGGGGGAGAGTGTAACAACCCTGTATTTTGTAATTATTTTATTGTATATTTTAATTATTTTTAATGTAAGATTTTGATTTAAAAACTTATTTTACTTATTTGAAATGATTAAATTTATTATCTAAATATAATCTTGATCTTTATATGAGTTATAATTCCAAACTTGTGTAAGTTGAATATTTGCCTGAAATGCTGATTTTGGTCAAAATAGTCAAACTGTGACTTTCAACTTAAAATTTTAAAAGTTTAAAATTTTAATTTTTTCTTTTATTATGAGAGTACATAAAATTCTAAGAACACCGCTTTTCGTTTCGTTGAAATCGGATGTAAATTGTGAAAGTTATACCCTTTACAATATTGTGCGTATATAGGGTTATTTAACAATGACTATTTTAAATTGTATAAGTTACTTCTTCTTGGTTATATTTTATTTTAATATGTGATAATATGTTATATTATGTATATTTTGACTTTTAAGTATTTTTAAAATGATAATATAATTTTTCTAAAGTTTATTTCAATTTATAAAGCCTAGTTGGTATTTACTGCATTTTTCTTTATTTAACTTTCTATTTAATAAAAATTAAATTATTATTTTACCTTGAAAATGTTTTAAAACCATTTTTAATTCAAATTTTGTGTTATAAATTTTATTTTTTGTGAAGTAATAAATTTTTCAAAGTCATTGGAGATTTTCTTGTAATTTTTATGTCAGGGTTGCTATTTTTAAGCAATTTCCTATTTCCTTTTTCTATTTTACTTAAAATAAATTATTTATTTTATTTTATTCTTACTTAGTTTTGGTTTTAAATAACATTTCTGAGTTTATTTTGTTTTTATAAAATTAAAAAGAAAAGGAAATGCAAAAGGTTTAGAAAGTTAAGACATCTTAAAAGCCTGAAACGGAAAGGCGTTTTATCCGTTTCTTTTTGCAATTAATACATCAATTTATCTTAGCCATTCCTTTCCTCATCCTTTGCAGCCGACTCCCTCATATTATTCATGAATTTTCAAACTCCAAAACCCTAATAATCATGGCCTCCATCTTGAGAAAAAAAATCTGGTAATGGCTACATCTTTTTCTACCTTTTTCTTCTCATTTTCTATGTATTTTGCCTAGTTTTCTCTGCTTTCTGGATTGGCCTTTACCACCATAGCTACCTCCACCACCTCTGACCTGACCTCCACCCTCTGCCACATCACCCAACACCCTCTGGAAATCAGACCATGACCAAGCCGTGCCCATCCATTGAAGCTAGCACCACAAAACTTCCACAAAACTCCTTAAAACATTGCCTAGACCACACATATCATCATCTACCCTCCATATCTTGCTTTGGCCACCCCTTAGCCACCACCACCAGCCACTCCACCATCTTTGGTCGCCGCTCCAGCTACTGTCCAGACTTGTACAAGCATGGCCAAGCCACCACATTCCCATGGCCGATCCAAGAATGTCACAAAAACTCAACTTATTTAACCTTGACCCTATATATGCTTTATGTTGCACCACTACACCTTCATCTCCACTTGTTGCCTTGCCTATATGATGTTAAACCTGACGTATATGATGTCATACATGAGCCAAAGCATCATTATAGCCAAGCATAAGTGTCCCTTAGGCCAAGCATTGAAGTGGTTGAAGCAAGGTCCAATCTATCTTGTTCATTTTGCTTTGTATTTCAAAATTGTTTCAATGTTATTTTATGTTGAATGTTTATATATTGTCTTGTTTGTTTTGTTTTGGGTTGTTGATAAAAAATCATATCTTGGCTATCTTTCAACTCAAATCAAAATTCGTGCAATTGTGCTTGTCGTGCCTTTGGAGTCGTGCTTGTATGTTGTTTTGGTCTCTAGCTTTGAAAAATGTGAGTCTTTCTCACTCTGACATTTATACTTATGGAAAGTGAATTGATGACAAGTATTTAGTAATAAAAATGTTTATGCAAGTTAATGAGAATCATATGATATGTTATGCCATGTTATTACCATGTTAAAACTGTTAATTCTCACCTGACATCTGATATATGACTGTATATTACGATATTGACATTGTTTATATTATTTCTGTATATGATCACACTGCAAGTTCCCTGTTAGAATAAAATCATTATGGACTGAAATGATAGGCCTGAATGGTTTTAAAATTTTCATTTTGACTTGGGATTGCGGGTTTGAAATGATAAAACCCGGATTTTTCTTTGTAAATTACGGGTTGAAATGATATATTACTCGTATCACTTTACCTAGCGTAGAAAATTTTATACAGGCCCGTAGTCAAAATATATTTTTCTAAAATTTTAAATATTTTAGAAATTCAATTATTTTAATATTTTGATTTTAAATTTAAAAAAAAAGGATTTTTGTAAATTATTATTGATTTTCTGAATAATTGTAAGTGCAATGAATTAATGAAAAAGTTAGAAATTTTGAACGTGTGTTATTTTGGAAATTTTGATTTAATTATAATTGGAAATTTAATTGAATATGAAATTATGATAAATTTATGATAATTTGAATTTAAATGAATTTAAGGTGATTTTTAAATCATATTAATGATTTTAATAAAGTTGAAATGTGAAATGAATGAATATTGTAAGTTGAAATTTTGAAATATAACTAAAACGGGAAATTTATGAAATTGACGTAAAAGTGAACTTTTAGTTAAGTAAATAAAAATAAAACAAAGTTGTATTTGAGGATTTGAACTTAAGTGTTAAGTTGAAATTTAATGTAATGGATTTTAAAAATTCAACATTGCAATTTAATAAGTGAATTATTATTAAATCTTGATTTTTGAATGGAAATTTAACTTTATAAAATCATGAATTTGAGGAAAATTAAATGATGTTTATAAATGTGATAAATGTATGATTTTATAAGTTAAAATGTTTTAAATAAAAATATAATCGGTTGAGAAATTATATTGAATATTTGAAGTTAATTGACTGCATTTTTGAAATGCTATTAATTACAATGTAAATGATATTACGGCATTTGTAAATGCTGAAGTTGATGATAATGAAATAAAAAGCTAAA
Source organism: Allium cepa (assembly GCA_030765085.1). Classification (NCBI taxonomy): domain Eukaryota; kingdom Viridiplantae; phylum Streptophyta; class Magnoliopsida; order Asparagales; family Amaryllidaceae; genus Allium; species Allium cepa. The sequence continues at coordinate 563,563,762 of CM060935.1, forward strand.
TTGAATTAAAAGCTATTATAGCAATTTTTGTAAGTGCTATAAATTGTTGAATTTAACTAAGTTTATTCGAAATTTAAGTAAACCCTATCACAACATTTTAAAATGTCGTCTTTTGATAAATTGAACTGTTTTGAATGTAACTTTCCGTAGCGTTTTCTAAATACTGTGAAAAATGAATTTTCACTGTTTGAATAAACTTAAGTGAATAAATGAACTTTGGAAGTTGAAATTTTGGCAATTTAATAATTTAATTATTAAACATAATAACTTCATTTAATGATTAAAAATGATTTTGGAATATAAACTGTTTTGAAATATGAATTGAAATGGTATTTTAAATTGAATAAAATGAATAATGATTTGAAATGAAATGTGGTACTGAAAGATATGATATTTTGATATTAAAATGATTTGAAACGAAGTTTTGAAAGATATGATATTTTGATATTAAATGATTTGAAAAATGAAGCTTTGAAAGGTTATGATATTTTGATGTATTAAAATGATTTGAAAGGAAGTTTTTAAAAGGATATGATAATTTAATATATTGAAATGGTTAGAAATGACTTGATATTTATTTTGATAAATATTTGAATTGAAAGATATGATATGATGATATATTGAAATGGTTTGGAAATGATTTACTCTTTATTTTGATAAAGATTTGGGTTGAAATGATATTTTATTTTGAAGTATAAAATATTGTTTTAAAAGTTATAACTACGGGTTATAATAACGATTGGTTGTTAAAGAGACCGGGATCGGATATTGTCTTATAGCCGGCCAATACCGAAAACCACTTTAACAACTGTGTACGCGGTGGGGATTCCAGAATGAAGTAGGATGGTGGCGACGTTCTCGAGGTATATATTACGTGGACCCAACTCTCGTGAGTTGGCATATATGACTAAAACAGGAGCTATACCGGGCTACACAAAGGGTCGCACCCTTTCATCGAGCATGCTCCATCGGAAACCATTCTATTACTGTTGTGATTCGATTCGGTGGCGCCACTTTGATTCGGGGGTATTGTTTGAGGTGGGCGGAAGCTGCTGGCTTGCCGTCACCACCGGTCCGGGAGTGCAAACGGTGTATCCACCCTGGCGTTGCCTCGCGTGCCGTGTCATATCCTTATATCGAGCCCACTACGATTTTGGTTTTAAAGATCCGACCGCGTTAAGGTTCACTATCCCCTTAACGCTATTTTCTATATGATTATACTTTACTGATTAGACACTACTGTATATAGCGTAATATCCTACATAGTAAATAGTTTAACGGATCCTTAGAGGATGGGCGGTCCCAAGCATCTTCAAGTTACTTGTACCTTTACTACAGTTCACTTGAGTTGGTTTACATTGTATAAGTATGTATGTCCTGACTCGAGTGTTTGTATTTTTATTTACGCTCGGGTCAGCCTGAGTTATTCACAGATTTGGATTTCCACTTTCTGGAGATTGGAATCGCTGGAGATTATCTACTTGTCAAGTTTATCTTTTGAAATCTGTTGTTCCTTTCAGCTCTTGTGTTAGTTGACATCTATGAAGTGAGACTTCTTTTGTACTTTATTTCCTCTGTTGTATTTTATGTAACTCTGATATTTTTATATAGTAGCTTCATGAACTACTATCTCTTTTTACTTCCGCTGCATTATTATTACTATGTGTCTATGATCTGTGATTTTTATTTACTGTATATTCTGAGATTTGCCAAATTTTTAATTACAACGCGGTATTTTGAGAAATTCAATTCCGGCATGAGTGTCTACCTATACACTTATAATGGATGCGAATGGTTGAAAATATCGGGTCGTTACACAAGTCTTCCCCCGAGTTAAATCTTTGTTCCATATGGCCATTGGTGATGGCAATAGTTGTGCATTTTAGCTCGATACATGGCTTGACCAACTTCCACTAGCCAAAGTTTTGCAACACCTCTTCCTTCACTCGTCCACCCCATCGAGCGCAGTTAGTGAATGTGTAAATCTTGGTCCAGATGCCCTCTGCCCTTCTTCTCTTTTCAGCCCTGATACTTTTTCTGACCTTATATCTGCTTCCAACATTCTTCAATCCCTTCATCTCTCTTCCTTTCCTGATCGTGTTGTTTGGGCGCCTGCTCCTACGAAAGGCTTCACTGGTGCCTCCTGCTATGCCTTTCTGATCAACCCAGGTCGCTCCTACTACTTTCCTAGGCTTTGGAAAAGTCCCATTCCGCCTCGTATCGCCTTCTTCCAATGGTGTCTAGTTCATAACCGCATCAATACTAAAGATCGTCTCAGCCATCTTCATATTCAGGTGGATCCAGCTTGTGTCTTCTGCTCTGATCAGATGGAAAGCATACCGCATTTGTTTAGAGACTGCGATTTTTCTTACTCGGTTTGGGCTGCTTCAAGTGCCCATGTCCTTGGATTCGTACCGGAACCGCCGGTCATCTATGACCACTGGCAATATAACTCCCAAAACCATAATTTGGACGTCTTCATTGCTATTTTCTGCTGGTGTATATGGAAAGAGCGAAATGCACGCGTGTTTGGCAAACTTAAATCTCATCTCGTGGGTATATGCAGGCGTATCTCTTACCTATTCAGCATTTTTACAGGTTGCAGTTTATAAGCTCCATTCAGACTTCGCATCCCTCATCGCAGTTCATCGCCAGTGGATTCTCAAGGTAGCAGTTCTGATTTCCCTCCTGGCCGTAGTTAGTTGTTGGTGGTCTCGGGCTTCTCTCTGCTTATTTTATCCTGTTATATTTTGCTGTTGTGATGGGTCTGTTCTTTTCACTAGTTTGTTTTATGATATCAGTGTTGATACTTAAACTTCATTCTGGCGCTAGCGATCAAGCGTGTTGATCGAATTGTATCTCTCTTTATATATATATATATATATATATATATATATGCTATTAATCGGCTGTGTAGTATCACGCTACACACCCATCTTGCTCAAAAAAAAAATTCAATTTAATTTAGTTTTCGAATAAATTATTCCAAATTATGTCGATTTCAAAACAGATTTGATCCACAGAATAAACCATTTCAAATTTAATATATTTCAAACTTTAAGTATTCAACAATTTCAAAATTAAGTTTAGTGATTTCATATACATACATACATATATATATATATATATATATATATCAAATTCAATTTTCTATTATTTAGTTTTGAAACATTTTACTTAGTAAGTCCATTATCATTTAAATAAACCCAAATTACAAATAAGTGAATATTTCCTTCAATTTATTTATACTTGAAATATTCATTTAATTCACCTTAAACCAACATCATATTATAAAAATCACACCTTTTAAAATTTCAAATTTAATAAATTTCACATCAAACTTATTTGAGTTTAGTTCTTAAATAAATTCAATTTCAAATAAATTTCAAATTTATCTTCCAACCTTAATTTTGTTAAATCATTATAAACTCTATATTAACATATAATTTAAATACTTAACCATATTATCTTCAATAAAAATCAAACTTATTATTAAGCTTATTCTATATTAAAACAAATTTATACATAGCTTAAAATTAAAAAATAAAATAATATTTATATAACACCTAAAATCACTATTTATATTAAACCATACATTTCTCTTCAAAACCATAGAAATCATTTCAAAAATATTATTATATATATAGACCACGGTGTCTGTGTATAATTTTCTATCCCATGGTCAAGTGATACAGATATTTATCATTTCAATCCGCAATTAATATTTTACGTTTGTATATCATTTCAAACCGCAATCCCAAATTAATAATAATCCGTAATGAACTTGCAGTTTATAAAAACATAAACTAAACATCCATTCAACCAATATCAACAATCAATATCCCTCACAATCATCCAAAACAATCCATAAATATCAATATAGAAACTGATAATAAATAACATGTATTTAACTGGAAGTTTATATGCAATAATAAATTAAATAACAATTTAATTCAAACAAATTCAATTTAACCGAGATGATGATTAAAAACATACCAAATAATCAAAAATAAATTCCTAATCACATCATGAATTAAATTTAACAAACATAAGAAATTTTAGTAGTTTTGAGTGGGTTAAAACACTCACCATTGAATTTAAATTGAATTTAAATCCAATTTAAACTCAAAATTTGAATAGTCTCAGAATCCATCCAAACCGGCACCAAAATGTCTAGAATTTTATTACGACCCCAGCGGAGAAAACCAAGCATGAATCTGAGTCCGTATGCAAGAATTATTCAGAATAGAAGTTATACGATTAAAATTTTGAAACAAAATAAAATAAAATAAACAATCAACTTCCACCTCACCTCAATCATCTAACTTTAGCGAAAACCCTAGCTTCACGCTTCGCTCGTGGCTACAGTAACCTTCCGCTATGCAAATCGCTTGATGCCGGCCACTACAACCCACAGTTTTGCCGCCGATCACCACCATACGACCCCCCTCGACGTGGCGCACCCATCAAACCCCACACGCCTCGCTCTCGTGGCGCCAAGGGATGGCTGCCGCCACCATAGCCGAAACCCTAGGCGAATTTTCAACATCGATCGCACCGTTATCTCGTCCAACAAGCCATGCCAATGAGCTCCCCTCAGTCCTCTCCACACAACGGTACCACTGATTTGGCGATCCATCGAAGTTGGTCATCGCGTGATGAATGACCATGGATAGTTCTCCTAGTTTCGGCCACATAGAAACACAGATCGAAAAAGAAATCACATATTTGACTTGCGCTCGTCGAGAGCTCCAAATCGATATATAATTCGATAAAGTTTGAGGAGTATGAATTTTTGTTGTTGGATTTTGAACTGGAATTGAATTGGAAAATTTAGGGTTTTCAGCCATTGAGGAAGAGGAGCAACGGAAATTTTTGTACGTACAGAAATGAGAATTAGAAAGGCTACTAGGGTTTATAATCAGATATATATAGGCAGATTAGAAATTGGGACAAATGGATCGAATCGGTTTGAAAGTTGAACGATACACGACCCGAAAATCTCGTTTCGACTCCGGAACGAAATTTGGTCAACCCATATATAAAATAGAGGTTTTTAAATATTTTAAATGCAATGGAACAGGTTTCAAGTCCAAATTCCATTGTATGAAAAAGTTATGCAAAAATTGACTTATTTCAAATTGATTTCAATCAAATTGATTTCTAGGCGTTTCAAGCCCGTACGATCAAACGACAAGTCCAATTTATACGAAACTTGAAATCCTACAGTAATTCACTATTACGGAGCCGATGAAACTAGTTTCGTCGAAATTCGAGACAGTAGTCAAAATAGCTATTTTCTAGCAAATTAAATAAATTAATATTAAATTAAATTAAATCACTTTTCAATTCAATTATTATATTTCCAAATTCTATCACTTTGGATTACATAGAAATTAAAAATTATTTAAAACAAATTCTCTTATTAACTTATTATTGAACATTTCACAATTTACATTTAATTTCAGTTTCAATTGATTCAGTAATTATAAGTTTAAATTTCCAATAATCCATATATTTGCTTACCATTAACCTATTTGCTTACCATTAACCTATTTGTTATAGATTGAATTCCCATTAATTAATTTCAAATAAACTGACTTGATTTTCTAATCTTTTTATTAAGTCTCTATTACTCTATAAACCTACTTAATATTCGTTTTATATTCCATTACATTAATATACCCTATTTACATCTTAATTTTGTATTAATGACTATATTTCAGAAATGTGTAATCTTGTCAATTACACACATAAATTAAGGTTTTAAAATCAATTAATTATTTTACCTTAGTTCTATTCTTTTACAAATTATTACTTCATGGATAAATTTACGTATCCACTTATTTTATTACATTCACACCTTCAGTTATTGCATTAATTCTCGTTAATATAACGTTAAAGTTCATTTAATTACCATAAATTATATACTAATTCATTTATTTACACTCAAATGTTACAATTCCTATATACCCAATCTTTATTCAATGGTGATTTATTTCATACTATTTCACTTATACATTAAATGTTTGCATTTGTTTTCTTACATCAATTTATAGCCAAGTATAACAATTTACATTACAACTAATTGTAATTTCATTTCAATTGTTAATACTTAGTTTTAAATTTCCATGGTTGCATTTCATTTTAGCATTCATTTCATTATTAAATTACAAAGTTTATTGTTTCTTCTCAATTTATTTACCAAAATCTTAATAAATCAACAATTTTTATTATTGAAAATTTATGGGTCGTTATAGAATGTGGAGTTTGGCAGCGAGCTATTGGCTGAGGTGGCGGGTTTAAGTGGATATGGAGGCGGAGGGTCTGTCACGGTGGTTAGGGGTTTGGCTGCCATTAGGGTTGAAAGGGTGAAGCTGGGTTTGTAGCTAGAGCAATTAGCAGCAGAGGTCAAGGCAGTGGAGTGGCAAGCTGGACGGTGGAAAAAAGGAGAGGCCAAGATGGGTTGGTCGGGAAGGAATGTGGCGGATAGCAGGGTGAACGGTTTCAGCAAATAGAAGAAGAACAAAGAGGCTTGGGTTGGATTTTTTTTCGTGGGCGACGAGCTACTATAGCAAAAAATACATGAGATTTGCTTTAGAATGTAAATAAGCTTTATATTCATTATTATAATTTTCACAAATGAATGGACATTGAATGAAGGGATAGGCAAAGAAATCGAACCAACATATGTAATAAACCATAGGAATAATGATAGTAAAAAAATTAAATACTAGAATATAAAAAACTACTGACTATTAAGTATACCAGATGGACAAATGAAATGACATAGAAAGCCCAATAACTCAAATGCAGAACCGATAGGACTAATTGTTTTACTGATTTCGCCGCGTACTGGACGCAAAAATGCACAAATGAATTGTAACAGGCCACCTTTTTGGATAGTTCAAAACGACAATAAACACACATGTCAGAATCAAACCAATCAAAAGGGAGGATTGTTAATGGGGTAAATAAGAAAAAAAAAAGAAAAAGGAAAGAAAAATAAAATATAGAATCTCGCAGCGTAACGACAAAATATAATAATCAGATAAACAGTTCATGAAGCTGTTTTACAAATAACATGTCATTACACTTTTACAAATTCAAATCAGAGTTATACATATATCATAAATAACCAAATAATGCAGCGGAACACTGAATGTAGTGGAATAATAAATAGCAATAATATACCGAATCTTCGTCTTCGTCCACCAGAAATAGTCTTCAATGCTGAAAAACTTAGGCTGACCCAAGCATAAAGGAAAATAATACACTCGAGTTAGAACTAAAATTCTTATGCAAATTAAATCAAAAGTATATGAAATAAGGAATGCGGATAACTACATTTTTGAAGGTTCAAATTTCTGGAAATGTTATTGCTTCCACATTCAAAATAAAATGGATTTCACAATAGATCCATTCTAGTAAATTACAAATTTACATAATAATTCCCAGTTAAATTTCATAGTTTTAGAGATTTGATTTATAAAAATGTTCCAAAGTTTCAATATTCACTTTTTTTTGGAAACTTCCCAATGTTTCAAAATTTAATTTTGAAAACTTTCAAGTAAGGTAACGACGGTTTACTTTCCAAAATCATTTTTATGGTTCAAATAGTAATTCTAAACATACTATTTTTTCTCTGATGTAAATACTTGAAATTCATGAGTTTTACATCCTTATTCAGTGTGAAAATAATCAATATGAAATTTAAATAATTACAATAAACTATAGGGTGATAACAAAGATATATCAAATAAATGAACAAATATACATTCAATCACAATAGCATCCATCACAACATACAATCAACAATCAAGTCAATCAATTCAACAAATCAACCAATTCAATAATATGTCACAGTAATTATTAGTCATCACATATTGGAATTTAGCTATTCAAATTAAATATTAATAAATATTCCAAACCAACAATCAAAAATTTATCACTATATGACCTGGTTTAACCTGCAATAAAATTTTAGTATTTCGTGAGTGAGTTTAAACACTCACCTTCTGGATTTCCCTTTTCTAGTCGGATTTGGATCCGCTGCTAGTTCCTCCTTTTGAGTTGTTTCCTTCTATCTTAATCTTTTTTTTAGAATGTTTTGGAAGAGATAGAGAAGTTGTTATAAATCTGGATTTAAAGAAAAAGATTTGGAAAAAACAAGAATGTTTGAAAAAGAAGAAGAAAATTTAAAGAAGATAAAGAATTGAAAAAGAAAAGGAAGCTTTCAAAAAGAAGAAGATTTGAAGAAGAAGAAGAAGAAGAAGAAGAAGAAACAAAAATACAAAGAATGAAGTAAAAAAAAGAGAAGAAGGAGATTTAAAGAAGAAAAAATGAAAACGGAAGGAGGAAGGTGAAGAGAGACAAAAATGAGATGGAAGTTTTATTTGGAAAATGAAGCTATGGAAGATGAGATTAGAAAATGAAATATGACTAAGGAATGAAGATGGAAACAAATGAAAAGCTAATAAGGTATATATAAACAAACTAGGAATTGAAATAAAGTAAAATATGAACAGCCCTAAAACGTAGTATTGAAAGATGTGAACTAAATGAATATGAGGTGATAGAAGAAATAAAATGCGAACGAAGAAATAAAATTATAGATTATTTAATAATAAGGAAATAAAGGTGGAGAGACAAAATGCACGTTTAGTTTTAAATGCTTTAGGCATTGATAATGCATAAGGAAATGTATGTAGGAATGAGAAAATTTGCAAAACAAAGGAAAATAAAAAAATTTATAACCAAAACTGAGATGGAAAGAATTAAATATAGCCTAAAAGCTTAGGCTTAGGTATTAAACCGAAGGATAAATGAACGGACCAAGTTTTAATAATGAGGTAACTATTTAAAAACGTACATGCAATAAATAAAAAGAAATGAAGGGACTACATACACATTTTTTCAATTTCTTTCGAAACGTAACCAAATTAATTTCATTCGCTCAAATAATACTCAATTTGTACACATACAAATTTTTATCTACGCACAATTAATTAAATTATACCTACCTTAAAAATGAGAACGTTCAATTTTTTATTTCCATTAAAGCACCATTTCTGTTTAACACAAAATGTACGTTTCTTTTATTAAATCTATTAATTGCAATCAAAGTTTTCTTTCCTTTTAATCAAAATCTTTCCATTACATTAATTGCAATTAATAACTAATCAAAATTTCAAAATAGATAAACCAAAATGGACGAGAAATAGGATAATTGTTTCCTTAAGTCATTTAAACATGTTTATAAATTTGTTGTTTTACACTACCGTAATAAATAACTTACTTAAATTATATTCCTATTCTTGAAATCAATATATATGCTAAAACAGCGTTCAAATAAATGTATATTTCCTTTTTTTAACAAATCATTCTATTCTTTACTCTAATGAAATTAAATCTACATTCACAAATGAAATATTTCAAGGCAAGGCTCGCTTGTAAATAAATAAAACTTATTGGAAGACCAAAAGAGGCATGTATTTAATGAAAGAAAGTAGTAATAAAATAAAATAAATGAAAGTTACAGATTTAAATTTGAGAATGTAGTCCGTACATAGAAATCACAAATCAAATATACTAAAAACACAATTCATTTTAACATATTTTATTAACCCTAATACACTCAAATTTACACACATATATGTATTTTTATTTAGTAAACAGTAAATAAAATTAAACACTACAATTAACATAATGAGGACCGCCACCCCACACATTAAAAGATGAACTGACCCCAAAGTCAAATTTGAAACGGAATAAATCTCATATGTTAATATGCTAACTATTCCAAATAAAAAACTTAACCAAACCTACAAGTTGTTTTCTTACCATTTTATTATTGTATATTTTTTTTAATTAAATTAAAATTAAGGAATATTTTAATAAATCAAATATTCCAACTAGAAACATACAACAAAATTCAATTATATTTGTTTTAATGAAATTAAATTAACATTTATAGATGAAATATTCACTTTATTTGATAAGAATATTCTTATCAAGAAACCATTCTTTTCTTTTCTTTTTATCAAAACATATTTCTTTTTATTACACATTCATTTACAATTAACACCTCCCCCTTTAAAACCAACTTATATTTAAAGATTATCCCATTAAAGAGTCACAGAAATAATACTTCGTACAACCACATCATTTCTTTATCAATTAATTTCATATAATCTTTATATTTTACCAAATTAAGTGCTTACAATTTGAACGTAATATTTCTCAATGAAATTCTCAATATATTTTTAACACAAAACATATGTTGCACATATCATTAATTAATTACCATTTACTTCTATCTCTTATTAATGGCAAGATATAATTACTATTACTTACAATGATTAAATCTCAAAACATACCCTAATACAGGGAAGATAATTAATCCAATTGTTTCCTTTGAAATCCAATTTTCTATGTTAAACCCAATATCTGTATACTAATTTAATTCCAACATTTAATTACAAATGTAATAAAACCTGTTCATTATATATTTAAATTTCAAAAAAATCCTTTCATTTTGATTTACGTTCTTATTATCAAATCAACTATTCCCTTATGCGATTGATTAACACAAGTTTTACACTCACCACTCAACAGTTAACGTTTCTTCTTATATCAATTGTAATATTTCAATTACATTAATTCTCCATTAATTACCAAATAAATTTCTAACGGATTTAATAATAAGAAAATAAGTAAAGCAATGGTTATACGTTAATAATCCATATCTATTAACTTATTGTTTACAAACAAAGGTTAATAAATTTACGTACAAAATAATTGATTTCATACTCCATATTAAAACCAATTGCAATTAATAACATAAGATTACATCAATTTATACATCGTTTATTATATTCCTTATTAACCTTTATTATTCAAGTTGATTGAAATTACGTTAACATAGTATAATAATCAATTAGATTCAATCAATAAGAGCCAATTATATGTTTTATCTCATTAAATTATTTGTTTTAAGATTTATCTTAAAGTCAAAATTTCTAATCTAATAAGATTCAATTTAATAAATCGTAAATTTTAATTTCTGACAATATTAAAGCCCAAAACCTTATTAAATTTAATATTTTTAATTGTCAAAATATGGGTTGTTACATGAATGCACTGTGGAGATCAGCACGACGAGACAAACAGATTGGTATACAAATATTAGAGATACGACCATCCTATCAAAACTCGATTTTCGCTGCCAAAATGCTGCTAAAACGCCAAAAATAAGATAAACGGAGCTATAACAGTCCAAATTTAGCGAAACGAAATACGACATCTCACTTAGAAAAATATTTACATTTTTATTATATAAAAAATATTAAAATTTCGTAAATATTTTATTTCCATAAATTCTACTGATTTAAATTTAAAATTTAAAATTTCAAAGTCAAACAAACTTTCATATTTTCCAGTGAAAATCTGACACTTGCTACGTTTAAATAGACATATCACAAATATCGAATTTTGATTTCAAAAATTTTATTATTTAATTTCAAAATAAATTTAGACAGTTATGTTATTCAAAATCGTAAAATTTCCATATTGCTACACTCTCCACCACTCAAAACTTTTCATCCCCGAAAAGGAACGAGGTAGGAGAATAGAAGCAAAAAAAAAGGGAAGATAGATTCATAATACATAATGCTAGATATAAAAATTAATTCAAACCATATGAATTTCATTTATTTTATTTCGTTCACATAATATATTTCCTTTAATGTCAATATCACTTAAATAACCCTTCAACAAATTATTTAAGTTTATTATTAACATTCCATTTTTATTCATTTAACATATCTTGCAACATATATGAAATGTATAAACATATATCATGACCACTAAAATTTTATTTTAAAAAAATTCCCTTAGCAAAATTTCATTTTTGGACATCTTATTACCTATATTTTATATTGTATACTATTCAATTACATATTCATATTACTATCTAACTTTTTGAATATTTCAGGCAAGTTGTATATGCTTGAGAATGCAATTGAGAATTATGCAAATAAATTTATCCTAATTCAACTATTTCAAGCTGTTTCAATTCCATATCTCATTTTAGATACTCCAGTTATTCAAAATTTTTGCTTCATTTCAATAATTGAAAACCATCAATTAGCATAAAACTTAAGAGTTAAATTTTCGGTTTCATTTCAAACTATTTTGAAGTGTATATATACATTATACGTCAAATCATACTTAAGAAATTCAAATCAAATCCATTTTCCAAACAAAAGCATGACAAAGCTACTAAGTGATCCACCCATTTTGAGATTAAATTATTGTTGATGATGCTGCAGTCATCATTGGAATTATTTTCCAGTGATAATAAGAGGAGAACACAAACTTACTTCTTTTTTTTAAATTGTTTTAAAACAATTTCCATTCTAAAATATTTTCAAATAATATTTTTTTTCAAAACTTTGAAAACTAAACTCTAAAAGCAATGTTTCAGACTTATAAACTATGTTTTAAAAATTTCGTCTCATTATAACATACAACAATAGTTAATGGTTAGGAAATGTTGACAACAGTAATGATAAACTAGTATTATCATTTCTAACAACCAATTCATTTAACTATCTAATTTCAGAAATTATACCTTTATATAAAAATATACCCATGTAAAAAAATTTATTTCATTTGCTAATTTCAAAAATAATATTGTGTCAGTTTGCTTTGTACAAGTGTTTTGGAATTCCTATCGATAGCATTGGCCAAACGAATCGATTGAAACCCCAAATTCAAACTTAACAACTCAAACAACACGTTTTAAAACATTTTATATTAATTACAAATACGCTCGCTCATTGGATGATTCAAGAATGGATTTAAGAACAAGGATAGAGATTCAAATTTAGAGGGACCCTAATCAAAGAGAACTCTAACTAAGAAAATAGGCTCGAAAGGAAGATAAGAAAATTAAATTACAAAAGAGGAAAGATGGATAAACTTATTTTAATCGCTGCGACCTTAACTGGGTCAACCGAGACCTAGAAAAGACGGGAATATCATCAATGAAAGTGGGGACAAATTTGTTAAGAACATCGCATAAACGCGATTCATGAGATCCATAAAGAAGGTAGGAGCATTGGTTAATCCAAAGGGCATGACTAACCATTTATATAAACCATTCATGTAGCGACCTGTAACCCGTAAAATTTGATGATTAAAATAAGTTAAATTAATAAGATTTTAGTTAAATTTAGAAAAGAAAAAAAATCTTATAAATCTATATTGGAACGAATGCTAGAAATTAGATGTAGCAAATGAAATTAAAATTAACAATTTAAAATTTATATTGCAATTAATTGGAAATAATGTAAATTGAATAGAAATGTAAGTTTATTTATAGGGCAGTAATTGATGAATAAAAAAGTTTGAAACCAAATAAATTTATGGAGAACATTTAATAGTAATTAATGTATATGTTAGGCAATTGACAATTTATGGATTTGTTAAGATTGCAAAGTTATAATTGAGTGTAAACAGGAATATTTGGTAATTAATTAAAATAAGAAAAAATATAAATGTTATAACTTGGTTACAAAATTTATAGATGTAAGTGGATGTAAAAATGAATTAATTAATGGGCGCATTAATTTATAGTGGGATAAATCGTAAATTAATGTAATAAGGATGATGCAGGTTGATAAATATTCATAATGTTATGTTGTTGATAAACGTTACTTTAATGATTGTAATATAAAATAACGGAAGTGTGAATGGAAATTAATAGAAACATAAACTTACTTTAAGGTATTAATTGATTGTAGATTTATGGAATGAAGTTAATGCAAATCAATGGAATTGATGAAGATGTTTACATAGCTACACATTGAATATATGAAAACAAAATGTAAGCATTGGATTAAATTGAGGAAGTTAAATATTAATAAATGGTCACTTAATAATACCAATGTTCTGGGAGTAATTATAATAATTTGTTTGAGATGCGTATAAACTTTGATTTGGAAATCAATTGGATTAAAATGAAATTTGGTATTACATTGATGAGTTTAAATGTTATTTTATTTTGTAAAGTACTAAATGGTGTAATAAGGGAATATATATATGGAATTATAATATGGATTGATAAGTAACGAACTTATAAATGCAATTAAAGGCAATTAGGTGGAAATAGTGTAGGTTGCTTGTTTATTTAATGTGTTAATTAAACTTTGGTAATCAGTTGTAATAAATCTAAATTTAACGTTTGGTTACTGTAAATTTAAGTAATAATTTGAAAATAATAACACATAATCGTGATTTAAAGTAAACGGTAACAAATATTTTAGGGTACCTATTTATCTAGCCCGTAAATTTTAAATATGGGAAAAATAGCGATAAATCTAAATTAATTATTTAGTTTTGTTAATGTGATTTAGTAATAATGGAAATTTATATTGAAATGAAGCATGCATTAATGAAATGTATTATAATTTAATGTTATTTATACCCATAAAATGTCTATTTATTGAATAGCAAGATTTTAAATAAATAAACGGTTTTATTTAAAATTCAATTGATAATTTATGAAGTTTAATGTGAAATCAAACTGCAATTAATTGTCTTAATTTGTGAAGTTATGGTAGGGTTGATTTGTCATCGAAAATGGAAAATTCTGTAAGATGTAATAAATGTAAATTTTATTTATAATCTGAAGATTGGTTGATCTAAGGAGTGAAAATCAAGATTTATTAATTTATTTGAAATTTGAAATTTAATAAGTGTATAAATTGCAAATAAGTGGAATATAATATTAAAATATTACATAAACGAGAATTTAGATGAAAAGTGAGAATGTTATTGTAATGGAGGTTGATTCCAGTATTTATTTCATCCGTTGTTAATAATGAATTGAATAGTTTAATGAAAAGAAAATTTAATAGGAATTTTGGAAATTTAATTTATAAAGTCTGAATTGAATGGAATTGAGGTTAATACTGGAATTGAAAATTTTATCAGCTTCGGATTGACTTTTAATTTGCTTAAAATAAGTGTAAAGGATTTGGGAAAATTTAAAATGATAAGAAGTGGTAATTATCGAATTTAAATTGAAAATTTAATTAAGTTGACTAAATTTTACTTATTTAACTAATGGAAAAATAGCCATTTTGGCCACTGACTCGGATTTCGACGAAACTAGTTTCATTGGATCCGTAACGGTGAATTATGGTAGGGTTTCAAGTTTCGTAGCGATCGGACTTGTCGTTTGATCGTACGGACTCGAAACGCCTTGAAATTTATGAATTGAAATCAACTGAAATCAATTTGAAAAATATTGATTTGAGCATAACTTCTTCATACGATGCAATTTGAACCTGAAACCTTTTCCATCACGTTTAAAATATTTTTAAACATCTATTTTGATGTATGAGTTGACCCAATTTCGTTCCGTAGTCAAAATGGGCTTTTTGGGCCACTTCGTCGTTAGCGCGTATATCTATCAACCCGATCCATCTATTTTATTTCAATTTTGCCTATAAATATCCTGCTATAAACCATAGCCTCCCTATTTCTCATTTGTTTGCACGTATATTTCAACTATCTCTCCTCCTCAATGGCAGACAAACAAATCCTAGATCCAAATACAGTTCCAAACCAAATCAAAAGTTAAAATTTCAAACTCCACAATATATAGCAAATTATATATCAATTCGAAGCTCTTGAAGAGCGCAATCCAGATTCACTATCTATTTTTCGATTAGAATTTCTGTACATCCGGAATCAGCGAAAACATGTTCGGCCGTACATCATGTCGAAATCAAAGTTGTCGGATTGTCGAACCAATCCTGGGTATTGTAGAGTGGACTGAGGGGATTGCATCGGCATAGGTTGTTCGTCGTTTGGACGGTTAGTTCGTCGGTAATAATTCAATTTGGGCCCGAATTTAGAGGCGGCGGCTGGGTTCATTGGTGCGTGCGGCCTCCGTGGGTTGGTCAGCGATGGAGAGGTGATCGGCACGTCGTTCTATGGGGGGTCGCGAGAGCAACGGCAGCACGGTGAGCTCCACGAGGCGGTTGATGTAGCTGTAGGATTTCAGCTGTTGTTTGGATGCAAAATGCGTGGCTTGTAGGGAAGAAGAAGTTACGTGGCATAGAGATGTATGTGTTCCTTTTTTTTTTGAATTTCAATCACAATAATCGCTATAACTTCTACATACGATATCCGTTTTACGCGCGCTTTCTTTTGTTCAGATCGTATTGAAATTCCGGACTTAATGACGCTAGTTTGGACGAATTCTTAGACGGTTAAATTTTTGGGTTTAAATTGGATTTAAATTCAATTTAAATTCAAAAGGTGAATGTTTTAACCCACTCACAACTTCTAAAATTTCTTATGTTTGTTCAATTGAGTTTTAATGTGAGTAGAAATTTATTTATGGTTGTTTGACACATTTTTAATTATCATCCTAGTTAAATTAAATTTATTCAATTAAGTTGTTAATTAATTATTCATTGCATATGATAGTTAAGTTGTTATATTAATTATTCAACGCATATAAAACTGCCAGTTAAATTTGTTGTTTATTTATTTATTGCATTTAAAACTGCCAGTTAAACAGTTATTTAATTCATTATTAAAAAATAAACTGTCAGTAATTAATTGTTATTTATTGATGTGGTTGTTTGAATTGGATGATGATTTGATAAATGTTGATGATTGATAATGGATGAATGGTTGTTATATTTTATACGGTTAAAAATCTGCAAGTTGTTATGAATTTCATTTCATTCGGGATTGCGGTTTGAAATGATGTATAATCGCATTTTTACTTTTAAATTGCGGATTGAAATGATAAATATCCGTATCACTTGACCATAGGATAGAAAATTTTATACAGACACCGCGGTATCTATATAAAAATATTTTTAAGATGATTTTTATGGTTTTGTAAAGGAATATACGGGTTATATAAATATTGATTTTGATGTTGTATAAACGTCAAATTTATATTTTGATTCCAACTATATATAAATATGCTTTGAAAATAATATAAGCCCAATATTAAAGCTTGATTTTTTTATAATATGGTTAAATGCATATTGATTTTTGAGATTATATAAATATTACTTTTATATATATAGTTAAATTCATGTCTTTAACTATGTATGATTTTGGTGAATAACAAATAGTTTAATAATGGAGTTGATTTTATTTAAATAAATAAGGTTAAGTGATAAAATCATAATTTAACATAAAGTATGAAGATTTAAAATAAATTAAGATTTGAAGGTAAATTGGAGATTTATTTGAAACTGAGAGGAATTTAAGAATTTAACTCGATAAGTTGATGTAAAGGTATTAAACTTGAAATTTTAAAAGATATGATATTTATAACTGGATTTTCCAAGATTGAATTAATGGATATTTCTAATATAAATAAATTGAAGGAGATATTTAGTTATTGAAAATTTGAGTTTATTAAAATGATTATGAATTTATTTTGCAAATATTTCGAAACTAAATAATAGGATATTGGTAGTTTGAAATATATGGAAATTTAAATGGTTTATTTAGGAATTGCAATCTGTATTTGGAATTGATTTGAGAAATTAAAAAGCTAATTTACTTTATAAAGTAATTTATATTTAAAACATTTAAGTATTGAAAATTATGTTTCAAAGCTATGGGGTTTAAGATATATATATTTGAAAATATTATGATTTTGGGAAAAGGGGATATTTATAAAATAAAAATGATATCATATTGATTTGGGGTTTTAAAAAATATAAATGATATCGTATTTATATGGTTTTGAAAATAATATTATATTCTGGTTTAAAGTATAAATTATTTTGAAAGACCGCGGTGTTATAATAACGTTTGGTGGTTGAAGAGACCAGGATCGGAAGTTGTCATACTCTCTGCCAACCCCGAAAACCACTTCAACAACCGTGTACGCGGTAGTTGATTCCAGAATGAAGTAGGATGTGGCGGCGTTTCCTTTGAGGTAAATACGTGGACCCAATTTCCGTGAGTTGGCATAAGGTGGCTAAAACAGGAGCGATTCTCGGGCCAATTGAGGTAGCACCTTTGATCGGACACATCCCTTCGATTTTATACTTTGACTTTTGGATTGATTCGTTGGCCACTTTTGATTTTCTTTTTGGGGGTGTGGCTTGAGGTGGGCGGTAGCTGCAGCTACGCGTTACTACCAGCCGGATGCGTAATTAGTATATCTACGCTGGTATTGCCTAGTTGTGCCATGTCACCTACCCTAGCGTGCCTTATACGATTTTGGTTTTGTACCATACCTATGGAGTTCCCTCTGGCGACGCCCAGTACGGGGGAGATTACGGTACTGTATAAACTATGGGAATATATAAATGTGTTAAGGTGGAAAATGTAAAGGCTTAACGCTATTTAATTTAAAGTAAGTTTATTTTACAATTAGACACTATTATAATAGCGAAATATACTACATAGTAAATAGTTTAACGGATCCTCAAGAGATGTAAATCCCGAGCATCTCTTGAGTTACTACACTCATATTTATTTCTGTCGATTTAACTTACATAAGATCTTTTAGTTCTGACTCAGTGTTTTGTCTTTTCAATTCGCTCAGGTCAGTCCGGGCGTTTCAGGATTTGAAGATTTTATTATGGAGGACGAAGACGAAGATTTGTAGTACTATTATCTACTATATTATTGCACTACACTATTGTATTCTGCTGCATTATTGATATTCTATGGTATGTATAACTCTGATATATACTGTAAGTATAATTAAATATTTTGAAAACAGCTTCGTGAACTCTATACTTGATTATTATATTTTATCCTTCCGCTATGAGATTCTATTTGTTCTATTTCTTTCTTGTTTTTTTTTCTTATTTACCCCATGACAATCCACCCTTCCGTATGGTTTGAATTGGCACGTGTGTCGATTTAAAGCGTGCGAAAAGGCGGGACGTTACATCTGGTATCAGAGCTTTGGTTTAGCGATAAACCTTAGCTTTGTGGGGTCTGACTCTTTATTAATAGGGTAATAATACCCTATGGGAGTCGCTGAGTGTATATATATGAGAGAGCGTATTTGTTAGTGTTATAAAAAGGTTTTAATATTGTGTTAACCTGTTCCGTTTTGTATATAAAAATTCTGGTTGATGCATGGGACGCTATGACATAAATAGGGATTTCTAAACACTTAATAGGACAGACCGACATAATATTTGGTTTTAATGTAGGTAAATGAAATAATTTTGCCTATTATATTTTCTATATATAATTTTTTTTATAAGTAAGATATATATATTTGGTTGATATATATTGGTTGTTAGGTAATGAAAATATAAATAATAGTTGAAATAAAGTTGAAAATAAAATAAATGAAAATTGGAAATTTAGAACTTAAGTTCCAGGGTTTTGAAAATTTCTTTTTAATGATTTTGAAATATAATAATAATATTATTTAGAAGCATTTTCTGATATAAACATTTCAATATAATTTGAAAGAATTGTTTTAAAGAAATTTTGGAAAAGAAATAAGTTTCGTACTCCCCTCTCTGTCGTTGGAAAATAATTTCGGTGATGAGTGCACGCATCGTCGACATTCATTTTCGAGTTTTGAAGTGGGAAGGCCATTGTAGTAGTTTACTGCATATATATTTTGATAACCAAATATAAATTTTTAATTGTTTTAAATATAATTAGAAATATAAGTTGTAAGTATAAACATTTATCTATTATTTTAAAATAATTTGAATAAAACCCGATATTTAATTCTTAAGTTTTTATTAATCAATAGTTTCAATTACTGTAGTGAATTGGAACGTAGGTAATTAATAAATTGAAACCTCTAAAGGAAATAAGAGATTTAATGCTAGATTATAAATGGTATTAAATGGAATTTGAAATTGTAACCTATAAAATAAAGGATATAATTATTGAACATTAAATTAATTAAAAGAAATGGGATAAACTTGTGTGATTTTCAGTTACATCCTTAAAAAGCATATATATATAACTTACCAAATTTTTAGAAGTAGAAATGTTTAATAAGAAAATGTAATGGAAATTGTACAAGTAAAAGTATGTAATGAAGTGTTCAATAAATTTCTTTTATTTATAAGAATTGATGTTATAAAGTTATAAACTTAAGTTGTAATTAAAATGCTACTAGTTTGATAGAAATGTAAGTATTATAAAGAAATGATAATAAACTTAAGTAAGTGTTGAAGTTATTTATAATAAAAATAAATGGAAAGATGAATACTGTAAATAAATGAATTTAAGCAGTGAACAAATGAATATAATATAATAAAAGGAAAATTTACATGGTATGAATAAATGAGAATAAATAAAATTGAAAGAAATAAATGTAAACTAAAAAGATAAACCATTATATGAAAAAAAGAGAAATCAAACAAAAAATGTATGAAACGAAATTAATAAGAGTGAACTTAATCTATTAGTTGATTTGTTGTTCGTTTTGGTTTATGGTTGCTTGGGCAAAGACACTCTAAAATTGTTTGGATGAGTAAATAATCTATTTAGTTCCATGTAAGACTGTTGAGTAAATTGTGCACTAAGTAGTTTATTTTCCATTCTGTGCAATTTAGAGCTGAACCCGAACAACTATTTGTTTTGTTTGATATGAATGAATAAATGATTATGTTGATTCTGTATTATGGTTGTAACAACCAGGTATTTTCAACCATTCGCATCCATTATAAGTGCATAGGTAGACACTCATGCCATGATTGAATTGCTTAAAATACCGCGTTGTAAAAAAAAAAATTTGGCAAACCTCAGAATATACAGTAAATAAAAATCACAGATCACAGAGTATATAAAAATGGAGCGGAAGAAAAAGAGATAGTAGTTCATGAAGCTACTATATAAAATATAAGATACATCAGAGTTAAATAAGATACAACAGAAGAGTAACAGGATACATCAGGTACAAATCAGATACATCACTGAACCACTGGATACTGAAACAAAATAGATGGCTGGATCTTCAAGGAAAGCTCCAACGCCGAAGGTGAATCTTGAATGCTAACTCAATCAATCTGACTCGAGCATAAAGCAAAACACAAAACACTCGAGTCAGGACATAAATACTTATAAACTGTAAATCAACTCAAGTGAACAGTAACAAAATGCATCAGTAACTTAAAGGATGCTTGGGACCGCCCATCCTCTAAGGATCCGTTAAACTATTTACCATGTAGTAATATACGCTATATACGGTAGTGTCTAATCAGTAAAGTATAATCATATAGAAAATAGCGTTAAGGGGATGGTGAACCTTAACGCGGTCGGATCTTTAAAACCAAAATCGTAGTGGGCTCGATATAAGGATATGACACGGCACGCGAGGCAATGCCAGGGTGGATACACCATTTGCACTCCCGGACCGGTGGTGACGGCAAGCCAGCAGCTTCCGCTCACCTCGAACAATACCCCCGAATCAAAGTGGCGCCACCGAATCGAATCACAACAGTAATAGAATAGTTTCCGATGGAGCATGCTCGATGAAAGGGTGCGACCCTTTGAGTAGCCCGGTATAGCTCCTGTTTTAGTCATATATGCCAACTCACGGGAGTTGGGTCCACGTAATATACTTGTAACGATCCTGAATTTTGAACAATTTAAAAATGAAGATATTTAATTAATTTTAAATATTTGAGATAATTTTAAATTGAATTCCAATAAAACTATGAAGTTGGCGATTAAATTTTTGAATTTAATCTATTTAAAGTTGAATAGAAATTTGAATTTAACTTTGAAGTTGAAATTGAATATTGAAGTTGTATCTAAAATTCAAACTAATGACTTAGAAGAAAATTAATAAATTTGTAGTTAGTTTCAATAACATTTTTCATTTATTTAAATAAAATAGAATAAGATTTTAAATCAATATAAAATCAATAAATAAATATACATAGTAAAAATTCAAACAACATATTTATAAAACTTTGAAAAATATAATGTAATTACATTTGAGAAAATTTAACAACATAATTTTAAACAAAATAATTGGATTTAAAATAAGAAAGAAAATATAATATAAAAATAAATAAAATAAATAAAATAAAATAAATAAAAATAAAATAAGAGGTATACATTACCTTACCTATCAGCTAAATCCACGCCGCTTTACACGCCTTCAACCACGTAAACACACGTTCTCTTCTCCTTAAAAACACGACACCCTTTCCCCCAATTCATTCGAACCCTAAACAATTTCAAACCGAAGAAATAAAAATGGCGTCTTCGTTCTTCTTTGCAAAAAGCTAGGGCTTCGCGAATTAATGGCGGCTTCAATTTTGACTTCGACAATTTCGTTCGAGTTCGGTTCTTCTGCTTTGATTCGTCCTCCTGTTCGATTGCTTTGCTTCTGCGATTCAAATTTAGGGCTTTCGTCTCTAATTCTTCTTCGTTTGCGTTGCTCCATTTCAATTCGAGTAAAGGTGAGTTTCTCCTCACGATTAATCTTCATGCAAGTTTTTAGATTTGTTTTGAAGTGAATGCTTGGTTGCATGCTAGGAATTGTGGGTTATGCATTATCAGTTGCTCGGATAAATTAATCTAAACTGTTGAACCAATAAGTACTTGATGGCATGCTTTGTTTTGGTGGTTTGTGGTTTTCAGTTGCTCGGTTAAAATTGAATTCTAGACTAATAAGAACAGATGACTCACTGCATGTTGGTTGTTGGTTGTTCTTTTGCTATGAATTGCTCTGTTAATTTGTTATTTAAACTGATGAGGACAAATACTATTGAATTTAATTTTTTTCAAACTGATAAGAGCAGATGCTATTGTTTTAAGTTTAAACTGATAAGAGCAGATGCTATTTCATGTTCTGTTTTAAACTGTTAAGAACAAATGCTATTTGTTTTGTTTTAAAATTGATAAGAACAGACACTATTTGGTTTTGTTTTAAATTGATAAGAACAGATGCTATCAATTTTGTTTTTTTTTTACTAATGAGAACAGATGCTATTAAGATTTACCTTTTTGCTAGATGAGGAAAATTTTGTTGCATGAACTTGTTTTGAACCTCTGTCCATATGTGATGTGTATATGTGCCTATAAACCCCTCTATGGTTTGATGTTTTGCTGTGTATCATGCTTGCATGCCTATATATGAATGACCTCAGTTATAAAGGTCTGTGAACATCTTATAATCTGAAAATAACAAAATTGACAAGTTTAAACCAATTGTTTGGTGAAAATGATGCATGCTAAAGTTCTTGGAACCATTATGTGAATATGTATTTATGCATATGCATGTCACTGTGAGTAAACACTTATAAATTTAAGCTAAGCAGATAATTATGTGGTTGATTTTAAAATCTGAGATGATAACTGTTATGTATGTATGCATGTGAGTAAGTCTGTGTTTATTTGAAGAATGCTTATTTATGGTTTCTAACTTCTCTGTTCTTAGTTCAGAAACATATGATTTTAGATCAAGTTTAAAAATCTTTGCACGTGAGTAAACTTTTTACTAAAGTTTAATTAAGTTATTAGCTGTTGCTATGAGATTGTGATGATGTTACATACATATACATATGCCACTGAAGTGTTTGCAGTTTCCCCGAGTTTTTGTGCTTCTGACCCGAAGCAGGGGATTGATTGACCCGAAGTGGTACTCGGGTGATTATGTTTTTGACTCGGAGCATAAGGTTTTAAAAACCTGAGAATTTTGTGCAGGTTTTTGAGACTGTGATTTTACAGTTTTTAAAATCTAGAATGAAGCTCATATTTTAAAGATTGTAAATTGAATCAAGTGTAAGATTTAAACTGAATTCAAATGTAGTTTTGAAATTCAAAGTTTTTTTTTTAATGAACTTTTAAATTTGAACAAGTTTTAAATTCTGTTTTAAATCAAGTTTTAAAACAAAACAGTTTCAGGTATAAATCCTGTAGCTCTGCAATTTCTAACATTTGAATGAAATTTACATTGTTCATCAGTCCATTTTTATCTGTTCCCTATGTTGTTTGCAACTGTGTTGCACTTGTATCACTGGAATTTCCATTTGCTGTCTGCATACAGTGGCAGTTCCATATATATATACATATGTCCATGTCACTTTTTACTTGATGCTGCACACTTGTGTTTTGCCTTGATCACTTCTGCTGTTGTCACTTCTGCAGTTGGTCTTGCATTGATGATTTTGTTGGCTAAAAATTTGTTACATAGTCACTCAACCCTTAACTGGTCTGAATTGCATTTAGCTCGACATATGTAGTTTGTATTGAGTCTGTTGCATTTGGTATACATTTTGACCATGCACCTTGTTGCATGCTTGCTGTAGCCTTTCAGTTCCTATGCCTTGTTGTATGCTTGGTGTATCACTGTCCACATTTGTATCTTGGGTTGGTCACTGACCTTCTTGTATTCATGTGCCACTGAGTTTGAGCATTTGTACACATGTGCTCACTGTTGTATTTACTTGCATTGTACTTGGGGATTGCATGTTGCTGCTGCATGTTTGTTTGCTACTGTGTCGTCTCTGATGTTGTTTCATTTGTGCACTAATTCAATGCTTAGTGCATTGTGCATCTGTTTTGGACTTGCAGTTTGAATTGCGTTGAGTTGAGTCGAGTTTGCAGTGATTTGTCCGATTTGCGCTTGCACACGTGTTGGCGAGGCAGTGCACATGTGTGCAAAGTATACGTGTGTACTGCAGCCACACGGGATTGACAGAGAATAAAAATTTGAAGTTGTTAATATAAAAATCCATAATAGATTTTAAATTGATTTATGTGATTCGTCATCTCTGTTACCATTTTATTCAGTTCATTACAAATTTATTTACTTGAGTTAAGATTAATCCTGACTCGAGTGTTTTGTGTTTTGCAATTAACGCTCGGGTCAGACCGAGTATTTTTACAGCTTGAAGATTTTCAGGCCGCGAAGTTAGAGAGAGGGGATTTCGGCATTCACTAAAGTTTTAAAGAGATTTTTCTTGTATTTAATAAAAGATATATTCCGCTGTATAAAAATTTAATGCATTGTACAAACTCTGTATATAAAAGAAAAATTCATTTATGAATAATATTATGATTATTCTGTGATTCTATGGCTGATTCTGTTTAAACTCTATAAATTGACTAACAATCCGTCATTTTGAACGTTTCTAGTTGGTTTAATTACCGACTAGAGGCGGTCAGAGCGGCGGGTCGTTACAAAAGTGGTATCAGAGCTTTGGTTTACACAAAGCTCAGTTTATGATGTTTAATATGAATAGTTACTAGAACCACTATAAAGAAAGTGCTTTTCAAATTTAAAGAAGTTTAAAGTTGTTTTCTTTAAAGTAAAAGGTATTTTGAAAGTTAGAATTATTTTGAAAATTCCCCTCTCTAAATGTGAGTGTGCGATAGTTTATATTCGGTGAGGTCTCATTAGATTTGAGTTTCGATCGTTCGGAAACTCATTATCGAATTATTGAGATCTATGAAAAATGAAATATGAGTTAAGTGAACTAGTGAATTAGTGAATTGGTTTAAATTGGTTTAAATCGAATAACTTGAATATTTCGAGTAATAATTGTGAAATAAAGGGATATGTTAATTTGGTTATAATCAAGAAAATTATTGAATTATAACTCGAGAATTTGATTCTGAATTCTTTTGAGAAATTGTTTTCAAATGTGAAGAACGAATTGGTAAATAAATGGATTATAAGTATTTAACTTATAATATGAACTTTTGGGTATAAAACTGAGTTATATAAATTGAATTGAATTGAATCAATATGAAGATTTATAAATCGAAGTTTTATAAATAGAAAAGGAATTTATGAAGATTGTTTATAAATTCGAAATCAATTGAATTTGATAAATGAAAAATAGAAGTTATTAAAGAAGATATATTCGTGATTTTGGACAGCGAATTATCCTTTAAGTTAAATATTGTTATAGTAAATGTTGGTTGGAAATTTTATCCACGATTTTGGACAGTGGATAATCCTTTAAATAAAAAGTGTAGAAACACTGAATTGAATAGAAAAGTATATTCACGATTTTGGATAGTGAATATATTATTGAATAAAACAGATATGTTTTAGAGAAGTGATATTATGAAATGAAATTTAATTGTTGATTTAACCGTATGAATCAAACTGAGTTTGATGTGAAGTTTATATTTCAAGCTTAAAACTATTGTCTAAAATAGTTAATGTGGAAATATGAATTTAATGGAACTAAATCGATGAATGATTTACTAAAGAACTAGTTGACTATTTTTTGAAATAGAAAGTAAATGCAAAGTTCAAATAGAATTTAAATTTCAAATTTGAAGTTGTCAACATGATAATCTATAATAGGTTTAATAGATTCAGTGATGAATTTGAATTTAAACGTGCGGAGAATTAAATTAAGTGAAAAACTTAATATTGAAAAGTTTAAGATCGGTTTAAAACTGATATTGTGAAAAGTATGAAGAATTCAAACTATGAATTAAGTTGAAGTTGAAAAAGTTAATGGTTTTAAAGATGTTTTAAAATGCATTAACTATCGAATACATAGATTTCGACATTCAATTGTTGAAATAGACGTTTTCGAGAAAATTAAGGAAATGGTGGACTATAACACTTTGTTATAGTAAATGGTTTCCGGAAGGAAATGTTGTTTATAGTATTGGGATTTATATATCTATCTTAAATCCGAATCCCTATACTAGTGATTTTGGGTTGTCGTAACGATGTTTTACGCAACATTCGTTTTAACTCAAATAAATGTGTTTAAAAGAATGATTTCCTTAAAGAATGAAATATATACTTAATTTTGATTCAAGTATATTGAATATTTTCAAAGTGTTGAAAATAAAAGGATTTGTGAATTACTTATTATTGAATAAGTATGGAAATGTTTTCCAATATGAAATGAAAGGTTTGAAATTTTATCTTTTAAAGATAAATTGAAAAATGAATATTTGAAATTAGTTTCAAATGGCTAAGTGTGAAAATTTTATATCTTGTAAAGATATTATTTTGAGAAATTTGAACGATTAGTTCAATTTGGAAATTTTTCAAAGATTGAATCTTGAGTTAAATTGAGTTTAACTTTGACACCAAAAATAATATAAGTTCAGCTTTGAATTTTGGATAGTCGATTGGGATTGTATGTCTAACATTGTGAATTGATGACATAGCATTTGATCTCTATTAAATATATATCTGTGGTGGCGGAGAATTTATTCTTTTAGCTTAACACCCTTCTCTGAGACGTACGAGCTTAGAGGTTATATATCGATAGACATCAATTATGTGTTGAGAATTGACGATGTAACGTGAAATCCAAATCGAATGTGAAGTCGATAATGAATTGGATTGTGAATGTGAATTAGGTTTGAGATAACCTTAAATTTTCAAATCGATTTAGAGGAAAATTTTAAACGTGATGGAAAATTTGGAATCCTCTATTTGTTGTGAATGTGAATTGAGTTTTCGTAAATTATATATGTGAATATAATCGAAAACCATCAGTTTAGACAGTCATTATTATGAAAATCCTGTGTAGGGTTACATAGATATGATATGTACGAAATGTGAAAGGAAGTACTATATGTATATGACATATGTTTTTCTAAAAAACTGAGGATATGGAAATGTACCTTCCATTTATTATATGTGAAAGTGATTGGAACTCGGTGGAGTGTCCATTGTAAATCGTAGCTACGTAGAATTCCATTAGTGGAATGTCCAATGGGACTGATTTGATATCCCCCACGATGGATCATCGTGTTTGGGATTATGTGATTGATGCTGGCGTAATTCGTGGGGTGTGATGCCTACAGTTACAAGCGATTCCACTGAGATAGTGGCGCAACCGCCGAGTAAACTGCGATCTGGAAAACCGAAGCGAAATTCGAGGGGCGTGATGCCTAAGGCTACGAGCGATTCTACTGAGATAGTAGCGTAACCGCCGTGTGGACCGCGATCTAAGGCGATAACCATGGCGAAATTCAGGAGTGATGAGAAATCTGAGATTACAAGCGATTCTACTGAGATAGTAGCGAAACCGCCGGGTAAACTGTGATCCATGGGGGAACGGACTTTCCATATCCATTTTTTTAAAAGAATTTTTAAAAAAAAAGTATTTTCACTGGGAGTTGAAGCAAGTATGTTTAGTACTTGGAGATTTTTAGTCTTGCGCCTGGCCAGCGTATGCCTAAAGTCTGTGAGAACGACGATGAACTTGTTAAACTTTGAGTTATCAAGTATTTTCAAACTTTGAACAGAAAATCAATAATCTGAAATTAGAATTACACAATTCTAACTTAATGAACTAAGGAAGAAGATCTTTTTGAATATCTTGAAAATCCACAGCTTTTGGATAAGATATATTATGCAAATATTTAGCATGAAAGATTTCAAGTTTAAAAATCTGAGTTTTTGTAAGTCAAAAATTTCGTAAAAGACTTTTGTGTCTTGATTATTGAAATCGATGAACAAAACTAGTGAAATGAAATAAATGGAATGAATCCTATATTTATTTATGAGTTTGAAACTTGATAAAATTGTGTAAAATATAAATATTAGTGAAATTTCAACAATCGTTTTTCCTAACTTATAATTTCGGGACGAAATTCTTTTAAGTAGGGGAGATTGTAACGATCCTGAATTTTGAACAATTTAAAAATGAAGATATTTAATTAATTTTAAATATTTGAGATAATTTTAAATTGAATTCCAATAAAACTATGAAGTTGGCGATTAAATTTTTGAATTTAATCTATTTAAAGTTGAATAGAAATTTGAATTTAACTTTGAAGTTGAAATTGAATATTGAAGTTGTATCTAAAATTCAAACTAATGACTTAGAAGAAAATTAATAAATTTGTAGTTAGTTTCAATAACATTTTTCATTTATTTAAATAAAATAGAATAAGATTTTAAATCAATATAAAATCAATAAATAAATATACATAGTAAAAAATTCAAACAACATATTTATAAAACTTTGAAAAATATAATGTAATTACATTTGAGAAAATTTAACAACATAATTTTAAACAAAATAATTTGATTTAAAATAAGAAAGAAAATATAATATAAAAATAAATAAAATAAATAAAATAAAATAAATAAAAATAAAATAAGAGGTATACATTACCTTACCTATCAGCTAAATCCACGCCGCTTTACACGCCTTCAACCACGTAAACACACGTTCTCTTCTCCTTAAAAACACGACACCCTTTCCCCCAATTCATTCGAACCCTAAACAATTTCAAACCGAAGAAATAAAAATGGCGTCTTCGTTCTTCTTTGCAAAAAGCTAGGGCTTCGCGAATTAATGGCGGCTTCAATTTTGACTTCGACAATTTCGTTCGAGTTCGGTTCTTCTGCTTTGATTCGTCCTCCTGTTCGATTGCTTTGCTTCTGCGATTCAAATTTAGGGCTTTCGTCTCAAATTCTTCTTCGTTTGCGTTGCTCCATTTCAATTCGAGTAAAGGTGAGTTTCTCCTCACGATTAATCTTCATGCAAGTTTTTAGATTTGTTTTGAAGTGAATGCTTGGTTGCATGCTAGGAATTGTGGGTTATGCATTATCAGTTGCTCGGATAAATTAATCTAAACTGTTGAACCAATAAGTACTTGATGGCATGCTTTGTTTTGGTGGTTTGTGGTTTTCAGTTGCTCGGTTAAAATTGAATTCTAGACTAATAAGAACAGATGACTCACTGCATGTTGGTTGTTGGTTGTTCTTTTGCTATGAATTGCTCTGTTAATTTGTTATTTAAACTGATGAGGACAAATACTATTGAATTTAATTTTTTTCAAACTGATAAGAGCATATGCTATTGTTTTAAGTTTAAACTGATAAGAGCAGATGCTATTTCATGTTCTGTTTTAAACTGTTAAGAACAAATGCTATTTGTTTTGTTTTAAAATTGATAAGAACAGACACTATTTGGTTTTGTTTTAAATTGATAAGAACAGATGCTATCAATTTTGTTTTTTTTACTAATGAGAACAGATGCTATTAAGATTTACCTTTTTGCTAGATGAGGAAAATTTTGTTGCATGAACTTGTTTTGAACCTCTGTCCATATGTGATGTGTATATGTGCCTATAAACCCCTCTATGGTTTGATGTTTTGCTGTGTATCATGCTTGCATGCCTATATATGAATGACCTCAGTTATAAAGGTCTGTGAACATCTTATAATCTGAAAATAACAAAATTGACAAGTTTAAACCAATTGTTTGGTGAAAATGATGCATGCTAAAGTTCTTGGAACCATTATGTGAATATGTATTTATGCATATGCATGTCACTGTGAGTAAACACTTACAAATTTAAGCTAAGCAGATAATTATGTGGTTGATTTTAAAATCTGAGATGATAACTGTTATGTATGTATGCATGTGAGTAAGTCTGTGTTTATTTGAAGAATGCTTATTTATGGTTTCTAACTTCTCTGTTCTTAGTTCAGAAACATATGATTTTAGATCAAGTTTAAAAATCTTTGCACGTGAGTAAACTTTTTACTAAAGTTTAATTAAGTTATTAGCTGTTGCTATGAGATTGTGATGATGTTACATACATATACATATGCCACTGAAGTGTTTGCAGTTTCCCTGAGTTTTTGTGCTTCTGACCCGAAGCAGGGGATTGATTGACCCGAAGTGGTACTCGGGTGATTATGTTTTTGACTCGGAGCATAAGGTTTTAAAAACCTGAGAATTTTGTGCAGGTTTTTGAGACTGTGATTTTACAGTTTTTAAAATCTAGAATGAAGCTCATATTTTAAAGATTGTAAATTGAATCAAGTGTAAGATTTAAACTGAATTCAAATGTAGTTTTGAAATTCAAAGTTTTTTTTAATGAACTTTTAAATTTGAACAAGTTTTAAATTCTGTTTTAAATCAAGTTTTAAAACAAAACAGTTTCAGGTACAAATCCTGTAGCTCTGCAATTTCTAACATTTGAATGAAATTTACATTGTTCATCAGTCCATTTTTATCTGTTCCCTATGTTGTTTGCAACTGTGTTGCACTTGTATCACTGGAATTTCCATTTGCTGTCTGCATACAGTGGCAGTTCCATATATATACACATATGTCCATGTCACTTTTTACTTGATGCTGCACACTTGTGTTTTGCCTTGATCACTTCTGCTGTTGTCACTTCTGCAGTTGGTCTTGCATTGATGATTTTGTTGGCTAAAAATTTGTTACATAGTCACTCAACCCTTAACTGGTCTGAATTGCATTTAGCTCGACATATGTAGTTTGTATTGAGTTTGTTGCATTTGGTATACATTTTGACCATGCACCTTGTTGCATGCTTGCTGTAGCCTTTCAGTTCCTATGCCTTGTTGTATGCTTGGTGTATCACTGTCCACATTTGTATCATGGGTTGGTCACTGACCTTCTTGTATTCATGTGCCACTGAGTTTGAGCATTTGTACATATGTGCTCACTGTTGTATTTACTTGCATTGTACTTGGGGATTGCATGTTGCTGCTGCATGTTTGTTTGCTACTATGTCGTCTCTGATGTTGTTTCATTTGTGCACTAATTCAATGCTTAGTGCATTGTGCATCTGTTTTGGACTTGCAGTTTGAATTGCGTTGAGTTGAGTCGAGTTTGCAGTGATTTGTCCGATTTGCGCTTGCACACGTGTTGGCGAGGCAGTGCACATGTGTGCAAAGTATACGTGTGTACTGCAGCCACACGGGATTGACAGAGAATAAAAATTTGAAGTTGTTAATATAAAAATCCATAATAGATTTTAAATTGATTTATGTGATTCGTCATCTCTGTTACCATTTTATTCAGTTCATTACAAATTTATTTACTTGAGTTAAGATTAATCCTGACTCGAGTGTTTTGTGTTTTGCAATTAACGCTCGGGTCAGACCGAGTATTTTTACAGCTTGAAGATTTTCAGGCCGCGAAGTTAGAGAGAGGGGATTTCGTCGTTCACTAAAGTTTTAAAGAGATTTTTCTTGTATTTAATAAAAGATATATTCCGCTGTATAAAAATTTAATGCATTGTACAAACTCTGTATATAAAAGAAAAATTCATTTATGAATAATATTATGATTATTCTGTGATTCTGTGGCTGATTCTGTTTAAACTCTATAAACTGACTAACAATCCGTCATTTTGAACGTTTCTAGTTGGTTTAATTACCGACTAGAGGCGGTCAGAGCGGCGGGTCGTTACAATACCTCGAGAACGTCGCCACCATCCTACTTCATTCTGGAATCTCCACCGCGTACACAGTTGTTAAAGTGGTTTTCGGTATTGTCCGGCTATAAGACAATATCCGATCCCGGTCTCTTTAACAACCAATCGTTATTATAACCCGAAGTTATAACTTTAAAACATATTTTATACTTCGAAATAAAATATCATTCCAACCCAAATCTTTATCAAAAATAAAGATTAAATCATTTCCAAGCCATTTCAAATATATCATCATACCATATCTTTCAATTCAAATATTTATCAAAGTAAATATCAAGTCATTTCTAACCATTTTTTCTTACCAAAACATTTTAATATCAAAATGTCATATCTTTCAAAACTTCGTTTCAAATCATTTTAATATACCAAAATATCATATCTTTTCAAAACCACATTTCAATCATTTAATATATCAAAATATCGTATCTTTAAAATCCTTTAAATTCAAAGATAACATTCATTCATTTCGATTCAATCCACTCTTTAAATGATTTATATTTCAACGATTTAATTCAATTAAAATCATTTTAAAAGTGTAATTATTATACTTTCAAGTCCAGCATTCAATTTTCAAAGTTCCAAACCATTCTGAGTTCGTTTGCTAAGTCAAAAACCATAATTATTACAATTTCAGCATTTCACAGCATATAGAAAAAGCTATTACAAGTTATACTTGAAAACACTTTGATTCAGCAAAGACAACATTTAAAACTGTTGTTTAAACTCAGTTTTAGTTGAATTATAGTTCAAAACAGAAAAGACAGCATTTCAGAAGTGCTGCGGTAGTTCAGATTTCAAAACAAAGGTTTTATTTGATTTCAGCAAAGATTGCAGACCACTATGGCATTTCCAGAGAATGCTATAAGAGACCTGAGTTCAATATTAGCCTATAAGTTCAACTACAGCAACTACAACATTTCAGACCTGCTGTAATAGCTCATTTTCACAGTTTTAGTTCAATTAAGAAACCATAGCATTTCTGAATGCCATTAAGAGTAAATTCTAGGTTTTGTTGTATTTCCAGTAATTAAATAACTTTAATTCAAAACAAATAAACATTTTAGAAAATTCATTTTTAACATTTAAATGTTCATTAACATATCATTTGACATATTATTTTTATACAATAAATTTCATATAACTAAGTCCAATTTCAACAATTTATCAAATAAATTCAGGTGTAAAAGTTTCCAATTCTTCACATTTCGACAAATAAACTTAACACTTATATTTTATTTTCATTTGACAAAAATATAACCAAATTTCCTATTTTTATTTAATTAACTTAAACCTTTAATTAAAACCAAATTCACCTTTTCCAATCAAGTTATATCTTAAAATTTCACCTTTCAACAGTCATTTATTCAACCAATTAAATTCATAGAAAAGTTCGATAATACTTTAATAAATCATCTAAATTAAGATTTAAATCAAAAATCATATTTACCAATTTCCAAATATAATTAAGTCCATTTTATTTATATAGCTTAAACATCATTTTAACCAAAATTCCACATTCCAAACTTAGGGCATATTTCACAAATCAAATTTTAACCATTCATAAATTACATTTTTAACACATAGAAAAATCACAATTTATTTATTTAAAACATTTCACAATCCATTTGAATCAAATTTCATAAATTTATATTTTAAAAATACTTAAAAATATTCAAAACACTTTATAGAATAACCACGGGTCTGTATATAGTTTTCTAACCTAGGTCAAGTGATACGGATATGTATCATTTCAATCTGCAGTTTAAAAAGAAAAATCCGGGTTCTATCATTTCAAACCCGCAATCTCAAGTCGAAATGAAAAAAAAACCATTCAGGCCTATCATTTCAGTCCGTAATGATTTTATTCTAACAGGGAACTTGCAGTGTGATCATATACAGAAATAATATAAACAATGTCAATATCATAATATACAGTCATATATCAGATGTCAGGTGAAAATTAACAGTTTTAACATGGTAATAACATGGCATAACATAACATATGATTCTCATTAACTTGCATAAACATTTTTATTACTAAATACTTGTCATCAATTCACTTTCCATAAGTATAAATGTCAGAGTGAGAAAGACTCACATTTTTCAAAGCTAGAGACCAAAACAACATACAAGCACGACTCCAAAGGAACGACAAGCACAATTGAACGACTTTTGATTTGAGTTGAAAGATAGCCAAGATATGATTTTGTATCAACAACTCAAAACAAAACAAACAAGACAATATATAAACATTCAACATAAAATAACATTGAAACAATTTTGAAATACAAAACAAAATGAACAAGATAGATTGGACCTTGCTTCAATGGATGGGCACGGCTTGGTCATGGTCTGATTTCCAGAGGGTGTTGGGTGATGTGGCAGAGGGTGGAGGTCAGGTCAGAGGTGGGGGAGGTGGCTATGGTGGTGGTTAAGGTGGTGGCTGAAGGAGATGAGGCAAAGGTGGTCAAACTAGCATTGTTCAAGGGCATTGTTGCATTTTTTTGGAGTTTTTGCACCATGGTGGGCTCGGCCTTGGTCAAGACCAGAGGAGTAGCTGGTGATGATGGAAGGGAAGAGGTGTAGGAGGTGGTGGCCGTGGCTATGGACGAGAGGCCAAGCAATACACATGAGAAAACAAGGCAAAATATAAGAAAACAATGGAAAAAGAAGAGCAAAAGAAGAAGAAAAGAGGAGTCATTACCAAACCTTTCTAGCCGTGAAAAATGAAGTGGAGAGGAATGTTTTCACGTGAAAATGAGGTAAGAAATGCACAGCTACAAAAAAGAAAGGACGGTCAAAGGAAATTAAATCTATTAATTGGAAAAGAAACGGAAGAAGAAACGTTAAAACGGTTTTACGTTTCTTTGCTTTCAAACCTTTTAAACTTCCTATATATATTCATATACATCTTAAATAACTGAAAACACTTATAAATTTCAGTTAGAATTCTAAAATATAACAGATAAACAAAATGTTAATAATTAAATATTAATTAGATATGATTAAAATAAGAAAAATAGCATAGAAAGTGAAATCTTGACTTAAGAATTAGAAATAACTTCAATACACTTTGGAAAAAATTACTTTAATTTAAATACATGTAAAATGAATAAAATAAAGTAAAAAACAGCAAATAAAAGTGAGTGCATAAAATAAATAAATAAATTTTAATTATATATAATTAAATTAAGAAAATGGCTTAAAATTGTAGACTAGGCTTTTAAAATTAGAAATAAATTCAAATGAACTTTAGAAAAATTATATTATCATTTTAAAAATACTTAAAAGTCAAAATATACATAATATAACATATTATCACATATTAACATAAAATAAAACCAAGAAGAAGTAATTTATACAATTTAAAATAGTCATTGTTAAATAACCCTATATACGCACAATATTGTAAAGGGTATAACTTTCACAATTTACATCCAAATTCAACGAAACGAAAAGTGGTGTTCTTAGAATTTTATGTACTTTCATAATAAAGGAAAAAAATTAAAATTTTGAACTTTTAAAATTTTATGTTAAAAGTCACAGTTTGACTATTTTGACCAAATTCAGCATTTCAGGCAAATATTCAACTTGCACAAGTTTGGAATTATAACTCATATAAAATCAAGATTATATTTAAATTATAAATTTAATCATTTCAAATAAGTAAAATAAGTTTTTAAATCAAAATCTTACATTAAAAATAATTAAAATATACAATAAAATAATTACAAAATACAGGGTTGTTACACTCTCCCCCACTCAAAACTTTTCGTCCCCGAAAAGGAATGAGGTATGGAAGGCCGCAGAAAAGATAGAGTGAAATAGGATTAAGAAAAGATGGCAAGGATATTGAAATTATACCTGATAACTGTTGTTAGGTAAGTTTCGCAAGGTGCAGATTATAGAAAGATTTCTAAACAGAAAGATCATAGAAAGATGCATATACCAGTCTATAGCAAGATGAGGATGATAAGGATAACCAAAAGATAGTTTGAAAAACAGAATAAGGAAATAAATTTGAAAGCATGGAAATTTCAACTTAAATAGAAAATAAACTTTTACACAAGTTACATAAATCTTAACTATCTCAAATTTCATTATCTTATTATCCAATCATCTTAAATTAACAATTTTTTTTTTAAACCATGGGTTAGAAAAATAATCATTTATTACACTCACAATGTATTTAATAAATTTTATTCTTCTTTATTCCTAATAAAAATTAAATTTATTCCTCTCAATATATTTATCACTCATGTTCAATATACTTACACTTATTATAACTGCTTTCTTTTATTCTTAGTTCTTTTAACATCATTTTATTGTAAGTTATTCAATTTCCCTTTATTATATTTACCTCTGTTAATCATTTTATAATTAAAATTTAAGTGTATAACATTTATTATAACCACTCAAATTTTATAAAAAAAACTTTTTATATTGTATATTATTCAATTACATTGTTAACTTCTAAAATTTTGGTAAGTTATATTTGAATGCAATTGTATTATACAAATAAAATTTCGAATTCAATCATTTCAAGCTTAAATCAAATTTTTTTTTCTTTTTATAATTGAAATTATTCTTTAAAAATAGAATTTAAGAATTAAATTTCTGATTTCTTCAGACCATTTAGAGATAACTAATAATATATACATAATATGTCAAATCAAATTTCAATCATATATATATACACATATATATTATAAATCAAGTCATTTTTAGAAATTCAAATCAATTTAATTTCCCAAAACAAAGCTGTAGCAAGACTACAGAACAGTCTCCTAACTTCGAAACTCGAAAATGAACGTCGATGATGTCGCGATCATCACCGAAGTTATTTTCCAGCGACAAAGAGAAGAGCACTAATTTTAAACCTTTAAAATTCTTTGAAAACAAATTCTACTCAAAATACTTTAAATAGTATAACCTTTTAAAACTTTAAACCAAAGTTCGAAATAATCGGAATTTAAATCCTCAAATTCTTGTTTTAAATTCATTTCAGTTCCCTAATAAATTTATAAACAAATATTTATAGATCTATTTGTAGAACAATAAATGATAAATCAAGTATTATCATTTCAAATTATCAATTTAAATCATTTCATTAAGTTCCATAAATTTACTTATATATCAAAATTTATTTCATTAACCAAATTTTTTTTTAAAAATATATTGTGTCCATTTGTTCTGTCAAAGTGTTTTGGAAATCTTATCGATAGCGCTAATCAGACGTATCGATCAGAAACCCAACTCAACATCAACAACTCAAACAACACAATATATAAAACATTTTAATTTTAAATACTAGTTTACAAATACACTATACATGAATAGATTTTCAAAGAAGGGTAGAGATTCAAATTTTTGATTAACAGAAATCAAAGGAGATTATGATTTAAAAATAAGTTGGAAACAAGGATGACATGATTAAATAACATAATAGGAAGATGGATAAGCTTATATAAATCACGGGCAACCTTAACCGGGTCAACCATGACTTAAAGAATAAGATCAATGTTGATTTTTCTAAGGTAAATCTACATTCGATCTCAAGAGTTAGAGTTTGAAATAACAAAAGATATTAGCATCTAAACCTAGGATAGATAAGAATCTCTGGTGAATCGATGCTAACTGCAAAGGAGTTTTCCCCCTTTTTTCAATTCAATTTGAAATTGGCGTGACTACTGACTCACCAAAAAGATCATTCGAAGCGGAGTTATGGAATGCCCTAGAGTCAAAAGAAGATGAATAGTGAGGGATACGAATGGATTTTGGAACCGTAGGGAATATTCCAAAATTCAAAGGAATCGAGTCAAAAGGGAGAGATTCAAACGCGAATGAAAGTGATTCTGTAAATACATTCACTCCATATGCTGAGTTTTGCCTAGAGCTACCAAAGCTCTGATACCAACTGTAACAACCAGGTATTTTCAACCATTCGCATCCATTATAAGTACATAGGTAGACACTCATGCCGGGATTGAATTGCTCAAAATACCACGTTGTAAAAATTTTTTTTGGCAAACCTCATAATATACAGTAAATAAAAATCACAGATCACAGACACAGAGTATATAAAAATGCAGCGGAAGAAAAAGATATAGTAGTTCATGAAGCTACTATATAAAATATAAGATACATCAGAGTTAAATAAGATACAACACAAGAG
This sequence comes from Allium cepa, assembly GCA_030765085.1. Classification (NCBI taxonomy): domain Eukaryota; kingdom Viridiplantae; phylum Streptophyta; class Magnoliopsida; order Asparagales; family Amaryllidaceae; genus Allium; species Allium cepa. The sequence continues at coordinate 563,602,136 of CM060935.1, forward strand.
TAACAGGATACATCAGGTACAAATCAGATACATCACTGAACCACTGGATACTGAAACAAAATAGATGGCTGGATCTTCAAGGAAAGCTCCAACGCCGAAGGTGAATCTTGAATGCTAACTCAATCAATCTGACTCGAGCGTAAAGCAAAACACAAAACACTCGAGTCAGGACATAAATACTTATAAACTATAAATCAACTCAAGTGAACAGTAACAAAATGCATCAGTAACTTAAAGGGTGCTTGGGACCGCCCATCCTCTAAGGATCCGTTAAACTATTTACTATGTAGTAATATACGCTATATATGGTAGTGTCTAATCAGTAAAGTATAATCATATAGAAAATAGCGTTAAGGGGATGGTGAACCTTAACGCGGTCGGATCTTTAAAACCAAAATCGTAGTGGGCTCGATATAAGGATATGACACGGCACGCGAGGCAATGTCAGGGTGGATACACCATTTGCACTCCCGGACCGGTGGTGACTGCAAGCCAGCAGCTTCCGCCCACCTCGAACAATACCCCCGAATCAAATCACAACAGTAATAGAATAGTTTCTGATGGAGCATGCTCGATGAAAGGGTGCGACCCTTTGAGTAGCCCGGTATAGCTCATGTTTTAGTCATATATGCCAACTCACGGGAGTTGGTTCCACGTAATATACCTCGAGAACGTCGCCACCATCCTACTTCATTCTGGAATCTCCACCGCGTACACAGTTGTTAAAGTGGTTTTCGGTATTGTCCGGCTATAAGACAATATCCGATCCCGGTCTCTTTAACAACCAATCGTTATTATAACCCGTAGTTATAACTTTAAAACATATTTTATACTTCAAAATAAAATATCATTCCAACCTAAATCTTTATCAAAAATAAAGATTAAATCATTTCCAAACCATTTCAAATATATCATCATACCATATCTTTCAATTCAAATATTTATCAAAGTAAATATCAAGTCATTTCTAACCATTTTTATTACCAAAACATTTTAATATCAAAATGTCATATCTTTCAAAACTTCGTTTCAAATCATTTTAATATACCAAAATATCATATCTTTTCGAAACCACATTTCAATCATTTAATATATCAAAATATCGTATCTTTAAAATCCTTTAAATTCAAAGATAACATTCATTCATTTCGATTCAACCGACTCTTTAAATGATTTATATTTCAACGATTTAATTCAATTAAAATCATTTTAAAAGTGTAATTATTATACTTTCAAGTCCCGTATTCAATTTTCAAAGTTCCAAACCATTCTGAGTTCGTTTGCTAAGTCAAAAACCATAATTATTACAATTTCAGCATTTCACAGCATATAGAAAAAGCTATTACAAGTTATACTTGAAAACACTTTGATTCAGCAAAGACAGCATTTAAAACTGCTGTTTAAACTCAGTTTTTAGTTGGATTATAGTTCAAAACAGAAAAGACAGCATTTCAGAAGTGCTGCGGTTGTTCAGATTTCAAAACAAAGGTTTTATTTGATTTCAGCAAAGATTGCAGACCATTATGGCATTTCCAGAGAATGTTATAAGAAACCTGAGTTCAATATTAGCCTATAAGTTCAACTATAGCAACTGCAGCATTTCAGACCTGCTGTAATAGCTCATTTTCACAGTTTTAGTTCAATTCAGAAACCATAGCATTTCTGAATGCCATTAAGAGTAAATTCTAGGTTTTGTTGTATTTCCAGTAATTAAATAACTTTAATTCAAAACAAATAAACATTTTAGAAAATTCATTTTTAACATTTAAATGTTCGTTAACATATCATTCGACATATTATTTTTATACAATAAATTTCATATAACTAAGTCCAATTTCAACAATTTACCAAATAAATTCAAGTGTAAAAGTTTCCAATTCTTCACATTTCGACAGATAAACTTAACACTTATATTTTATTTTCATTTGACAAAAATTTAACCAAATTTTCTATTTTTATTTAATTAACTTAAACCTTTAATTAAAACCAAATTCACCTTTTCCAATCAAGTTATATCTTAAAATTTCACCTTTCAACAGTCATTTATTCAACCAATTAAATTCATAGAAAAGTTCGATAATACTTTAATAAATCATCTAAATTAAGATTTAAATCAAAAATCATATTTACCAATTTCCAAATATAATTAAGTCCATTTTATTTATATAGCTTAAACATCATTTTAACCAAAATTCCACATTCCAAACTTAGGGCACATTTCACAAATCAAATTTTAACCATTCATAAATTACATTTTTAACACATAGAAAAATCACAATTTATTTATTTAAAACATTTCACAATCCATTTGAATCAAATTTCATAAATTTATATTTTAAAAATACTTAAAAATATTCAAAACACTTTATAGAATAACCACGGGTCTGTATATAGTTTTCTAACCTAGGTCAAGTGATACAGATTTGTATCATTTCAATCCGCAGTTTAAAAAGAAAAATCCGGGTTCTATCATTTCAAACCCGCAATCCCAAGTCCAAATGAAAAAAAAACCATTCAGGCCTATCATTTCAGTCCGTAATGATTTTATTCTAACAGGGAACTTGCAGTGTGATCATATACAGAAATAATATAAACAATGTCAATATCGTAATATACAGTCATATATTAGATGTCAGGTGAAAATTAACAGTTTTAACATGGTAATAACATGGCATAACATAACATATGATTCTCATTAACTTGCATAAACATTTTTATTACTAAATACTTTTCATCAATTCACTTTCCATAAGTATAAATGTCAGAGTGAGAAAGACTCACATTTTTCAAAGCTAGAGACCAAAACAACATACAAGCACGACTCCAAAGGCACGACAAGCACAATTGAACGACTTTTGATTTGAGTTGAAAGATAGCCAAGATATGATTTTGTATCAACAACTCAAAACAAAACAAACAAGACAATATATAAACATTCAACATAAAATAACATTGAAACAATTTTGAAATACAAAGCAAAATGAACAAGATAGATTGGACCTTGCTTCAACGGATGGGCACGGCTTGGTCATGGTCTGATTTCCAGAGGGTGTTGGGTGATGTGGCAGAGGGTGGAGGTCAGGTCAGAGGTGGTGGAGGTGGCTATGGTGGTGGTTAAGGTGGTGGTTGAAGGAGATGAGGCAAAGGTGGTCAAACTAGCATTGTTTAAGGGCATTGTTGCATTTTTTTGGAATTTTGGCACCATGGTGGGCTCGGCCTTGGTCAACACCAGAGGGGTAGCTGGTGATGATGGAAGGGAAGAGGTGTAGGAGGTGGTGGCCGTGGCTATGGAGGAGAGGCCAAGCAATACACATGAGAAAACAAGGCAAAATATAAGAAAACAATGGAAAAAGAAGAGCAAAAAGAAGAAGAAAAGAGGAGCCATTACCAAACCTTTCTAGTCGTGAAAAATGAAGTGGAGAGGAATGTTTTCACGTGAAAATGAGGTAAGAAATGCACAGCTACAAAAAAGAAAGGACGTTCAAAGGAAATTAAATCTATTAATTGGAAAAGAAACGGAAGAAGAAACGTTAAAACGGTTTTACGTTTCTTTGCTTTCAAACCTTTTAAACTTCCTATATATATTCATATACATCTTAAATAACTGAAAACACTTATAAATTTCAGTTAGAATTCGAAAATATAACAGATAAACAAAATGTTAATAATTAAATATTAATTAGATATGATTAAAATAAGAAAAATAGCACAGAAAGTGAAATCTTGACTTAAGAATTAGAAATAACTTCAATGCACTTTGGAAAAATTTACTTTAATTTAAATACATGTAAAATGAATAAAATAAAGTAAAACACAGCAAATAAAAGTGAGTGCATAAAATAAATAAATAAATTTTAATTATATATAATTAAATTAAGAAAATGGCTTAAAATTGTAGACTAGGCTTTTAAAATTAGAAATAAATTCAAATGAACTTTAGAAAAATTATATTATCATTTTAAAAATACTTAAAAGTCAAAATATACATAATATAACATATTATCACATATTAACATAAAATAAAACCAAGAAGAAGTAATTTATACAATTTAAAATAGTCATTGTTAAATAACCCTATATACGCACAATATTGTAAAGGGTATAACTTTCACAATTTACATCCAAATTCAATGAAACGAAAAGTTGTGTTCTTAGAATTTTATGTACTTTCATAATAAAAGAAAAAAATTAAAATTTTAAACTTTAAAATTTTAAGTTAAAAGTCACAGTTTGACTATTTTGACCAAAATCAGCATTTCAGGCAAATATTCAACTTACACAAGTTTGGAACTATAACTCATATAAAATCAAGATTATATCTAAATAATAAATTTAATCATTTCAAATAAGTAAAATAAGTTTTTAGATCAAAATCTTACATTAAAAATAATTAAAATATACAATAAAATAATTACAAAATACAGGGTTGTTACAATGGTTGTATTTTGTGATTGCAAGTGATTGTTGTGTTTGACATTGCTTTGTTTGTTAGTGGATGAAACAAAAATAGTATTTCATTTTATATAATTGTTAACCTTTTTGGATTATATAAGTGAAATGCAGGTTATGTAAGCAATTGCTACTGCTTTTGGTTCCATAAAATAAGCGTTAATTGCCCGACTAATAGGTACGTTTTCGGATTACGGTTTATCGCTATTATATTGTGTTCCCGGGTTGGGATATATATTATTTTGGAAAATATTTGTTGTATATTGTTATTTTGATATTATATTTTCTCCAGAGCCTTCCCGTACAAAGGAGACTTTGTCAAAATTTTCCGACTTAGAAATCTTTTAAAATGTTTTCAAAATTTTATTAATTTGAGTATAAAAAGGTTTAATGGTTATAAATTTGTATATTTTATTTAATGTAATTAATTTTGTAAATTTAGTTGTTTGTAAAATTAATATTTTAAATAAGATATATTGATTTCTTAATTCTGCTTTTCCCTTCTTTCTCTTTTTCGGGGACGAAAAGTTTTGAGTGGGGGAGAGTGTAACGACCCGTAAAATTTGATGATTAAAATAAGTTAAATTAATAAGATTTTAGTTAAATTTAGAAAAGAAAAAAAATCTTATAAATTTATATTGGAACGATTGTTAGATTTCAGATGTAGCAAATGAAATTAAAATTAACAATTTAAAATTTATATTGCAATTAATTGGAAATAATGTAAATTGAATAGAAATGTAAGTTTATTTATAGGGCAGTAATTGATGAATAAAAAAGTTTGAAACCAAATAAATTTATGGAGAACATTTAATAGTAATTAATGTATATGTTAGGCAATTGACAATTTATGGATTTGTTAAGATTGCAAAGTTATAATTGAGTGTAAATAGGAATATTTGGTAATTAATTAAAATAAGAAAAAAATGTAAATGTTATAACATGGTTACAAAATTTATAGATGGAAGTGGATGTAAATATGAATTAATTAATGGACGCATTAATTTATAGTGGGATAAATCGTAAATTAATGTAATAAGGATGATGCAGGTTGATAAGTATTCATAATGTTGTGTTGTTGATAAACGTTAATTTAATGATTGTAATATAAAATAACGGAAGTGTGAATGGAAATTAATAGAAACATAAACTTACTTTAAGGTATTAATTGATTGTAGATTTATGGAATGGAGTTAACGCAAATCAATGGAATTAATGAAGACGTTTACATAGCTACACATTGAATATATGAAAACAAAATGTAAGTATTGGATTAAATTAAGGAAGTTAAATATTAATAAATGGTCATTTAATAATACCAATGTTCTGGGAGTAATTATAATAAGTTGTTTGAGATGCGTATAAACTTTGATTTGGAAATCAATTGGACTAAAAATGAAATTTGGTATTACATTGATGAGTTTAAATGTTATTTTATTTTCTAAAGTACTAAATGGTGTAATAAAGGAATATATATATGGAATTATAATATGGATTGATAAGCAACGAACTTATAAATGCAATTAAAGGCAATTAAGTGGAAATAGTGTAGGTTGCTTGTTTATTTAATGTGTTAATTAAACTTTGTTAATAAGTTGTAATAAATCTAAATTTAACGTTTGGTTACTGTAAATTTAAGTAATAATTTGGAAATAATAACACATAAGCGCGATTTAAAGTAAACGGTAACAAATATTTTAGGGTACCTATTTATCTAGCCCGTTAATTTTAAATATGGGAAAAATAGCGATAAATCTAAATTAATTATTTAGTTTTGTTAATGTGATTTAGTAATAATGGAAATATATATTGAAATGAAGCATGCATTAATGAAATGTAGTATAATTCAATGTTATTTATACCCATAAAATGTCTATTTATTGAATAGCAAGATTTTAAATAAATAAACAGTTTTATTTAGAACTCAATTGATAATTTATGAAGTTTAATGCGAAATCAAACTGCAATTAATTGTCTTAATTTGTGCAGTTATGGTAGGGTTGATTTGTCATTGAAAATGGAAAATTCTATAAGATGTAATAAATGTAAATTTTATTTATAATATGAAGATTGGTTGATCTAAGGAGTGAAAACCAAGATTTATTAATTTATTTGAAATTTGAAATTTAATAAGCGTATAAATTGCAAATAAGTGGAATGTAATATTAAAATATTACATAAATGAGAATTTAGATGAAAAGTGAGAATGTTATTATAATGGAGGTTGATTTCAGTATTTATTTCATCCATTGCTAATAATGAATTGAATAGTTTAATGAAAAGAAAATTTAATAGGAATTTTGGAAATTTAATTTATAAAGTCTGAATTGAATGGAATTGAGGTTAATACTAGAATTGAAAATTTTATCGACTTTGGATTGACTTTTAATTTGCTTAAAATCAGTGTAAAGGATTTGGGAAAATTTAAAATGATAAGAAGTGGTTATTATCGAATTTAAATTGAAAATTTGATTAAATTGACTAAATTTTATTTAACTAATGGAAAAATAGCCATTTTGGCCACTGACTCAGATTTCGACGAAACTAGTTTCATCTGATCCGTAACGGTGAATTATGGTAGGGTTTCAAGTTTCGTAGCGATCGGACTTGTCGTTTGATCGTACGGACTCGAAACGTCTTGAAATTTATGAAATTGAAATTAATTGAAATCAATTTGGAAAATATTGATTTGAGCATAACTTCTTCATACGATGCAATTTGAACCCGGAACCTTTGCCATCGCGTTTAAAATATTTTAAAACATCTATTTTGATATATGAGTTGACCTAATTTCGCTCCGTAGTCAGAACGGACTTTTTGGGCCACTTCGTCGTTAGCGTGTATATCTATCAACCCGATTCATCTATTTTATTTCAATTTTGCCTATAAATATCCTGCTATAAACCATAGCCTTCCTATTTCTCATTTGTCTGTACATATATTTCAACTATCTCTCCTCCTCAATGGCAGACAAACAAATCCTAGATCCAAATACAGTTCCAAACCAAATCAAAAGCTTAATTTTCAAACTCCACAATATATAGAAAATTATATATCAATTCGAAGCTCTTCGAGAGCGCAATCCAGATCCACTATCTATTTTTCGATTAGAATTTCTATACATCCGGAATCAGTGAAAACATTTTCGGCCGTTCATCACGTCGAAATCAAAGTTGTCGGATTGTCGAACCAATTCTGGGTATTGTAGAGTGGACTGAGGGGATCGCATCGGCATAGTTTGTTCGTCGTTTGGACGGTTAGATCGTCGGCAATAATTCGATTTGGGCCCGAATTTAGAGGCGGCGGCTGGGTTGATTAGTGCGCGCGGCCTCCGTGGGTTGGTCAGCGATGGAGAGGTGATCGGCACGTCGTTCTAGGGGGGTCGCGAGAGCAATGGCAGCGCGGTGAGCTCCACAAGGCGGCGGTGTGGTGATGTAGCTGTAGGGTTTCGGCTGTTGTTTGGATGCAAAACGCGTGCGTGGCCTGTAGGGAAGATGAAGTGACGTGGCATAGAGATGTATGTGTTCCTCTTTTTTTTTTTTTGAATTTCAATCACAACAATCGCTATAACTTCTACATACGATTTTCGTTTTACGCGCGGTTTATTTTGCTAGGATCGTATTGAAATTCCGAACTTGATGACGCTGGTTTAGACGAATTCTGAGACGGTCAAATTGTTGGGTTTAAATTGGATTTAAATTCAATTTAAATTCAAAAGGTGAGTGTTTTTACCCACTCACAACTTATAAAATTTCTTATGTTTGTTAAATTGAGTTTTAATATAAGTAGAAATTTATTTATGGTTGTTTGACACATTTTTAATCATCATCCCAGTTAAATTAAATTTATTCAATTATATTGTTAATTAATTATTCATTGCATATGACAGTTAAGTTCTTATATTAATTATTCATTGCATATAAAACTGCCGGTTAAATTTGTTGTTTGTTTGTTTATTGCATTTAAAACTGCCAGTTAAACAGTTATTTAATTCGTTATTGAAAATAAAACTGTCAGTAATTAATTGTTATTTATTGATGTAGTTGTTTGAATTGGATGATGATTTGATAAATGTTGATGATTGATAATGGATGAATGGTTGTTGTATTTTATATGGTTAAAAATCTGCAAGTTGTTATGCATTTCATTTCATTCGGGATTGCGGTTTGAAATGATATATAACCGCGTTTTTATTTTCAAATTGCGGATTGAAATGATAAATATTCGTATCACTTGACCATAGGATAGAAAATTTTATACAGACACCGCCGTATCTATATAAAAATATTTTGAAAATGATTTCTGTGGTTTTGTAAAGGAATATATGGGTTATATAAATATTGATTTTGGTGTTATATAAACGTCAAATTTATATTTTGATTCTAGCTATATATAAATATGCTTTGAAAATAAAATAAGCACAATATTAAAGCTTGATTTTTTTTATAATATGGTTAAATGCATATTGATTTTTGAGATTATATAAATATTACTTTTATGTATATAGTTAAATTCATGTCTTTAACTATGTATGAATTTGGTGAATAACAAATAGTTTAATAATGGAGTTGATTTTATTTAAATAAATAACGTTAAGTGATAAAATCATACTTTAATATAAAAGTATGAAGATTTAAAATAAATTAAGATTTGAAGGTAAATTGGAGATTTATTTGAAATTGAGAGGTATTTAAGAATTTAACTCCATAAGTTGATGTAAAGGTATTAAACTTGAAATTTTAAAAGATATGATATTTATAACTGGATTTTCCAAGATTGAATTAATGAATACTTCTAATATAAATAAATTGAAGGAGATATTTAGTTATTGAAAATTTGAGTTTGTTTAAATGATTATGAATTTATTTTGCAAATATTTCGAAACTAAATAATAGGATATTGGAAGTTTGAAATATATGGAAATTTAAATGGTTTATTTGGGAATTCAAATCTGTATTTGGAATTGATTTGAGAAATTAAAAAGCTAATTTACTTTATAAAGTAATTTATATTTAAACCATTTAAGTATTGAAAATTATGTTTCAAAGCTATGGGGTTTAAGATATATATTTATTTGAAAATATTATGATTTTGGGAAAAGGGGATATTTATAAAATAAAAATGATATCATATTGATTTGGGGTTTTAAAAATATAATTGATATCGTATTTATATGGTTTTGAAAATGATATTATATTCTGGTTTAAAGTATAAATTATTTTGAAAGACCGTGGTGTTATAATAACGTTTGTTGGCTGAAAATGATATTATATTCTACCATCTTTCGCAAATCATAATAATTTCAAATTATATCAAATGGATGTTAAAAGTGCCTTTTTAAATGGATTTGTAAAAGAGGAAGTATATGTTGAACAACCACCACTTTTTGAAAATAAAAAATTACCAAATCATGTTTACAAACTTAAGAAAGCTCTATATGGTCTAAAACATGCTCCTAGAGCCTAGTATGATAGACTATGATCTTACATATTACAATCAAACTTTGAAATTGGTAAGGTAGATAATACTCTTTTTATTAAAAGAAATAAAAATGATATTCAAATAGTACAAGTCTACGTAGATGACATCATTTTCGGATCAACTAATTTTGAAATGAATAAATAATTTTCTGAAATAATAACAAAAGAGTTTGAGATGAGTCATATGGATGAATTAAACTTCTTTCTAGGATTGCAAATAAAACAATTAGATAATGGTATCTTTATTAGTCAAGAAAAATATGCTAAAGACCTAGTTAGTAAATTTGGTTTGACTATTGCAAGTGGAAAACCCACTCCCATGGCAACCAATGAGTTACTAAGTAAAGAAGATCTCTCGAAAGATGAAGATCAAAAATTATATAGAGGAATGATTGGATTACTACTCTATATCACTGCTAGTAGACCTGATATCATGCATAGTGTTTGTCTCTGTGCAAGATATCAATCCCAACTTAAAGAGACCCACTTAAAAGCTGTAAAACGTATCATAAGATATGTTAAACACACCTTTGATTATGGCTTATTTTATCCTAAAAATGACTCTTTTGACTTAATATCTTACTGTGATGCTGATTATGCTGGTTGTAAATCAGACCAAAAAAGTACAAGTGGAACTTGTCACTTTTTGGGGGCATTCTCTGATTTCCCGGTTTAGTAAAAAGTAAAACACGGTTTCTTTATCAATGACCGAAGCATAGTATATTTCTACTGCTTTGGCTTGTTCTCAAGTAATATATATGCAACAAACTTTAAAAGATTTTTGTTCAAATATCTCAAATCACCAATTTGTTGTGATAATACTAGTGTAATAAATTTATCCAAAAATACTACTCATCATGCTCGAACTAAAAATATTGATATCAGACATCATTTTCTCAGAGATAATATAAGTAAGGGAGTAATTACTCTCGATTATATCAATTCCGAGAACCAAATTGCTGATATCTTAACTAAACCCTTAAATGAATCTATATTTACTAAATTAAGAAGAGAATTAGGTATTTGTTTAATAACTGAAATACAGAATATAAATAACAAAGTATAATTAAAAAATTAAATTAAAAATCAAATAGTAAAAAATATAGGTACCACGTCGACAACCCCTTCCTACCCCTGTCGACATATAGCAATTTTTTTAAAAAAAATTCTCCTACCAAAATTCAAACAAGTGGTTATATATTCTTCTTATTTCGAAATTTTGTTCATTCTTTCTGTTCTTTCTCTGTTCTAACTTCTGAAAACAATAAAACAATGGCCTCCTCTTCCAAATCAAATAAAAATTCAACTTTTTCATTCCCTTCTCCTTCTACTGGACCATTTCAATAAATTACGCTTGCATGAGTGATGAAAATGGAGGATTCGTTGAAGGATGCACTGCAACTAATGACTGAAATTCAAGTAGTGCAACTTAGAATGGCCAAAGAAAAAGAATGGCAAGGCAACATCCTTAGGAATTTGCAAAAGTTTCTAATGGACAATCACGCTAATCCGATCTTGATTGATGAAGAATCTTCAGGAGATCAAGTGCTAGAGGACAGCGAGGAAGAAGAGGAAGATGCCTTCATGGAAGAAGAGCACACTGAAGATGACGACAAAGTCGTTTGCGTTGGCAAAGTGTGCTTTGACAAGGATGGAAATCTAGTCGAACAACATGGAAATTTCTGTTTCCACTACCCAAATTGTTCAGTTCATAGATCTCCCATTTTCAAGGACACACATTAGTTTCTTTTCTCTTTTCCTATTGTTGTATGTTCTTACTTACGTTCTCTATGAAAATGTAAATATAACAATATATAATTAATAAATGATTTGTGTTATTATATTATCACTATTACAAGTATTATCATATATAGATTCTTAGTTAGGATAGTTAGTAATTAAGGACTAAAGTTTTAGTTTTAGAATTAAGTGTTGATTATTTATGATAACACTATCATTATAATCACATGTCATATAGTATTAGATTAACGGGAAGTTATATTGTTTCGAGTTAGTTTTTTGTTGATGACAAAGGGGGAGAAGTATAAAATAGGATAGTTATGCATAGATTAAGGAGGAGTTATTAGTTTTAGGGGGAGTTATTAGGATAGAAGTAATATTTTATAAACAAAGGTTTAATCTTCAAAAAGAGGGAGATTGTTAGTCCCGGAGAAGATGGTTTTGATGACAAAAACCTTAGAATAAGATTATAAAATGAATACTAACATTATAGTTTATATATATATATATATATATATATATGCAGGACTTAACCATGCAGGTACCAAGAATGAAGACTGTACAGTATATAGATTCAAGATATCAAGATTGAAGACCTGTGAGTATCAAGATTATCAAGAGTTCAAGATTTCAATAATAAGTAATTTAATTAGGAATTTTGTTAAAACTCCTAGAAAACTAGAAAAGCACTGGCATCTTAAAATCCAATTTATTCGTGGAATGGAATCCACTTCGAGCCTGTTAAAGGGATGAAACCCTAAGTAGGATGGAACCTACGAAAAATCTAGTGGAACATTGTTTTGTATCCACTAACTATTATTCAAAATGATTTACAAAATTATATCTTGTTTTCAAAATGATTTAAAAACCTTCCTTTTAAAAAAATCAAAAACATCTATCCTGGTTTTAAAATACTTTTAGCCTAAAAATAATCTTTATCTTCAAAATCAAATTATCCTTAGTTTTAAACTATCTTTTAATATATTTAACTTTTAATATTTATACTTAGATTTAAATACAAAATTATAGTAAAATTTTATATATATCAAAATATTATTCTCTATACTTATTTATGTATTTTAACTATAGTTAAGTATGTTTATAAAGTTTAAAATAGTTTTAGTACAAGATGAAAGTTATTTTCAAAGAAAAATACATTATCAAAAATTACATAGGCCTATCGACAACCCCTACTTACCCTTGTCGACAAGGTGGCAGTTGATTTTCAAAATTTTGAATTTCAAAAGAAGTGTCTATTCGTCATGTCCTTTCACGAATGGACATCGCTGTTGTTCTACTATAAATAGAGGCGGTTTTAAAAGAATTTATATTTATATTTTCTCTGATTTCACCCCTCTTCTTCTTCCACATTTCTTTATATACATTTTAACCATTACTCTGTCGAAATCACCATTGAATCTAACTAGATCATTTCCGGTTTGATTCTCTATCACTATCTCAACAAGATCTCAGTGCTTTTCAGAGTTATAGGCTTCTTTGTAATTAATTGAGCGAGAAAAGGTGTGATTGTAGCCTGTGAAATCAATCAAGTGAGAAAAGGTGTGATTGTAGCATGTGAAATCAATTGGGTGAACTTGTTGCACGTAAAATCAAGTATTTCTACCAGAGGATTGTGAATCTGGAGCGACATACCTCGTAGCCTTGAAATCGAGGGTGCAATTGTAAAAATTGATTTTGAAAGGAAATCCATACTTGTGTGCGGGACTGGATGTAGGGTAACTCCGAACCAGTATAAAATCCGTTGTGTTCTTTCCTTTATTGCTTTTACTTTATTTCTGCATCTGCGTTTGATTCTGTGAACATAACAATGTCTGAATATTGCATACATTTGTTTTCAAATTAATATAAACTCAAAAAGATTTAGTAATTCCTTAAAACACTATTCACCCCCCCTCTAGTGTTAATTCTAGCCTTAAGATCCGTAATTCGTTTTTCTCACACACATATATAAACACACATATATGCAAAGCTTTGTGATGTTTAAAAATATATATATAAGTGTATATATAGGTATATAGTTTATATATTGGTGTATATGTAAATATATATATATATATATATACGTGTATAAAATTTTGATGGTATATATATGTGTATGTAAATACATATATGGACAAAGTAGTATATATGTAAATCTATAATTGTATATATGTATAGGTGAACATGTATATGTTTAAATGTAAGTATATACTTAGTGTATGTGAAAAAATAATATATATGCAAATGTGTATATAAGAAGATATGTATCTATATGTATATACGTGTATACATACATACATACATACATACATACATATATATATATATATATAAGCATCATAATGGCAAAACTTCAAATTCAAGCACATGAAAGATCAAATTATCTAAATTAATCAAATAAAATCCATGAAATCAAATCAAGTCTAAACAAAATCAAATCAACCAATTTAGCCTAATCACAAGATCAAATCAGCCCTATGGCAAAAAAAAAAAAAAAAAAGATGAAAACTATACGTGTATATATATCTTGACTTCCTTCTTGCTTGCAGCATACACTTCCTTCTCTCTCTCTATATATATGTATATGTGTGTGTGTGCGTGCGTATATATATGTCGCTAGGCTTGTTCATACCTTAAAAAAACAAAAACAAGATCTGCCATTAAAACCAAATAGACCAAGTCATTTAAATCTTGAAGAAGGATAATTAAAAACAACAACAGTTCATCATTTAAAATATAGTGAGTTACAAGCTTATTCTAGTTACTAGAATATATATATATATATATATATATATATATATAACCGTGATCGTGATGATGCTTTGTTCTATGGCAAGTATACACGTATTTTTTGTGTGTATATGCAGATGCATATGTGTGTTAGACAGGAATAGCTCCACCTAAACTCAAAGAAAATACTTTGCTTCTTCCTTAACCTCTGTTCTTTTTTTCTTTGATAAAAACAGTAGAAGCTTCAACTTTAAAAATGAGTAACTCAAAATCTATTATGTTTTAAAACTTGGTTCCAAAACAATGATTGTTCATTTTTGAGTATAGTATATTTTATAATTAGTTCTATTTAGTTTTATCGAGTAGGTAGAATGAAAATGGCAACTAACCGTAAGTGGGTCATTTTTCATCAAATTTCAACATTTATAATTTAAGGAATGGGTTATGTAATCGAGATCGTGGTTGGAAAACTCGATTTTTAAAGGTGATTTGAGGGTTTTAAGTGGCATGTGGGTGGAGAAATCAAAATTTGATCATTTTTGGGGTTTTTGCAAAATTTCGATCTTTAAAATGATTTCGTGACACATGGTTGAGCGTGAAGGAAGAGGGGATGATGGGAATCATAGGAAAATTGATGCTTTAATTTTTAGTTGTTTGTGTTGGCTTAACGAAATTAATTTAGGATTTAGGTGTTTGTTTTTAGGGTGTCGGTTGCGTGAGGAATGCGATAAGGGAAGGGGGGTTAGGGGTGTGGTCCAAGGGAGATGGTGGAGGAAGTGTTGGCAGAGCTAGGGCGAGTTTTGATGTTTGATGGGGGTCATGGTGTCACAATATGGTGACTAGGTGGTTTCGTCCTCAATTATAGTTAAGTGGGGATGATCGAAACTTCATACGAAAGCTTTGATCAAATTTTCAGGCACATGGTCGAGTTGAATTGGTAGTTGGCGATTGGTGGTGACGGTCAGCGGCGAGACAGGTGGTCGGAGAGTGCGTGCGTATGCACGTTTTCGTGCACGGACTTATGCGTGTATCCTTGAGTTTTAAAAGAAAGGGAAGAGTGGTGGAACTGGAAGAAGAAAGTATTTGGGCCGATCAGGTTGGATGATTGGTTTTGGGCTTGAGTCCAAAAGGGTTTGAAGGAAAGCATTTATACTTCAAAATGTTAATTTATAGATATATTTAGTGAATTTTGAAAACCTATAACTCGTGCATACGAATCCCGATTAACCCGTGACCTTTTACGATTTGTTCGTATCGCCGAGTGCTTCGTTGTCTTGAAGTCCGTTGTCGGATTTGACCATGTAATAATTTATGGTATTTTGAAACAGATAGGATTTAATTATCCGATTTAAACAAATTTGGTCGTTAAAATTTATATAGCCTATCTATTGATGTTATTTTCCCAGATAGAAATAACGATAAGTTAATTTAAGTTAATTACGATGTTTTTGACATCCATTTAGCGGAATAAAAACACCGTTCGACTAATTATTTTTAATTGGACCTCTGTTAGTAGAATAAATCATCGTTCTACCATTACTACTGAATATATATGTTTTCGGACATTTGCTAGTAGAAATAAAACCCTGATCTACTAATATTTTTGTACGGACATCTATTTATTTTCCTGATAATTATATTGGCAATATGATGTTGAATTAATTATTAAAAATTGATTTATATGAATATCTGTATCTGTTATTCTGGACTGATATGAAATTTAATGGTAACTTGATTAAGTACCATTGGAATTATTAAGCCTTCTTTTCCGATTTGGAAGTGGACTGTTGAACCAAAATTGTTTTAGGATGATTATTACTCGCAGACGAAATTTTAAAGTTAAATAGTAAATATTTTAATAGTGATTTAAAGTAATTAATTTATTATTCTTAAAAATCATATAAAAAGCATTAGTTACTATTATAAAATTTATTAATTATCTAAATTTTTTAAAGTATATTTATTATTAATTAAAGTTATTTTGTAATGATTTTTTAAAGCTAATTATATTACTTAAAGATTAATTAATATTAAGATGTATTTAGCATTTCAAAGCTAAATTTATTTAAATATTAATAATGTTTTAAAATTAATATATTATATAGCACTTTTATAAAAGAGCATTTTACCTAATTAGAACTTGGGAAAAACATCGAAACTTTTTAAGTATTTTTTTGAAATTTTTTAAATAGATTTTTGGAAAGTAATGGTATGTTTTATGGCGTAATTGGAGGCAGTGAGTGCCTTTAGTCAAGTTTTGGATTTGGCTGGGATAGAGACTTAACCATTAAGCTGTGAGTCCATGATTGATACCGCAGTGGTGCTTTCTCAGATTTATTTTAAAGGGTTTCAAATTTTCTTTAAAAATGAATGGTTTCGTGAATACACTTATCTGGTGAGATAAGCATATGCTATTTGGATTAAGTAATTTGAATTGATCGAAATTTAAATTAATAAGGCATAATGTTTCAATGGAAAATGAAACCTTTGTTTGGATGGTTGTATATTTGATAGTTAAATAACCAACTATCAATTCTGGAACCAAAAACATAATTTTGAGAATATCTAGAAGAAACACGGGAATTATGTGGTACAGTTACCGTTCGAGGTACTATATTGTACATATAAACTCGTTTCATTCTTTAAGGACGATGGTAAGGAAATCCTACACTAAATGGTTTGGGATGATTTCCGATCTTATCTTTATCTGTTTATTTCCCTAATAACTGAGGTTGAGTTTACCGCAAAATATCGAACGTTGTTTTGAAGAGACCGTGATCGGATAAGTTATCCGAAATCCACTTTGATCTAAGAGTATGTATTTGAATTAAGATAAGAGCATGGAGTCGAAGATGGAGCATTTAAGTGCAAGAGCCAATCGCTACTAATCCTGAGGATGATTCCAAAACGGATGTAGTGGGAATAGTGTCTTCGGTTCCATTTGGACCCAGAACGGACTTATGTGGACGAATGCTATCCGTACATTGTCATTCGAGGAAAATGAGCAATTTAAGTGAAAATTCCTTAAAAGGTAATCGTAGCCTCTAAGCCTCATCAACCGGGAATGACTTAAAAGCAGGGAAGATGCAACAAGTCTAAGTGGATCGCACCCAATTAGGCTATGTTTATCACATTTCTAGATATTCTCGGATATTATTATTACTATGATATATGGAAGAGCTCAAAAAAGGGTGGGAACACCCGGGGTGATAGCATATTCGGCCTATCCAGGTTAGGGATAGTCTGGTCTTTTGTCACAGGGGATCTTGGCATGGTTCTCGGTACGCTGTTTCTAGACCTGTACCGTGAAATGTGGTACCCCAATTCCTAGTCATGCGTAGGAAATCCATTCTTCAATACGTGCCTTTACGTTTTTGATTGTAGAGCCTAGTATGCTGGAATTTAATTAATGTAACAATTTTAGCCATTTGAATAAGTATTTGTACTTAGGCACTATTATAATACTAGAGGATTTGATATGAAAGGTTTTGGTTATTGTAAGGTAAAAATCCGTCAGTTTGTGTATGGCATGGTCTTACAAGACACCTTTGATTTTCAAAGGATTTGAAAATTTTAACACTTCAAATTGAGTGTGTTTTCTCACGCTATTTTTACCACACTGACCAGGGCGTGGTTTTTCCTATATGCTCGGGTCAGACCGAGCATATTTCCAGGTTTAGCTGGATGGATTGGAGCTTCAGGAAAGGAGCTGGATGCCAGAGACGTATTCATGTAGATGATATATTTTCTGTCACATTTTAGTTGTGTTTATCAGCAATTGTAAAGACAGGTGTTATAACTGTCTGGGCTGAATAGGTTAGCATACTCTGATTTATGTCTGTATATATTTTAATTACAGTTTTGTTCTATGTAAAGATTTGTACTATATTATAGATTACTCGTTCCGCTGTGAGATTCCGTGTTGTTCTATTTTCTTTCTATCTTCTTTCTACTTTCTTTACTCACCATCCGCTTTTCTGTTCAATTTGGACTGGACAAGTGTGGTAAAATGTCAGTCCGAACTGTATGGAAAAAGTAGGCCGTGACATAGTCCCTTTATACTTAAACATATATCACTTAAGTTTTATTATTTAAAATTCTTTTATTTACATTATTTCAAAATCTCTATTTTCTATATTCCGAAGTTATCAAGTAGATTTTAAAATCAAACTATTTATTTTACTCAAATTCTTTTCTTTTAATTAATCCAAATTTCACTATCAATATTTTACTTCAAATTTCCCTTTTTATTTTCTTTCCAAATTCAAAACATTTATTATTGGTATTTTAAAAATACAAAAATCTAGGCCAAAACTACCCTAGCATCCAATAAATTCAAATCATACTATAATCTACTCCAAATTATCCAAACTGAGCATATATCAATATATATGAAATTTAATTCAACATTTTTGAGGAATCCAGTTGGATCCCACCAACCTGTCTCCCTGCATCCACAAATGTTAATACAACATAAAAGTACCAATCCCACTTCCAGAAGGATATTGCGGTATATAGGGTTATCCGCTGTTATGCAGGGCGCATAGGGTCTCATCCGCTAAAATATGCGAGAATATCAATCCAACTACCAATATATACTACTATATATAATAGCACATTCAGCTGATAAATTTTTTATCACTTCAACCAACCAATCAATAATTAATTTTAACTATTTAAAATTAACCGCGGTAATCCAAAATTGAGTGAGATTAACTCACCTTGAGTTTCAATTTACCAACGTTCCAATTTTAAATTAAACCGAACAACGTTCGATTTAACCTAAAATTTTAGCTAGCTCTAATCAAATCCAAATCAATTTCAACGCGTAGTATTCGTCGCTACGATTCCAATGCTATTTGTTTCGTCCAATTTTGACAACGTATGAAAAAGATATACATTTTATAAGATTTCAATTTATAATATAATTAATTTACATATATTTCTTTTTTTACCAAAGTAGATCTGGCCGTACGTTTCCAGAAGATGAAATCACAGCCACTCCTAGCTTTCTTTCTCCATGCGTTCTTACAGCCGCTCATTCCAGGCCACCAAATCGCATACGAAACCCAATACCACCTCCATTCAACCATAAATCGTGACCACCACACTTGTCGATATCACGATCAGGTACTACCATCACGCGTGCCTACCTTGCCTTCCCTTACGGCCAGACCATTAATGAACTCGGTGCCCCTATCACTAGAATAATGCGCATGAAACCACCTTGAACGCGAGTTGATTTCTTCCCCATCGTTGCGAATTGGATGGTCATATCTGTGTGGATGGAAAGTTCTTGCAACGTTTTATGATCCTCATTTAGGAATCGAGGCTTAATTCTGCATGGATTTCGAGATATTGGAGAAATAAATTCGACAATCCTCGGCCATTGAATGTTAATGGAGGAGGCGGCTGTTATGTAGTAGATTAGGGTTTGCAAAAAACATATGTGTGTGTGTGTGCACGTGCGCGCGCGCAATATACATTATTTTAATCTTGTTTTGACTTTTTTCCAGACGAACTCCAAACGAAGCGTGCCGTCTGGCATTTATAATGTTTTACCCCTATCCCAAACACAATGGAACATGTTTCAAGGCATAATTCGATTGTATGTGGAAGATATCTTTTCAGGTGAGCAAAATATAGTAGATAATAATGAAGTAGTTGTTGAAAAAAAATGTTGTATAGAATGAAATTATATTTGTATATCTGTGAGCACATACATACATACATATATATATATATATTAAAATATGCATGTATAGGTATATATACCTGTTCTTATGTTTACAGGCTAGAAAGAAAATCAAAATCAAAATCTCCTCGATCATTCACTTGTAAGCTTAGATGGATAAATGAAAAATGATTGTAAGTGTGTAATCTCATTTCTAAAAATGGTTTCGAGATTTTATATTAAGTAATCATTTCAAAATTTGAAATTTACAGTGATAATCTAAAAATTTTCAAAATCATGCATCTAGATTTCAGGTTCTATTATATGAATGGATACGTATTGCAAATCGATGAATTTGATGTAAATTGCAAGATTTTTAAAGATGTAATTAGCGAGAATTTTCGAGATGATCAGATTTAGGTCTTTTATCGATTTTCGACGATGAAGGCAGTGATGGTCGTCGGGCTTGTAGCCAGAGGTGGCCGAAGGCTAGGGGATCCTTGGAAAAATAATAAAAGGATTTTAAGGTGGATGAGGCAGCGGTGCAGTGGAGTTTTAGGGTTTTATACCCAATAATGGTCGAAGGGCTTTCTGAGATGTTTTCGATGTCGTGGGTTGATCGGAGTTGTCCGGTCCTGGGGGAAATAATGTGTGGGTCGATGACGAGGCTATAGTCATGGTGGCGAGGCGTAAGGTTGCCTGGATCGTCGGAACAAGAGGTTTTGTCGTCGGAGATGTGTTCCAGTATTCGTTCGAACAAGTTCAATTTTGAATTCCATTCGAAATCGTTGACCTGAGTGTTTGCCTGAGATGGAGTGGTTAGTGGCGATGTAACAACCCGGTATTCGTGTCGATTTATAATCGACATTAAACGATTAATATTGACCCAAATTTCCGTTTGAATTTTTAAATTTGAATTAAAATTCTTTTGTATATGGTTAAAAGGGGTTTCCGGGCTTTAGTTTTCTCGGCCCAATTTTATGCCGTGAAAAATTTACAAAGGGCAAATTGCCGTTCCTCTTTTATTTCATTCAACCCGTTCCCCTCTTCCCCTTTTCATTTTTCATTCGCGTGCCCTAAATCGAACGAGAAAACAAAAATGGCGGCGGCATCGTGCTCCAATTTCATCCATCTTCTTTTCGAAGCTAGGGATTTTGAAGCGCCGGCATTAGTTGCTTGGATTGGGTGGCGATCGCTACAGCCTCCTCCTTGCTCGCGGCGACTTCATGGCTTCGTCCTCAATTTCGTGGCAAAGGTGAGATTCCTCACATCTAATTCATGTCTCGAGTTATTTGTGTATTTAGTTTGCTTGAATTTCTCTCGGCTGTACGATTTTGCTTGGATGTTATGATGATTTCAAACTTTGTCAATTTTGTATATTTGTTACTTGATCCCCACTGCTTGTTTTGATTTTGCTTGGTCATCTCGGTGTCGACATCTTTGGCACTCGATTTTAATTCCATCCTCGACTTCGGTCTCACGGCCCTGACTCTTCATTGACCTGTAGACTTGTTGTTGCTTGATGAATTTTGGTAGCACTCGAGTCTTGTTGCATAAGAACATGAATACTTTCATATCCTCTGCACTATGCATCTGCATTTGCATACTTATGATCATGCTACTGCTGTTTCATGTATATTGTCACTGCATATATTTATACATGCTGTTTCATTTATTAGCACTATATATATATGTGCTAGTTGATGTGTACATTGTTTATGCATTCATCCCTTTGTATTTGCATATTTCACCAATTTATGTTGTCACTGCATTGTGTTGCCACTGCATACTTCACCATTTCATGTTGTCACTGCACAGTTGTTGCCACTGCATACTTCACCAATTTATGTTGTCACTGCATTGTGTTGCCACTGCATACTTCACCATTTCATGTTGTCACTGCACAGTTGTTGCCACTGCATACTTCACCAATTTATGTTGTCACTGAATTGTGTTGCCACTGCATACTTCACCATTGTATGTTGTCACTACATTGTGTTGCCACTGTACTTCCATCACTCACTTACCATCAGTTGCATTTTGCCAAACTATGGCTTGACTGCTTGGTTCATGTACTTGATCATGTTGCTGTATATTGTCTTACTTGAACCTGTTTCACCACTTATATGCTGCAACTATATTTTGTCACCATTGCATATGTGTTTATGCACTTGAACTACTTCTAGACTTCAGTTTGCTGCCTTCTTGAATTTGCAGTGCCGTTGTACCTGTTTGCATACCTGTTTGCATACTTGTTGTGTTGCCATCTTCTTGGTATTTGCAGTTCTCTACTGCCCCTTTAACTTGCTTATGCTCCCTGGAGACGTGGCATTCATTCCTTACTCCTTTGATTTGTCGCAGTCGTTGTACTGCATATATTGGGGACTGTCCAATTGAGTTAGTTCACTGATGCATTCATTTGCATATCACTTGATTGCCCCTTTTATTACATGTTCTTCAAGACAGATTGCATACCGTTGCATTGTTGGTCTTGTATTTATGTCTCGGTGGTGCATTGTATTTGTTGTCGGTTCTTTTCTTTTTGAACCTGTCTTTGAGATGTACTGTGACTATCTATTTTATATGTTGCAGTCTTGAGTTTCTTGTAATGGCCATGCGTGTCTGCTGCACTACATAGTAGCCATGTTGGTGCATTTTGTCGTGTTGGATCACCATGTCAGTGCTTTATTAACCTGGTTAGCATGCAGTTCCATGTTGCCATTTCTATGTCTATTTTGTTGTGTGCTGGTTGCCATGCACATTCTCCTTGTCTGCCTTCTTGACCTCTGAGGCCATGGTATTTGATATCTTAACCTTCATTGATTTCGGTTCGTTGATCATTGGGTACATCGTCACTGTTGTGGCAAGGCAGTGCACGCAAGCGTGAACTGCAGCCACACGACATTCTTTGGGTACATTATCACTGTCGTGGCAAGGCAGTGCACGCAAGCGTGAACTGCAGCCACACGGTACTGCTTTTATTATTATTTCTTTTGCTTTTGATTTATGGATCTATTTCGTATTCCATATGTTGTAGTGGCGTGGCAGTACACGCTTGTGTATACTGCAGCCCTACCCGTGTTTACCTTTTCATTGACGTTCCAACTATTTGAATTGGTTCGCGTTATATTTACCGTTATCCGATTTCTTTATTTAAGAATCGGATTGGTAAATTTATTGTGACTGTCGTCTATTCATTATTTAATTATTATTGCTTCTATGCACTAATAACTGAGTTTGAATTAGACTGACCCGGGTATTATTTTCTTTTGAATTTAATACTCGGGTCAGACCGAGTATTTTCAGGTTGTAGATATTCTGCTTTGGGATGCTGCTTGAGCTATGAAGACTTTTCATATCTTTTGGAGTTGTTGAGTCATAGTTTAGATTGATATGTATTCATGTATATTAGTCGATAATGTACTTGTATATATATAACTTCCTGAGTCGATTGTTGTAGTTGTATCACATGTATCGTGTCAAATGTATTGTAACTGACATCAGTTATTATATGTATATATATGAGACTTTCTGTTTCATTTGTGTTCCGCATCTATATTATCTGTGTTATTAGTTTATATTTTGTCCTAGACTATTATAGCCACTGTGTAGTAGCTTTGAGTTTGCATTGGCATGTCGGATTTCCCTTTTGAAATTGAATGCAATGTTTTTACTATCTGACATATCGGTGCTCGCACAAGGCAATTACACGGATGGTCGCTCCTCAACAGCCTTATTCTCCGTGCTAGTCGACAGCACTACACCGTAGTGTCCTTGGCTAGCGTGGGTATAAAGGTGGGGCGTCACAGCTTGGTATCAGAGCCTGGGGTTTAGAACAAATATAAAACATAACTTAGATAGTACATGTGTTACAACTATTTGTCGATGTTTTATTTCACATCTTTGTCTTAAGATCATCTTTGATTGTTAGGAATGAATTCCTAACGCTTATTCGTGAGCATTGCTGCTATTCTCTATCGCACTTGCTCACTTGAGTTTACACTTCTAAGTATCAGTGTATATATGCTCTACCAAGTGCATATTGCTGCAACTAGTACCCACTTCGATTTGAACTCGCATTGTTTATTCGAACTGCTATATATATGCATTCTTATCTCTGATTCGTGTACTTAATGCAGTCTCCATGCAATTAAGTTTTGGGTATCAATCTTTGAGACAAATTGAGTTTCAATTGTCGACTTGATCGATTCTTCCTTTCCGGTTAGTTGTTATCACCTTTGTCGACTTTGATAACTTCTATTTCAGGAATTTTGGGTATTCCTACTTTGATGGATTTGGAATCGAATTCTTTGTATTTTATTCACGTCTTCGAATGTGAATCTTAGTGAATTGATTTGGTTTTCGAATTTAATCGATTCTTGATTATTTCCCGATTTGTTGCTATCATTTATTAGCAACTTTGATGACCTTTTATTCGGGATTTTTGTGAACATACCTTTCGATGAATCCGGTATTGATTTCTTTGGATTCTATTCACGTCTTCGTATGTGAATTCTTGTGATTGATTGTTTCTACAATCATTTTTGTGATTTGTCACTTTGAAAATATAAAGGATTCAATACTGGTAGTAAATATCAAAAACTCTTTTATCAAAATGTTTTCAACTCTATTTTCAATACCAAACTCGTTTTTGAAACTGTTTTCCAATCTATTAGTATATACAAATCTTTATTTCACTCGTATGAGAAATCTAATTAAACGGCTTAGTAAAACAAGTGGTATGAAACGCTTGCGTTTACTTCGTCGGTTAATTGTTGGACTTGTTCGATTGAACCTCTAGTGACAAATTTTATTAGTGAAGATTTACAGTTTGTTCGTAAATATTTAAGTTAAGCAAGTGGTTATGGGACATGAAGCTAAACTTTTATATTTACTAGCTTGGTGTAATTGACACTTCTCGTTGATCATGACGATCATTTTTACGGTTAGACTAGGCCTCATCGGTGTGATTTCGTCTCACACATATCTCTTGGGCTTTGAGGATTGTCTAGACACCACTTGTGTGATTTCATTCACACATACTTTTCTTTTGATTGTGAGGTTAGACTAGACACCACTTGTGTGATTCCACTCACACATACCTCTTTTGATTTTTTTGGTTAGTCTGGACCTCAATCTGTGTGATTTCGACTCACACATGTGGGGTAGCGCCCCACGGTCTTCGGGCCATTCGTGTGTCAAAATTAATGGCTTGCAACCATGAGATAGCGTCTCGTTATGCGTTGCACGTGTTGATGATTTTTCATGCTCGCGGGTAGGTGAGATTCCGTGCTCCCGTTCTCGCTTTGCGTTGCACGTGTTGATGATTTTTCATGCTCGCGTGTAGGTGAGATTCCGTGCTCCCGTTCTCGCTTTGCGTTGCCCGTGTTGGTGATTTTCATGCTCACGTGTAGGTGAGATTCCGTGCTCCCGTTCTCGCTTTGCATTGCACGTGTTGGTGATTTTCATGCTCATGTGTAGGTGAGATTCCGTGCTCCCGTTCTCGCTTTGCGTTGCACGTGTTGATGATTTTTCATGCTCGCGGGTAGGTGAGATTCCGTGCTCCCGTTCTCGCTTTGCGTTGCACGTGTTGATGATTTTTCATGCTCGCGTGTAGGTGAGATTCCGTGCTCCCGTTCTCGCTTTGCGTTGCCCGTGTTGGTGATTTTCATGCTCACGTGTAGGTGAGATTCTGTGCTCCCGTTCTCGCTTTGCGTTACATGTGTTGATGAATTTTCATGCTCGCGTGTTGGTGAGTTTCCATACTCTCCTTTGAGTTTTCATACTCCGTTTGAGTTTTCATACTCTGTTCGAGTTTTCATACTCCGTTTGAGTTTTCATACTCTGTTCGAGTTTTCATACTCGCGTTCGAGTTTTCATACTCCGTTTGAGTTTTCATACTCTGTTCGAGTTTTCATACTCCGTTCGAGTTTTCATACTCCGTTCGAGTTTTCATACTCCGTTCGAGTTTTCATACTCCGTTCGAGTTTTCATACTTTTCATACTCGCGTTCGAGTTTTCATACTCCGTTTGAGTTTTCATACTCTATTCGAGTTTTCATACTCCGTTTGAGTTTTCATACTCTGTTCGAGTTTTCATACTCCGTTCGAGTTTTCATACTCCGTTTGAGTTTTCATACTCCATTCGAGTTTTCATACTCCGGTTCGAGTTTTCATACTCCGGTTCGAGTTTTCATACTCGCGTTCGAGTTCTCATACTCTTAGCTTGTGTTTTCTGGATTTCTTGTGAGGATTTCTAGAATTTGTGCTTCACCAATTTTCGTGATTTCTATTGATAAGTTTTATCAATTCTTGTGCATTGGTGAATTCGTGTGTTATTGACTTGTTATGAATACAAGTTTAGGGTATGATACCCCTTTCTATCTTTGAGAAGATTCTTGTGACCTTTTTGATGAACGAAAATTCATTGGTATTATATTTCGATGCCAATTATTTCGATGAAATTTTGACGTATGTCGAAGTTGCTACTGACATTGCTATTTTAATCACGTGTTTTAAAAATTTGTTATTCTTCAAAATATTTCAAAATATAAATCAAAATTGTTTTCAAAATCTTTACGATTTGCGCTTTCAAAAGAATGAGGAAGCGAATTAAACGTTTCAGAAAAATCGAGGACTATGACCCCTTTCTTTTACTGATTCGCTTAATTCCGGACTTGTCCGTTTGAGAACGTAAAATGTTATTTATTTAAAATACACAATTTAACACTTTCAAGGAAACGATGAAGTGAATTAAACGATTTAGTAAAACTCGTGGTTACGAGTCATGTGCGTTTGCTATTTCGGTTAATTTCGGACTCGTTAATTGAAAAATTTGTAATTTGAAATTTGATTACCGTTGTGGTAATTTCTAATTATCGTTTTGATAATTGGATGTTTATGATTTCTGATTTATCGTTTTTGATAATCAGATATTTATTGTTTCTGATTATCGCTTGTGATAATCAGATAGTTGAGATCTAATTATCGTTTGTGATAATTAGATATTTGTGATTTGATTATCAATTGTGATAATTAAATAATCGTTGATTCGTGATTTCTGATTTATCGTTTTTGATAATCAGATATTTATTGTTTCTAATTATCTATTGATAATTAGATATTTGAGATTTAATTGTCGTTTGTGATAATTAAATATTTGTGATTTAAGATTGATTTTCGATTTTGATAATCGAATACTTGTTGATTTGATTATCGTTTTTGATAATCGAATATTTGTGATTTGAGATCTCTGAATTATCTATTGATAATTAGATTTTGTTGATAATTTGTGAATTTCCTTTATGAAATTAAAAGATTTCTTTGGCGTTTATATTGTACTACGCCAGTGTACCGGCTCAATTTTCTACTATTCATGACGTTTTCTACGTCTTCCAATTACGGAAATGCCTTAGGAATTTCCGATTTCTATTTTTGAGCCCGGTATTATTGAAGAAATTGAAGTTTCACCAGATTTGACGTTGAGCAACATTCTATTCACATCAATGTTTCGGGGGTTCGGCACCTTCGAAATAAAGATGTTTTCTCGTGAAAGTTTATTGGTTCTCAAATCCTATGAATTTCACTTTGGAATCCAGAGAATTCATCGAGCAATCACGATCAGGCTTTCTCTATCATGCTCTTTATGGTGAACTTCCTACTTCGAATTTCTTCATCTTGTGATGATATGCTCTTATGGTTGTTACTTTTTATCCGTTTGTTCCTTAGGATTGCGAGGACGCAATTTCTTTAAGGAGGGGAGTCTGTAACAACCCGGTATTCGTGTCGATTTATAATCGACATTAAACGATTAATATTGACCCAAATTTCCGTTTGAATTTTTAAATTTGAATTAAAATTCTTTTGTATATGGTTAAAAGGGGTTTCCGGGCTTTAGTTTTCTCGGCCCAATTTTATGTCGTGAAAAATTTACAAAGGGCAAATTGCCGTTCCTCTTTTATTTCATTCAACCCGTTCCCCTCTTCCCCTTTTCATTTTTCATTCGCGTGCCCTAAATCGAACGAGAAAACAAAAATGGCGGCGGCATCGTGCTCCAATTTCATCCATCTTCTTTTCGAAGCTAGGGATTTTGAAGCGCCGGCATTAGTTGCTTGGATTGGGTGGCGATCGCTACAGCCTCCTCCTTGCTCGCGGCGACTTCATGGCTTCGTCCTCAATTTCGTGGCAAAGGTGAGATTCCTCACATCTAATTCATGTCTCGAGTTATTTGTGTATTTAGTTTGCTTGAATTTCTCTCGGCTGTACGATTTTGCTTGGATGTTATGATGATTTCAAACTTTGTCAATTTTGTATATTTGTTACTTGATCCCCACTGCTTGTTTTGATTTTGCTTGGTCATCTCGGTGTCGACATCTTTGGCACTCGATTTTAATTCCATCCTCGACTTCGGTCTCACGGCCCTGACTCTTCATTGACCTGTAGACTTGTTGTTGCTTGATGAATTTTGGTAGCACTCGAGTCTTGTTGCATAAGAACATGAATACTTTCATATCCTCTGCACTATGCATCTGCATTTGCATACTTATGATCATGCTACTGCTGTTTCATGTATATTGTCACTGCATATATTTATACATGCTGTTTCATTTATTAGCACTATATATATATGTGCTAGTTGATGTGTACATTGTTTATGCATTCATCCCTTTGTATTTGCATATTTCACCAATTTATGTTGTCACTGCATTGTGTTGCCACTGCATACTTCACCATTTCATGTTGTCACTGCACAGTTGTTGCCACTGCATACTTCACCAATTTATGTTGTCACTGCATTGTGTTGCCACTGCATACTTCACCATTTCATGTTGTCACTGCACAGTTGTTGCCACTGCATACTTCACCAATTTATGTTGTCACTGAATTGTGTTGCCACTGCATACTTCACCATTGTATGTTGTCACTACATTGTGTTGCCACTGTACTTCCATCACTCACTTACCATCAGTTGCATTTTGCCAAACTATGGCTTGACTGCTTGGTTCATGTACTTGATCATGTTGCTGTATATTGTCTTACTTGAACCTGTTTCACCACTTATATGCTGCAACTATATTTTGTCACCATTGCATATGTGTTTATGCACTTGAACTACTTCTAGACTTCAGTTTGCTGCCTTCTTGAATTTGCAGTGCCGTTGTACCTGTTTGCATACCTGTTTGCATACTTGTTGTGTTGCCATCTTCTTGGTATTTGCAGTTCTCTACTGCCCCTTTAACTTGCTTATGCTCCCTGGAGACGTGGCATTCATTCCTTACTCCTTTGATTTGTCGCAGTCGTTGTACTGCATATATTGGGGACTGTCCAATTGAGTTAGTTCACTGATGCATTCATTTGCATATCACTTGATTGCCCCTTTTATTACATGTTCTTCAAGACAGATTGCATACCGTTGCATTGTTGGTCTTGTATTTATGTCTCGGTGGTGCATTGTATTTGTTGTCGGTTCTTTTCTTTTTGAACCTGTCTTTGAGATGTACTGTGACTATCTATTTTATATGTTGCAGTCTTGAGTTTCTTGTAATGGCCATGCGTGTCTGCTGCACTACATAGTAGCCATGTTGGTGCATTTTGTCGTGTTGGATCACCATGTCAGTGCTTTATTAACCTGGTTAGCATGCAGTTCCATGTTGCCATTTCTATGTCTATTTTGTTGTGTGCTGGTTGCCATGCACATTCTCCTTGTCTGCCTTCTTGACCTCTGAGGCCATGGTATTTGATATCTTAACCTTCATTGATTTCGGTTCGTTGATCATTGGGTACATCGTCACTGTTGTGGCAAGGCAGTGCACGCAAGCGTGAACTGCAGCCACACGACATTCTTTGGGTACATTATCACTGTCGTGGCAAGGCAGTGCACGCAAGCGTGAACTGCAGCCACACGGTACTGCTTTTATTATTATTTCTTTTGCTTTTGATTTATGGATCTATTTCGTATTCCATATGTTGTAGTGGCGTGGCAGTACACGCTTGTGTATACTGCAGCCCTACCCGTGTTTACCTTTTCATTGACGTTCCAACTATTTGAATTGGTTCGCGTTATATTTACCGTTATCCGATTTCTTTATTTAAGAATCGGATTGGTAAATTTATTGTGACTGTCGTCTATTCATTATTTAATTATTATTGCTTCTATGCACTAATAACTGAGTTTGAATTAGACTGACCCGGGTATTATTTTCTTTTGAATTTAATACTCGGGTCAGACCGAGTATTTTCAGGTTGTAGATATTCTGCTTTGGGATGCTGCTTGAGCTATGAAGACTTTTCATATCTTTTGGAGTTGTTGAGTCATAGTTTAGATTGATATGTATTCATGTATATTAGTCGATAATGTACTTGTATATATATAACTTCCTGAGTCGATTGTTGTAGTTGTATCACATGTATCGTGTCAAATGTATTGTAACTGACATCAGTTATTATATGTATATATATGAGACTTTCTGTTTCATTTGTGTTCCGCATCTATATTATCTGTGTTATTAGTTTATATTTTGTCCTAGACTATTATAGCCACTGTGTAATAGCTTTGAGTTTGCATTGGCATGTCGGATTTCCCTTTTGAAATTGAATGCAATGTTTTTACTATCTGACATATCGGTGCTCGCACAAGGCAATTACACGGATGGTCGCTCCTCAACAGCCTTATTCTCCGTGCTAGTCGACAGCACTACACCGTAGTGTCCTTGGCTAGCGTGGGTATAAAGGTGGGGCGTCACAGGCGACATGCCGGAGGTCTCAGCGATTATTAGATCGCCGACGAACGATCGTAGACATGCATGCATATCATCTGTATATCTGGGTGTTTCGTGAGGATGAGGAAGATGAAGGTATTCTTGGGTTTTTGTTCGGGGTAAAGCGTGTTTGACACGAAGCGTTGTAGCAGGGTGGTGTTGATCGAGATTTTATTCAGGGGTTTTGGTCTGAGTCTTGGGTTTTTGTGTGCATGGCCTGGTTTTAAAAATTTTAAATGGAAACCCGTCTAAATTTTAAACAAAAGACAAATGCTTCAACAGGTTATGGGAAAATAAAATCAAGTTGAAAGTATACTGAAAAGGAAAACTAGTTTTCAAAGTTTTTGAGGCTAAAATGAATTTTTTAAACAAGATTCTTGAATAAGTTCCAAGTTCAAATGGAAAATCTTAAACAAGTTTTAAAATAAAGTTTTTTAAGAAATATAAACTAAGTTTCCAAAAGTAAAGTATTAAGCAAGCTTTCAGGGATTTAAATTATAAAGTTAAATTGTTTTAAAATTGTTTGGTTTATATAATTTTGTATTAAGTCAATTATCTTATTGAATCTTTGATTATTTCAAATATAATTAAATGAAAGATTAATTACTTAATGTATTAAAGGATGGTTAATTAAAAGGATAATTTATCTAGGTGATTAATTAACTAATGTGATGAATTAAAGGATAATTTGTTTATGTGGTTAATAACTTTTTTTTATCAAGGTGATTAATTTAATTATATAATTAATTAAAGGTTGATTATCTAATTTAATTAATTAAAGAACATTTAAGTAATGAAAGTAATAAAAGTTAATTACTTAATGAAATTAATTACTTAATGTAATTGATAAAAGATTCTTACTAATGTAATTAAGGTATAATTACTTTGTGTAATTACATTAGAGGATAATTTATTAATTAATATTAATTAATTTAAGTAATTAAAGGTAATTAATTACTTAAAGATAATTACTTAATTAAAAGTAATTAATTAACGATTAAAGTTGATTAATCAGGTGATTAAAGGATGATTACTCAATGTATTTTATTTTTTAATTATTAATATAAGTGATTAGGATAATCACTTATTAATTAATTGAATAGTAATTAATTAAGGGTTATTTAATTAATGTAATTAAGGATAATTATTTAGATTGATTGATTTATTAAGGTTGCTTAATTAACAATTAAAGGTTAGTTAATTTATTAAAGGTTAATTAATAAATGATTAAAGGATAATTAATCAAATCGGTTTGTAACTAATTAATGTTAATTAACCAGGATTTGCAATTTATTCATAAATAATTAATCTAGTTTAAATTAATTATAATCAAATGTTAATTGATCTTACTTATGAATGTTTAGATGTTAATTGATCTTACTTATGAATGTTTGGATTCTATTGAATGTTGAATTGTTTGATATCCCTGATGTGTGATGTTCTGTGTTATGATTGAGCAATGAACTGTGATTTATTTATTTATCTAAGATGAATTTACATATTTATTTATGAATCTGTGAATGAAGATAAGCGCTATAGAAGTATACCGCTTATCTATACTGTTGTGCTTGAATTAATGATGGTTATAATATGTTGTTGTTGTGTGTAAAACCCCTGGACTATACTACACACAAATATGGATTTCATGGAAAATCAGTTAAGTCACAAATATTTTGAATGTAATATTATTTTATTAAAAATGATTTTAAAAGTTGAATTTTGAATCCAAATAGTTTGGAAATGTAATTGGGGTGAATATGAAAACCTTTTGTAAAGGAAGTTTAGAAATTAAATTTTAGTTTGAATATATTATATCTTGTATTTAAGTTTTGAAATTATTTTGGAAATTATGGTTTGAAAGAGTTATATAAGTTATATAATATATATATGGATTTTTAAACCATTTTTGAGTATACTGAATAAATTATTTTGGCAATTTAAATTTAATTCAAATAGAACTTGCCGAGAATACGGCAGTTCGCTGATTTTCCAATGTGTACTTTGAAATGCTATAACTTGAGTAAATATAATTGGATTTTCCTAAAATGAAAAGCATTCATTTTCAAATGTTAATAGCTTTCATATAACAAAAGAATTCCCAGTTTTTGTTGAAAGGATTTCAAGCTGTGTGATTTGAATTGTAAATAGTTTTGAAAGCTATGAATGAATCTTTGTGAAAGATTGGTGAATTTTGTTTTCAAATTGAAAGTGATCATAAAAGGGTGAATCTTTTGTTTAAAATATTAAAGTGGAAATTTGTTTAGACCATTTGAAAGAAAGGTTTTGGGGGTAAAAGTTGTGACTTAACTAAGATCCCAATATTTCCATATGGTTTTTAAAATTTGCGCTCATTATTCGGTTTAGCCGGGAGAGGACTTTATGTCATATAACCCATTCCGAATAATGACACGACAAAATGGATAGCATTCGAAGACCGGTGGTGAAGACCGGGTATTTTCGAGAACGAAAGGATTACCTGTCGAATGTCTCTGCACAGAGTCGCGCCGGTATAAAGATCATCATTTGTGATGGGGAGTCCGATCGTGATTGTAAATACCCGGATTGCAAGGGCTTCTTTGAAGTGCCTTCGGTTCCGTTCGAACCCAGAACGTACTTGTATGGATGTGTGTGTCTGACATTACACTTTGAGATGTAAAGCTAGTTTTATCAAATACATTTCTGTTTGGTGGCGGAGAATTTATTCTCTTAGCTTAACACCCTTCTCTGAGACGTACGAGCTCATAGGTTATGTAGTTGATATTTACTAGTGATACGTTCCCAATTTGGTAATGTGGCATACTAAGTGCTGCTGATCATTTGTTGATCAAAGCATGACTTTTGTAGAAAGCTAGCTTTGTGGACGAGGCCTCGTCGAACCTCACAACCTGAAAATGGTCAAAACAGGAAGAATGCAGCAAGGTTATGAGGGTCGTGCCCTTTAGGGTATGTCCGTTTGCTTCTGGAAAAAGGTACTATCATGGTATGGAGCCTAGATATTTAACCTATGTGGTTGTTGCAAATTTTTTGGTGTTGAGTGCTCGGATAAAGGTCGATAACGAACGAGGGACGGCATACTCGTGTTAGTAGTTACGCAAGTTAAGAGGTAACCCGAACTTGTGTTGGCATAGAGCTGGTTAAGTTCTCGGGATGTCCCTCCAGTGGCGTACCCATGTGGCGTAGAAGTTCCTTAGCCTGACCATTTGTTGGAAATCCAAATAAACAATACGAGCCCTGTACAGTTTTTGTTGTATAACCTGCCATTTACTTATGGTGGTGACCTGCCGTTTAAGTGGTAGATATAGTAGGCACATCATGAAATGTGTATGCTGGCTATGATTAATAGTATACTTTCAAAATGTTTTCTGCACTATGCATTAATAATAATATCAAAAGGTTTTAGATTATCAAGCTGATTATCATATGGAGAAATCTCCTCCAATTGTGGCTTGCATTGTGTGTGTGCAGGGAGGCCTTATGATAGTTTCTTTTTCCAAAAAGCATTGCGGATTTCTTTTTTATTTCTTTTTATTTGTTTTGTTCACGATAATTTTTTTTGTTTGCTCACATCAGTCCCATGACTGACCGGGAGTTTATTGTACCCTTTCTAAACTCTGGGTGCCCATAATTTTCCACACGGGCAGGCTAGAGTCGGATTTTTAGATATCGCTAGTAGGTGTAGCTTTTCGTAATCTTCAAAGTCTTTGGTTTGGCAATCGCATTCGGACCGACTTTCTTAATACAACGTGATGGGGGTTCTCGCTTCGCGTTTGGAGCTTTGGAATTTGGCAATGAAGATTCATATATTGGATTATCCTTTGGTAAACCATTTGGTGCTATCTTTCCGCTGTTGTTCTTTCCGTTGTTGTATATCTTTTGGCTCTGTTATAGATAGTTTTGATCATTTCAATTGTATCAGATTGTTGTATTCATGTTGTGTACCAATAAATTATTCATTTCATTTTCCGTTGTGTTGTTGTACTTAATGTGTTATAAGCTCCGGCGAACCAGATTAAACGTTTGAATCTATGGCATTGGAATACGGGTGAAGTATTTGGGTGTCGATTTACAAAAGTCGAGTCAGGGTCATTTCATTTGGTATCAGAGCTGAAGGTTGAGTAAGAACTTTAGCTCAGGAGTATAACACATTAGGTGACTCATTAGAGATAGGGTTACAAATGCCCTAGAATGAGTATATCCCTAAGATATCCATCTGTATGCCTCAGTAAATTCTTTTACTATCCACCGATAATAAGTATGAGTGCAAGAAGAGGACGAGGTAGGGGAGTACCACTATAAATGGTCAATACCCTACAACAACGAAAACAACTTTTCTCCTCAATCTCTTTTGATCATCATCCGATTTCAATTCTTTGATGGCTTCGTGGCAGCTCCAGGAAGAAACTTTGGTGTGATGGTAGCCCAGCGAATCATTGTAGAAAAGGTTCTAATTCTTGTTTCGTATTCTCATCGTCAATTTTGTTATCAATCTTTTCGATTTTAACTTCAATAAATTTTAAATTTTATTTGAAAAAAATTATTTAATAAAATAAGAAGTTAAATTGAATTGGATCCGTTTGTCTATTCTTTAGGGTCCAGATATGTTCTACGAATGGCTAGTTGCCCTTCGCACTAACCAATGCCCTTGCATATTTCGTAAATCAGATGACCCGAATATTTCGTAAAGTATTGAATGAGTTCGTTCTCATAATTTTTGATGATATTCTGATTTGGTAAGCAAATATAGAATAGCTATTCAGTTTGATCTGGCAAACCATTTCTTTATGTGTCCATCTATTCTTTATTATCTCCCTGTCTAACAAATTTCGGAGGCGAAATTTTCTTAAGGGGGGAATCTGTAATGATCCCGGTTTTAAGTTAAATTCAAATTAGTAATTTATATGAAATTTTGGGTTAAATTTATGAATTAATTTGAAATTATCCAAAATAAATAGGATTTGTGTTATTAAATGTATATAAATTGATTTTAAATTGAATTGTGGGTTGGAAATTCAATAATAAATATCTTATAAAATTAATTGGATTTATTAACTTTATATTTCCAAGGAACTAACATATATATGTATCTATGTGATTATTTATAATTAGATTTTGAATCATTTTCTTATTAAGTTGTATAAATATAAATAATTAAAATGTATGAATGCAAATGTAAAGACAAGAATAAATAAAAAAAATTAACATACATATCTTTTGGAATAAATATAATTAGTATATATGTAAATAAATATAAAGCTTTGATATGTATATATCTTTTGAAAGTATAAGTATAAAATTTAAAATACATAACACATATGTAAATATAAAATAGATAATTTACATACATAAATTAAAATAAGTAGGGATTTAAAACATAATTTATAAATAAATTAGAGACAAGGATTTGAACGTAAAAGTACTTATATTTTAACAAGTGTAGGAAAATAAATACAAGTATTTACAAGTGTAAGATCAATATACAAGTTACTTGAAATCTCATTTGAATTACAAATAATATGTATTAGGAGAGGGCAAGGCTGATTACATTTTTCAATCCACTTCTTTCCTTCTTAACTAAATTTAAAAACCTAGAATAAAAATCAAAACAAAATTTAAATTCTCTTCATCTTCAACCCGAGAGATCAATTCAAAGCTTTAAGCAAATTCAAGTACAAAGAACAAAGTTTCAGACCAACATCAGATCATTTCAACATCATCAAGTTTCACCAAATCAAACATTTCCAGATTAAAACAAAACCAAGGTCCAGATCAAAGAAAGAAAAAAAAATCTGTTGCTCTGTCTCAAATCTTCAGGTGAGCAAACTGACTTATTCAAAATTTAACTCTGTGATATATCTTGATGCTTTGTGAAGTAGTTGTTGAAGAAAAATGTTATATAGAATGAAATTATATCTGTATGTCTATGAGTGCATATATATATATATATATATTAAAATATGCATGTATAGGTATATATACCTGTTCTTATGTTTACAGGCTAGAAAGAAAATCAAAATCAAAATCTCCCCGATCATTCACTTGTAAGCTTAGATGGATAAATGAAAAATGACTGTAAGTGCATAATCTCATTTCTAAAAATGGTTTTGAGATTTTATATTAAGTAATCATTTCAAAATTTAAAATTTACAGTGATAATCTAAAATTTGTTTAAAATCATGCATTTGGATTTCAAGTTCTAATTATATGAATGGATTTTTACTGCAAATCGATGAATTTTGATGTAAAATGAAAGATTTTTAAGAATGTAATTAGCGAGAATTTGCGAGATGATCATATTTAGGTTTTTTAACGATTTTCGACGATCAAGGCAATGATGGTCGTCGGGCATATAGCCGGAGGTGGCTCGAGGCTAGGGGATCCTCGAAAAAATAATAAAAGGATTTTAAGGTGGCTGTGGTGACCCTATATATTTTTATCCCAAAAATTATTATATTTTTTTTTTTTTGTTTTTTTTTTTGCATAAGGAAATTCATTTAATCTGTTTCCCAAGATCCTAAGTTACCAATATAATTATACCAGTTCATAATTCACCATATAATAGCTCTACATATTTGATGATATGTTTGCTTCTTTTTATTTTTGAATGAGATGATATTTACATCAGTTTCTATGCATATAAGTATGATGGTGCAGGCACTGTGCACCTTTGTTTTTTTTTTCTACTCATTCTGCATATATATAACTACTGATATATGATACAATATTTAGGTGTTAAGAAATATAACTGAAAGGAGTATAATTGTTAGTATGAACTTACAAATCTGCTTTCACTATCAAATTTTCATTTCAGGTTACACAGTTATATTTGCTCTACATTTTTCAGGTTGGTTGAAAATACATACTGGTTTGCTTCGAGTTTATATTTCAAAAACTTGGAGTTTTTCAGTTGCTTTCTTCGAGTTGGGAACACTTGCACCACATGAATTGCAGAGAAGTGATTCCAGACTATAAGGATCTGACTCTTAACCATTTGAGTTGGTCATGATCCCATTCCTTCAATATTCAAAACCATATTTCTATGTAAATCATTTCCACAAACATTCTTTCTTATCTCCACTTTTGCTTTTATCTTATAAAAGTTTCTATAAGATTTTTTTTTTTATTTTTTCCCAGGTTTTCAGACACAAAACCAAAATGTTTCCAAATCTATTTCTTTTGAAACTCTTTCTGTTTTTAAATCAACTGCATAAACATAAGTCATGCATTTTCTCAAGGATTATACACCACCCAATGTACATTACAGTTCAAGCATAATTTATCTTGTTCAAACTTCACAAGCTTATTTTGTTTTTATGCAAAATCTGTTGCACTTGCCATTCGTAATTGTCATTATTATAACACCAATCAGTTTCAAACAAAAGAACAAGGGACTGATATGCACATATATTTTATAGCTATGATATATCAGATTTTCATAGACCTCAAAAGATAACTAAACATTTTATAAGAGCATCATCTAGCTACTTGTCATAAAACTTCACTCATCACAGTATTAGTTAGATACATGTCATAATTCAAACACTCAAGAAAAAAAAACATCTTCACTATCTAACTTTTAATTACTAATAATATTCAGGTCTTCCACTACAGGCAAATTCTGCAAATACAAGCATTGTTTCTCTTATTTATACTAGCAGCTAATGCCTCCTTCATCATCATGTCACTTTTACTTACCTGCATGCAAATCATTGAGCTGCCCCATTTATATGAGACACCCAGATGTTTGCAAGGCAACAAAAGGGTCAGTTTACACTGGTATGAGCATTAATAAATTCTATACAAGTTTACAAATCTTATGAACTTTTGTCACTTTCATAATCTAGCAGATTATAAACTAGGCACATCAGCAAATTAGCTAGGTGACCTTAAGCATACAACCATACATTCAACATATATGTAACAAGCCATGCATTATTCACAACATCATAAATAAATTCAGGTTATGTTCTCCCAGATTTTTCCCCCAGCAGATCATTAAGGTTACTACATTAAACCTTATTTAATTTACAGTTTTGTTCAGATATTATAACCCAGAGATTTTTAAATCTCATCCCCCCATTTTATTTAAGGTCTAAATCCCCCTGTCAAATGAACACAAGTATGCATTGTGAAGGAATTCTCCCAGTTAGTCTTACTTATTCCAATCACACAAAGGCCTCAGGGTGCATTTGCACCATGCATATGCTTTCCCCCACCTGAAGAAAGCAGATCATTGACTAACTCCAAGTGACCTGATTAATTTTTCTTTATTTAATCATAGAGTTTATTGAAAACTCCCCCTCCAATTTTTATGGTTAGCTTAT
Source organism: Allium cepa (assembly GCA_030765085.1). Taxonomy (NCBI): domain Eukaryota; kingdom Viridiplantae; phylum Streptophyta; class Magnoliopsida; order Asparagales; family Amaryllidaceae; genus Allium; species Allium cepa. The sequence continues at coordinate 563,641,286 of CM060935.1, forward strand.
TAAGCCCCTGCTTATAGCTTATTCATAAAAACTTCAACCCATTCATGTTTTCAGAAAAACATAAATACTCTTTAGTACAGTCTTTTCTTATTGCAGAGATTTTTCATCATGTATATGATCTTTCCTATATTAACTTAAGCATCATGATCCTGTTATTATTCTATTGCAGAAGTATGGACAGAGGTGTTTGTTAAAATCTCATCAAAACCCAGAAAAGCCTCCTATCTTATTATTTAGAATATAAACATGAGCTAGACCTTCATCTTGCTGCCTATGTTCAAAATAATTTAGATCCATACTTAACAATAGTAAAAACAGAATTAAAAATGCTCAAACCATATAAGCTTGGAAAAACTATCATACAAAAACTCCAAACAGAAATACACAACAACATCCATTTCATCCATATCAAACCATTTCAAAGATTAAATACTACTTTTAATATTTTCAGGCTGCCTACCAGAGGTCTTACTGCCATTGCATAAAATGAATTAATGCTCACCTATATTCTTTCTTGTATTATCTTGCTCCTCTACTCTGCAATTGCCTTCAGGTCTGCATACCCATTTTTTTTCTTATATGTTTTTTTTTTTTTGAGAGAATGATGATGATCCTTATGATATGCAGGTTTTTATAAAGCTGTTTTTAGGGTTTAAGGGAATGGGTAATTCCTTTGATACCCTTTTATTCTTTTATGCACAGTTTACACTGATGCATAGTCCTCAATTGGAATTATACCCTCTTGATTTCCTTTAGTAGTTATTTCGGGATCTCCAATACTTTTATTTCTGCATGCTATTTCTATGATTTCATCCCATTCATGCCATATGCATGTGACCTTGTGCATTTTTATTTTTTGCTCTATCTTTATAAAAACTGTAATCTGTTTGCATTTTCTACCTAGCCACCTTTTCCATTAAATTATATACACCATTATATATGATTATGTGATATAAAAATTATTTATACTATATTACTTTTATTCCACCCCTTTAAACAGCAACTTATATATATATATATATATATGAGTTATAAAAATTATACACACACACAAGTTTATTTGTTTTTTTTTCAACATGATTACTTAAGTCATTTAAAATTTCATTAATTTCCATTACATTTTACTTCTTAAATTAAACAGGAAATTCCCTATATTTTAAATACATATATTCATATAATTCTTTAGTCATATAACTATTTGTTTTAAGTCAAAACCTTTTTTTTTTTTTAACTTCTGAAATTCTTGAAAAAAAAAATATAACTTACATTTTATTTTAGTTTAGGGTCATTACAGTGGCTGAGGCGGCGTCGCGATGGAGTTTTAGGGTTTTATACCCAATAATGGTCAAGGGGCTTTCTGAGATGTTTCCAACGTCGTGGGTTGATCGGAGTTGTCGAATCCTGGAGGAAATAATGCATGGATTGATGATGGGGCTGTAGTCATGGTGGCGAGGTGTAAGGTTGCCTGGATCATCAGAACAATGGTGTTTTGTCGTTGGAGATGTGTTCCAGTATTCGTTCGAACAAGTTCAATTTCTAATTCCAGTCGAAATCGTCGACCTGGGTGTTTGCCTGAGGTGGAGTGGTCCGCGGCGACATGTCAGAGGTCTCAACGATGATCAGATCGTCGGCGAATGATCGTACACGTGCACGCATATCATCTGTATGTCTGGGTGTTTCGTGAGGTCGAGAAAGATGAAGATATTATTGGGTTTTTGTTCGAGGTAAAGCATGATTGACTCAAAGTGTGGTAGCAGGGTTGTGTTGCTCGAGATTTTGTTAGGGGGTTTTGGTCTGAGACTCGGGTTTTTGTGTGCATAGCCTGGTCTTAAAAATTTAAAATGAAAACCCATCTAAATTTTAAACAAAAGACAAATGCTTCAAAAAGTTATAGAAAAATAAAATCAAGTTGAAAGTATATTGAAAAGGAAAACAAGTTTTCAAAGTTTTTGAGGCTAAAATGAATTTTTTAAGCAAGATTCTCGAATATGTTTCAAGTTCAAATGGAAAATTTTAAACATGTTTTAAAACAAAGTTTTTTAAGAAATATAAACTAAGTTTCCAAAAGTAAAGTATTAAGCAAGCTTTCAAGGATTTAAATTTTAAAGTTAAATTGTTTTAAACATTTTGGTTTATATAATTTTGTATTAAGTTAATTATCTCAGTAAATCTTTGATTGTTTTTAAATATATTTAAATGAAAGATTAATTACATAACATATTAAAGGATGGTTAATTAAATGGATAATTTATCAAGGTGATTAATTAACTAATGTTATAAATTAAAGGATATTTTATTTATGTGATTAATAATTTTTTTTATCAAGGTGATTAATTTAATTATATAATTAATGGTTGATTATCTTATTTAATTAGTTAAAGAACAATTAAGTAATGAAAGTCATAAAGGTTAATTACTTAATGAAATTAATTACCTAATGTAATTAATAAAAGATTCTTACTTAATGTAATTAAGGTCTAATTACTTTGTGTAATTACATTAGAGCATAATTTATTAATTAAGATTAATTAATGTAAGTAATTAAAGGTGATTAATTACTTAAAGATAATTACTTAATTAAAAGTAATTAATTAATGATTAAAGTTGATTAATCAAGTGATTAAAGGATGATTACTCAATGTAATTAATTTATGATTTATTAATATAAGTGATTAGGGTAATCACTTATTAATTAGTTAAATAGTAATTAATTAAGGGTTATTTATTTAATGTAATTAAGGATAATTATTAAGATTGATTTATTTATTAAGGTTGATTAATTAATAATTAAAGGTTAGTTAATTTATTAAAGGTTAATTAATAAATGATTAAAGGATAATTAATTTAAACGGTTTGTAATTAATTAATGTTAATTAACCAGGATTTGTAATTTATTCATAAGTAATTAATCTTGTTTAAATTAATTATAATCATATGTTAATTGATCTTACTTATGAATGTTTGGATTCTATTGAACGTTGAATTGTTTGATATCCCTGATGTGTGATGTCCTGTGTTATGATTGAGCTGTGAACTGTGATTTATTTATTTATCTGTCATGAATTTACATATTTATTTATGAATCCGTGAATGAAGATAAGCGCTATAGAAGTATACCGCTTATCTATACTGTTGTGCTTGAATTAATGATGGTTGTAATATGTTGTTATTGTTTGTAAAACCCCTGGACTACACCACACACACAAAAATATGGATTTCACCGGAAATCAGGTATGTCACAGATATTTTGAATGTAATATTATTTTGTTCAAAATGATTTTAAATGTTGAATTTTGAATCCTAGAAATGTAATTGGGGTGAATATGAAAAGCTTTTGGAAAGGAAGTTTTGAAATTAAAATTTAGTTTGAATATATTATATCTTGTTTTTAAGTTTTGAAATTATTTTGGAAATTATGGTTTGAAAGAGTTATACAAGTTATAATATATATATATATATATGGATTTTTAAACCATTTTTGAAGTATATTAAATAAATTATTTTGGGAATTTAAATTTAATTCTAATAGAACTTGGCGAGAATATGGCAGTTCGTTGATTTTCCAATGTGTACTTTGTAAGGCTATAACTTGATTAAATATAATTGGATTTTCCCGAAATGAAAAGCATTTGTTTTCAAATGATAATAGCTTTCATATAACGAAGGGATTCCTAGTTTTGGTTGAAAGGATTTCAAGCTGTGTGATTTGAATTGTAAATAGTTTTGAAAGCTATGAATGAATCTTTGTGAAAGATCGATGAACTTTGTTTTCAAATTGAAGGTGATCTTAAAAGGGTGAATCTTTTGTTTAAAGATTAAAGTGGAAATTTGTTTAGACCATTTGAAAGAAAGGTTTTGGGGGTAAAAGTTGTGACGTGACTAAGATCCCAATATATCCATATGGTTTTTAAAATTTTCACTCATTATTCGATTTAGCCGTGAGAGGACTTTATGTTATATAACCCATTCCGAATAATGATACGACGAAATGGATAGCATTTGAAGACCGGTGGTGAACACTAGGTATTTTCGAGAACAAAAGGATTACCTATCGAATGTCTCTGCACTGAGTCGTGCTGGTCTAAAGATCACCATATGTGATGGGGAGTCCGATCGGGATTGTGAATACCCGGATTGCAAGGGCTTCTTTGAAGTGCTTTCGGTTCCGTTCGAACCCGGAACGAACTTGTATGGATGTGTGTTTGACATTACACTTTGAGATGTAAAGCTGATTTTTATTAATTCATTTCTGTTTGGTGGTGGAGAATTTATTCTCTTAGCTTAACACCCTTCTCTGAGACGTACAAGCTCAAAGGTTATGTAGTAGATATTTACTAGCGATACATTCCCAATTTGTAAATGTGGCATACTAAGTGTTGCTGATCATTTGTTGACCAAAGCATGGCTTTTGCGAAAATTGTAGCTTTGTGGACGAGACCTTGTCGAACCTCACAACCCGTAAATGGTCAAAACAGGAAGAATGCAGCAAGGTTACGAGGGTCGCATCCTTTAGGGTATGTCCATTTCCTTCTAGAAAAAGGTGGTATCATGGTATGGAGTCCAGATATTTAACCTATGTGGTTATTGCAAATTTGTTGGTGTTGAGCACTCGGACAAAAGGTCGATAACGATCGGGGGATGGCATACGCGTGTCAGTAGTTACGCTAATTACAGAGGTAACCCAGCCTTGTGTTGGTAAAGAGCTGGTTAAGTTCTCGAGGCGTCCCTCCAGAGGCGTACCCATGCGACGTAGGAAGTTCCTGAGCCTGACCATTTTTTGAAAATCCAAAGAAACAATACGAGCCCTGTATGGTTTTCGTTGTATAACCTGCCATTTACCTATGGTGGTGACCTGCTGTTTAAGTGGTGGCTATAGTATGCATACCATGAAATGTGTATGCTGGCTAAGATTAATAGTATACTTTCGAAATGTTTTCTTCAATATGCACTAATAATAATATCAAAAGGTTTTAACGTATCAAGCATGTTTGATTTTCATAAGGAGAAATCTCCTTCAATTGTGCGCTTGCATTGTGTATATGCGGGGAGGGCTTTTGGTAGTTTCATTTTTCAAAAAGCATTGCGGATTTCTTTTTTATTTCTTTTTATTTGTTTTGTTCAAGTTAAAACTATTTTTGTTTGCTCACACCATTCCCATGACTAATTTGAAGTTTATTGTTCCCTTTCTAAACTCTGAGTGCCCATAATTTTCTACACGGGCAGCCTAGAGTAAGATTTTCAGATAATCAGCTAGTAAGTGTAGCTTTTGGCAATCTACGAAGTCTTTGGTTTGGTAATCGCATTCGGACCGGACTTGCTTAATATAACGTGATGGGGGTTTCTCGCTTCGCGTTTTGAGCTTTGGAATTTGGCAATGAAGATTCATATATTAGATTAGCCTTTGGTAGATCATTTGGTGCTATCTTTCCGCTGCTGTTCTTTCCACTGTTGTATATCTTTTGTCTCTTTTATAGATAGTTTTGATCATTTCAATTGTATCAGATTGACGTATTCATGTTGTGTATCAATAAGATTATTCATTTCCTTTTCCGATGTGTTGTTGTACTTAATGTGTTATAAGCTCCGGCGAACTAGATTTAACGTTTGAATCTACGGCATTCGAATACGAGTGAAGTATTTAGGTGTCGATTTTTGAAGGTCGAGTCAGGGTCATTTCATCAACGATATTGCTTAAAATCCCATTTTAAAAACTTATTACCTCAATTAAAATTCAAATAGAATTAATATTCATATTAGAAACCATTTCGATTCATATAAAATCACAAATTCAATTTTTCACTTTATTCCCAATATTAAATTCCATTATTAAATTAACATATAAAATTCCAAATTTTAATTTGTCGACTTTTAATCCCATCCCAAAGTCCAATATCATAATTCTAATTCAAATAGAATTTAAATCAAGTTTCAGAAATCATTTCCATGTACATTTACTTTAAATTCACATATTATCCCAATTTCAATTATTAAATTTACCATTCACCTAATTCTTTAAATCAATATATTTGAATTTTTTTAAACTATTTCACTAATTCAACAAAGATCTCCATACTCAAAATAAATTAATAATTCAAATTCAACACTTAAAATAAATTAAATGTTCAAAATCAGCCGACTAAAAATCCAAGTCGTTACATATTGATTGTTAATTGTTGATAATAATAAATTTGTTCTTAGAGTTTGATTGTTTATTTGGACTTGAAATACCACTTGAAAAGCAGATTGCCTAAATAACCATTATTTTGCAGAGCATTGTTATAGAGAGAACCTAAGGGGTTTCTTCTTATTATTAATTTACTGTTATATGCATCTTATTTATATTCTCATGTTGCTTTTATTGATGTTTGGTTGAAATATTTGTGAGATACTATTTGATTTGTGTAAGTGTCGTTTTAGCGATTATCACTTTACCGTCACTTATAAAATATCATCTCCTTAAAACCTTTATGTGTATTGGACTTGTGCTTGTATTTTTACAAAATGAATTTTAGTTACCTTTTTGCATTTTGAAACTTGTTTAAACTATATTTTCAAGTATTTTTGGGAATTTTAAAATAAAGAAGAAGTGTTATTTAAAATTTATAAAAAGAGCTATAAATTAGATTAAATATCTTTTGGGATAAGTAATGTTGTTTTAAATTTATAAAAAGATTATAAATTTGATTAATTTCTTTTAGGATAATTAATGTTGTTTTAAATTAAAAAGATTAAAATTTTGATTAAATACCTTTCGGGATAATTAATGTTGTCTTAAATTTATAAGAATATTGTAAATTTGATTAATTTCTTTTAGGATAATTAATGTGGTTTTAAATTTATAAAAGAGATATAAAATTATTTTGACATTATTCTAAATAAATTTCTTTCAGGATGATTAACATTGTTTTAAATTTATAAAATCATTTTAAATGGATTTATTATTTTCCGGGATAACAAATATTGTTTTAAAGTTATAAATGATAATGTATAAATTAGAAAATCTTTAAAAAGGAATGTTTTAAAAAATAAACTAAGTGAATTTTTTTGGGTTTATAGAGATGATGTTTTTGTAATGACCCGCATATTTTGATAATTAAAATATTGAATTTAATAAGATTTTGTAATTTAATATTGGGAGAAAATAAAATTAATGACTTATTGAGGAGAAATTAACTAGAATATGATTTAGTAATGTTGTTTGAATGTTATTGATAATTATTTTAATGTAATTTAAATCAATTGAATTAATTGTAAAGTTAATGCTATGATCATCGTAAATATGTAAATAAATTAAATGTATTAATAATGAAATTGTATGCTATTTTATTTGATTGGTTTTAGTATATAATGTGAAATCAATTATTTATACGTAAATTTATAATCTTGTTGTGGTAACGACCCAGAATTTTGGTTATTCCAAGCTGGAATATTTAATTGATTTTAAATATTTAAAAGTTAATTTTTAACTATAATTTCAAATAAAAAGACTTATTGAATATTTAAATTATTGAATTTAATAGTCGAATATTGGTTAAATTTTTGTATCCTAAGTTTTAAGTTTGATAAAATAATTTTAAAGGCTTATAAAATTTATATTAATAATAATGAAGATAATAAAAAAATATAAATTGAATTTAAAAGTGATTTGTTTGATTTTAAAAATAGCTCGATTTAATTAACATTTAAAAATAGCCTTCCGAGGCATAGTCTCGGATTTCGATGAAACAAGTTCCATTGGATCCGTAATAGTGTATTATTATCGGATTTCAAATTTAGTAGCATTTGGACTTATTGTTTGGTCGTAAGGGATATAAATGCACTGAAGTTTATATCGAAAATTCAATATAGTAATTGAGTCCAAAAAGCTATTTTCTCTATACGATCGAATTAGAACTCGAAACCTTTTCCATTGCATTCGGTATAGAGGAATCACATTATAAATGCCTAGTGGCACACCACGATTGGGGTACAAAATTTTTGAGTTGCGTAAAACGAGACGTTTTGAAATTTAAATAATATATCGTCTTGTCAAAAAATTTCGCATCATTTTTTCTTCCTTCAAATCACTGTACCATTTCCCCCCCCTTCAACACGTAAACATCTCTTCCCTCCCTTTTAAAAATTAATGAAAACCGTACGGTTTGAATCAAAAGAAATGGTAGCTTTAAAAAAAATTATAACTCATGAAATACTTGATGAAAAAATCCCAAACCTATTTCTAAATTCATGTTTTACAATTCTCTTTGTCTAAGGGAGCGTTGATAGTTGCGGGTGTGGTTTTGGACGTCGATAGTTGGGTCGAACGTGGGCTATTGAGCTAAGGCTTGGGGTTTTATCAAACGCGGCCATTTTTGTTCGAATCTGAGGTTGTATTCGAGCTCGCCATCGGAAATAGCATCTGGACACGCATTTTGATGGAGTGCGGTGGCGTGTGAGGTCGCGCGATAGCTCACTATAGCATTGAGTAGGTGTTAGGTTGCTTTTTGATGGGGAAGGCCAAGATCAAAATGTTTGGTACGGGATGGTCGAGTTCGTCGAGAGGAATCCAACGGCAAAGATGGATTTGAGTTTGGCGAGGCTTAGCTTCGTATCAGGGAAACTATTGCAGGCGTGATTTGGGTGCGAATGTCTGTGCACGTTTCTTTTAGGAAGAGGAAGGTGTTGGAGAAAAAGAGGGGAAACTTGTATTTTAAATAAGTTACATTTGTTATTTTATTTTTAATTTAAATTATCGACAACTTATAAAATGCATATCTCTCTCACCCAAGGTCCGATTAGGACGATTGAAGTTGTGTTGGGATCGTAGTGTCATCATCTATGCATTGGAAAATGGTTTCGATGAATTTGGAGCTTTTGAAATTTTCAGATAAATTCAAACGCATTCGGATTTAATCAAAACCAGAACGCGAAAGCGACGATAAAAATCAATATGAGTAAATCGCACTCTTTTGGATTACTAGAATTAATTTTAAATGGTTAAAATTAATTATAGGATGAATGAATGATTTGATAAAATTATTATCAGCTGAATATGATATTATATATAGTAGAGTGTATGTGTGTATTGGTAGTTAGATTGGTGTTCCCACATATATCGACGAATGAGACCTTGTGCGCCCCGCATAATAGCGGATGACCCAATATACCACAATATCCCCCTCGAAGTGGGATTGGTATTTTATGTTGTATTAACATCTATGGATGCAGGGAAATAGGTCGGAGGGATCAAACAGGATTCTTCAAAGATGTTGAATTTAAATTTTGTATATAGTAAAAATATGATTTGTTTGAATGACATGTGATGGATTATTATATGATTTGAATTTATTGGATGTTATGGTTGCAGTGGCTAAGATTTTGGTGTTTTAAAATGCCATAAATATAGATATTGAATTTGAAAATAAATTAAAAAGGAATTTTTAAAGTAAAATATTTATTTTGAGTTTTTGGATTAGTAAAAGAAATTTATTTGGATAAAATAATGGTTTGACTTTAAATTATACTTAACTATTTCGGAATAGTGTAAATAGAGATTTGGGACTAATGTAAATAAGGATTTTAAATAATAAAACTTAAGTGAAATTTGTTTAAGTGTAAAAAGGATTTTAAAAATCAAGATTTTAAATAATTTGGGAGAATAAATAGGAAATTTCAAAAAGAAAATATAAAATTGTTATACTTGATCTTAAATAAGATTTTAAATTATGAAATGGAAGGAATTGGAAATTAGTTGGTTTCGGAATATAGTTGAGTTATTTAAGAATTGATTTAAAAATGGAATTCAATTTAGAAATTGATTTATAATCGATTAAGTACTGTGAAACCGTTATAAACGGGAAATGAGGTTGTGATTTTTATAAACATTGTTTATAAATAAGGTGAAAATATTATCAGTTGATAAATTGAAGTTATAAATTCATGGTGAGGACTTATAATAAGAAATGTAAATCGGTTTAAAGTAAAAATGATAAATTTACTTTTAGAATCGTGAAAAAGGATTTATGAAATTAGGAAGTAAATCAAATTGGTGATAAATCGAGAGAGATATATAAATATTAGACTGGCTATATTGGAATTAAAAAATATATTTATCAAGAAGTTTAGTTGTTTTAAGAGAGGATGTTAAATTATGAAACTATGTAATTTAAGAGTGTTTAAAAAAATTCAAGAAAGTTAGTTATTTAAATATTTTTAAATTATCAAAATGAATTATAAGTTTTTTAAACAAGTCTTGTAAAACAACTAGAATCTACTTAATAAATCAGAATTAATTATTGTTTCAAAGTTATGTAATTATTTTAAATTGTTTAAGGTATATTAAATTATTAATTAAGTTAGTTATAGTGAGTTGATATTAAGTTAACTGTTATTAACGAATTTATCAGTATTATTATTTTAAAAAGATATATTATTCATTAATAATATTATTTATATAATAAATTTTTTTAAAGAGTATTTGCCTAAATTAAAACTTGGGAATTCATATAGGAGTTTAATAATTATTTTTGGAGAAAATTATTAGATAAAGTTTTCTGAAAGTAAAGATATACTTCGATGGCGAAATCAGAGGTAGAGTTTGCCTGCGGTTAAGTTTTGATTTCTCTGGGATAGATAGGTAATCATTGAGCTTTGTATCCATGGTGGATACCGTGTGATGCTTTCCAGATTTATTTTAAAGGCTTTTTCAAATATCTTTGAAAAAAAGAATGGTTAGTGAATGTGCTTACTCCGGTAAGATAAGTACATACGTTGTGATAAAGAGATTCAATTTATTAAAGTCAAATTAAATGAGACTTTGTGTTTAAGTGGAAAATTAAATATTTGGTTGAATGATTGTCTATTTGATAGTTAAAAAACCGACTATCAAAATCTGGACCCAAAAATATTACTTTGGGAATATCTAGAAGAAACACGGGAATTATGTGGTACAGTTACCGTCCGAGGTACTATACTATACTATACGTATAAACTCGTTTCATTCTTCTAGGACGACGATAAGGAAACCCTTCCACTAGAGGTTAGGAATGATCTCCGATCTTGTTTTCGTCTTTAATTTCCTAAAGAACCGGGGTTGAGTTTACCGGAAACATCGAACGTTGTTTCGAAGAGACTAGGATCGAATTTGCTTCATTACATCATGATAGGGGGTTCTCGCTTCTTGTTTGGTGGCGAGTGGGAAACTCTTATTCCTACATGTCCCGGGGTGGTTGGTTACAGTTGAGAGGCTGGCCTTAAAAGCAAATTCAAGGTACCAATGTATGCCACGGTGGAAAGTGGACGTCGACCGGATGGTTGAAAAGCATGCGGTTCATGACATTTGGTATCAGAGCCGAAGGTTAAGTGAGAACCTTGGCTTTGATGGGGTACCTCATTAGAGATAGGGTCTGTAGTACCCTAAAATGAGTTTGAGTGTATTAATAGATATAAGAGTATATTTGTTAGTGAATAAAAAATAGTTTTATATTGTGTTGATTGATCTATTGAGTGGCTTATGGATTCTTGTCAATACGAGTAATTAACGTTATTAGTAAGGATCTCTAAACACGTGAACAGAGCAACTCGACATAATATTGTTTTGAAATAGGGTAAATGAAATAATTTTACCCAATTTTTTTTTACATATATAAAGAAATAATTTTTCATAAATTATTACAGTTATATGTAGTGTACTTGGTTGTTAGGAAATGATAATAATAAACTATTGTCATTTGTTGTTACGGTGATGGATTAAAAATTGAAATAATAATCAAAGTTATGAAAGTAATTCATATAACAAAACGAGATTTTGTAAATATGACACTGTAAATGTGATTCTGAAAATGTGATTCTTTAAATGTGATTCTGTAAATGTGATTTAAAATTTGATATGGTTTATAAAAACGATTTATAAAGGATTTGAAGGCTAGGAATTTGGAAATTTAAATCCCGTCGGTTTTGAAAATGGTTTTCAAAGTTGTGAAAATGTTTGTGATATTATTTGAAAAATATTTGTGAATTGAAATATTTAAAAAAAAAATGTTTTTTCAAGAAATAAAAGCACTGAACTCACTTTAGTTGCTGGAAAATAATTTTGGTGATGATTGTAGCGTCATAGACGTTCATTTTCGAGTCTCTATGTAACGACCCCAGATTTTTGTGAATTTAAATTGATAATTTAAAGGAATTTTTGAATTAAAAATTGTAAAATTTATTTTAAATGGATTAGAGTGATGCGAATTTCCCCGAGATTGAAATAACTTTTGTATAAATCATTTTAAATTTAAAAATATTGTATATATGTATATACATTTGATTTGAAATGTAAATGATGATAATTTGAGTTATAAATATATGGGTATATAGAGAAATATAAAACAATAATTTTTAAAGTAAAATTTATGATAATTATTTAAACTAAAAATAGAAGTAAATTTAAAAATGCAAGAATAAGAGCAAATAAAAGTATTCAAACAAATAAATAAGCAAAGTAAACAAAACAAAGTAAAAATAACAAACAAATAAAAACAAAGGTTATGCAGGCAAATAAAAAGTAAGTAAATAAATAAAACAAAAGGGTATACATTCAAAACAAAAGGGTATACATTCATAAGTATGAACAAACAAAAGAAGATAGTCAGAATGCATGCAAGTGTAGGCAAGTTAAAAATGAAAGAAAAATATATATACATATTGTTAAGAGACATGAAAGACAAAAGAAAGAAAGGAAGAATATAAAATATCATCAGCCACCAAACAAACTGCACAGTCAACAAGGACAAACAAATAATAATATCTATGTATATAGTATCACCTCCAACACAAGATCACTTCAGCTGAAGCAAGAAAAAGGATAGAATGAGGTAGGTATGGAGACACATATCTTGGCATTAAATGCTAGCACAACAAGTATCACCAGCCTCCATACCAATATCTCTGGCCAAAGATTTAAAAAATACAAGTAAAGAAAATCTTGTACCTGCTTTGTATAAACAAATGATCACCCTGTATATTCAATTTATATACATCCACTTCTCATTTTAAATTCGTTCATTCTTGTCTAAGGAAAACTGAAGTAAAACATCTCAAACTTAAACCAAAATTTTGCTTTGAACAAAACAACAATTTAACTAAATCCAGAGATCAAAGTAGAAGGTTTGCAACTGGAAATTCAAAGCTTGTATCTAAAATTGAAGTACTCTTTTTATTCTGGAAAAGCAAAGTGAGTAACTTATTTTCTTAAAGGTTTAAAGTATAAAACTATTGCTTATCTATAAATCTGTGAATAGGTTTGTTTATAAATATATATATATGGATCCTCTGAATATATTTAAACTGGAAGTGTTTTATACATATTTGTTGTTAGCATATGTTTTCTGTTCTTAGATTTTAAGTACAATTCTTAATTCAGAAATCATTTCTTCAAAATCTACTAAATGTTTGGACTTAGGATTAAAATGAAAGATGTTTGTTTGATCCTGAACCAAGTTCTAAAAATCAGTTAAAGTTAAAACAACATGTAAATGTCTCTGAAAAATCAAAGAACTGAGCAAAATTCAATTTCAGTAAAATTTCGAATATCTTAAATCACGAATTCAGTTATACAACTCGAATTCTTATTGAAAAATATGATTTTTAAGGCGAGATTCATAATTTTTAGAAGTGTGGTTTGAGAGCAGTTCGAGTTGTTCGAATTTTCGTCCTTTTGACGAATTCAGGTGATCACGCCGACGAGGGTGGTCGGGGTTCTTCCTCGAGGTAGAAGAACAATCGTGGATTCGGGGAAAAATATTATGACGAGGTGCAGTCGGTCGTGATGAAGGCAGCAAACATTTGAAGTACAGAACCCTAGTTTCAACTAGGTTTAATAATTCGATCGCCACGGCTCCTATAGTTGATCGAGTTCAATACGCTTTTGGGTGATGAAAGAGGTGATGTCGATGAAGAGTTGACCGGAGTTCTAAGCATTCCGGTGGCCGAGGTTGGGTAAATTGCGCGTTGACAGGTTTTGAAGTGGTGGTTGCTTTCTTGTTCCAGGTTTGGTTTGAATTCGAATTTGACTTCAAGTTAGGGGATGAATGATCTGATGCTTGCGTTGGGTTTTCAGAGTGGATGTCGACTTGTCAAAGGCCGGAGGGGAGCTCGCCAACGATCGGCGGTGATGTACACGTGCACAAGCACGTTGCTTAAACTCTGGGTGTTGTTGGCCTGGGAAGAGCAGGGGAATTTCATGTGTTTAATCTTGGGTAGTTGCGTGGGTTACTCGAAGCAGTTTGAAATCGTGTTGTGTTCGAGTGGAGCTGGATAGTTCTTGGGTTTGCTCGAGTATTACTCAAAGCACTGGGTAGTTTTGCTTCGGGCAGTGGAGTTTTGGACTCGAAGTCATCTGGGAAAATGTCTCGGGGATATTAGCTACAGGTTTTAAAACCTGTAAGTTTTATAAAACTTAAATCTGGATTTTAAAAATATAAAATAGATATTTAAATTAAGTTTAAATCAAATTTAGTTTGGGTTCGAATGAAGTTTGAATCTCAGTTTTAAATATAAGATAAAGTTTTTAAATTAAATTATTTATAACAACTTTAAAAGGTTTAGATAGTTGGGATTTAAAAAGTAAAGCTTTAAATAAAAATAGAGATTTAAACTAAAATTTAAATCTGGAATTTAATCTAAATTCGAATCTTAGTTTTCGAATAAAAGAAGTTTTTGAATTTAAATTGTTCGAAACAATTCGAATGATTAAGTGTATTTTTAAAATTAATCTGAATTTAAGTTTAAAGTGTAATGTTTAAAATACACTTAAATGATTAATGAAATCATTAATAAAGAAATTAATTATCTTAGAGATAATTAAGGTAATAAGATGATTTAATTAATAAGGTAATTAAGGAATGATTTATTTAATTTATAAATAAATAATTTAGATTAATTTATAAATAGAAATGATTAATAATGAATTAATCTAAGATAATTTCTTAAGAATGTAATTAAGGATTAATCACTTATTGTAATAAATTTTGGATATTTTGATTAATTAAAGTTAATTAATTATGTAATTGGTAGGTTGATTTAATTAATATGATTAATTAAGAATAATTTAATTAATTAAAGTGTTTGATAAATTAATTTATATCAAATGATTTGTAATTAATAAATCAGGATTGGATAATTAATTCATAAGAAATTAAAATAAATTGGAAATAAATTGAATCAATTAGGATTAAACAATAAATTAATCCTGCTTATAAATGATTATTGAATACTTGACCTTACTTACAAATGATTGTATGATGTGAGATGCATTGAATTGATTTTCCTATCTGATCTGTGATAGTTTGTTCTGTGAAGTGAGCTGTGTATTTATTCATTTATTGATGATATATTTGTATATTATCTGTGAATCTGTGAATATATGATAAGCGTTATAGTTTATATCGCTTATCAATTATATTTCTGTGTTTTGATCTGTGATGATTGAATGGTTGTGCACTATTGAGTTAAACCCCTGGACCCCACCATACACACACAAATATGGATTTCACGAGGAAATCGGTTAAGTCACAGATGTTTGAAATAGTTTTAAATTTGAATTTTTAAATCCAAATGTTTTGGAAATGGAATCGGACTAAATGTGAAAAGCAATTGAAAAGGGAATTTCAAAGATGGAAATTTATTTTGAATAACTGGATTAAGTGTTGGAATTTAAATACTTTAAATTAAATTTGAATTCAATATTCAAATTGAATTCTGTAATTTGAAACTAGGGATTAATGATATTATACTAGTCATTGTGAGTTAAATCATTTTTAAAGGTATGGTTTTGGGAATTTGAATTTAACCCAAGGATTTCAACTCGTATAAATGAATCAGATTTCCAAAATGAAAACGGTTGTTTTCAAATGATAAACACTCTTAAATAAAGAACTGAGACTCCAGTTAATTAGGGGAATTTCAAGATTGAATAGAAAAATGATTTTCCTAAGTTATGAATGAATTCTTTTTTTTGAAAGCTATGAATTAAATCTGTTTATTCTTAACAGATTTAAATTGATGATTGTTTAAATCAAATTGAAATGAAATTGTTTTGAAGGCTATAAGTTAAATCTTTGATTTAAAGATTTAACGAGTTAATCAAATTGAAATGAAAATTGATTTGGAAAATCTGTGAATGAGAATGAATCTTTTGTTTAAAAGATTAAAATGTGAAAATTGTTTAAACCGTTAAAGGTTGTGAAAATGAATCTTTTTGTTTAAAGATTGAAAATGGTAATTTGTTAAGCCATTTAAAAGAAAGTTTTGAATTATTAAGTTGTGACTTAATTGAAATCCCAATATCCATATGTTTTTGAACTATTTGGCTCACTATTCGGTTTAGCCGGGAAAGGACCTTTGTGTCGTATAACCCATTCCGAATATGTGATTCGACGTTATGGATACATTTGAAGACCGGTGATGAAGACCGGGTATTTGCGAAAGCGATAGGATGACCTATCGATTGTTTCTGCACCGAGTCGCGCCGGTATAGAAACTCCCTAAGTGATGGGAAATCCGATCGGGATTGTGAATATCCGGATTTGCAAGGACTTCTTTGTAAGTGCCTTCGGTTCTGTTCGATCCCAGAACAGACTTGTATGGATTGTATGCCTGACATTACAAGTTGAGATATAAAGCCGATTTCTTTCAAATATATTTCTGTTGGTGGCGGAGAATTTATTCTTTTAGCTTAACACCCTTCTCTGAGACGTACGAGCTCAAAGGTTATGTAGTTGAATGTTATCAGCGATATATTCCCAATTTGGTAATGTGACATGCTGAGTGTGGCTGTGAAATGATCATTGTGTTGATTATTTGTGATAGGATCGTTTATTTGATCGTCTATCCTGGTGATCATTTCTATGATCATTTGTTGACCCAAAGCATGGCTTTTGTATAAAGTATGTTTTTGTGGACGTGACTTCGTCGAGCCTCACACCCCGTGAATGGTCAAAACAGGAAAGATGCGGCAAGGTTATGAGGGGTAGCGCCCTTTAGGATATGTGCATTTCCTTCTGGAAAAGGGTGGTATCATGGTATGGAGCCCAGATACTTACTCATGTTGAAAACACTTTGTTATGATTGTGTGAATTGATTAGGGAGCTCTCGGATAAAGGTCCCAAAGGACCGGGGGATAGCATATTCGGTCAGTTGTTACTCAGTTAGGAGTAACCCGGCCTTGTGTTGGTAGAGATCCGGTTTGGTTCTCGGGGATGTCCATCCAGAGGCATTCTCATGTGGCAATGGGAAGTTCCTTGGCCTGATCATTCATTGGAAATCCAAAGAAACAATACGAGACTTGTACGGTTTTAGTTGTAGGACCTATCATTCACTTATGGTGTCGCAACACTGTTTGGATGGTAGGTATAGTAGGCATACGATAATGGTCGTATGTTGGCTAAGATTTATATTCTACTTTCGAAATGAATTTTTCCTACACTATGCACTAGTAATAATATCAAATGTTTCCTTTAATACGTATCAAGCATCTTTGACTATCATAAGGAGAAATCTCCTCCGATTCTGCGTTTGCATTGTGTGTGTGTGCGGAAGGCCTTATGGTAGTCTCATTTTTAAAAAAAAGCATTGCGAATTGACTTTGAAAATCTTTTGTTGAATGTTTTAAAAGATAAACTGTTTTTGTTGCTCACACCAGTCCCACGACTGATCCGGAGTTTATCGTATCTTTCCTAAACTCTGGGTGCTCATTATTTCCTACACGAGCAGTCTAGAGTTGGGTTTTTCAGATAGTTAGATATAGTGGATTATCTGGAGTTAGTTCAGTCTTTGGATCGCACCAGTCTTGCCTATCTTTGTGCATCGTGATTGGGAGTTCGAGCTATTGCTGGATTGATTCTTGGAAATGGAGTTACAGTTCCGATCTGGAGTTCTTCCTTGAAGACTATCTTAGAGTTATTTGTTTCGCTGCTAGATGTTATCTATTTTCTTTTCCGCTGCTATTTTATTGTATCATATCTCTGATGTATATTGATATCTATTGGATCATCTGTTGTATCAGATATTGTATCAATGCTGTATATCAATGTATTATCCTTTTAATTCCGCTATGTTGTTTACTTAATGTTGTTATAAGCTCCGGCGAATCGGATTTGAACGGTCGAATCTATGACATTCGAATACGATATGAAGTATGGATGTCGATTTTCAAGCGGGCAAAATCCGAGTCGTTACATTTGGTATCAGAGCTAAGGTGAAACTTTAGCTCAGGAGTATAACACATTAAGTAACTCATTAGAGATAGGGTGAAGTATATCCTACAATGAGTAATCCTTAAGATATCCGTTTGAATGCCTCAGTAAATTCTCTTACTATCTACTGATAGTGAGTATGAGTGCAAGAAGAGAACGAGTTAGGGGACAGGGAAATACGACTGTAATTTGTCAATGCTCTGTAAAAACAGTGGAAACAATCTTTCTCTATCAAATTTTCTTTGATTCCTTTTCAAATTCTTTTGATTTCTTCGTGACAGCTCCAGAAGAAGTTTCGATACGATGAAATGCCCTACGAATTGTTGTAGAAAATCTTTACTTCGTATTTTCATCAGTTTCTTATCGGTTTTTGATTTAAACCTTAATGAATATATATTGGAAAATTGAGATTGAGAATTTAAATTAAATTGGAAAATTTAAAGTAAGTTAAATTGGTTAATAGAATATGAAGCTGAATTTGAATAGTATCGATAAAGCGATTTCGTTTGAAACCAAATTTTGAAATTCTATTGTAATTTCTTGGGTTGGCCGAAGTCCGAAGAGGGACAAATTGGTATATATTTTAAGATATTCCGACTTGAGTTTGGAAATTCATATCTTAAGTTTGAGGAATTATAGGAGATCGAATCTGTCTATCTCTGTGTTGTTTTCGTGCTTGCGAATTTCGAGGACGAAATTCTTTTAAGGGGGGAAGTTTGTAACGACCCCAGATTTTTGTGAATTTAAATTGATAATTTAAAGGAATTTTTGAATTAAAAATTGTAAAATTTATTTTAAATGGATTAGAGTGATGCGAATTTCCCCGAGATTGAAATAACTTTTGTATAAATCATTTTAAATTTAAAAATATTGTATATATGTATATACATTTGATTTGAAATGTAAATGATGATAATTTGAGTTATAAATATATGGGTATATAGAGAAATATAAAATAATAATTTTTAAAGTAAAATTTATGATAATTATTTAAACTAAAAATAGAAGCAAATTTAAAAATGCAAGAATAAGAGCAAATAAAAGTATTCAAACAAATAAATAAGCAAAGTAAACAAAACAAAGTAAAAATAACAAACAACTAAAAACAAAGGTTATGCAGGCAAATAAAAAGTAAGTAAATAAATAAAACAAAAGGGTATACATTCAAAACAAAAGGGTATACATTCATAAGTATGAACAAACAAAAGAAGATAGTCAGAATGCATGCAAGTGTAGGCAAGTTAAAAATGAAAGAAAAATATATATACATATTGTTAAGAGACATGAAAGACAAAAGAAAGAAAGGAAGAATATAAAATATCATCAGCCACCAAACAAACTGCACAGTCAACAAGGACAAACAAATAATAATATCTATGTATATAGTATCACCTCCAACACAAGATCACTTCAGCTGAAGCAAGAAAAAGGATAGAATGAGGTAGGTATGGAGACACATATCTTGGCATTAAATGCTAGCACAACAAGTATCACCAGCCTCCATACCAATATCTCTGGCCAAAGATTTAAAAAATACAAGTAAAGAAAATCTTGTACCTGCTTTGTATAAACAAATGATCACCCTGTATATTCAATTTATATACATCCACTTCTCATTTTAAATTCATTCATTCTTGTCTAAGGAAAACTGAAGTAAAACATCTCAAACTTAAACCAAAATTTTGCTTTGAACAAAACAACAATTTAACTAAATCCAGAGATCAAAGTAGAAGGTTTGCAACTGGAAATTCAAAGCTTGTTTCTAAAATTTAAGTACTCTTTTTATTCTGGAAAAGCAAAGTGAGTAACTTATTTTCTTAAAGGTTTAAAGTATAAAACTATTGCTTATCTATAAATCTGTGAATAGGTTTGTTTATAAATATATATATATGGATCCTCTGAATATATTTAAACTGGAAGTGTTTTATACATATTTGTTGTTAGCATATGTTTTCTGTTCTTAGATTTTAAGTACAATTCTTAATTCAGAAATCATTTCTTCAAAATCTACTAAATGTTTGGACTTAGGATTAAAATGAAAGATGTTTGTTTGATCCTGAACCAAGTTCTAAAAATCAGTTAAAGTTAAAACAACATGTAAATGTCTCTGAAAAATCAAAGAACTGAGCAAAATTCAATTTTAGTAAAATTTCGAATATCTTAAATCACGAATTCAGTTAAACAACTCGAATTCTTATTGAAAAATATGATTTTTAAGGCGAGATTCATAATTTTTAGAAGTGTGGTTTGAGAGCAGTTCGAGTTGTTCGAATTTTCGTCCTTTTGACGAATTCAGGTGATCACGCCGACGAGGGTGGTCGGGGTTCTTCCTCGAGGTAGAAGAACAATCGTGGATTCGGGGAAAAATATTATGACGAGGTGCAGTCGGTCGTGGTGAAGGCAGCAAACATTTGAAGTACAGAACCCTAGTTTCAACTAGGTTTAATAATTCGATCGCCACGGCTCCTATAGTTGATCGAGTTCAATACGCTTTTGGGTGATGAAAGAGGTGATGTCGATGAAGAGTTGACCAGAGTTCTAAGCGTTCCGGTGGCCGAGGTTGGGTAAATGGCGCGTTGATAGGTTTTGAAGTGGTGGTTGCTTTCTTGTTCCAGGTTTGGTTTGAATTCGAATTTGACTTCAAGTTAGGGGATGAATGATCTGATGCTTGCGTTGGGTTTTCAGAGTGGATGTCGACTTGTCAAAGGCCGGAGGGGAGCTCGCCAACGATCGGCGGTGATGTACACGTGCACAAGCACGTTGCTTAAACTCTGGGTGTTGTTGGCCTGGGAAGAGCAGGGGAATTTCATGTGTTTAATCTTGGGTAGTTGCGTGGGTTACTCGAAGCAGTTTGAAATCGTGTTGTGTTCGGGTGGAGCTGGATAGTTCTTGGGTTTGCTCGAGTATTACTCAAAGCACTGGGTAGTTTTGCTTGGGGCAGTGGAGTTTTGGACTCGAAGTCATCTGGGAAAATGTCTCGGGGATATTAGCTACAGGTTTTAAAACCTGTAAGTTTTATAAAACTTAAATCTGGATTTTAAAAATATAAAATAGATATTTAAATTAAGTTTAAATCAAATTTAGTTTGGGTTCGAATGAAGTTTGAATCTCAGTTTTAAATATAAGATAAAGTTTTTAAATTAAATTATTTATAACAACTTTAAAAGGTTTAGATAGTTAGGATTTAAAAAGTAAAGCTTTAAATAAAAATAGAGATTTAAACTAAAATTTAAATCTGGAATTTAATCTAAATTCGAATCTTAGTTTTCGAATAAAAGAAGTTTTTGAATTTAAATTGTTCGAAACAATTCGAATGATTAAGTGTATTTTTAAAATTAATCTGAATTTAAGTTTAAAGTGTAATGTTTAAAATACACTTAAATGATTAATGAAATCATTAATAAAGAAATTAATTATCTTAGAGATAATTAAGGTAATAAGATGATTTAATTAATAAGGTAATTAAGGAATGATTTATTTAATTTATAAATAAATAATTTAGATTAATTTATAAATAGAAATGATTAATAATGAATTAATCTAAGATAATTTCTTAAGAATGTAATTAAGGATTAATCACTTATTGTAATAAATTTTGGATATTTTGATTAATTAAAGTTAATTAATTATGTAATTGGTAGGTTGATTTAATTAATATGATTAATTAAGAATAATTTAATTAATTAAAGTGTTTGATAAATTAATTTATATCAAATGATTTGTAATTAATAAATCAGGATTGGATAATTAATTCATAAGAAATTAAAATAAATTGGAAATAAATTGAATCAATTAGGATTAAACAATAAATTAATCCTGCTTATAAATGATTATTGAATACTTGACCTTACTTACGAATGATTGTATGATGTGAGATGCATCGAATTGATTTTCCTATCTGATCTGTGATAGTTTGTTCTGTGAAGTGAGCTGTGTATTTATTCATTTATTGATGATATATTTGTATATTATCTGTGAATCTGTGAATATATGATAAGCATTATAGTTTATATCGCTTATCAATTATATTTCTGTGTTTTGATCTGTGATGATTGAATGGTTGTGCACTATTGAGTTAAACCCCTGGACCCCACCATACACACACAAATATGGATTTCACGAGGAAATCGGTTAAGTCACAGATGTTTGAAATAGTTTTAAATTTGAATTTTTAAATCCAAATGTTTTGGAAATGGAATCGGACTAAATGTGAAAAGCAATTGAAAAGGGAATTTCAAAGATGGAAATTTAGTTTCAATAACTGGATTAAGTGTTGGAATTTAAATACTTTAAATTAAATTTGAATTCAATATTCAAATTGAATTCTGTAATTTGAAACTAGGGATTAATGATATTATACTAGTCATTGTGAGTTAAATCATTTTTAAAGGTATGGTTTTGGGAATTTGAATTTAACCCAAGGATTTCAACTCGTATAAATGAATCAGATTTCCAAAATGAAAACGGTTGTTTTCAAATGATAAACACTCTTAAATAAAGAACTGAGACTCCAGTTAATTAGGGGAATTTCAAGATTGAATAGAAAAATGATTTTCCTAAGTTATGAATGAATTCTTTTTTTTGAAAGCTATGAATTAAATCTGTTTATTCTTAACAGATTTAAATTGATGATTGTTTAAATCAAATTGAAATGAAATTGTTTTGAAGGCTATAAGTTAAATCTTTGATTTAAAGATTTAACGAGTTAATCAAATTGAAATGAAAATTGATTTGGAAAATCTGTGAATGAGAATGAATCTTTTGTTTAAAAGATTAAAATGTGAAAATTGTTTAAACCGTTAAAGGTTGTGAAAATGAATCTTTTTGTTTAAAGATTGAAAATGGTAATTTGTTAAGCCATTTAAAAGAAAGTTTTGAATTATTAAGTTGTGACTTAATTGAAATCCCAATATCCATATGTTTTTGAACTATTTGGCTCACTATTCGGTTTAGCCGGGAAAGGACCTTTGTGTCGTATAACCCATTCCGAATATGTGATTCGACGTTATGGATACATTTGAAGACCGGTGATGAAGACCGGGTATTTGCGAAAGCGATAGGATGACCTATCGATTGTTTCTGCACCGAGTCGCGCCGGTATAGAAACTCCCTAAGTGATGGGAAATCCGATCGGGATTGTGAATATCCGGATTTGCAAGGACTTCTTTGTAAGTGCCTTCGGTTCTGTTCGATCCCAGAACAGACTTGTATGGATTGTATGCCTGACATTACAAGTTGAGATATAAAGCCGATTTCTTTCAAATATATTTCTGTTGGTGGCGGAGAATTTATTCTTTTAGCTTAACACCCTTCTCTGAGACGTACGAGCTCAAAGGTTATGTAGTTGAATGTTATCAGCGATATATTCCCAATTTGGTAATGTGACATGCTGAGTGTGGCTGTGAAATGATCATTGTGTTGATTATTTGTGATAGGATCGTTTATTTGATCGTCTATCCTGGTGATCATTTCTATGATCATTTGTTGACCCAAAGCATGGCTTTTGTATAAAGTATGTTTTTGTGGACGTGACTTCGTCGAGCCTCACACCCCGTGAATGGTCAAAACAGGAAAGATGCGGCAAGGTTATGAGGGGTAGCGCCCTTTAGGATATGTGCATTTCCTTCTGGAAAAGGGTGGTATCATGGTATGGAGCCCAGATACTTACTCATGTTGAAAACACTTTGTTATGATTGTGTGAATTGATTAGAGAGCTCTCGGATAAAGGTCCCAAAGGACCGGGGGATGGCATATTCGGTCAGTTGTTACTCAGTTAGGAGTAACCCGGCCTTGTGTTGGTAGAGATCCGGTTTGGTTCTCGGGGATGTCCATCCAGAGGCATTCTCATGTGGCAATGGGAAGTTCCTTGGCCTGATCATTCGTTGGAAATCCAAAGAAACAATACGAGACTTGTACGGTTTTAGTTGTAGGACCTATCATTCACTTATGGTGTCGCAACACTGTTTGGATGGTAGCTATAGTAGGCATACGATAATGGTCGTATGTTGGCTAAGATTTATATTCTACTTTCGAAATGAATTTTTCCTACACTATGCACTAGTAATAATATCAAATGTTTCCTTTAATACGTATCAAGCATCTTTGACTATCATAAGGAGAAATCTCCTCCGATTCTGCGTTTGCATTGTGTGTGTGTGCGGGAGGCCTTATGGTAGTCTCATTTTTAAAAAAAAGCATTGCGAATTGACTTTGAAAATCTTTTGTTGAATGTTTTAAAAGATAAACTGTTTTTGTTGCTCACACCAGTCCCACGACTGATCCGGAGTTTATCGTTTCTTTCCTAAACTCTGGGTGCTCATTATTTCCTACACGAGCAGTCTAGAGTTGGGTTTTTCAGATAGTTAGATATAGTGGATTATCTGGAGTTAGTTCAGTCTTTGGATCGCACCAGTCTTGCCTATCTTTGTGCATCGTGATTGGGAGTTCGAGCTATTGCTGGATTGATTCTTGGAAATGGAGTTACAGTTCCGATCTGGAGTTCTTCCTTGAAGACTATCTTAGAGTTATTTGTTTCGCTTCTAGATGTTATCTATTTTCTTTTCTGCTGCTATTTTATTGTATCATATCTCTGATGTATATTGATATCTATTGGATCATCTGTTGTATCAGATATTGTATCAATGCTGTATATCAATGTATTATCCTTTTAATTCCGCTATGTTGTTTACTTAATGTTGTTATAAGCTCCGGCGAATCGGATTTGAACGGTCGAATCTATGACATTCGAATACGATATGAAGTATGGATGTCGATTTTCAAGCGGGCAAAATCCGAATCGTTACACTCTAAGGGGGGATTGCTACCATAATGATTTGAAATTAGAGTAAACTAGTTTTGGTTTGAAATGTAAAAGGGTAATTTGATATACCAAGGGATTTTGTGTGTGTTTGTGTATATAGGATTTCTAAAATGATTTGAAATGTTTAATTGGAAGCATGAGAAAATAAGATTGAACTTACGAAATCTGGAAAGAAAAATTGAAACGAATATTACCTTAAGGTAAGTTAAATAAAGAGGATAAAATCGAATGTTAAAATCGAAAAATAAAATTTTACTTAAGAAGAGTAAATGAAAGTGAGTGTGAAAATAGAATAGATTAGTAAACTGAATATGGTTTGGAATGTTGAAATCAAATGTGAAATTGGAAATTTTGAGCTTTAATTGAAATAGATATAAGCTTAAGTTATGAAGTGGTAATAAACATAAGAACATTTGTATAAAATGTTATAATAACTTAAGAAAACTGATGGTGGTATTCTGAAGAAAAATCGGTATTAAGAAAAACAATACTAAGTAATATTTGAATGCAGATTAAATAAGGGATGTGAATAATGGTTTGAGAATAATTAATTGTAAACAAAAGTGAATGTAAATGATATGGACATGAATAAAAGAAATTTGGTATAGCGAAGAATCAATTGGAAACAAATACGTAAGATATACATATATTGTTTGTTCACATGATGGTTTGATCCAGATTCGGGCAAAAAAATTCAAGATAATTCATATCGATCCGAGTTAGGATTTTTCGCTCGATTCTCGACGGCGAACACTGGACATGGATTTTTGATTGGTTCTAGAATTCTCTATCATAGTAAATGGCTATGCAAGGAGGATAACGGTTTCTAGCCAAGAAACCAGATCTGAATCCGCACTAGAGATTCGTGTGAACGATGCTTGTTCGGAAGTGAAATTTTGTGATCGAGTGAGCGGTCAGAGGCGATTTCGCGTACGAATGATATATGTACATCGTACGGGTTTTGGTGAAATAAATATTGGAAATTGAAAATGCTAAAAAAACGATTTTGAATTGAATGATCGGGTATTATTGGTAAGTAAGGTGCAGGTATTTAAAGCAAAAGCAAAATTGATGTCTTCGATTTCAGAAGTAAAATTTGATTGCTTGACAAAATGGTATGTATTTAAATTGTGTTTGAAATTGATGATTTTATTATTGAGCCACTTAGTTTTTGTTTCCTTTTAATGATTTGGGCCGTAGAGGCGATTTGTTGATGTTCCGATCTAGCCGCGCAAAGGAGACGCTGATGAAATTTTTCGAAACGTTAAGGAGTTAGAAAATTTTGAAGGAATTTTTATAACTAAATGTGATTTTAGATTATAACTCAAAATGGTTCTGTAAAATATATTCTTTGAAATCTATGAATGAGTTTGGAAATCAGTAGAGGTGATAATGGGTTTCAATAAATTGAAATCTAAAAGTTGCTTAAACTGATTGGTTTTGAAATAGTTAATTAGGTTTGGACCATTCTTCTTACCTTAGCAATTTCGGGGACGAAATTCTTTTACGAGGTAACAACCCAGAATTTTGGTTATTTGAAATTAAAATATTTAATTGATTTTAAATATTTAAAGTTAATTTTTAACTTAAATTTCAAATAAAACGATTTATTGGATAATTAAATATTGAATTTAATAATTGAATATTGGTTAAATTTTTCTATCTTAAGTTTTAAGCTTGATAAAAATAATTTAAAGGTTTATAAAATTTATATTAATAATAATGAAGATAATAAAACATTTTCAGTTGAATTTAAAAGTGATTTGTTTGATTTTAAAAATAGCTTGATTTAATTAACGTATAAAAATAGCCTTCCAGGTTACAATCTCAAATTTTGATGAAACCAGTTCCATTGGACCAGTAATAGTTTATTATCATCGGATTTCAAATTTCGTAGGATTTGGAGCTATTGTTTATTCGTATGGGACATAGACGCAATGAAATTTATATATAAAATTCAACATAATAATTGGATTCAAAAAACTATCTTCTCCATACGATCGAATTAGGACTAAAAACATTTTCCATTGCATTCAAAATAGGGGTATAACAATATAAATGCCTAGCGGCCTGCCTCGATAGTGGTTCAAAATTTTGAGTTGCGTATAATGAGGCATTTTTGAAATTTAAATAATATATTGTCTTGTCAAAGTTTTTCGCATCGTTTTTTTCTTCCTTCAAATCACTATGCCATCTTTCCTCCTTCAACATGTTAATTTCTCTTCCCTCCCTTTTAAAAATGAGCGAAAACTGTACAATTTGAATCAAAAAAAATGGCAGCTTTAAATAAAAAATTATAACTCGTGAAATACTTGATGAAAAAATCTCAAACCTATTTCTAAATTCATTTTTTCCGATTCTCTTCGATCTGGGTGAGCATTGATAGGTGTGGCTGTGGTTTTGGAGATCGACAGTGTTGAATATGCGCTTATATGATTTTTGTTTGATGATAATAAACATATATACATTCGTTTAAATGTATTTGATAATATACTATTTATTTTCACAGATTAAATAAATATTTGCTGAATAAAATAAATAACACGAAATTTGAATTCAAACGAATATTTTATTCAAATAAATATTTATTACATCTTTGAATAGTACAATTTCAAGCTCTCACTATAACTATACAACTTTGATTACAATTACATCACATTTCATATTTACAGTTCACCTCACTACATATCACTCATTCACTCACCTCGTATTTTTATCTTCAACTGCATTCCAGTTTGAATCCAGCATCTGAGAAATCTGCAAAAATATTCACTAACGCAGTAAAATTGAAAAAGAAATATTTTTGCAATATAAAATAAAATATGGATTTTGAAAATAAATTTTGCCTCAGTTATTTGGGTTGTTCGTCATCATTTATATTTGAATTCATCATACACGAACAACTTATGACATACACAGTGTATTACTGTATATGCCACAAGGCCGTGCACGCCGATATATACACTTGATTGATTTACAGGGACAGGTGAGCACAGGTCAAACCCAAATGAAAAACCGGGTTCAACACACGTGCAATAACATTGAAAATCATGACACGAGCACAAGGTCAAACCCGAGCTGTGAAACTGGATTCAACACAGAATGAAGACAAGTACACTTGAACAAAATGAACAAGTGGAGCATCTGTGTAAACCGGGCAAGTATGGTCGAGCACAGTTGAAACTCAAGCAAATGAAAACATCACAGGGACATGCTACAACTTCAAATGTGCAAGTGCTAACCAGAGTAAAACACAGTTACAACTGACTACATGCAGGAGAACAAACACAACACTGCAGCCAACATGAATCAGAGATTACAAACTCGAGTGTGCAAGTGAACATGACAGGAAACAGTTCAATATGAACTGATGAAGCAGTAGCAATGAATATGCAGTTTGCTGTGATACGAGCTCAAGACAGTACAACTACAACTCGATGCAACTGACACAAACAACTACAATACCATCAAGCTACAACTCAAATGAAACAACTCCACTGACTCAAATGAACTGTTGACGATGTGCACTGAATAGAAGCAATGCAAGAAGAAAATTATATGTCAAATTATGATATGAACACAAGCCAGTGCACAACCATGTGACAGTATCAAGTTCTTACCAAATCAAGAAAACATCAAGATGATCAATGACCAGACTTATACATGAATCTGCACTAAAACAAATAATGGCCAGAACCGAACCACAAGCAATCAGACCAAATGCAGAGAGATGAATCAACAGTCACAAATCAAGTACATGAAGATGGCAACCCACAATATCCACAACAAACAACTCAGTAACCAGAAGCAACAACATGTACAGTGATATGCAGCAAAGTAAACAACACTTTGAATAAAATCGAGCATGAGTATAGTTTGAACAATATCCAGAAGAGCAGTGTAAAAAATTCAAAATGGCCGAAGTCATCAGGTAAAAGAAATTGAACTCACGATTTAAAGTCAGAGCCTTAGCAATAAAGCAATTCACAGAGCCATGTAACCAAGACAAAGCCAGTGATAACCAAACGTCTCAAATGCAAGGCATAGAATCAAGTCATAAAAATATACGAATGTGACAAAGTCAAATGTCATAAATTAAAGCCGTGGTCATCACGAAATTGATTCAAAACCATGTCAACCAAGCAAGCATCAATTATATGAGATTGACAAAGTCAAATAAATCATCAGCATCAAAATATAATCGAACGGTCGAACAACTTATTTGACAAATTCAAATAAGTTTATATGAACGAAGTTAAAGGAGTTCGAACACATATTTAACCAAGATCACCATCGGCATAAAAGATCAGAGTTCGAATACAAAAAAAATCGAAAAGTAACGAAGCATAAATTCTTACCAGAAGCAAGAATCGAACTCATCGAAGTAGCCAGTGAGAGCAACAAGAATCGATCGAGCAAGGCAACTCTTGATCAACCAGAGATTCGATCAAATCTAATAGGCGCTTCGAAAAAGACCTAATTTGTAAAAAGGGAAGAAGAACGAACAAAGAAACAGCGGCCGCCATTACGAACGAAAAAGAGACGGGCTGAATTACTAAAGAGGGCCGGGCTTATTCGAATTATATTTTATTTGGGGTTTTTAAAATTATAATAAGGGTTTTATTTTTGAATTAGGGATATTTTATTTTAATTGTTTTTAAATTGTATTTTTCTTTTAAACCGTTTTTTATTTTTCTAGTCGTGTGACTAGGGGACAAGCTACGTGGCGTAGCTTGAGAATTCGCAACTCGGTAATTGAGTTGTGGCAGGGTTTTGAGCGTAGAGTTAGATTAGTCAATAGCGGGTATAGCGAGTTTACGTGTGTAAGCGAGGGACTATCTGAATTCTAGTAGAAACCTTGGGGGCAGCAGGTAGGCAGGGTTTTGCCGAAGCTGGGTAAATTCTGTGTTGTTCTGTTTTATTCTGTTATTTATATTCTGCGATATCTGTGCTGCTATTCTGTGATCTGAATTGAAATTAATTTATAAGCTTCCGCGATTAATTTTAATAATTTACACTATCACCCTATTCACCCCCCCTCTAGGGTGAAATCGATCCTACAAGTGGTATCAGAGCTAGGAATTGAAGTCAACATCTGTTTTAAAAATTCGATTTCAAAAAAAAAAATCAGTTTTTGTTTTAAAAATTTGAATTTTTAAAATGGCTTCTTTTAATAATGCTTTTGCAGAAGGTCAATCCATAGTTAGACCACCAATGTTCAATGGTGAATATGCTTTTTGGAAAAATAGGATGAAATTTTTTTTGAAAACCATTGACGCTTGGGATATTGTTGAGACAGGTTATAGAATACCAACTATAACTGTAGATGATCAGGAAATAGAGAAACCAAAGGAACAGTGGACAGAACTAGAAAATAAATTACAGAATACTAATGCCAAAGCTATGAATTCTATTATCTGTTCATTAGATCAATTTGAATTTAATCGTGTCTCACATTGTGTAACTGCGCAGGAAATATGGCACATACTAGAAGTGACTCACGAAGGAACATCTCAAGTCAAAGAATCTCGCCTTGCCATGCTTAGCAGCGAATACGAGAACTTAACAATGGCGAAAGAAGAAAATGTCAAAGAAATGTACGGACGACTTTCCAATATCGTATACAAATCAAAAGCTCTCGGAAAAACATACACCGAATTGGAAATAGTCTGGAAAATCCTCAGAGTCCTTCCACGAAGCTTTGAAGCGAAAGTAACTGCCATTCAAGAATCAAAAGATTTAAAACAACTCAAAGTTGAAGAACTCATCGGAAATCTCACCACTTATGAGCTAGAAATGAAATTCAAGGAAGAGCGTGAAGGTGGAGATTCTCGAAAGAAATCAATAGCTCTCAAAGGAACAACTGGAAGTGATGATGATAACGATGATGATGATGATGGAGCAGCAGAGCTGGCACTACTAATAAAGAAATTCAAAAGGTGGAATCGCAAATACGGAAATCCAGCTCGAAACCATGAATTGAAAAGCAGAATAGGCAAAGCACTAGACAACCCAGAAGAACAAAAAATCATCTGTTACAAATGCAACAAACCCGGTCATATCAAGCCACAATGTCCTCAAAAACGATCAAATCAAGGAAAGAAACTAAAGAAGAAAAGCTTTGCGGCTACTTGGGATGAAACTGACGAAGATGAAAGTGATAACACCGAGAGTGAGAGTGAAAAAGCAAACATGTGTCTTCATGGTGAAGTTACAGACAGTGATGACGACGAGCCAAGCGAGGTATCAAAACTCACTCATTCTGAATTACTAATTTATTTCCATGAAGTAAATGGCTGTTATGAACGACTTAGGGAAAAATATGCTAAACTAGAATCTCAAAAGGATACTTTGATAGAATGCAATAAACAACTTGATCAATTAGTTAAGAACTATCAATGTAGAATCCCTAAGTGTGATAAGTGTCCAACATTCGAAGAAGAAATTAAAAAATCGAAAATCAATATAAAATCACTTGAAAATGAAATTCTGATTTTAAAAGAGAATGAAAATACTAGGAGAGAGATTTCTATTAAAAAGTGCACACAGTTGTTAAACGAAAATGAATCTCTCAAAACACAAGTTCAACAACTGTCAACGACCTTAGATAAATTTTCAAAAAGTGAAAAATCGTTGAATATGCTATTAGGAAAGCAAACTGTTAATATGGTTAGACAAGGACTTGGATATAATAATTCGAAAATTGTCGAAAGCAATATTAATCAAGTTAATTCTATGTGCATAATTTGTAGAAAATTTGGAAACAATCACAATAATTGTTGGTATAGACTCAAACATATGAAAACTATACCGATTTGGGTTCCAAAAGGCACAAATATAAAATCTCTCAAAGTTAAACAAATTTGGGTGCCGAAGGGAACAATTATAAATAATTTTGGGTCTCCACAAAATTATCGTTCTAAATATTTTGCCACTAACAATCATGGACCTATAAAAACAAATAGGTCACTAAACTCTCTTCTCGTGTAGGTATGCTGGCAGGCTAAGGAACAGCAGCAATGGTACTTGGATTCTGGCTGTTCCAGGTACATGACAGGCGATAAATCGAAGTTCCTTAGCCTAGAATAGTATAAAGGTGACAGAATCACAATGGACAACAACGAAAAATATTGTAAAGGTAAAACATGTAATGGTATGTTTTAAACGATATATTTAATGTGATAATCTGCACCGTATTCTGAATTAAAATCAGCCAGTATTGAGATGATGAAAAGATGGTGATTTTGACTTTGACTTATTCAACATAGTTGGCCAATTATATTCTTATGCCAAAAACACTATAAAAATCTCTAGATTCTTTGAATTACTTCATATATATCATTTTGGATTAAAAATAGTGTTTTGTTGGATAATAATACAATTGGTTATAATTCGGCTAACTCTATATTCACGGATTTCGATTATTTACACAGCTTCATTTCAAATTCAAAAGAATGTCATTTAAATTGTTATTAAAATTGAATTTGAAATTTTTTGGTGCACACTTCATGTTTTGGTCTATAAAATTCAATTGATGATAATTTTGAGTGAGAGAGAAATTCAGATGCAGATTACACTGGTAATCTAGTTGATAGAAAAATTACTAGTTGAACATGATTTTTGAGACATTTAGTAACTGCATTTTTTTAAAGAAAATATCTGCATATTCTTCATTTCAAATAATTTTCAAATAGCAGAATTTTTTTAAAAAACCCTCTGGAAAAAATCATTTTTGGCCAGAGGTTCAGATTAGTCATTTTTGAAAAATTAATTTCATAATTATTTTTGAATTTGATTTTAAATGACTATTTTGACTAATCTGACTCCCTAATGTTTATCGAAAAGAAAAATAGTGATTGAAAAAGTGATGAGTGTTAATGTTGATCAAATATTATGACTCGAGACGGTATAATTAATGAATTTCTTTAGAAATTTAAACAAGAGTTATAAAACTGTTTGTTGGTAAAAATTCCATGACCATCTCTGTATCTATCATATTTCTAACGACCATCACTCATCAAAATTCTATATAGTTTGTCGATATGTGGTACTTTAAACAGGAATCGTTCGTTTTTTCATTTTCACATTTTTTTTTTAAATTTTTTTTAATAATAATAATAAATAAATACCAAAGTATTCACTCTCATTTAAAAGTCCTCACGGTTATGCATGAGTGAATTACTTGGAATTTGTTATGTGCTTCCATGCTCATTTAAAAGTCCTCACGGTTATGCATGTATGGAACGCATATCAAAAGTTGATTGTAAAATAAACAAGTTGATTCTAATCCCATTTAAAAGTCCTCACGGTTATGCGTGGTTAGAAGATACTTGAATTCATTTTTTTTAAAAATAAAATTGGAATACTACTAATCTCATTTAAAAGTCCTAACGGTTATGCATGGTTAGTAGATATTCAAATTCCTGATATAAATATACCACAAATAGACACAACTGTATGGTTTTATATGATGACATCATTTCCATCATTCTAAAAGTGGAATATGCGCCTAACAAAATATTTATGATTTTTGTTTGATTTTTTATTGAAATTTAATATTTATATTCAATTGAGTTTTAATGTTGGATTAATATCGATAACTTTATCTCTATTTTCTCTAACACTGTTATTCTTTTGCTGATAACAAAAGGAGGAGAGAAAAGTTAAGATTTTAGCAAATAAAAATTCATATATTTGCATATGCATATAGATTCATTTGCATATTTTTATTCTCAATGCATATATGTAGGGGGAGTATTGTATAGATAGGAAGCATTCAAATAGGGGGAGCAAATTGAATAATCAAATACATTTAATACATCCAAAATCTTAAATATATGTTTGTTATCATCAAAAGGGGGAGATTGTTGAATATGCGCTTATATGATTTTTGTTTGATGATAATAAACATATATACATTCGTTTAAATGTATTTGATAATATACTATTTATTTTCACAGATTAAATAAATATTTGCTGAATAAAATAAATAACACGAAATTTGAATTCAAACGAATATTTTATTCAAATAAATATTTATTACATCTTTGAATAGTACAATTTCAAGCTCTCACTATAACTATACAACTTTGATTACAATTACATCACATTTCATATTTACAGTTCACCTCACTACATATCACTCATTCACTCAACTCGTATTTTTATCTTCAACTGCATTCCAGTTTGAATCCAACATCTGAGAAATCTGCAAAAATATTCACTAACGCAGTAAAATTGAAAAAGAAATATTTTTGCAATATAAAATAAAATATGGATTTTTAAAATAAATTTTGCCTCAGTTATTTGGGTTGTTCGTCATCATTTATATTTGAATTCATCATACACGAACAACTTGTGACATACACAGTGTATTACTGTATATGCCACAAGGCCGTGCACGCCGATATATACACTTGATTGATTTACAGGGACAGGTGAGCACAGGTCAAACCCAAATGAAAAACCGGGTTCAACACACGTGCAATAACATTGAAAATCATGACACGAGCACAAGGTCAAACCCGAGCTGTGAAACTGGATTCAACACAGAATGAAGACAAGTACACTTGAACAAAATGAACAAGTGGAGCATCTGTGTAAACCGGGCAAGTATGGTCGAGCACAGTTGAAACTCAAGCAAATGAAAACATCACAGGGACATGCTACAACTTCAAATGTGCAAGTGCTAACCAGAGTAAAACACAGTTACAACTGACTACATGCAGGAGAACAAACACAACACTGCAGCCAACATGAATCAGAGATTACAAACTCGAGTGTGCAAGTGAACATGACAGGAAACAGTTCAATATGAACTGATGAAGCAGTAGCAATGAATATGCAGTTTGCTGTGATACGAGCTCAAGACAGTACAACTACAACTCGATGCAACTGACACAAACAACTACAATACCATCAAGCTACAACTCAAATGAAACAACTCCACTGACTCAAATGAACTGTTGACGATGTGCACTGAACAGAAGCAATGCAAGAAGAAAATCATATGTCAAATTATGATATGAACACAAGCCAGTGCACAACCATGTGACAGTATCAAGTTCTTACCAAATCAAGAAAACATCAAGATGATCAATGACCAGACTTATACATGAATCTGCACTAAAAAAAATAATGGCCAGAACCGAACCACAAGCAATCAGACCAAATGCAGAGAGATGAATCAACAGTCACAAATCAAGTACATGAAGATGGCAACCCACAATATCCACAACAAACAACTCAGTAACCAGAAGCAACAACATGTACAGTGATATGCAGCAAAGTAAACAACACTTTGAATAAAATCGAGCATGAGTATAGTTTGAACAATATCCAGAAGAGCAGTGTAAAAAATTCAAAATGGCCGAAGTCATCAGGTAAAAGAAATTGAACTCACGATTTAAAGTCAGAGCCTTAGCAATAAAGCAATTCACAGAGCCATGTAACCAAGTCAAAGCCAGTGATAACCAAACGTCTCAAATGCAAGGCATAGAATCAAGTCATAAAAATATACGAATGTGACAAAGTCAAATGTCACAAATTAAAGCCGTGGTCATCACGAAATTGATTCAAAACCATGTCAACCAAGCAAGCATCAATTATACGAGATTGACAAAGTCAAATAAATCATCAGCATCAAAATATAATCGAACGGTCGAACAACTTATTTGACAAATTCAAATAAGTTTATACGAACGAAGATAAAGGAGTTCGAACGCATATTTAACCCAGATCATCATCGGCATAAAAGATCAGAGTTCGAATACAAAAAAAATCGAAAAGTAACGAAGCATAAATTCTTACCAGAAGCAAGAATCGAACTCATCGAAGTAGCCAGTGAGAGCAACAAGAATCGATCGAGCAAGGCAACTCTTGATCAACCAGAGATTCGATCAAATCTAATAGGCGCTTCGAAAAAGCCCTAATTTGTAAAAAGGGAAGAAGAACGAACAAAGAAACAGCGGCCTCCATTACGAACGAAAAAGAGACGGGCTGAATTACTAAAGAGGGCCGGGCTTATTCGAATTCTATTTTATTTGGGGTTTTTAAAATTATATTAAGGGTTTTATTTTTGAATTAGGGCTATTTTATTTAAATTGTTTTTAAATTGTATTTTTCTTTTAAACCGTTTTTATTTTTCTAGTCGTGTGACTAGGGGACAAGCTACGTGGCGTAGCTTGAGAATTCGCAACTCGGTAATTGAGTTGTGGCAGGGTTTTGAGCGTAGAGTTAGATTAGTCAATAGCGGGTATAGCGAGTTTACGTGTGTAAGCGAGGGACTATCTAATTTCTATTAGAAACCTTGGGGGCAGCACGTAGGCAGGGTTTTGCCGAAGCTGGGTAAATTCTGTGTTGTTCTGTTTTATTCTGTTATTTATATTCTGCGATATCTGTGCTCCTATTCTGTGATCTGAATTGAAATTAATTTATAAGCTTCCGCGATTAATTTTAATAATTTACACTATCACCCTATTCACCCCCACTCTAGGGTGAAATCGATCCTACAGACAGTAGGGTTGAATATAGGCTTTGGGACTAGGGCTCGGGGTTTTAGCAAATGTGGCCATTTTTCTTTTCGAATTTGAGGTCGTATTCGAGCTCTCCACCAGAAATAGCATCTGGATGCGCGTTTTGGTGGAGTACGGCGGCATGGGAGGTCGCATGATAGTTTACAATAGCATTGAGGAGGTGTCAAGTTGCTTTTTATTGGGGAAGGCCGAGCTCAAAATGTTTGGTACGGGATGGTGGAGTTCGTCGAGAGGAATCCAACGGTAAAGACGGATTCGAGTTTCGCGAGGCGCTGCTCTATATCAGGGAAATTGTTGTACATGTGATTTTGGTGCAAATGTCTGTGAACGTTTGTTTTAGGCAGAGGAAGGTGTTAATGAAGAAGATGGTAAACTTGTAATTTAAATAAATTACATTTGTTATTTTATTTTTAATTTAAAATATTGACAACTTATAAAATGCATATCTCTCTCACCCATGGTCCGATTCGAACGACTCAAGTTGCATTGGGATCATAGTATCATCATTTACGCATAGGAAATCATCCTTGATGAATTTGGATCTTCTGAAATTTTTAGATAAATCAAATGCGTTCGGATTTAATCGAAATCGGAACGCGAAAGCGACGATAAATATCAACGTGAGTAAATCTCACCCTTTTGGATTACTGCAATAAATTTTAAATAGTTAAAATTAATTTTTGGATGAATGGATGATTTGATAAAATTATTATCGGTTGAATGTGATATTATATATAGTAGTCTGTGTGCATATGTATTGGTAGTTGGATTGATATCCCCGCATATATCAACGGATGAGACCCTATGTGCTCCGCATAATAGCGGATAACCCTATATACCGCGATGTCCCCCACGAAGTGGGATTTCATATTTTTGTGTTGTTTTATCATCTATGGATGTAGGAAAACAGGTTGGAGGGATCCAATTGGATTCCTCAAAGATGTTGAATTTAAATTTCATATATAGTAAAATATGATTTGTTTGAATGATCTTTGATAGATTATTGTATGATTTGAATATATTGGATGTTAGGTTGGTAGTGGCCAAGGTTTTGGCACTTTAAAATACCATAAATATAGATATTGATTTGAAAAGAAATTAAAAAGGGATTTTGGAAGTAAAATTTTTATATAGAGTTTTTGGATTAGTTAAAATAAATTTATTTGGATAAAATAAATAGTTTGACTTTAAATTTGTACTTAGCTATTTCGGAATATGTAAATAGAGATTTTGGAATAATGTAAACAAAGGATTTTAAATAATAAAACTTAAGTGAAATTTGTGTAAGTGTAAAAAGGATTTTAAAAATCGAGATTTAAAATAGTTTGGGAGAATAAAAAAGAAATTGCAAAACTAAGTATAAAATTGTTATACTAGATCTTAAATAAGATTTTAAATTGTGAAATGGAAGTGGAATTGAAACTTTGTTGGTTTTGGAATGTGGTTGAATTATTTAAGAATTGATTAAAAATGGAATTCAATCTAGGAATCGATTAAGTACTGTGAAACCGTTATAAACGGCAAATGAGGCTGTGAGATTTATAAAGTGAAAAAATTATTAGCAGTGATAAATTCACGGTGAGGATTTATAATGAGATTGGTAAATCGATTTAAAGTAAAAATGATAAATTTACTTTTAGAAATGTGAAAGGGGATTTACGAAATTGTGAAGTAAATCAAATTGGCGATAAATCGAGAGAGATTTATAAATATTAGACTGGCTATATTGAAATTGAAAAATTATATTTTACCGAGAAGTTAAGTTGTTTTAAAAAAGGATGTTAAATTATTAAACTATGTAGTTTAAGAGTGCTTAAAAATATTCAAGAAAGTTAGTTATTTAAATATTTTTAAATTACTGAAAAGAATTATAAGTTTTATAAACAAGTCTTGTAAAACGATTAGAATCTATTTAATAAATTAGAATTAATCATTGTTTCAAAGTTTTGTAATTATTTTGAATTTCTTAAGGTATATTAAATTATTGATTAAGTTAGTTATAATGAGTTGATATTAAGTAAACTATTATTTAAGAATTAATCAGTATTATTATTTTAAATTATTCATTATTAATATTATTTATATAATAACTTTTATTTAATTCGTATATGCCTAAATAAATTTCAACATTTTTGAGGAATTCAGTTGGATCCCTACAACCAGTTTCCCTGCATCCATAGATGTTAACACATTATAAAAATGCCAATCCCACTTCGAGGGGGATATCGTGGTATAAGGGGTCATCCGCTATTATGCGGGGCGCATAGGGTCTCATCCGCTATATAATGCGGGAATATCAATCGCTCCAATATATATATATATATATATATATATGTATATATATATATATATATATATATATATATATAATATTACATCTAGACTGATAATAATTATCAATTCAATCAATCAACCAATAATTTAAATTTTGACTATTTAAAATTAACTAGTAATCCAATTTGAGTGAGATTAAGTCACCTTTGATTTCTGTTTGCAACCCACTCCAAACCGGCTTGTTTTCTTCACGATTTCAGACCTTGTATAAACATTATTTGGTTTATTAACATTTTAACCAATCGAAAAATCAATTACCATTTACTAATTCTATTTAAACTAATTTGTTTGAATTGAAATCAACTTTAAAATTTTAGTGTTTTAAACAATTAGATTCCTCCTTTGAAACCACCTACATTTTCAGGAATCATTTATACAAATTTCAAAAATCCAAATTTTAATCATTTTTCCCAAGTCAAGATATTTCAAAAATCCCAGCTTAAAAATTATATCTTATTAACTAACACTTTAAACTTTAGTAATTACCAAAATTTATTGTGTTAATAAAATTCCCAGATTTACTGTACTGTCCTATGTGTGTGTGTGTGTGTGTGTGTGTGTAACCTTGCTGTTAATTTCAAGCAGTGAAATAACAATCAGAAATTCATTTAGGAGTTTAAACTTAAGAAACATTAAAAATTTACTATTTTGAAATTAACAGTTTAAAACTTATTGTTTTTAGAAATTAACATTTTAAAATTTATGTTAAAATACCTTACTGCCTGCTCGCGAACCACACCACCAGTCCACTGATCGACTTCGAACCCACATTGATCTCGACTTCAGCTTTCGAGCTTCGACCATGCCTTGCAACTGTCATCGCCATCCTGCTGCTCCACTCTTCCCCAGATGGCCTCCCCACCTACTCGTCGAATGCTACGCGTCCCAGCCACGCTCAAGCTACCCCTCCAAAGAGCTGCGCGTGCCTTCACACGACGATCCCCCTGAACTTGCTGTCACCACCCCGACTTCAAACGAAAAATAAGAGCGAGCGACTCCTCCCCTTCAGGATACTCGCCACTAGGATTCTTGCCTTACTCGCTCGCAACGACTCAACCACTGCCTCGCATGCGCACACTATCGCGACTACATCGCGCTTTGATTCCGACCACACATACTCTCTCTGCCCTCGATTCAACTCCTCTGAATGTCGATCTCGATTTTAACAGCCCGCTTCTCCTTTTTTCCGAGTTAATTTGATTGGGCCATTTTTTTTACTGAAGTAAGGAATGAGAGTTTTCTATAGATTAAAATGAAAGAGAGAAGGAAGTGTGATTCACTCGTTCCTAAATAAGGATGAAGTATACGATATTTTATCTCGTGAGTGACAGATTTGAAAATTGAAGAGAAGGGATGCATGTTCAAATTATATTGCGTGAAGAAATGATCTTGCTACAGTGATTGACGAGAAATCAAAAACCTCTGATGTGAATATATGTCAATCAGAATTATATATATATTTTTTAAATTTTAAATCGTTTCGATTATGCAATTTAAAATCCCGATCTCCTATAGAGGTGTGCCGTTAGTCGTTTATAATGTTATACCCCTATTCCGAATGCAATGGAAAAAGTTTCGAGTCCTAATTTGATCGTATGGAGAAGATAGCTTTTTGGATCCAGTTATTATATTGAATTTCGATATAAATTTCAGCGCGTTTATATCCCGCACGATCACACAACAACACCAAACACTACGAAACTTGGAATCTGATAATAATACACTATTACGGATCCAATGGAACTGGTTTCGTCGAATTCCGAGACTGTCCCTCGAAAGGCAAGTTTTAATTATCAGTTTAAATGATATATTTTTAAAACTGAACAAATCGCTGTTAAATTCAATTTTAAAAGTTCTATTACATTTTGTATAATCAATACAAATTTTATAAGCCTTCAAATTATTTTTAACGAGCTTAAAATCGAGATTCAACAATTTACCCAATTTTCAATTATTAAAACTAATAATTAAATTGTCCAATAAATAGTTATGTTTGAAATTCATGTTAAAAATTAACTTTCAAATATTTAAAATCAATTAAATATTCCAATTTCCCTTGTAAGAATTTCGTCCCCGAAATTGCTAGTTAAGAAGAATGGTCCACAACCCGTTTTCTATTTTTCCAAAACCAAAGAGTTTTTAACAACTTCCCAAAACAATCTTTTTATTAAAGGCACACTATCTCTCTTACTAACTTCTCGAACTCTTCCGTAGGTTCCAAATAATATTATCCTCTCGATAATTCAAATTATAGTTTAAAACAAATCTCAACTATCAAAATTTTCTTCAAAAATTTTCTAACTTCTTAAATTTTTGAAAAATTTCGTCAGCGTCTCCTTTGCATGGCTAGATCGGAACAACTATAAATGCCTCTACGGGCCTAAAATTTTCAAAAGAAAATAAAAGCCAAGTGGCTAGATCAGAAATCATCAAATTTCATATGACAATTTGAAATACGTACCCTTTTGTTGGGCGGTTCAAAATTATCTTTTGGAATCAAAAACACCAATTTGCCTTTTCTTTTAAATACATGTATATTCTACTTACCAATTACAGAATTCAAAATCATTTTATTCATTTCTTTATAGAATTTAAATACCTATTTCATTCAAGCTCGTACGATGTACATATATCATCCATATGCAATATCAAATTCGATCGCTCACTCGATCACGCAATTTCACTTCTGAACTAGTATCGTCCACCCGACTTCCTAGTGCAGACTCAGATCTGGTTTCTTGATCAGAAACCTTCATCCTCCTTGCATAGCCATATACTATGATATAGAATTTCAGGATCAATCAAAAATCCATATCCAGGGTTCACCGTCGAAAATCGAGTGAAAAACCCCAACTCGGATCGATATACATACCTCGAAATCCTATGCTCGTATCTGGATCAAATCGTTATGCGAATATAATAGTATACGTACATCCTACGTGTTTATCTTAATTGATTATTAGCTATATCGGTTCTCTTTTTATTCATATTTATTTTGATTTTCATTCACTTATTCACACTTATCATTTCCCACACGTTTATTAAATCTTCATTCATATACTAACATAGTATTTATCTCAATTCCAAATTTACTTAAGAATTTCACCCTTTACTATTCTTAAATTTATTATAAATATTCTATACACTTTAATATTTATTTTCACTTCACCCTTTAGGCTCATATCTATTTTCATCTAACTTAAATTTTCAAATTTCATTCGTATTAATTTGCTTCAATTTACTAATTTATTTCAAGTCTCGATAATTTTATCTCCAAGCTTTATTTTATTCACATGATTCAAGCTACATCTCATTCCAATATTCAATTCAAATTCATTTACTTCAAATCAATTAGTTCATCCACTACTTTTTTTCCAATTCCAATAAATTTTAATTCCTAAAATTTCGTTCTTTTAGTCCAACTCGAATTAATTTTTCAATTTAACTTTACTTAACATAATTCAAGTTAAATTCCAATATTCAGCTTCAATTTTATTTACTTACAAATGTAAATTCCTTTGAATTTCAAAATCAAAACAGTTTTACCAACCCAAACTTCAACATTCACAATATTTAGGTAATAATTCCTCCCTTGGAAACTAGAAAATGAATATCGATGATGCTGCAGTCGTCACCGAAATTATTTTCCAGCGATCGAAATGATTTAGTGCTTTTATTCTTTTTTTCAAAAACACTTTAAATATTTTTAATTCCAAATACCACTAGATTTAATATCCAACTCAAAAATATTTCTGAATAATATCACTATTATTCCTCCAAAATCTTTGAAAATCATTTTCAAACCCAAAGGAAATTAAATTTTCGAATTTTAAATCCTTTCAATCTATATTCAAATATTACTCTGAAATTTCATTTCAAATTATAAATCACATTTATAATTCACATTTACGAATTACATTCTGTTATATGAATTATTTTCCTTAACTTTGGTTATAATTTCCCATTCCTTCTTCAATTTCCATACAACAATGATAATAGTAATATTATCATTCCGTTACACCCAAGCAACCATATATACTTATAATAATTAATGAAAATTACTTCTTCCATATATAAAAATAATTTGGATAAAATTATTTTGTTCGTCCAATTTAAAACAATATCGTGTCGAATTGTTCTGTCCAAGTGTTTAGAGATCCCTATCAATAACGTTATTACTCGTATTGACCAAAATCCATAAGCCACTCAACAAACCAATTAACACAATATAAAATGATTTTATATTCACTAACAAATACGCGCTCATATCTATTAATACACTCAAACTCATTCTAGGGCGTTACTGATCCTATCTCTAATGAGTAATCCCCACCAGAGCCAAGGATCTCGCTTAACCTCCAGCTCCGATACCACCTTAGAAATCCGCAGGCTTTTCAAACCTCTAGACAGCGGCCACTCTCCGCCGTAGCCTACATTGATACCTCAAATTTGCTTTTATGGCCAGCCTCTCAACTGCAACCAACCACTCCGGGGCATGTAAGAGGAAGAGTCATCCGTTCGCTACCAAACAAGAAGCGAGAAACCCCTATCATGTTGTAATGATGAACCACCAGAGCCAAGGTTCTCACTTAACCTTCAGCTCTGATACCACTGTAATGGCCCGCAAATCCATACCCCTTTGAGTCAACACTATTCTCCACCAAATCAACTCAAAGAAATACAAACCATTAGGGTTAAAGAAGAAAGAGGTAGAAGAAGAAGATAAAACAACAACATTAGAATCTCACAATTGTAGCGGTAAAAGATATAATATATAATAACAGATTTTTATACAAAGAATATGTAATTGTTTAATACTTACAATCATCG
This sequence comes from Allium cepa, assembly GCA_030765085.1. NCBI lineage: Eukaryota > Viridiplantae > Streptophyta > Magnoliopsida > Asparagales > Amaryllidaceae > Allium > Allium cepa. Next base: position 563,685,022 of record CM060935.1, read on the forward strand.
GAGTACAACACAATCCATAGCACATAACTGGACAGTTATAATAACTTGTCCTCACAAAACTGTCTATGCAGTTATACTGCACGGCGGAATATACATCAAGTACGTGTGATACGTCTCGCCATCCAGCTCGTCTTCTGAGCTCCATAGCATCCTATCCTACATTTATAATACTCGATCTAACGATCATTATAATAAAATAACACCCGAGTCATACTGTAAAACCAGCGCGAGAAAACACACTCAATTGGATTACTAAAGTTTTCAAAGTCCTTTGAAATCAAACGTATCTCGTAAGACCACACCACAAATAAACATGTCAGGTTTTTACCTTACGATAACCAAAACATTTTTATCAAATTCGTCTGATATTATAATTGTGTCTATAGAAAGTAAAATAGAATCATGCTGAAATGCTTGAATCTCACGTTCCAGCAATAGTTAGGCACAATCAAAACCATACAGGCGCTTATTGAAGATTGAATTCCATTCAATGGCAGGGCTACCGGGTTACCTCCCGTCACAGTACCTGGCCTAGATCAGCATACCAAGGACCACTCTCGATCCCCTACAACACAAGACCGGAGCTACCCCTTACTAGATAGTTCAAATAAGGTCACCCCACGGTTGGGATCAGCAACGGCCCACTAAGCCGAGATCAAAAGGGACTCTAGACAGGGATGACCTTATCCTACTTGGGTGCTACTCACTTAGCCTTGCTGCACCTCCCCTTGTTTTAGCCATTCCCGGTTGATGAGGCTTGAGGCTATGCATTACCTCTTTAGCACACATTTCACTTAGAATGCTCATCGTCCTCCTGACGATGGTCTGATAGCATTTGTCCATACATGTTGCCCTGGGTCTGGAAAAACTCACCGTATTTATCATCTTCACAGTCTTCATTCGCAAACATTCAAACCAGATGGAATTAGTTTTCAGATAATTAAACCTGTTCTCGGTCTCGTCGAAACGATCAACGCATTGGCCAATATTGATAGTAGGTTATTTAACTATCAAATTAGACAATCATCCAACCAATTGTTTTATTTCCACTGAAAAGCGCCAAACCTTATTAAATTTAGATTATTAAATAAATCAAATGTCTTTGTACAAAAATATGTACTTAAACAATTAAAATAAAACTGTTTAAAATACTTTATTCAAAATAATAGATATGAAATTCTATAAAATTTTCCAAGTAAAACTCTAGACAAAACTACTCTTAAAATAAAACTATCATATAAGTATAAATATTTAATAATCATCTTTTAAATCATAATACAAGTTAAACCTTTAAAATAATCACTTTTATAATTAACATAATATATATTTACTTTAAAATATTTAAAACAATTTAAATAATAAATTTCTCTAAAACCATTTTTTAAAACAACTTTAAAACTTCTAGTTTTTACTTAAAATTCTTCTTTCAAAATGCACTTGGCTGTTTGGGAAAATATACTTTCCTGTGATGCCCCACCTCTATACCCACGTTAGTCAAGAACACTACGGTGTAGTGCTGTCAACTAGCACGGAGAATAAGGCTGTTGAGGAGCGACCATCCATCTGATTGCTTATCACACGGTGGCTATAAATAATCTTCGGAAACAAACATAGAAATAAGCATAACACAAATCAGTCACAGACATCCATATCACAAAGGCGGAAGAAGATATGAATACATAACTAACATATGAAAGTGTACATCAGAGTAGTGGTCAAAAAGATCCACAATAATACAAAAGAATAGAAACACGTGCTATACAAAAGAATACAACTATGAGTCTATGTCTCAAGTGTATACAACAAAAAAACTACTAATCTAAATAGTTAGCCAAAAGTCAGAGTAGCAAATCCCAGGAAGAAATCAAGCAGAAGCACCTGTAACATCTCGGTCTGACCCGAGTATTATTTAAGAAAATAATAAACGGATCAGTCTAGCTATAAATATCAGATGACATGGTATAAAATAAAAGATATGACATAAACATAAAATATCCATACTGACATACTACTATAAGTATGCAAATGATGATCAACAGAAGATCAATCAATAAGAGATAAATCGATATCACAAGAATCTTCTCAAAGATCCAAAGAGGGCATCATACCCTAAACTTGTACTCATAACAAGACAACGACATAAATTCCAGAAATCAACACAAGAAATCCAGAAATCATAGAAAAAGGGAAAGATGCCTATCACTTGACGGTCCGAAAACCATGGGGAGCTACCCTATATGGATGATTCGGAATCACCCAGATGAGGTCTAGGCTAACCAAAAAGCAAAAAGGTATGTGTGAATGGAATCTCACAAATGGTGTCTAGTCTGACCTCGCAACAAAAAGGTATGTGTGAGTGGAATCACACAAATGGTGTCTAGGCTAACCAAAAAGAAAAAAGGTATGTGTGAATGGAATCACACAAATGGTGTCTAGCCTAACCAGGAAGCAAACAAAGAGACATCACACAATTGCTAGCCTAAATCACAAAATGATCGTCATGATCAACGAGAAGTGTCAATTACACTAAGCTAGTCAATATAAAAGTTTAGCTTCATGTCCCATAACCACTTGCTTAACTCAAATATTTACGAACATAGTGTAGATCTTCAATAGAAAATTGTCACAAAAAGGTTCAATCGAACAAGTCCAAGAGTTAACCGACGAAGCAAACGCAAGCGTTTCATACCACTTGTTTTACTAAGCCATTTAATTCAATTTCTCATACGAGTGAGGTAAAGGTTTGTATATACTAGTAGATTGGAAAATGGTTTAAGAAAAGAGCTTTGTTATTGAAAATAGAGTTGAAATCATTTTGTTGAAAGAGTTTTGATATTTACTACTAGTATTGAAACCTTCATATTTTAAAGTGACAAATCATAGAAGTGATTGTAGAAACAATCAATCATAAAAATTCACATACGAAGACGTGAATAAAATCCAAAGAAACCGATAAAGAATCCTTCGAAATAGATATTCAAAAATCCATAAAATCGACCGAGAAGCCCAAGATAGTTTGTCTCGAAGAATGGTCAACTCAGCATCTCAACAAAGCAAGTTCTATTGAATGTTTTTAGATAAGATCCCCTATGGAAGGGGGGTCCAGAGGGGTGGCAACGCCCCTGCTACGGGATTCGACCTGCCTGGTCAAGTCGCAGGGGTCCAGGGCGCAGCGCCCCGACCAAAACGGTACGACCTAGTGAAGACCTAAGGGAGGATAGGATCGAGCGACTTAAGGGGGTACACGACCTAATGGAACAAAGGCCGAGCGACTTAAGGGGGTATGCAACCTAATGGAACAAAGGCCGAGCGACTTAACGGGGTACGCGACCTAATGGAACAAGGGCCGAGCGACTTAACGGGGTACGCGACCTAATGGAACAAAGGCCGAGCGACTTAAGGGGGTTGAGGTCATGCGACTTATGGTGCCATGCGACCAAAAGTGCCACACGACCTAAAATGAGAACGACCCAACGTGATAAAGGCCGAACAAGATGACGCAAGGAGCGACCTAGCAAGACTCACGACCTAAAAATTACAAGGCCGAACGAGTTAAGGGGATTGCACGACCTACTGCCTTGCGACCTACGACCTAACGGCTTAAAGGCTTAAACCATGCGAACGACTCAAGGTCATACGACCTAAAGGGGAACGACCTAAGGTCACACGACCTATGGTCACACGACCTAACGTACCGATGCGACCTACGACCTAACGAGTTAACGGTTTATAAGGTCGAGCGACTTAAGAGGTTTAACACGCGAGCAACCTATCGTCCAACGACCTAACCACTATAACAAGGCCGAGCGACCTACGACTTAAAACCCAACGACCTAATTCCGAGGCGAACGACCTAACACGTGCGAATGGTTTTAAGGCCAGAAACGAGCTATTCTCTGAGTGACTTTTCAACGCGGACGACCTAACATAGGCAGAACGACCTAAGTGCAGTTTTTCACCAAAAACACTAAAAATTGGAAAAAAAATTCGCCAATCCAATCCAAACCAAATGCAAATGTACATGCTAAAGTGATGGGGAATCATTCCCAACAGTCCAATATAGTTATAGACTAGAATTGTGAGATAAAAATATCACCTTTTCACCAAATTTATGAAGAAAAGCTTGAAAGCAACGGAGAAGTAATCACAAGCTTGAATCCAATGTCTTCTTCTTGAATTTGGAATTGAATGTTGGATTTGCAAGAGAATTTGAGCTTGGAATTTTAATTTCTCATGCCACTCACCATTAATGCTAAAGCTTGGTTGTTAGGAAATTTATGAAGAGTGAGGAGAAAGAGAGAAGTGAGTTTGAGTTATAATGGCTAATATAACCTAAAGTCCAAAGCGGGAAAAGTAAGTGAAATTCCACTAACTCCAAATCTATCAATGTTTATACTTAAAAAAGTTGTAAATGGCATTTCGAACTCAATGGAAGTGGTTTCGAGTCCTAGTTTGACAGTTAGCAAAAAGTAGCTTTTCGGACCAATATCCGATTAACGACAAAATATTTAAATAAAATATTTAAATATAAAATCGATAAATATGCGGGTTGTTACATTTCCATTCCAATATAGCCCATTTAATCATTTATAAATCCTTCTCGATTTATCCCAGTTTAATTTACGTCCCAATCCCGTAAATTTTCTTTTGGCACCTTTAAAAATAAACCCACTATTTATTTTTAAAACGAATTACCCTTTTCTTATAAATTCCTACCGTGAATTTAAAATCTCAAATATCTATTGATATTTGTCTCACTTTATTTATAAACACAATTTATAAATCCATAGCCTTATTCTCTTTTTATTCACTATTTTCTAAACACTTAGTCGATTTTCAAATCGATTTGCTGAATTAAATTCCCTTTAAAATAAATTCCTCTACTTACCCAAATTTATTCCAAAAACCCATTTATTCCAGATTCACTCCTTTATTCTGATTTAAAATCTTATTTAAATATGAAATACCAATTTCATACTTTATTTCAAAATTTTCCCTTTATTTTCCTCGCTACATTTTAAATCTTGACTTTAAGAAAATCCTTTGTACTTCAAATCCATATTGCTTAAGTCCATATTTTTAAAATTCTTTAACTTCATATTTATTCAAAATCCCTATTCTTTCCATATTCCAAAATTTATTAATTAGGATTTCAAAATCAAATGTTTACTTTTTCCCAAATTCACCCTTTTATTTATTTAACTTCATCATAAACATTTTGCTTAAAAATTTACTTTTTATTTCCTTTAAAAATCCAATCTTTATATTTCGATATCTTAAAATATCCAAAATATATTTAGTTAAAACATAGCATTCAATAATTCCAGTATAATCTATCACGGATTATCTAATAAATCATATCACAAACTATGAAAATAAATTTCAATATTTTCGAGTAATCCAGTTGGACCCCTCCAACATGTTTCCCTGTATCTACAGATATTAGTACAATAAAAAATATCAATCCTACGTCGAGGGGGATATCGTGGAATAAAGGGTCATCCGCTATTATGCGGGGCGCATAGGGTCTCATCCGCTATATAATGCGGGAATAGCAATCACTCCAATTTATATATCCTACTATATATAATACCACATCCAGATTGATAAGGATTATCAATTCAATCAATCAACCAATAATTTAAATTTTGACAATTTAAAATTAACTAGTAATCCAATTTAAGTGAGATTAACTCACCTTTGAGTTTTATTTGCAACCCACTCTACCGGCTTGTTTTCTTCACGTTTCAGACCTAGTATAAACGTTATATGGTTTATTAACCTTTTAACTAATCGAAAAATAAATTACCATTTATTAATTTTATTTAAACTAATTTGTTCGAATTGAAATCAACTTAAAAATTTAAAATGTTTTGACCAAGTAGATTCCTCCTTTGAAACTACCTACATTTCCAGGAATCATTTATATAAATTTCAAAAATCTAATTTTTAATCATTTTTCACAAGTCAAGACATTTTCAAAAATCCCAGCTTTAAAATTCTATCTTATTAACTAACTCTTTAAACTTCAGTAATTATCAAACTTTATTGTGTTAATAAAATTCCTAAATTTACTTTGCTGTCCTATATATACAGCTGATTCCATTTTTAAAACAAAACTGTTTAAACCTTGCTGTTAATTTCGATTAGTGAAATAATAATTAGAAATTCATTTAGGAGTTTAAACTTAAGAAACATTAAAAAATTACTATTTCGAAATCAACAGTTTAAAACTTATTGTTTTCATAAATCAACATTTTAAAATTTATGTTAAAATACTTTACTCCCTGCTCGCGAACCACACCAACAGACCACCGATCGACTTCGAACCCACATTGATCTCGACTTCGGCCATCGAGCTTCGGCCATACCTTGAAACTATCGCTGCCATTCTACTGCTCCACTCTTCCCTAGATGGCCTCCCAACCTACTCGTCGAATGCCGTGTATCCCAGCCATGCTCGAGCTCCTTCACCAAAGAGTTGCGCACGCCTTCACACGACGATCCCCCCTAATTTGTGGCCACAACCCAATTCGAACGAAAATTAGAAGCGAGCGACTCCTCCCTTTCGGGAGACTCGCCACTAGGATTCACACCTCACCCTCTCGCGACGACTCAACCACAGCCTCGTGTGGGCACACTATCGTGACTGCGTCGTGCTTCGATTCTGAGCACCCTCCCTCTCTCTGCCTTCGATTCGACTCCTTCGACTGTTGATCTCAATTAGAACAGTCCTCTTCTCCTATTTTTGCTGAGTTAAATTTTTGATTCACCCATTTTTTACTGAAGTAACGAACGAGAGTTTTCTATATATTAAAATGAAAGAGAGTGGGAAGTGTGATTCACTCCTTCCTGCAGAAGGATGAAGCATACGATATTTAATCTCATGAATGACAGATTTGAAAATTGAAGAGAAAGGATGCGCATTCAAATTATCTCGCATGAATAAATGGTCCTGCTACAGTGATTGAGGAGAAATCAAAAAGCTCTGATGTGAATATATATATATATATATATATCAATCAGCATAATATATATACTTATTTTAAATTTTAAATCGTTTCGATTGTGCAACTGAAAATCTTGATCTCCTATCGAGGCGTGCCGCTAGTCGTTTATAATGTTATACCCTATTTCGAACGCAATGGAAAACATTTCGAGTCCTAATTCGATCGTATGGAGAAGATAGATTTTTGGACCCAGTTATTATATTGATATTCGATATAAATTTCAGCGCGTTTATATCCCTCACAATCACACGACAACTCCAAACACTTTGAAATCCGATAAAAATACACTATTATGGATCCAATGGAACTAGTTTCGTCGAATTCCGAGACTGTCCCTCAAAAGGTTTGTTTTAATTATCAATTTAAACGATATATTTTTAAAACTGAATAAATCGTTGTTACATTCAATTTTAAAAGTTCTATTACCTTCAGTACGATCAATGTAAATTTTATAAGCCTTCAAATTATTTTTAACAAGCTTAAAACTGAGATTCAACAATTTACCCAACTTCCAATTATTAAATCCAATGATTAAATTGTCCACTAAATAGTTATATTTGAAATTCATGTTAAAAACTGACTTTTAAATATTTAAAATCAATTAAATATTCCAATTTCAAATGTTCAGAATTTCGAGTGGTTACAAATTATTAGTTTATTATCTGAGGCTGTTGAGCGTAGGGTACACTTGATAGTTTGTTTATTACCTTTGTACAATTAAAAGTTTCTAAACTGGAATAAACGATTGGCATTGCTTGCTATGGATGTATAATTGATTCTTTTGTTGCATGGAATAGTTATATTGTTTTTTTCCTATGTATTGTGATTTTCTTTTGTTATAAGTTGTAAATAAATAAATACTTCTCTTGTACATAATTCTAACCCTTTTGGATTATATAAGTGAAATATAGGTTTATGAATTACTGCTTTTGGTTTCATAAATAAAGTGTTGTTTGCCCAACAAATAGGTACGTTTTTGGATTATTGTTTTATAACGATATTATATTGTTTTCCAGTGGTTTGGGATACTTAATTTTTGAAATGTGATATATATAAACATATATATATATATATATATTATAATTATTGATATTATTATTTTCCGGACCTCTTCGTACAAAGGAGACTCTGTCAAAATTTTCCATGAATTTAAGACTTAGAAAATTTTATGAAAGTGAAAATATTTTCAAACTTTTATTTACTTGAATACGAAGATTGAATTATTTATAAATTGAGATATTTATTTTAAATACTTAATTATGTAAGTCTAAAGTGTTCTAAACTGATTATTTGAATAAAATATATATTAATTCCTTCTTTCCCTTTTCAAGGACGAAAAGTTTTGAGTAGGGGAGAGTGTAATGACCCACATTTTTCGATAACTAAAATATTGAATTTAATAAGATTTTGTAATTTAATATTGGGTGAAAATATAATTTATGACTTATTAATGATAAATTAACTAGAATATGATTTAATAATGTTGTTTGAATGCCATCAACAATTATTTAATGCAATTTCAATCAAATGAATTAATTGTAAAGTTAATGTTGTGATCACTGTAAATAAGAAAATAAATTGAATGTTATATTTATAGTGAAATTGTATGTTATTTTATTTGATTGGTTTTAGTACATGACGGGAAATCAATTATTTGCACGTAAATTTATAATCTTGTTGTAAACAATAAACTTATATGTGTGATTAAATTATGTAAAAGTAACAATTGCTTATTTATCATCTTATTATTTGATCCATTGAAATTAATTTGGAAATTAATAAAAAATTAAATGCAATTAAATATTGCGTTAATATGAGTTAAGATGATAATTATAGAATAAGGGTGTATTAATAAGTGAACTAGTATCAAATGAAATTCATATTGGTACGGGATGATTGAATAATAAGAATGATATCAAAATAAATGAATTTATTGAAAGTTAAAATTATAATTACTAAGTTTATTACAGATGTAATTGAATGTTGTAATTAGTGCAATATTTAAATATTGAATTTGACATGGAAGTTTATTTTAAAAGATTATAAATTCATATGTAATTAGAAATGATGGAAATTGTCGACTTTTAAATTTTAAATTTATGTAACGACCCACCTTTTTGAACGGTTTAAATCGACAATAAACCACACAAGTCAAACTCAAACCATTCAAATAGGAGGATTATTATGAGGTAAATAAGAAAAAGAAGAGAAAAGAAAGAAAACAAATGTAACGACCCAGATTTTTCGTCGTTTGATTTGAAAATATTTAAATGGTTTTAAATATTGAATTTGAATTATAGATTGATTTTGAATAAGGAAATTTAGGCTTTTATCTATGAAATAGATTCAGAATTTAAATATAGCGATTTATTGGATAAATTAGTTATTGAATTTTATAATTGAATATTGGGTAAATTATTGTATCTTGATTTTAAGCTCAGTAAAAATAAATTAAAGGCTTACAAATTTATAATTAAGATAATGGAGATAATAAAAGTTTGAAACTGAATTCAAAGGGATTTGTTAAATTTTAAAAATATATCGTTTAAATTAACGTATATAAATAGCCTTCCGAGGTACAGTCTCGGAATTCGACGAAACTAGTTCCATTGGATCCGTGATAGTGTATTATTGTCGTATTTCAAATTTCATAGCTTTTGAAGTTATTGTTTAGCCATACAGGATATAAACGTGTAGAACTTAATATCGAAATTCAATATAATAATTGGGTCCAAAAAGCTTATCTTCTCCATACGATCGAATTAGGACACGAAACTTTTTCCATTGCGTTCAGAATAGGGGTATAACATTATAAATGCCTAGCGGCACGCCTCGATAGGTATTCAAGATTTTGGGTTGCGAAATCAAGACGGTTTGAAATTTAAAATATTGTGTGTGTGATATATATATATATATTTATATATATATATATATATATTTATAAAATCAGATAAAAGGTAAATCATTGATGCAGGCCAGGAGGAGGGATCGATTGATTCAAGTCATGATGCAAAACGATCTATGAAATTAGTATGGTTGAAGTGTTCAAGTTCTTTAGGTCGTTGGGAGAAGGCCACAATCTTAAGTCATTCAGGAATTTTTAGTCGTTTCCGACTCAACAGAAGAGGGTCACGACCTTAGTTGTTACGAGTTAAAGAAGCAACTATGAGTCGTCCACGACCTAACATGAGTCGTCCACGACTTAACACGGCGAGTAAAGGGAGGCTACGACCTAACAGGTCCGAGATAAAGAAGCTGCGACTTATTTCCAATGGTTTGCGACCTAACGGAGTGATCTTAAGTCATTTGCGACTTAACGAGAAGGATGCAAAGGAGTTACGATTTAATAAGAGTTTGAGGTGTTCGAGTTTGATGAGTCGTACACGACACAACGACTCATCCATAAGTCGTCTGCGACTTAACAAGGAACCAGAGAGGGAAGTGGCATTAAGTTTACGACCTAAGGAGTCTACGAGTTACGACCTAAAGGAAACCCGACTCATCAACTTACGAGATAACAAGGTAGTGCCATATTATGATAAGTCGTTGCCGCGACCTAACAGGAACAAGCTACGACCTATCATTATACGACCTAATGAAGGAACGGAGTTAGACCACATAGAGATGAGTCGTCCAGGAATGAGTCGCTCGGAGATGAGTCGTTCGAAGATAAAGGCCTTCCATAAGTCGCTGCCGAGTTAAGCTGAGTCGTAGGTCGCGAGTCAGTGCTATGTCGTGAGTCGTGTAACCTGTGTTGTTATGATGTGTCGTATTGTGTTGTAATTTGATGAGTCGTATGTCTCATGAGTCGCAAGTCGTAAAGTTGTAATATGTTTGTAAATAGCTTGAGTCGGTCAGTATGTAATATGTTGAGTCGGTAATGTATATGACTCGGTCGTGTTGAGTCGTATATGTTATGTTGTATGTTGAGTCGTTTGTTATCTTTGAGTCGTGTAGATTGTGTTGCGATGTTAAGTCGGCAACGACTTATGATGAGTCGGAGCCTATGAGTCGGCAACGAGTTAAAGGGGCCGTTGTGTCAAGCTATAAATAGAGGGTGTGTTGTATATTTTGAGGTGGTTGATTTTGAATAAAATTTCTCTTTTGTTAGCTTTGTGCTTTCATACCAATTGGTAGTTGAGTGTAATCTCCTATCTCCACTTACGTCATTCGAGTGCGCTCGAATCCACGTTTGTTGAAGCCGATTCACGGAATCTAGTGCGCTAGATCAACGTGCGAAGAATCGTAGATCTTTGAACACGGTATAGTGCGCTATCAACGTGTTTGAGATAGCTAGAGTTCGGTATCTTTGGATCAACGAACTTGGGCATTTTGGTATCTTCAACTCACCGATTGCTACATTTCATCGATTGAAGTTTATTTCGAATTATCCGCTGCGTCAGTTTTGGTATCAGAGCCATACTTAGCCAATCATAGCTAAGTTTGATTCTTGGAACCAAGTTTTTGAAGTTTTTGAAGTTTGGAGTTGTTCATTGTGTTCATATTGAAGTTGCATCAAGTTTGGAGAGTTTGATCCATTTCATTTTGGATCGAGGAGTTGGATTTTGTTTGGATTTTGAATTGGTGATTTGCGCGCCAAAGTTTTGAAGGTTTTGGAGTGAGCCGAGGCAAGTCTTGACCGAGCCAAGCAAAGTTGTGAAGAGTCAAGGCCGAGACAAGCATTGCCGAGACAGTTGAGCCTAGATTGCCTTATCGTGTGAAATTTTGAAGTATTGTGTTCAATTTGTTGAAGTTTGTGAAAATTTTAACCATGCCACCAAGGAGAGCTAATCGTTATCAAAACGTTGAAGCTTTGTATCGTAGAGAAGAAGCCGATCAAATGGAGCAACGTATGCATGAGAAGTTCGATGAAAGTTTTGGTAGATTGGAGAAATTGGTGATGGATTTGAATACAAGTCAAAGCAGAAGGTCGCCAATCTCGGACCATGGAGGAAACCGAGTTTCGCCATTGGTTACGGAAGCGAGGAGGGTGTTACCATCATCTAGTCGTGACAGAAGAGAATCGTCAGTTTCGATGAGGAGAGATCATCGTGATTATGAAAGAGGAAGTAGAAAGGATGAGCATGTTCATAGCAGAAGCAATGTTCAGAATCGATATCGAAGCTCATCTAAATTTGAAGAAGATCGTTATGGTGATAGTCTTCATTTTCGATTTCAGGAATCTAGGAAGGATACAGAAATTCCAGAATTCCGAGGTGGGTTACAAGCAGAGGAATTCCTTGATTGGTTGTCAAAGGTTGAAAGAATGTTTGAACTCCATGATATTCCTGAAGATCGCCAAGTTAAGTTAGTTGTTGCAAGCTTGAGAGGTAGAGCTATGGACTGGTGGCAACAAACTAAATCAACCAGAGAGAGAATGAAGAAATCTAAAGTTGTCAAGTGGGATAAGATGAAAAGGATGATGGAAGCAAATTTCTTACCCTACAATTATCAATCTCGTGTTAACCAACAGTTGCAGAAGAGGAATCCAGGTAGTCAAGGGAAGGGTATGGTTATAAGACCCAGTAATCAGTTTGATGGCGTTCCTTACAGTAGAGAAATTTCCAAGAGAATCAACGAACCAGTTGCACACAGAATCATTACGACGAATGTTGATGACCAAGTTAAGCGCTATCATTATCAGGAGTCTAACCATCGAAGTTTTGAAGGTACAAAGTCCCAGAAGAAACCCTTGGTTATAGAAGAATGTGGAAGTAAGGAAGTGGATGGTCGTACTGACAGCGGAACAGAAGAAGAAGAGGAACCGAATAGTCCAATATCAGTCAGCGAGAGTGTTGAAGAATCGGAAGGTAGTACTGAAACATTGGTTATGTATGAGGCAAGAGAAGAACTTCAATTTCCGGAGGAAGTTAAACCAATGTTGGAAGAGCTAGAAGAGGTTGGTCCTACAGAATCATTCGCAGCCTTACCACTAAAGTTTGATAATGAAGATAAAGAATCTTTATCAAGTAATGAGGAGAGTAATATGTTGAGGAGGACTGATGAATTTGACTTTTATCAACCGCTGAAATTTGATGATAACGAAGAGATTGAGTCAAAGTATGTGGATGTAGAAGTGGATTACTCGTCATTGCCAAAGTTTGATATCGATAGTATGGAAGAAGAAATTGTGTTCGGAGTTGAGGGAATTCATTTTTTGATGGAGGATTTTTGTTTGATACCTGAGCTTATGGCTGAGAACCAGACGAGTATTAATTCCGTGGTTTTCGAGGAGCCTGGGCAAAGTGAAAGTGAAATGAAAGAAAAGGCAGAATCAGATTGTTTATTATCTTTAAGAGAGTTCGTCGATGAAATGGAAGATGATGAGGAGTTATCAATATTGATTGAATCCGGAAAAGATTTTGATGTTGAGAACCCTGAGGAGGATGAAGTATGTGAAGATGAAATGTTTGAGGAACTACCTGAAGAAACTAATTTTGTATGTTTGAAAGAGTATGTGGAAATGAGGAATGGAGTGTTTGAATTGACCAAGCAAGAAGCGAGTGAAGATCTTGATGTTTTCGAGGAAGTTGGATCAGAATTCGATGAGTCTGAAGTCGAATATTCTGAGGCATTATCCGAAGAGTTACCATCACTCCAGGACGTTCAACCTCATACTGAACTCCTACCAGAAGCTATTTCACTGCCAGTATCATATGATCTTGTGAGTCCGAAAGAACAGGAAGAGTTGATACGACAGGAGGAAGAGAATGATTGCCAGTTAAAGTCGTCTGATGATGTCCACCCTGCAAACATTGCCAGTGTCAATTGCTTGGAACTATCTTATGGAAATAACTATGTTGAAGGAGAAGTGAGCGGGAGTTCATTTCAGTCAGGAGAATTTGATACCACACTTCGAGGACAGATGCTAGATGATAACATCTCTGAACGATATACGGAAAGACAAGAATCTGAGCATGAATCATCACACTTCTTAGGACAGGATTTCCTAAGTCATTCTATGATTTTAAATTTCCTTATATCGTCTCACATTTTGGATGAGTTTTGGTTCTATATCACGTCGTCCTATTGGCAGAAACAATATGGTTTACGACACTATTTTTATGAAGTCCTGTGCTACATAAAGTGGATTTGGTACCTAGTGCTTAGTTTATTCCGCATCGTTTCAGATGTCATCTCTCTTAGATCACTTCCTTATGCCGCCTGCCTAATGCCACGTATATTCTATTCTATGCATTGTTTATTCCAAACCGCATCGTTAAAGGGTCGAGACAAGGACAATCTCAAGAGAGGTTATCGCCAGAGCCACATCAAACCAGATAATGAATGGAAGACAGCATCTCGGAGAAGAAAGTTTGTAAATTCGAGGACGAATTCTTCCCAACCAGGGGAGGATGATGCAGGCCAGGAGGAGGGATCGATTGATTCAAGTCATGATGCAAAACGATCTATGAAATTAGTATGGTTGAAGTGTTCAAGTTCTTTAGGTCGTTGGGAGAAGGCCACAATCTTAAGTCATTCAGGAATTTTTAGTCGTTTCCGACTCAACAGAAGAGGGTCACGACCTTAGTTGTTACGAGTTAAAGAAGCAACTATGAGTCGTCCACGACCTAACATGAGTCGTCCACGACTTAACACGGCGAGTAAAGGGAGGCTACGACCTAACAGGTCCGAGATAAAGAAGCTGCGACTTATTTCCAATGGTTTGCGACCTAACGGAGTGATCTTAAGTCATTTGCGACTTAACGAGAAGGATGCAAAGGAGTTACGATTTAATAAGAGTTTGAGGTGTTCGAGTTTGATGAGTCGTACACGACACAACGACTCATCCATAAGTCGTCTGCGACTTAACAAGGAACCAGAGAGGGAAGTGGCATTAAGTTTACGACCTAAGGAGTCTACGAGTTACGACCTAAAGGAAACCCGACTCATCAACTTACGAGATAACAAGGTAGTGCCATATTATGATAAGTCGTTGCCGCGACCTAACAGGAACAAGCTACGACCTATCATTATACGACCTAATGAAGGAACGGAGTTAGACCACATAGAGATGAGTCGTCCAGGAATGAGTCGCTCGGAGATGAGTCGTTCGAAGATAAAGGCCTTCCATAAGTCGCTGCCGAGTTAAGCTGAGTCGTAGGTCGCGAGTCAGTGCTATGTCGTGAGTCGTGTAACCTGTGTTGTTATGATGTGTCGTATTGTGTTGTAATTTGATGAGTCGTATGTCTCATGAGTCGCAAGTCGTAAAGTTGTAATATGTTTGTAAATAGCTTGAGTCGGTCAGTATGTAATATGTTGAGTCGGTAATGTATATGACTCGGTCGTGTTGAGTCGTATATGTTATGTTGTATGTTGAGTCGTTTGTTATCTTTGAGTCGTGTAGATTGTGTTGCGATGTTAAGTCGGCAACGACTTATGATGAGTCGGAGCCTATGAGTCGGCAACGAGTTAAAGGGGCCGTTGTGTCAAGCTATAAATAGAGGGTGTGTTGTATATTTTGAGGTGGTTGATTTTGAATAAAATTTCTCTTTTGTTAGCTTTGTGCTTTCATACCAATTGGTAGTTGAGTGTAATCTCCTATCTCCACTTACGTCATTCGAGTGCGCTCGAATCCACGTTTGTTGAAGCCGATTCACGGAATCTAGTGCGCTAGATCAACGTGCGAAGAATCGTAGATCTTTGAACACGGTATAGTGCGCTATCAACGTGTTTGAGATAGCTAGAGTTCGGTATCTTTGGATCAACGAACTTGGGCATTTTGGTATCTTCAACTCACCGATTGCTACATTTCATCGATTGAAGTTTATTTCGAATTATCCGCTGCGTCAATCATAGTCGTCTCCTCAGTTTAAACGTACACGCTTCCTTTACCTTCTCAAACACGCTATTCCCATTAAATCGTGTTTCCCCATTTTCTCTCTACTGGTTTAAATCAAAATCACTTTGTTCGAACTTTAGAAAAATGAGGGGGACGAGAGAAGAAATTGTGGCTTGATGAATTGAAATAGGATTGCCGATACTACCTACTTAAAATAGAAACCTCATATTTCATATTCCCATCTTCTTCAATTCAAATTCGTTCGAGTGAGGGATCGAGTTCCATACAGTGGAACAAAATATAATGTGAGGGATCGAGTTCCATTTCCTTCTTCACCGTATCAATAATGTCGATTTGCGATTGAGTGAGGGAAGTGGAGTTATGCACGCGCACGGGAGAAAATGGGGAAGTCTTGGCTCTTGCAGGCATATAGGAGAGGGATGCGAAGCGTCGAAGCGATCAAAAGGCGAGTAGGGGTGGCAAAGTCGCAAGCATGGGAAGTGGTGGCTGCAATCGACTACAAAGACTAGGGTTTCTCTAATGTGTGGACTGCGCGTGCGTACGTTGAGGAAGGGGGGTCACGATGGTGCAGGAGCTGGACGGCGATGCTGCGTTTGGTTGAGAACATATGCAGGCGAACGACGGGTTATGTACATGGAGGGAGGAAGGTATTACTACCTATGTTCTTTAAATATAATGTTAATTATATTATTTACTATTTTCTTATCGCTTAATTAAGCTATTTATCTTGGTAACAATAAGTTCATAATTCATGTTAAATTTATACGAGGTCTAAAAATCATGAAGCAAGTTGAAATTTAAATGGAATGCGGATACAAGAAAAGAAAAAAAATCAAAGGTGAGTAAATCTCACTCTCTTTGGATTGCCAAAAATTATTTTAAACAGTTAAAATGAATTATTCATTGCTGGTTGAATTTATAAATTATTATCTGGTAGGATATTATATATATATATCGTAGTATATATATTAGTGTTTGGAGTGATATCCCCGCACACTATAGCGAATGAGACCCTGTGCGCCCCGTATAATAGTGGATAACCCTATATACTGCAATATCCTTCTAGAAGTGGGATTGGTATTATTTTTATGTTGTATTAACATCTGCGGATGCAGGGAAACATGTTGGGGGATCCAATTGGATTCCTCAAATTTATTATTTATTTTTCATATATAGTAATATAAGTTCTGTGTAGAATAATCTATTATAAATTTTTGTAGTGAAATGGAATTATTGGATGCTATTATAGCACTGGCCTGAAATTGGAATGCTGTGAATGTATATTTTAAAATTTTATGGAATTGAAGAGAATTTGATGATAAAGGTATATATTGAAATTAGAGCGATTTTAAGAAAATTGAATTAGAAAAAAAAATTGACTATTGTAGATTAGTAAATGGAGATTTTTAAAACTGGATTATATAAAATAATTTAAAAAGGTTATTCTAGAAATATAAAAGGAGTTAAAGTCGATATTAAAAATAGATTGGAAGTACAAAAGGAATTTATAAGAAATAAATGTATATAACAGATTTTTTTAAACTAAGATTTGTCTATAAATAGGTAAAACCAAGGGATTATAAAATTGATAAACGATGTTTTTATGTAAATGAATTCAATATCAGACAATAATTGGAAATATAAATTCATAGGGTGAATTTACTATGAATTTATATTAAAATAAGTTAAACAGGTTTGGGAAAAATAGTAGATCCTATTATTTTTGAAACGAGAATGGTTAGGAAATTGATAATGAATCTATATGTTGTGGAATCAAGAGGAAGTTATAAAGTAAATTGGTTATTGAGATTTTAAAAATATATTTTAAATTTTAAGAAGTGAGTTTGTTTTAAAGGAAAATTTTATTATTTTAAAACTATGTAATTTTAAACTAGTGAGATCGAAATACTACGGTGTATATTTCCGAATATTAAGTATTTAATTTACAAAATTTTAATTTTTAAAAATTAGCTTTGAAATTTATTTGTTTAACTAAAAATGAGTTACTGATGTTTATAAAAGCGTTTTCGATATTTTTAAATAATTATTCGAACATGTTTTTTTATAAAATAAATCATTAATCTAAAAATACTTATTATATATATATATATATGAAGTTCGAAGTGATTGAATTTTTTTTATAAATTCTCTTGAGATTCGAAAAAAGTGGCTTATAAAAGAATATGATTTGAGGAGAGGAAATTTATTTGTGATTCCGGAGATTTTGGGAATAAGTTACGGAATAATTCTCTGAAACGTTAATATTGAAAGGATTTTGGAAAATAAGACTTGTATTATTTTCCTAAGTATGGAAAATAGAAATTTGGGAATATTTCTAAGTGCAGAGATGGTGGAAGTATCCTGTTGCGGATCTAAGTATTTGAAAAATTGTTTTCAAACGTTGGAAGGAACTGATATATCTTTCAAAAGATATTTTGAAAGTAAATAATTTGGAAAAAATTTATAATAACGCCAGATTATTGCTTATAGATGTTTAGTTGATGGTTAAATGACCGACTATCAATAATTGGCCAATTCTTTAATCGTTTCGAAGAGACCGGGATCAGATTTAATTATCCGAAACCACTACGATCTGGTTTGAGCGTAACGAATGAATACCGTGAAGATGATGAAGACGATGATTCGCTTTGTCTAGAACCAGGAAAACTAGTATGGAAGAATGCTATCTGAACATCGTCTTTGGAGGATGATGAGTATTCTAAGTAAAATTGTTTTTGAAAAGGTAACGCTTAGCCTCGAACCTCATCAATCGGGAATGACTAAAACAGGGGAGACGCAGCAAGGCTAAATGGGCCGCACCCAAGTAAGGTATGTTATCACCTTTCTAGATGTCCTCGGAAAAACCTATTTATTATGGATATTGTTGTGCATGGAAGGAGCGCTAGACAGTAAGGGTGGAAACACCCTAGGTGATAACATATTCGGTCTATCCAGGTTAGGGTAGGCCAGCCTTGTGTAATAGGGATCCCGGTGTGGTCCTCCTTACATTGTTCTAGAGGTGTGCTATGGCGGACGGTACCCCAGTGGCCAGTCATTCGTTGGAATCCATTCTCCAATACGAGCTAGCTTACGATTTTGTTTGTAGAGCCTAATATGCTGGAATTTAATTAATATAACTATTTCAGCTATTTGAATAAGTATTTGCATTTGTACACTATTATAATATCATTGGATTTTCTATAAAAATGTTTTGATTATCGTAAGGTAAAAACCCGTCGTGTTTATGTGTGATGCAGTCTTACGAGATACCTTTTGTAACAACCCATAATTTTGTAAATATTTTTAATTAAGTATTTATATGAAAACTTTAATTTTTAAATTATTTAAGATTGAATTTCTGGATCTTTCCAACGTAAGTTTGGAATTTGTTTGTAATTTATTTTCCCAATACAATAAAATAAACATTTCTGAAAATTTTTATATTATGGTCAACTCTGGTCAAATTTTGAATTTAAATTTAAATTTTTCAATGTGAATTTTATATTTAATCTTTTTCTCTGAAGCAGAATTTGACTCTGATATCCGTTCTACTTTTTGTTTCGTTAAATTCTGATTTATACTTTTTAAATTGGATAAAATACAGCGTTTTACACGCACTTATTTTCTGTATTTTTTTCTCTATTTTTTTCTAAGTTCATTTCTCTATTTTATTTTCTATTTTATTTTGTTTTGACTTTTATTTATTTATTGGATTTTTGATTGACTCATCTTTCATAAATGGCTTGAAGAAATTTAAGAGATATATGTTACACGCTTTAATTCTTGGCTTTTTGTTTTCCTAGCATTTACACTCCATAGCCATTCACTCTTGTCATTCTTTGCCATGTATTCCTATCTCAATCACATATAAGAATATTTCTTTCTCATCTCAATATCCTATTTTCATTTGCATTTAAGAATAAAATATATTGTGAGTTTCTTTTTCCTTAACTCATGCCTTTTCCATTTCTTAGCATTCACTCCCACTACTTCCTAGACGTGCATAACTCCATCTATTAGCCATGAGAAACATCTCATTTCCCCATCTCTCTATTTCTTACTCATGGCTAAGAAAAGAAGAAAGAAAAAAAATTAAATACATCAAGTTATTTGTTTTATAGTATTGCCTTTTTATTTTCCAAACCATTCAAACTCTTGCCTTTTAATGCCTAGCCTCTTTATTACTTACCTTAGCCATTCATTCCTTTAATCTAGCCGTGCTTTTGTAAACCCTAGCTGTCATATCATTTTACAAATCACGTACAAAGTTTCTCATCTCCTCATTTTATTCATTTGCGTGAAAGAAAAAATTACAAGCTCTAAATTCATGGCTTCTCCTTCTTCCTTCTTTCCATTTTTCTTTTATTTTTCTCTTTGATTTTTCTTTTGCTATGCTCGGCTCCACCTTGTCCATGCCTTATCGACCATCACACCAACCCTATGATCACCTCCACCAACCATCTCCTCCATGTCGTGACCATTGATGAAGACAACCATCACCAAAAGCAACCTAAAAGCCTATTTCCCATCACCTCCTTCCCTAGTAGCCTCGGCCACCACTCAATACAACCCCATGCCTTGCTTTTCCATGACCTTATCACCTCCTTGCCCTGAATAGAGATGCACTTGACTCAAACAAAACCAAGGCCGAGCCACACAAGCCCTATGGCCAAAACCCAAACTCCATCAACCCCTTGATGTGACGCCCCACCTCAATCCTTATAATAACCTTTGTTATTGTGAGCATAGAGGTGGGGCGTCACACTTGACCTTTTGCCTTTCTATGGTTTGTAACCTCCACGTCTTTACCGTCTAGCCTCTAGCCGTGTACACATGGTCCACAGCCGAGCCTAGCTTGCACAAAATATGAGGTGGCCGAGCCACATGATGATGGTCTAGCCTATTAGATCATGGCCGAGCCCACTTGGTGATTGAAGCAAAGGTTATGTCATGTTTACCTCATATTTCCCATTGTTTTAATTTCTGTTCTTTTGTATTGAAATATATTCTTATATAGTTGTCTTTGTTTGCATACAAGATTTGGATCTCACTCTTCATTCACTCATAAATATAGTCGTGCTTTGTTGTGGCTTTTCGTGCTTTGCAGAGTTTAGATTTGGGTTTGAATTTCAATTCTAGCTTTAAAAGGTGAGTTTATCACTCTAGACATACGTACTTTTATAATTATGAAATGATGACAAGTGAATTGTGTAAATTAATATGCTATGTTCATACATGCCTGTGATATATTGATATGATGTTAAATGCTGTTTGTATAACTGTTACATCATCTGATATGATACGTTACGTTGTACTGTCA
Source organism: Allium cepa (assembly GCA_030765085.1). Taxonomy (NCBI): domain Eukaryota; kingdom Viridiplantae; phylum Streptophyta; class Magnoliopsida; order Asparagales; family Amaryllidaceae; genus Allium; species Allium cepa. The sequence continues at coordinate 563,706,155 of CM060935.1, forward strand.
TTCTATTTACTGTATCATACTGCAAGTTCCCTATCACTATGTGCTGAAATGATACATAACCGGACGGACATTAGAATAAGGAAAAATCATTATGAGCTAAAATGATAGGCTCAAGTGATATTTATTGTATTTGATTTAATTGGGATTGCGGCTTTGAAATGATAGAACCCGGATTTTTCTTCTTAAATTACGGATTGAAACGATACATATCCGTATCACTTGACCTAGGTTATAAAATATTATACAGGTCCATGGTTATATTTTTAATTAATATTTCCTAAAAATTTATTTAGTATTTTTAAATAATATTTCCCTAAAAGATTTGTAAGTATTTTGAGTTTTATAAATATATGAAATTTTTAACTTAAAATTTGATTTAATGCTTTAATTATAAAGGTGTATTTGTTTTTCTATAAGTTAAATTTTCATAAAGTTAAAATTGGTTTTAATTTTAATAAAGATCTTTATTGATGATAAATAACTTAATAATTGAATTTGATTTAATATGGAAGTTTTAAATCTAACCTAGTAATTGTTATGAATTTTATGAAATGGACATGTTTTGTATAATAAATAATGTATTTTGAACTGATAAAATGGAATACTATTTAATTGGACATTTTGTAATAAAATTTATTTAACTAGAAAATCATAGTTAATCGGTGTCTAAATGAATAGATCTAGAAGGAAATTTGATTTTATATAAACTATGATAAAATGTTCTTTTGTGAAATGTTATGTTTTGTAAAATAAATAGTCACGATTTTAAAATGGAAAAATGTATCTTAACTTATGACTTAACTGGATAATTGGGAATTGGGTTTTAAATAAAATTATTAAGTTATGTAAATAAATGAAAATTAGTTTTATTTATGAAGTTGGTATTTTAAATAAAGTGTTAAGTTATTTGTTAAAGTAGAGTTAATGTAACATCCCGCCTTTTCGCACACTTTAAACCGACACACGTGCCAATTAAAAGCATACGCAAGGGCGGATTGTTATGGGGTAAATAAGAAAAACAGAGAAGAAATAAAACAAAATAGAATTTCACAGCGGAAGGATAAAATATAATAATAAATATACAGTTCATAAACGGTTACAAAACAGTTAATTCTTCTTTATACAATAAATATCAGAGTTACAGATACCAATACAAACAATGCAGCGGAATAGAAAGAGTGTGGTGCATACTATAATAATAATACGGATTCTTCGTCTTCGTCCTCCAAAGCTAAAATCTTCGATCCTGAAACGCTCGGACTGACCCAAGCGAATTTGAAAAGACAAAAACACTCGAGTCAGACTAAAAGATCTTATGTGAGTTAAATTAACAGAAATAAATATGAGTACAGTAACTCAAGAGATGTTCGGGATTTACATCTCCTAAGGATCCGTTAAACTATTTACTATGTAGTATATTGCGCTATTATAATAGTGTCTATTTATAAAATAAACTTACTTTTAAATAGCGTTAAGGCTTTACATTTTCCACCTTAACACGTAAAATGCCAATAGTCTATACAGTACCGTAATATCTCCTGATCGGGAAGCTACCAGAGGATACTCCATAGGTACGACACAAATAGAAACTCGTAGTAAAGGCTCGGCACAACTAGGCAATGCCAGGGTAGATATACCAATTGCTATCCAGGCTGGTGGAAACGCGTAGCCGCAGTTACCGTCCACCTCGGACTAACTCCCCAAAATCAAAATATAGAAGTGGCCACTGAATCAATCCAAGTCAAAGTATAATATCGAAGAGGAGGGTCCGATCAGAGGAATGACCTCATTGGCCTGAGAATCGCTCCTGTTTTAGCCACCTTATGCCAACTCACGGGAGTCGGGTCCACGTATTTACCTTACAGGAAACGTCGCCACCACCTACTTCATTCTGGAATCTCCACCGCGTACACGGTTAGTCAAAGTGGTTTTCGGTATCGACAGAGAGTATGTCCATATCCGATCCCGGTCTCTTTGCCAACCCATCGTTATTATAACACCGCGGTCATTTAAAAATAGCTCATACTTTAAAACCAGAATAAACATTTCCATTTTAAAATTTTGAATACGATATCATTTTAAAACCCAAAACAATATGATATCCTTTATCCCAAATATAAACCTTTTCAAAAATCCAAATGCTTTAAAATTTATAACGTCTGAAAGCCAAATATCCTTTCAAAGCATAATATTTTGAAATTCATAATTTAAAACCATAACTTTTAAAACTTGAATGGTTTGGATATTCAACGGTATATGAATTAAAAGGTTTAACTTAAATGTTACTTTGTAAAGAAAATAGTTCTCATGGCTTTACAAATACATTTCTTTATTAAAGTCTAAACCAAAATTTGTATTATCTCTCTCAAGTTCCAAAACCACTTCAATTTATATATATATATACGTATATCCATTTGGAGTATTAATATTTCAAACTAAAGTTGGATTTTATTCTTTCAACAAATCGAATGTTCTATTAATTAGTCTTGAATATTCACATAAAATCCATAAATAAATAAAAAATACAATTTCTAGTAATAAAATATATATTTTTTTTCAATTCAAATTATACTAGAATATTCATTTCAATTTATCTTGGGAAAAATCCAATTATAAATATCATATCTTAAAATTTCCAAACTTAACATTTAAACATATGATATAAATTATCAAACTCCATTTTCTTAAAAAAAAATTCCATTTTTAATAAAGAGATTTATACACCTTTTAATTTCAAAATTTTCAACTTCATATGTATATATATATGGAAGAAAAATATTTATACAATATAAAATTTAAGATTATTATAAACTGTATTCCATCCAACCATAGAAATCACATTAAAATAGTTATATATAGACCGCGGTGCCTGTATATAATTTTCTATCCTATGGTCAAGTGATACGGATATTTATCATTTCAATCCGCAATTTAAAAGATATAAAATTTTGCGGTTGTATATCATTTCAAACCACAATCCCGAATGAAAGGAAATATGCATGATAATTTGCAATTTAATGATATACGATAAAACATCCATCAACATCACCTATCATCCAATCACAATCATCAAGCAATATCAATCAATAACAATTTATATTTGATAATATATAACAGGTAATAATTGGCAATTTTATTCAGATTAAATTTAACAACTATTAATCTAACAGTTTATATTCAGTAATAATCTATATAACTGTTAACTAGCAGTTTATAGGCAAACAAATAAATTCTAACTATCAATTAATACGCAATAAATAAATTAAATTAACAGTTAAATTTAATAAATGCAATTCAACAAATATGAGTGAAATAAACATGCCAAATACTCATAAATAAATTTCTATTCATTTCTAAAATTAATTTAACAAACATAAAAGCTTCTAGTAGTTGTGAGTGGGTTAAAACACTCACCTTTTGAATTTAAATTGAATTCAAATTCAATTTAAACCCAAAAATTTGACAGTCTCCAAATTCATCCAAACTCGTGCCAAAACGTCAGAAATTCCGATACGATCCCAGCAAAACAAACCGCGCGTGAATCTAAGCTCGTATGCAAAAGTTATGAAAATTTGAAAAATGGAAAATTCTGGTTCTGGGTCGACTTGGGGTTCGACTTCGGTGCGCCGCCTCAATTCCCCGGTGCTTGCTTGGAGTTTTCTCCAAAACGACCCGGATCGACCAGAGTCATTTTCTTCCTGACCCGAAGTTGCTCTAGGGTTTTCTCCCCTGAAACCCGAAGCGCGACCAGAAGCTGCTGCAGATCCGAATTTTTTTTTTTTTTTTTTTTTTTAAAAAAAAAATTTGAATTTTTTTTTTTTTTGAACTGACTGGATCTAGGGTTAGCCCCCATTGAAGAAGAAGAGAAGCTTGAAGAAGATGAACGTACAACAAATAGACAATAGAATGGAGCTAGGGTTTATAACTGTATATTTATAGGTAGGGTTGGGTCAGAGTAGATAGACTAGATAAATGAACGTACGAAACAAACTAAGGCCCAAAAAGCCCGCTATGCATCCGGAACCGAATTTGTTAAATCTATATATCCAAATAGGTATTTTAAAATATTCTGAACGCGATGGAAAAAGTTTCACGACCAAATTCGATCGTATGAAGAAGTTATGCTGAAAACAAGATTTCCAAATTGATTTCAAATTGATTTTAATAAAATTGATTTTCAAGGCGTTTCGCGTCCGTACGATCAAACGACAGGTCCGATCGATACGAAACTTGAAACCCTATAATAAGTCACCGATACGGATCCGATGAAACTGGTTTCATCGAAATCCGAGTCCGTGACCAAAATGGCTATTTTCAATATTCATTAAATAAATTAAATAAATTATAAAAATCCAATTTTTACATCTAAATTCAAAAATTGACCAAATTTCTCCCTTTAAATTTTCTTAATTATTTACTCCAATTCTAAACAATTCAAGGGTCAATACATAGTTGTTCTATTCATCAATTTAGATGTTAATCCTTACTTAAAGGTTAAATTCCAATTTT